>CM072511.1:163173563-163263563 GCA_036898135.1 Oncomelania hupensis
GACTCAGGGGAGTGAACTTCACCCTAGCATGTTAAAAAAACACGTGGTTACAAAATGTCGGCATAAGGCTATACACAGCCTTCCGTGTGTATAATCTTGAACATCGCGTGTGTTTCCCGAAAAATTTTGTGGTCTCCACTTTATCGGAATGTGACTACGTTCGCGTCCTTGCGTCACTTCACTTCCGCCCCTCTCTCTCCGCCGGCGCGCGCCGTGGAACAGCTGAGAAAAGAAAGAGATTTCTCTTATAAAGAAAGAGATTTCTCTTATATAGCGCACTTACAAGCTCAGAGAGCTTCTCAAGGAGATGGCCCATAATATCCAGCAATCACAAAATTGTTTGCTGAAGTCAGGATTCGAGCCTATGTCGCCCAATATACTGAAGAATCCATGCTACTGATCTATTCCTGCCGCCATCCTTGGTCGCACGAGATTTTACGTAAGCATTATGAATAATTTTATAATTTTACATGACTTCACACATGTTTTATTGATTACTGACTGTTAATTGTACATGTAGTTAGTATGTGCTGCAAAATGTAAGGAGACTGGTAATTTTCTCTGCAGAGGGAATAAATTGCAAATGAAATTAGTTTGGTTTTCCTTTTCTTGTAGATCGAGTTCGTGACTACGTTGCGAAACTGCTCTGCCTATCGACATGGCGACTGCACTGATTGTGTTTGATTTCCTGATGAAATAGTAAGCATCTTTTTCTTTATCATATCAATTGATTTCATTGTATAAGTATGAATATGAGAAGTTTATTAGAATAAGAAGTGTCCAGGACTGTGATTAACTTGGACTTTCGTCTAAAGTTTCAAAATCTTGCCTCTCAAAATAATGTTAAAAAAATTATATGTTGGTTATTTTTGCTTCTTTTTCATTTCTTTTGTTTAAAATTCATATTTTGCATACAATATAATATCATACAATATCAAACCACTCATCCTGAATGGCTGGAATCCTGGAAATAAACAAACAAATTTCGAATTCTTTTAGTGGATCTGTCTGTGTCCTATCCTATCCTATCCTATCCCATAACCTGAAGGTCGTAGGGGCACCACAGATGATCGTTTAACCAGCATACTCCATCTTTCTCTGTCCTCAGCAGCCCTCATGGCTTCGCTCAGTGTCAAACCAGTCCATTCTCGAATGTTGTCTTCCCACCTCTTTTTCGGTCTCCCCCTTCTTCTACCTCCTTGCACTGTGCCTTGCAGAATGGTCTTTGCAAGGCCTGATGATCTGGTGACGTGGCCATACCATCGGAATTTCCGTTTCTTCACCACTGTGAGCAGGTCATCGTGTTGTCCAATGGCTTGTGTGATGGTCTGTCGGACTTCGTCGTTGGTGATGTGTTGGGTATAGGAAATGCCCAGAAGTCTTCTGTAGCACCTTATCTCCATGCTTTGTATTCTTCGTTGGAGATCTGCTGTGAGGGTCCATGCTTCGCAAGCATATAGGAAGATGGAGATGACCAGAGAGCGCAGCAGTCTTACTTTGGAATGTAGACTGATGGTTCTGTCTTTCCAAATGGGCTTCAACCTTGTCAGGGCACCAGTTGTTTGTGCGATCCTGAAGAGGACT
Source organism: Oncomelania hupensis (assembly GCA_036898135.1). Lineage (NCBI taxonomy): Eukaryota > Metazoa > Mollusca > Gastropoda > Littorinimorpha > Pomatiopsidae > Oncomelania > Oncomelania hupensis. The sequence continues at coordinate 163,175,148 of CM072511.1, forward strand.
TCCTGTCGAGACCCATTGTCTGACACAATGGCTCCTAAATATTTGAAGCTGTGCACTGTGTTGAGGGATTGGCCTTGTACTTTGATGTCCGTGTTGATGCCATTGGTGTTGTTGGTCATCATTTTGGTCTTCTCTGCACTTATTTCCATTCCATAAGCTCTGGAGGTGGTGTCAAGCCTCTGTACAAGCTGTTCAAGTTCTTGTTCCTCTCCAGCCAATCCATCAATATCATCCGCAAAACGAAGATTGGAGATTGCTCTGCCCCCTATGCTGACTGTGCCATCGTGATCTGCAAGAGCATCTGACATGATGCGCTCTAGGAAGATGTTGAAGAGTGTTGGAGAGAGTAGGCATCCTTGACGCACACCGATTGTTGTTCTGAACCAGTTCCCGATGACGCTGTTATGGAGGACTGCACTGGTAGCCTTGTCATACAGGCTTTTGATGACTTCTTCTGTCTGTGTACTTTTTAAAAAATCTGATTATTCTCTGTTGAAAAACGTTCTGTTTATTGAACATATCTAGCTGTCATGTAAGCAAGCATCAATACCTCATGAGGGACCAACATGCCTTCTGGACCCTAAGCATCCAGCTTTTGGATTGTCACAGATTTTAACCCGGCTTTTCTTGACAATGTGATGGAGGACATTCTATCCTATCCCATAACTCGGAGGTCGTAGGGGCACCACAAATGATCGTTTAACCAACGCACTCCATCTTTCTCTGTCCTCAGCAAAGCTCATGGCCTCGCTCAGTGTCAAACCAGTCCATTCTCGAATGTTGTCCTCCCATCTCTTTTTCGGTCTGCCTCTTCTTCTGCCTCCTTGCACCGTGCCTTGCAGGATGGTCTTTGCAAGGCCTGATGATAGGTTGACGTGGCCATACCATTGGAGTTTCCGTTTCTTCACCACTGTGAGCATGTCATCGTGTTGTCCAATGGCTTGTGTGATGGTCTGTCGGACTTCATAGTTGGGGATGTGCTGGGTATAGGAAATGCCCAGAAGTCTTCTGTAGCACCTCATCTCCATGCCTTGTATTCTTCGTTGTAGATCTGCTGTGAGGGTCCATGTTTCACAAGCATATAGGAAGATGGAGATAACAAGGGAGCGCAGCAGACTTACCTTGGAATGTAGGCTGATGTTCCTGTCTTTCCAAATGGGCTTCAACCTTGTCAGGGCAGCAGTTGTTTGTGCGATCCTGGAGAGGACTTCCTGTCGGGACCCATCGTCTGATACAATGGCTCCTAAATATTTGAAGCTATGCACTGTGTTGATGGATTGCCAAGGATCTCAGTGGCGGCATCTGTCACTGCTGAGTTGAAGGTGGTGGTCATAATGTTGACACAGTCTGTGAAATTGATTACCTACAAATTTTATCACGTTTTATGGTGGGCTGTTGTATGGTGGACAGCTCCTTCACCACTACCCTCACGACAACCATCTGCTTATGTAATGCACGCTCTCCACGCTGCTGCTGTAGCTATCTCCACTCCCTGTCAACTTCAGAGGCTATCTCGGCCAACTTTGCATGCGCCTAAGGCGCCCCTCGGCACCTGCGCACGTGAAGACCCACTTAAGGGAAGAACTGGAACTTGTGACAGGAGGCCTTTTGCGCTACACGGAAAGCCTTTGCCCGCTATAAAGGTCTAAATACTCCGGATATCTATGCCAGTATGAAGGCTGCCAAGCTCTTTGCCAAGCGCACCGTCACGGCAGCTAAGCGGGATCACTGGCTGAAATCCCAGGTCGCCTAGGATTGTGCTCAGTTGTCTGGGCGTCAGACTACGCGCCCAAATGTTGCAGGTGGGCGCCTCGCGCAGCTCCAGTTAGATCCTATATCGACCAGCGCCTTGAGTCGCCTTGTGGTGAGATATGTGCGCGTTGCAAGTCATCGTATTATTATTATTATTATTATTATTATTATTATTATTATTATTATTATTATTATTATTATTATTATTATTATTAAATTTCTAGACGGCGATCAAAATGTCGACCATCTAATATCCGTCGTCTGCGGGGAACCTATAGAGCCATGGTGTTCGATCTGTCAGATGGGGTCTTTTCCTTCTCCGCCGCAAATTCTCAGGCAGAGGCTTTTAAAAAAATTGTTTCTATAGACGATGGGAGTTGGCTTTCTCCCGTGGAGCTCTCGAGGAGGCGCTCGGCTGAGGCAGTCTTACCCCCTGACTTAGTGCCCGTAGGCTCATTCCGTCCCTTCATTATGTTCAAGAAGCTCGGCGCCCTCCAGGCTTGACCGGTAAATAAGAGTGTTGGTCCAGATGGGGTCCACTATTTAATGGTCAAACGTGCTCCACTTTCTTTTGAAAGTATTCTTTTAAATTATTTTAATAAATGTTTTGGCCGGCGTCAAGCCATTGTTGTACCCATTTTAAAACAAAACAAACATTGGAAATTCTTCGACAATTATCGCCTAGTTGCATTAACAACTCACACCTGTAAACTCTTGCTTGCATTTTTTATAGTTTCACAAAACACATATTTCAAAACACAAAGTTTAAAAAAAAGGGGGGGGGGGCTGCCACTACCTACTGTTAATTTCCAACTGGCTCTTTTTGTATTTTCCTAAGTGATAGGAAAAAAAATCCTTGAGACCCGATCACTGAAACCGTTAATGTGAATCTGTTTATATATATATATATATATATATATATATATATATATATATATATATATATATATATCTGTTTATATATATATATATTTTTTTTTTAATTTAATGCTTAATTGTCCCTTTTTATCGGGAAATTCTGGGCCGCCTCCCCTGTGGAAGGCGTAGTCGCAGCCTGTGGCGCGCCCAAACCCAACCTACCTAACATTAGTTGTGATTTTTGAAATTTAGAAATTCTTTAAATTTTTTGAAATTTTTTGAAAATTTGCTGGGGGAGCAAACCGGAGTACCCGGAGAAAACCCCCGAGACGTTGCCCGAGTCGAAAGTAAATAATATTCGGAGAAACATAACACCCCGATGCAGGATCGAACCCACACCTGTCAGGCGCGATTGGTTTCTGGCCTGTGGACAAGGCAAGTTAGTCCCGCCTTAGCCCACTTGGCCACAACGCTCGCCATCTCTGAGATAGGCAATTCTGTTGTGTGGCTGCAGCAATGTTTGTTTGTTCTTTGTCCAGGAACCGCCATTTGTGCTGTTGGTGGTGACAGTGATTCAGATGAGCAACCATATTTGTCGTCATCTGCATTCCATGGCCTTCCAAAAGTAAGTGACTCTGGCTCTGTAAGGGTTAACCCTCTGTGGCCGGGAGCTGCGATGACCTGATCACTCTGATGGCCCGAGGTTTCACGTTACGTCGTCGTCACGACTGGTCACGTTTAAAGACTTAATGGTTTACTTTATTTTGTTGACTTATTGAGTCCTTTACCTTGAAATGTGCATAGTCATTATTGATTGGAGGGTGACCCTACCTATACCCTGTAAAGTTTCACCCTGTATATCATTTTAGGAACAAAATATTATTTTTTCTGTGTGCAGGAACTGCAGTTTGTGCTGTTGGGGGTGACAGTGTTTCTGATGAGCAACCGTGTTCGTCATCTTCTGCATTCCACGTCATTCAAACTTAGGTTTCCAGATTTAACAATTTATTTGGAAGTTTTTATCAAACGCTTTTGTTAATGCCATGAGGTTTTACTGTGCGAGACGTGTTTTCTTCCAAAGGACAAGATGTTTAGTTTGATTTTTTTCTATTCAAGTAACTTTTTTCCAGTACAACAGTTTTCTCTTTTACGCATGGTCATTTAGTTATACGTGTTAGATTTTGTACAGTGCATAGTTCACACTAGGGATTGTGTGGCGGTTGCAGCCGGTAAGCAACACTTGTTGACGTCACGGCGCAGGAAAGGCCTTTTTGACAAAAGGCAAGTTTCTGTCAAATTCATGCAGTGTAAGCATTGCAGACTAGTAGTGTTGACGTCTACAGTCTCTGGCGCATACACATTTTTTCAATGTAGGCCTACATGTTTGTTTAGTTGTGGTAGCTGATTGTTTGTGTGGGTAAGCATTGGCCGAAAGTATCACCCTACCGTTACACCCCGTGTTTGTATGTAGATTATAGTCACACGACACTTTCGCATATAGGTGACTACTGAATCGATTTATACTGACACCAGCGGGCCAGTTGTTGGTAAAGGGGAAAATAATATGATCACACGTTGACCAATCCGGGATTCGAACCAGCGACCTTTCGGTTACTAGCAGATTACACCCCGCGGTTTCTGTATGTTGTTCTAACGTCTCAACAATAATCGGCTACCAAACAGCTATACAAACTTTCTTGAAATGACAAATGAATATATTGCAAAAATACGTGTGCGCCAGAACACTACAAGTCTGCAGTGCTTGTAAGTGTTGACAGTGCATGAAGTTAAAAGAAACTTGACTCCGCCGTGACGTCAACCTGTGTCGCATACCGGCAGCAACCGTGGGGAGAGGAGGGGAAGGGGGAGTCTGGGGTTTCAGTATAAATAGTATCCCACACTTTCTGGAAATTTACTGCTTTAAATTCTCACTGTCGCTGTCGTTCTCCTTTATTCTTTCTCATTCCTACTCTGTTCTACCAATCTACTATACTATCTTCTTCTCTAGACCAAGGGGTTCGATAAATTAGAGTATAGCATCAGCGTCCCCTGCGTGGGAGGCCTTTATTATAAAGTGACCGGCTGGTAGAGTGCCTTCAGTGTCACTAGGGTTGTTTCGGCAGACCTTTTATACGGATCAGGAGTCCTCTTTCAACCAAGTTGTGGTCCTGATTCGGCTCTTTGCAGTCCGCTTGACGCTGTAAGCAAGGAATAAACAAACAAACAAACAAACAAACAAACAAACAAACCGTCACACAATCCCTTGTGTGCAGATTAGCACGAGCTTTTATTGTCGCATACTCCCACGTGGGGGTAAGGGGGGTTTCAGTATAAATAGTATCCCCAATTCAGAATCAGAATCTTTATTGTCCCCATGAAAACACAAGCAAATTTAGTGCTTTAAATTCCCACTGTCGCTGTCTTTCGCCTTTGTTCTTTCTCATTCCTACTCTGTACTATCAACCTACTATACTATCTTCTTCTTCGCTAGACCAGTCACCTAGTGACCTACCTTTTTCCTTGAAAACTCTTCTGGGACAAAACTCATCATTTGTGAATGATGTCTGTTGGATCAGCTTAGGAATATTAGACGCTTTCTGCCCGGTGGTCACTGGGGCTTCCTATGATGTTATTATTTGGCAATGTAGGCAAGTTATATTTATATGTTTTGTTGATATTTTATAATGATGTTTGTATTCTATTTTGTTTTTGTAAACGGGGGTTCGATATATTAGAGTAAGCCTCATCGTCCCCTGCGTGGGATGTCTTTATTGTAAAGTGATTGGCTGGTAGAGTGCATTCAGTGTTACCACTAGGGTTGTTTCGGCAGATCTTTTTTTCGGATCAGGGATGAGTCCTCTTTCAGCGAAGTTGTGGTCTTGATTTTGTGGTCCTGATTCGGCTCTTTGCATTCCGCTGAACGCTGGAAGCAATAGATAACTAACTAAGCTTGGAAATATTGGACGCTTTCTGCCAGGTGGTCACTGGGGCTTCCTATGATGTTATTATTTGGCAATATATATATATTTCTTTTTTAATCGTTCTTATATAGCGCTTTTCCAGCTCAAGAACTGCTCAAGGCACTGGCCGATACAGGATCTAACTCAAACCGCCCGAGACGCCCACCAGCAGCCTTTGGGCGCATGGTCTGACGCCCGGACAACTGAGCACAATCCTGGGCAGCCAGGGATGGGGGAGAAGGATCTAGGTGCATGCTGGGTGTGTTCTTGTCACCGGCACTCACCCGTCTAGGACATGAGCGTCAGGATCTTTAAAGTCCGTTATGATGGAATGTATGCGACACAGACTAGACCTCGGTTTATACTCTCATCCGAAGGAGTATATATATATGTGTTTTGTTGATATTTTATAATGTTTATATTCTATTTTGTTTTATGTAAACGGGGGTCCGATAAATTAGAATATAGCCTCGGCGTCCCCTGCGTGGAATGTCTTTATTGTAAAGTGACCGGCTGGTGGAATGCCATCAGTGTTACCACTAGGGTTGTTTTGGCAGATCTTTTATGCGGATCAGGGTCGAGTCCTTTTTCCTGCAAAGTTGTGGTCTTGATTTTGTTGTCCTGATTCGGCTCTTTGCAGTCCGCAGGGCTGGCGTGCATGAACGAACTTAAAAGCCGACTTAGACTTAAGTAGCATGTTTAAGTGAAGCGTTAAATCTAAGTCGGCTTTTAAGTTCGTTCATGCACGCCAACCCAGGAATAACTAGCTAATAACTAACTAACTAACTTTTATTGTCGCATTTAGTAAAACGTTGTTAATCTTTGAGAATTTCTTACTATTATGTCATTTCCATTTTGTTTATGTTGGTTGTTGTCAATTTTGATATTCCAAACTAGGCATCAGTTGTGCATATGTACTCATGACATTGCATCATTACCTGTATATACATGTAAATGTGATCTAACACGTCAATTTGATCATTGCGGATGTTGCAGGATTTTCGACTAAATCTGGTCTGTGAGATAAAATGAATGCTTTTTACTTTTCAGTGCTTTGTGTCATGCTGCTGGAAAAGATCTTCTGTATTTGAATTTGAAATGTGTCCGTGTTTTTTTCACAGACTAGATTCAGTTGGAAATCCTGAAACATCCACAGTGATCAAAATGTGTTAGATGACAAATAATAAGTTTAAAATTAATAAAGAAACCTTAGTTTTCAGATTCAACAATGAGTTAATGATGTTCAATCTGACCTTTAAAAAACTTGTAGATTGGTCACAGGATGAAGATTTTGTTATGTATGTTACTTTTTTCCCAGTTACAATAGTTTTGTTCTTGTTTTCATTTGATCATTAGTTGGATGCTTTAGATTGTGTACAGTGCACAGTTTAGCACAAACATTTATTGGCACTGTGGATTCCTTAGAATTTTGTTTTGGATTAAAATTCATCTTTGTGTTACAACATTGTTTTTGTTGTTCTTTATAATTTTAAATCACAGCCATTTGAGGTCTGACCAGAATAGCAGATCGCTTCTCTCGCTCACTTTTACTCTTCAAACTCTTTAGTTTGCTTGCACTACACAGTGTATATAAGCAATCCAATGTGTACTGTACATAATGTGGCATTCAGACATAAACATTGAAACCACAGGTGATGCACCAACGCACAACAAAATCAATGTTAATAATAATAATAATAATAATAATAATAATAATAATAATAATAATAATAATAATAATAACAATCATAATAATAATAATAATACTAAATAATAATAATAATAATAATAATAATAATAATAATAATAATAATAATAATAATAATAATAATAATCAGCTATTAACCTAATAATAATACATAAACTCTTCACTTGGCAACACCTTACATGTTTGCAATGCTGGCTTCTGTTCTGCTTGAATGTAGAAAATGGTTGGATGGTCAACAAAAATTTAACACATGTGGTCACCACAATTAGTTGTGTGTAAAGTCGGGACAACTTGGGCGGGAACGTGAATGTCAGCAGAAATTTAACACATGTGGTCACCACAATTAGTGGTGTGTAAAGTCTGGACAAATTTGGCGGGAACGCGAATGTCAGCAGAAATTTAACACATGTGGTCACCACAATTAGTTTTGTGTAAAGTCGGGACAATTTGGGCGGGAACGCGAATGTCGGCAGAAATTTAACACATGTGGTCACCACAATTAGTTGTGTGTAAAGTCGGGACAATTTGGGCGGGAAAGTGAATGTCGGCAGAAATTTCGATGTCATGTGTTCGTATGTAAAAAGTTTGTGTGTGGTCACCGGAACGTTTATACACGTGTGGTCCCCAGAGAGCATGTAAAGTCTAGTTTTGCTTTTTTTGAGCTATCGAATATTCCACCACAAAATAAGCTTCAGCAAAGGAAAAGAAGTAAAACTGTAGTTTTCTGTACCTCTAACTTCAAAAATGAAGGAGTCAGCACAACGGTGGAAAAAACTACGCGTCAGCAGATCAACCAAAAGACAAAGACGGGTGTGTGTGTGTGTGTGTGTGTAGTTTCACTGGACCATTCCCTGTTTAGGGTGAGGGTCAGATGTAATTAAAGCAGACCACTGCTACGTGCAACTTCGTCAATTTTAAAAACAAATCTTATCTTCTATCTTCTCTGTCTCTCTCTGTCTCTCTCTGTCTCTCTATCTCTCTCTTTCTCTCTCTTTCTCTCTCTCTTTCTCTAACTCTCTCTTAAACGGTTCAGCAGTAAAGATGTTTCAAGTATATTCTCACACTGTCAGGTAGTAGAAGGGACAAAGCGAAGAGGCATAGGACTTGGAGCCCTCCAACCCGGGAGGAGCCGTGATAGACTGGGTTTACCTCTCTTCTCCTTTCTGCAGTCCCCTAAATCTGTCTGTACAGGTGTTTGACAAAGCTAATACTTACATAGCTTTTAGCGCTAGCGTAACTAAATAGCCAGTATAGTGACGCCTTGATTTACTTGTTCGGCGTACGGGGAACGGCAAATATGGTATGTAGACCGTCTCTATGAGTGGTTGATTGCATAGGATTAAGAGTACACGCATTACGATGATTGTAACTTAGTAAGTAATAATAATGTCACGTTTGATGTTATATTATTTGCAATTTAAAGTGTCCCATTTCGAAGGAGTCAAGTCTAAACACGTTATGACCCAATGAATTCAAATTACATAGGACAATGTTTTGGCGATGCGGTAAAACATTCAGTCAATCTACAACAACAAACATGCTTTCACTGGACATTAAGACCTTGAATGATCTAAGAGAAAAAGTTCATCCGTCATTCACCCTCCCTGCCAACCTTCAAAAAACATCTCAAAACTTATTTATTTCCATCATAGTCTTTAATTTTGATTGTCTTTGAGTATGTTTGGTGTGCTTAGCTTCTCGCAGTGACTAATTTAATTGATTTTTTGTTTTCTTTATTATAGAAGTGATTATGTGTGCGTGCGTGTGTGTGTCTGTGTGTGTGTTTTGCAGAAGGTGGTTATCAGTGAAAAAATTATCTTCTTTTCTTGTTTTGTATGTTTTCTTTTTGATTAGTTGTAAATTTTTGACTTTGTAAACGCCTAGGGCTTTGTTTAGATTAGGCGTCAATAGCCATAATAATAATAATAATAATAATAATAATAATAATAATAATAATAATAATAATAATAATAATAATAATAATTAAAAAAAGTTGTTTTAAGAAGCAAACCTCGCATGCATGCCCACACACACGCACACACACACACACTCACACACCCACACACACTCGTACACAATTGTACATGTGTATATAAACCAAGGCATAAGCATCATATAATGTTCATTAAAACATCACGAAACTGTGCAACACTCATGCTCTGTGAACAACTGAGGTCACTGTTACTGAGAGCGCAGCCTCGGGAAAGAAGCTGTGTATAAACCGACTGGTTTTAACTTTTAATACTCTGAAGCGTTTGCCTGAGGAGAGGAGTTCGAGCAGATGGTTGGCTGGATGAGATGGATCGCCAATGATGTTCCTGGCCCTTTTAATCAAACGCGGGCTGTATATAGACGCGAGGGATGGTAAATCGCAATCAGTGATTTTAGCCGCGCGTTTTACAAGTCTTTTAAGTTGAGACTTCTCGCCCGAAGTGGCGCCTCCAAACCAGACCATGATGCGGAAGCAGGCTTGCAGCATAACGGTTTGGTTTGGAGACGCCACTTCGGGCAAAAAGATTCGTGTAAGGAAGGATTTTCTTTGTTTTCACTAGTACCAAAATAATAAATCTTTAAGTCCAACAAGTTGACAACCTCAGGGCTAGAGGCTAATTAATAAGACTGCCCGTCAACCGATGCTGTGCTGTGCTATGCTATGTTTAGTTTTGACGAAAATGAGTTTTACACTAACATTCCCATTTACTAAACACCAAGGCAAGGCTAGCCAGCGACCTGTAGCTCTTTTTACAAGGCTGGCTGGCTCGCGTCACTCCAACAAGTTGCATTGCTTAGGTGCCAACAAAGCGTTTGTTTGAAACAGCTTTCTCTTTTGCTTACGCCTTTAAACGTTATAATCGGACGGGTTAGGGTTAGGGTTAGGGTTTCTTTTGAGAACGTTTTATAACGCTCAAACATAGAAACGGCTCCGTGATGCGGAATGCACAGTTCCCTGCGATGCTATATTTAGCCACATATCGCAAGCTATTGCCAGCAACTTAAAGAAAGTTGTGGCCCTGATTCGGCTCTCTGCAGTCTGCTGGACCCTATAAACAAAGACTAACTAACTAACACAGAGAAACGGAATATATCAGTTTTTTGTTGTTGTAAAACTAGACTTTCAAAGGAGGTATAATTTTGGTAAGCTTAGATTTGGTCATAGGGGCGACACTCACTGTGTTGTTGTTTGTTTCCGTCAAATTGATTGATGTATTTTCTTTGTCTTAGATAGTTTTATGCATCAATTGATTGATGTATTTTCGTTGTCTTAGATAGTTTCATGCATTAATTGATTTTATGTATTTTCGTTGTCTTAGTTTCATGCATTAATTGATTTATGTATTTTCGTTGTCTTAGATAGTTTCATGCATTAATTGATTGATGTATTTTTGTTGTCTTAGATAGTTTCATGCGTTAATTGATTTATGTATTTTCGTTGTCTTAGGTAGTTTTATGCATTAATTGATTGATGATTTTCATTGTCTTCAATAGTTTCATGCATTAATTGATTGATGTATTTTCATTGTCTTCAATAGTTTCATGCATTAATTGATTGATGTATTTTCATTGTCTTAGATAGTTTCATGCATTAATTGATTGATGTATTTTCATTGTCTTAGATATTTTCATGCATCAATTGATTGATGTATTTTCGTTGTTTTAGTTTCATGTATTAATTAACTGATGTATTTTCATTATCTTAGTTTCATGCATTAATTGATTGATGTATTTTCATTGTCTTAGATAGTTTCATGCATTTATTGACCCTTTCAATGGACAGTTACTATATTGTGTAAAGTTTACTGTTGTTTTAACATAAATTTATTCAACAAACAAACCAGATATTAATACAATGCAAAACATCAGGGCGCACAAAAGCACAAGGCTTAAATAAGTACTACCCAAATCATAATAATGTGTCAAAATATCACTGGCGGACGACAGGAAACAACAACAGAACATTGATAGAAATACAAGAAATTAAAAAAAAGAAATTGTTTTATAAAAAGAAAAGAAAATTTTAAATAAAAAAAAGATTTCCAAGTGAAGGGGAAGAGAAAAAAAAGGAGGGGTGCATGGTGGTGGTGGGGGAGAGCGGTAGGGCGTGGAGGGGGAGGGGCGGGTGTGAGAGAGTTATACTTTTGGGAAGAAACTATAATGAGTGTGTTGAAGATCAAAGTTAGAAACCGAAGTATGTGCAAAGTCGTTGAAAATAACATTTGAAAATATAATATAATATAATATAATATAATATAATATAATATAATATAATATAATATAATATAATATAATATAATATAATATAATATAATATAATATGCGGTCAGAATCGGTTACATGAAAGTAAAAATGTGTGAACAGTTGAAAACGTCTTGGCATTTTCTTGCAATGACAATTCAGCATTTCCAAAGAGTAAGGTATTAACTTCCCTTAGGATAGGATCAAGAAGACCAATCGTTTGAATACGGGCATCGTCAAACAAAGGACAAAAAAGCAGGAAGTGTTCAGACGTTTCGGCCGGGTGTCCGCAACGGCAAATCGGGTCGTTTATCAAATGGCGACGATACATATCGTAGTTAAGGTTGCTTACACCCAGCCGAAGCCTGCAATGGATAATTTGTTGTTGTCGTGCACCATGATAATAAAAAGGCGGGACTGCAGAGTCGTCTTTAGAGAGATGTCGTTTAAATAGGCTGACTGACGGATTGACTTGAATTTCCTCAGGGAGCTCATTCCACATGATAGTAGAAGAGGGGATAAAGGAATTTTTGTAGATTTCAATGTTGTGTGCGGGGACTCTACGCTCGAAAGGCCTTCGACGGTGGTAAGGATTAACTGACGAGACAAGCGGTGGGACCAAGTCAGAAAGATACTCAGGACAGCGCTCATTGACCATTTTATGGAAGGTAAGTAGTTTGTGCCGCCTACGTCTTTCTTTCAATGGGCAGAACCCGGATTCCCTGTACAAGGATTCATGGCTAGTTCCCTTTACTGCCCCTACAATTGTTCTAATCCCTTCGAGATGAAGTTTTTCAAGTGAAGTAGCTTGAGCGTCAGTACAATTGTCCCATATTACATCGCCATAATCAAAATGAGGTAAAACAAAGGACTTATACATGACTTCGAGGGCTTTTCTGCACAGTTTGTATTTGTATGACCGTAAGCATGCCAGTAGAAGAGTTACCATCTTAATTATGCTATTTATGTGTATATCCCACTTACAATTGTTTTGCAATGTCAGGCCTAGATGTTTATGGTGATCAGTTTCAGACAAAGTCGTGCTATTAAATATTAGAGGATAGTTTGGCAATGTGTCACGTTTAAAGGTTAAGAGTTCGGTTTTTTGTTCATTGAAAATTACTTTCCATTTTTTAGCCCAATTACTAATTTTCTCTAGGTCTGAATTTAGAATTTCGGCTCGAATGTCAGGGTTTTTTAGGGCTAGAGATATGCTAGTGTCGTCAGCAAAGAGTTTGATGATGGATTTTTACTAAAGTTTAAAGTTTACTGTTGGGTGCATGCATCTGTTTCTCGTTAGTTGGTTCATTCATTTAATTCCTTATTACTTTTTTTTCTCCTCGATGTTATTATTTTTCTTGCCTCTTATACTATAATTGTATGTAATTTTTTGAGAAGATTAATTAATATACTTTTTGTGTCTTAATTTGTACTTGTTCCTGTTGGCCACAGAAATGTTAAAATTTGTTAAAAGGGTAAAATTAATGTTCTTTTTGACTTGCTTGTCTCATGAATAGTAATACCATTCTGTTTAAACCAACATTCACTGTGAATTGAAAAGCTGATATGACCCTGACATGATTGAAAGTGGGCCACTTTATTCATTGTGAATCAGTCGATGAATATTGAACGGGTAAGGGGGTGGGGAAGGGGGCGAATAAAGTAGTCGTGTTTCTTTTGAAATGCTTTACGTTGTTATCATTATTATGTAGACCTACCATTGAACAAATATCACTGAATCAACAGCAAGAGCAATACCAGCGGTGTAACAAGTGTTGACGTCTTCGGGGCTGAATCTTCGTTCTTCCTCTGACACCCTCAGGCTACACCTACCCCGCTACACACTCTCCTCTGCATGCTGCCGATCCTTTTCAGTGCTTGGTCCTTCAACTTGGAACTCTCTTCCTCTCTCTCTCTCTCTTCGCAGCTCTCTGAGCACAGCCAATTTCAAGTCCTACTTAAAAACTCATCTCTTCCTTAAAAATGTCTGATCTCGTCTCCCATCCCTTCTTTTGAGCTGATTGAGACCACCGCCGCCACAGCGCACGTCCCCAGCCCCCTCACTCCTTAGCTGCTCTCCTTCTTCCCCACTCTCTCCCTCCCTAGTCTTTTATATTTTACTGGTAAATATTCTTTTTCATGTTTGTATTATGTCTTTGCATAGTTTTTAGTGTATTGTTTTTGTTTCACTTGTTTTCGTATGTTTTTCGATGTTAGCGTTAAGTATAAATGCGTGAGGACTGCGCTTTGAACTGATGATGTCATTAGGAAAAAGTGCTATATAAATACATTTATTATTATTATTATTATTATTATTATTATTATTATTATTATTATTATTATTATTATTGCAATTGCAATCGTAAACTCCGATGGTATGGCCACGTCACCAGATCATCAGGTCTTGCAAAGACCATCCTGCAAGTCACAGTGCAAGGAGGTAGAAGAAGAGGGAGACCGAAAAAGAGGTGGGGGGACCACATTCGAGAATGGACTGGTTTGACACTGAACGAAACAATCAGGGTTGCTGAGGACAGGGAAAGATGGAGTACGCTGGTTAAACGATCATCTGTGGTGCCCCTACGACCTCCGATTTATGGGACAGGATAGGATAGGATAGGATAGGATAATTGCATTGCAGTTCTAGTCGGTTGTTGAAAGTGTGCGTCTTTATTATTAGCTGAAGTGGTTTCCACAGTCACTCAATGAATAAGGAATGCATTACGCGTGTTGTAAGCAGTCTGCGTGTTTAACGTTTATTGTATTGGAATATTTACTTTTTAACCAATGAATACCTGGAGGTGTATCGGCGTGCTTGTCGTATGAAACGTTTGTCGTTGTATTGCATGACACCTGTAGTCGTAGTCCAGGACTAATACGTGCTGAGCACCGTGTGAACTGCTGACCGAGGCAAATGTGGAGTTACGGTTCATTGACGCTAATCGTAGATAGAAGGATTCAACTGGTACCTTTAACAAAAATGTTGTGACGAGGTTACATTACATTACATGATTATTGCTTTAGGTCCAGCGGACTTTTCCGAGCCAAATCAGGACCAATGGGTTTGAAGAGTGTGAAATAAAACCATGCCTTGTGTTAAAACTCCTTCAGGGGGTTCAGATGTTTGTAGATAAATGATTTACAGGCGAATGGTAGACAACCGCTTGAACAGAGCTCGCTACATGGGCGATTTAAACATGTTATAACAAGTGTTAATTGTTCATTAGAAAATTGTCATAAGGTGACTAAAAAGAGCGCATAAATGTAATTGCCTGTGTCTCATGGTTATGTCACGGAGAGATGCCTCATAGTTAACATAACTTGTGTCACGGAGAGATGCCTCGCGGTTAACATAACTTATGTCTCGGAGAGATGCCTCATGGTTAACATAACTTGTGTCACGGAGAGTGCCTCACGGTTAACATGACTACTGTCACGGCCAATGTCTCGTGGGTAACATGACTCATGTTGTGGCGAGTGTCTCGTAGTTAACATTATGGCGAATGTCTCGTGGTTAACCTGAATGACTTTACGGCTAATGTCTCACGGTTAACATGGCATGCCATGGCCAGACTAGTGTCTAGTGGTTATATCTAGCCTCATGTTATGGCGAGTTTCCCATGGTTAACAATGCCTCGTGTTATGGCGAGTTTCCCATGGTTAACAATGCCTCGTGTTATGGCGAGTTTCCCATGGTTAACAATGCCTCGTGTTATGGCGAGTTTCCCATGGTTAACAATGCCTCGTGTTATGGCGAGTTTCCCATGGTTAACACTGCCTCATGTTACGATGGCCAGCATCTCGTGGTTAACCTGATTTGTGTTATGGCCAGTGTCTCATAGGTAACACTACTAGCCAATGCGTCAATAAGCAATGCGCATTGATGTTGTGAAGTGTTGACTGCTTGCCACTATAATGTATTATAATGCATTCATAGTCAGAACATGAGCAAAGACAGGTGTGTTTAAAGTGCGTGTTACGTGAAGTGACCAACATGGCAAATCAATGAACTACATTTACTCAGTCCTCAACTACATTTCTGCGCAAGTGACTTTTCCTGTCTGACTTGTCCAACCCACCATTCTTATATATGCAGTTTTTTTTTTCATTTCTGTCCCTGGGAAACCCGCACTATCAAAAGTGTCGCCAATTTAGAGGCGTGTTATCGATAAGCGCAGTTTGATTGGCCATCCCTTCGGCTAACAGCTGAAAAAAAAATAGACCTGTGGGAAATAAAAGGGACAAACCCGACAGGCAGAGATAATATTGATTTCTTCAGATCGCCGCGCTTTGAGTTAGATTGAAGAAAAGGCGCATGATAGCATTTTGTATTATTATTATTATTATTATTATTATTATTATTATTATTATTATTATTATTATTAGAGATTATATGATCATGCGAGAGTTAATGTAGTTCCAAAGTGATGAAAAAACGGAAACTCCGATTGTATGGCCACGTCACCAGATCATCAGGTCTTGCAAAGACCATCCTGAAAGGCACAGTACAAGGAGGTAGAAGAAGAGGGAGACCAAAAAAGAGGAGGGAGGACAACATTCGAGAATGGACTGGTTTGACACTGAGCAAAACAATCAGGGTTGCTGAGGACAGGGAAAGATGGGGTACGTTGTTTAAACGACAATCTGTGGTGCCCCTACGACCTCCGAGTTACGGAGTAGGATAGGATAGGATAGGAAAGCACGAAATTGCGTGGTTTGTGCCATTCGCAGTTGAACTGATGGTCCAGAACTATATTTCCGTCTGTCAAACGTTGCGTTACTTGTTCACCCGGTGACCTGTACAAGGGAGCGCATTCTAACAAGATTCCACACCCGGTAGACAACCCCGACTTCAGGAATGTGAAATATGCACGCATAAATGAAAGAGAGCCACGAAACTGCATCGTCATTAATCAGGGTGTACATACCACGTTTGCTAACGTCATTAGCAAAGTACACAACTCACTCAGCTCCACTGACGACGCTCCCGGGATAGAAACTACTGTTAAGTCATGTTGGCTTTAAGAGAGAGAGAGAGAGAGAGAGAGAGAGAGAGAGAGAGAGAGAGAGAGAGAGAGAGAGAGAGAGAGAGACAGAGAGACAGAGAGAGAGACAGAGACAGACAGACAGACAGACAGACAGATAGACAGACAGAGACGTAATTTCGAAACCATTGGTAACTAATGCGGCACTGTGGCTGTTGTGGTTTTGAATGCTGGATGTGCAGCTGCAGGAAATCCACTTTGTACTGCAGTTGTTGTGCCCAAAACATAATAGGTTGAGATCTCCCGGCTGACATTTAAACGCCAGTTGTTATAGTGCAAACCCCAGGGTCTTATCTTTTTTGCAAATCATTAAAGGGCCCCCAAATCACAGATTTCACCATCACAGATCCTTTACACATTCACAATGAGTGTTACCTCACCGGGAAAAAAACAAACCTTTAGCCAAAACTCTTTCAAAAGTACGGTTTTGATAAAAATCGACAAAGTCATCTGTTATGTGGCTATTAATAGCATCAAAGTGTATTCTAACATTAGCCCCGCCGCGAAAGTAGGGGTCTTTCGGAACGGGTAAAAGTGAAAGTGATTGTGTGTTCGTTTCGTCCAACGAGAGGCACGCCGGGAGATTCTTACGCCGCGTTACGAAACGAAACGAACGTGTTTCTGTGCGCTTTCGATTCCAGCACCTAGTTTCGTTGTGATTTTATTGAGCACACACAGGGCAGGCCCAGAGGCAGAGCACTATTATGCCTACGTAAGGCTTCTTCTAACAAATCATGATTTGACACGAATGTAACGATTAGGTTGAACTTTAAAGATGGATTAGTGCTCTAACATTGAAGATATTTTACATTCTAGCTTCGAGTTTCATTTTTGTCACATAAAACAGTTTTTGGACTGCTGATTGGTGATACAGAATAGATAGATTCTAGACAGCCATGACGGCTTTTCAGTAGCTCGTTTGAAAATACGTTTTAAGTCTGAGACCGAGTTTAGATCCCCATTATTCCTTCTAAAATGGTTGAGTAATGTACCATATACAAATTCAAATCATTTTTGGACATTTTACAAACGATTTAATAACCAAAATGTACTCACTAACATTAGTTCGTGGAAATCAGGTTTTCCACGAAGTTTTATTCCTTGTGGTAGGCAGACTTCGTGACCTTTCACCACGGGAAGTTAAAGCGACACATAAATTGCTGACGTCACAACAATAAGTAGTCCCGATTCACATTCACTTTCACTTTCACCTGCTTTCGAAAGATCCCTAGTGTAAACAGCTGGGTGTTTACCAAACAAGGAAGAGGCGCCTGACGTTCAATGCTTGGCGGTCGGGTTGAGAAGCGATTGCCCATTTTGTCATCAATCCATATGACAACAATGAAATTGGCTAAAGCTGAAGTCACACCATGCAGCCACACAAAAACACCAAATATTTGTGAATCAAACCACTATTTTTATGCTCTGACTGTGTTTCACTCAGCACGTTCGGGTCCCGCTCCTTCTCTGTCTACGGCCCATCCATCTGGAATACTCTTCCACTCTCTCTCCGTCAGAAACCCTCTCCCACCTCCTTCCAGTCTGCCCTCAAAACTTACCTTTTCAAGCAGTTCTAACACTATGACCTCACTACGCACCCCATCGCCAGCTGTCTCTTGCATATAGTGTCTGGTCTGTTTGTGGTATGAGTATATTTGAGTGAATGTATTTTTTGCGTAATTGTTACATGTGTCATTGTCTAAAGCGTGCACATGCGTGCGTGAGTTGTGAGTGCGCGCTTAGAGTTATAATTATTATAAGATAAGCGCATTATAAATACAGTAATTATTTATTATTATTATTTTTCACCTGTGACCATGTCTGAAACATCTGCTGTGCAATTGTTTTAAATCGTGATTTAGAACCTAGCTCTAAATTTGTGTAGCAACAATATTGTTCTAGCCAATCACAATGCATACATTTCACCATCCGCAGTTGAACAGTAATAGCCGGCGAAGGGTTGTTTTTTTTTCCACTTTCTAGTTTGCAGTACTTTATACCGAGCAATGATAATAATCTCATCATCGCTATCGGTTGAATCGGCCATGCGTTCTTCTACAAGCCAAAATAGCCACGCGAAGAGATTGCAACTCTGAGGAGATTGCAGAGTCTAGTGCTCATTGATTTCGCGTAGCCGTTTGCAAATATTTACTTGACCGTGTGACTATATGCGTTGCTAACACGTGGTTTTTTTAAACAACATTTCTAAACAATTTTGTGCAAACATTGTAGCAGAATGGTTGCTGGTGGGACTTCAGGTTTGGAGAACTTACTGTCACCAAATATTAAGCAACACATCCTTGATACCCTGGCTTTATAACAGTGTTTAAAAGTCAAGTTTTCCATTGTCGTTTCCCACTGCCTCCATCAAGAGTTACGGTGTGTGGAGAGAGGGGGGGAGAGAGGGGATGGGGGTGGTAGGTTGTCAGATGTAGGACAGCTGGAAAAAGCAAGCGTCTGGTAGAACAGTCCCATAGAGCACTTGCATCCCATCCTTAATTGCACAACGCCTTCTCCAGCTAAGCCACTGATGGGACTCTTTCTCACCACCACAGCGACTACCACCACAACCACCACCACCACCACCACCATCATCATCATCATCATCATCATCATCATCATCATCTCCACCATAACGATGATCATCATAATCGTCACCATCGTCGCCTTCGTCCGTTACCTGACATTGAGTCTACGAAGTTGATAACCGAAGCGCTTACCTGTTGAGCCGAGATGACGTCAGCTATGACGCTGATGACTACGACGTAAAATAGCGACGCTTGCCGACTACAGACGAGCCGCAGCCTGCAACAGAGTGGAATGAAAAACACATTATAGCACATACTAAAGGCAAATACCAGCGTGCAGATGATACAGTCAATCTCGTTAACATATCCCGCCGGAGTCGAACACACGTGACTTAGTACGAGACTTTTCTGGTGACCGAGGGTTTTGCCTAGGTAGGCCTACTCCGATTTCTTCCTCCTCCCCACCCACCCCCCCCCCCTATCCCTACCCCACTTTAATAATGGTATGCAATGCAGTCAAACAACCCAAGAAACAACAAAATTAAAATAAATTTATTTCGAGTTCCATTCCATCTCCCAAAAGCGATCTCCTTGCCTTTACACCACATGTTTGAGTGACAGATGTGGATTTGTTGTTTATGTGACAGTGTGTAAAACATGTGAACGTGGGTATGGTGGTACAGATCGCCGCGTTTTGAGTACGGTTGCTCACGGAATTAGATCACTCTGGAAGGCTGGCTTTGCGAGCGACTCTTCAATTCGCTGCTCGCGAAGCGATGCGATTCGTCACAATTCCAGTTGAAAAGACGCTTCACTTCCGTTTTTGGTTTGCAATGGCTTCTCAGTTAAACTTGGACGAATTTCATTTTTTTTTCTGTTTATTTTTGTGTGATTATCATGAAGGATGTGAAGGGGTAAAAAGGGTAGTATACAAAATATATGTTTTGCAAGTACTTCTTGTAAATATCGTCCCCTATACGCTTATGTGTCCGGGGACGTTAATCTATATAACTAACTAACTACTTCTTGTCATTGTTAACCAAAAAGACTGTCAAAGACTGTATTGCGTAAAGTATTCATTGAGTCACGGAATAAGATCACTATTGGGGATGAATTTCACTTTATTTTTGAGTGTTCAAAACACTCTTCAACATCTTCCTAGAGCGCATCATGACAGATGCCCTTGCAGATCACGAAGGCACAGCCAGCATAGGGGGTAGAGCAATCTCCAACCTCTGTTTTGATGGGTTGGCTGGTTGGCCCCAGCTTGTACAGAGGCTTGACACACCACATTCAGAGCCAATGGGTTAAAATCGTAGTTCCTCGGTAGTATAGTGGTCAGTATCCCCGCCTGTCACGCGGGAGACCGGGGTTCAATTCCCCGCCGGGGAGATTTTTTTTTTCTTCTTGTTTTTGTTTTGGGAATCGAAGACAATAAATACTGTACATAATATGATTTTTAAACCCCAGATCTGTATCTTTTCAAAGCGCAAATCTTTAAACCGCAGCTTGTGTGACCGTTTGGTAGTAATTATCTCTGCTACCTGATACTATTTATTTTCATACTTTGATAAAATTTCGTTGTTCAGATCATAAGTTACAAATAGAATTAGGAAGGCGGGAAGATGTAATAAGGAAAGAAAGATTTAGTAGGGATTGTAATATGGGTTCTATTGGGGATGCATCTTTTTGTTTTGTTTTGGGAATCAAAGACAATAAATACTATACATAATATGATTTTTAAACCCCAGATCTGTATCTTTTTAAATCACAAATCTTTAAAACACAGCTTGTGTGACCGTTTGGTCGTAAAAAGTATATCTATCAGTTACCTGATCGTATTTATGTTCAAACCTTGATAAAGATTCTAATCTCAGTGCAGCCTCCAAGTTCGTGAAGTCGTATTAGGCTACCATGCAGAATATGAGACCGGAAGTGCGCTATCTTATCAATTTAGTCACTCCCACTCGTGTACACTTTCGTGACCTAGATTCAAAGCCAGCCTTCCAGTGATCTAATTCCGTGGGTTGCTGAATCCGGAAACGCAAGTATAGCATCCAGTAGTAGTAGGAGGAGTAGTAGTAGTAGTAGTAGTCAACGACAGGCTTGCATCGTGTGTTTACTACTTTGTGATAACAACAACAACAGCAGCAACCACCACCGCTAAAAACAATCACAACAACAGCCACGGGGAACGTGACGTCATAACCCTTCCAAAGGGGCACACCAAAGGCTTACGTTTTGACCGGTACATTTCACCTTTGCTCCATTTGCCCCGGCCCCCAACCCTCACTCCCACACCCAACGTTTCATCTCCAAGCTGAAAACGCTTGGTCACGAGCATAGAGACACTGAGATGGAGACAGAGAAAGCGACAGACATTACATTACATTACATTACATTACATTACATTACATTACATTACATTACATTATTATTGCTTTAGGTCCAGCGGACTCTTCCGAGCCAAATCAGGACCGGACAACCCCTGATCCGCATAAAAGATCTGCTGAAACAACCCCATATGTAGTGGTAAAACTGAAAGCTCTCCACCAGCCAGTCACTTTACAATAAAGACATCCCACGCAGAGGACGCTGATGCTATACTCTAATTTATCGAACCCCCGTTTACAAAAACAAAATAGAATACAAACATCAATATAAATTATCAACAAAACACATACATATAAAATGCCTACATTGCTAAATAATAACATCATAGGAAGCCCTAGTGACCAACCACCTGGCAGAAAGCGTCCAATATTCCCAAGCTGATCCAACAGACCTCACACACAAATAAGGAGTCTTGTCCCAGAAGAGATTTCCAGAAAAAAGGTAGGTGACTGGTCTAGCGAAGAAGAAGATAGTATAGCAGATTGATAAAACAAATGAGAAAGACAGCGACAGTGGAACATTTCAAGCACTAAATTTCCAGAAAGTGGGGATACTATTTATACTGAAACCCCCGGCACCCCAACGGGGGTAAGCGACAGACAGAGATAGGCGGGCTGAGGTGGGTTACGATAAGAAAGGCAAGGAGGGAGGGTGGGTGTGGGGAACCAAAACGAAGAAATGAAGGAGCGATATTACAAGCATGTGACAGAAGGTGATGGGATAGGTGAAGGGGGGGGGAGTGTGGGGGGAAGTGGGAGGTGCGGTAAGGAGGGTGGAAGATTAAAAGGAAAGGAAGGGGGGGGGGAGGAGTGATAAAAGAAGACTATCAAGAGCAGAGACAAGGCTTATGAGTGTCCATAAACCTATTATCCTCGGCCTAGGATGAAAGGCGCGACTGGAATGTCATTAACATTCACTGACTTTATCTTACCTCCTTATATTATCATACTCCACGTGTCCGCGCATTGCATTTATCTTGGCTCGCCGCTCCGACACACGACCGCTACCTTACTGCATGCGCGCGATATTGCACTGCAATATTTTTTTCTCGACAGGCGATACCATATCACGACATAATTATATCCCATCCCTCTATACGACATGCGGTAATACCTCATTAATTTCCATAGTTCAGCACGATCTGTGATACTGCATCACTGCGAAACGATATTACAGCACGAGATTAGTTCTAACTATCGTCACTTCCGGTTCGGCGTTGAGGTTGGTTGGTTGACTGCCATGACGCATACGTCATATCCTGTGTTGTGGGCGCAAGGGAGAGCACGTGCTTGAACGGCGCGTGGCTACAATTACAGAAGCCAAGTGCCTGAAGTGGGTCAGTAACAGGAGCAAGAGTGGAAAATAATCTCGATGAAACACTGACGCAATAAGTGAAATGCCGCATGACGTGAGCAAAGCCCTGGTATGTGATTACTGCAGGCAGATCTATACCACCCACACCATCACCGCTGGAGTCAGTCAATGGCATGTGAACATTGCAGGCAGATCAATTCCATAGAGAACACCATCACCACTGGAGTCAGTCAATGGCATGTGAACATTGCAGGCAGATCAATTCCATAGAGAACACCATCACCACTGGAGTCAGTCAAAGGCATGTGAACATTGCAGGCAGATCAATTCCATAGATAACACCATCACCACTGGAGTCAGTCAATGGCATGTGAACATTGCAGGCAGATCTATTCCATAGAGAACACCATCACCACTGGAGTCAGTCAATGGCATGTGAACATTGCAGGCAGATCAATTCCATAGAGAACACCATCACCACTGGAGTCAGTCAATGGCATGTGAACATTGCAGGCAGATCAATTCCATAGAGAACACCATCACCACTGGAGTCAGTCAATGGCATGTGAACATTGCAGGCAGATCAATTCCATAGAGAACACCATCACCACTGGAGTCAGTCAATGGCATGTGAATATTGCAGGCAGATCAATTCCATAGAGAACACCATCACCACTGGAGTCAGTCAATGGCATGCGATCACTGCAGGCAGATCTATACCACCCACACCATCACCTCTGGAGTCAGTCAATGACATGTGATCATTGCAGGCAGATCTACTTGTATTCCATAGAGAACACCATCACCACTGGAGTCGGTCAATGGCGTGTGATCATTACAGGCAGATCTATATTTATTAATTTAATAATTCTTATACAGCGCTTTTCCAGCTCAAGAGCTGCTCAAGGCGCTGATCGATACAGGATCTAACTCAAGCCATTTAAGGGGGTCCACTTGCAGCCTTTAGGCGCAAAGCCTGACGCCCAGACAACTGAGAACAATCCAGGGCGACCGGGGATGGGGAGAAGGGACCTAGTGCCTGCTGGGTCTATTTGTGTAGCCGGCCCTCACCCGTCTAGGACTTGAGCGTCCATGCGATGGAATGTGTGCGTGCACCTCTAGACCTCGGTTTACACTCTCATCCGAAGGAGTAGGGGCGCAGTACAGAGTCTCAGGGTATTTTTTTTTAAAATTTAACTCCCAACCTTCCACGGGCTTTGAACCAGTTGCCTGTACAGACTTTCAATGTCATCATGCCTGACCATCGTGTATACTGCATGCACCACTAAGCAAACTGCACTCCCCATATAAAAGGAAATATCACCAACTTAAACTTTTTATTAAAAGTCTTTTTAAAAATAAACTTTGAAACATACATTTTTATATTTTTCGTCGACCCGATTCTGCTATTGTATTTTAGCCAGGCAGACCTGGTCTGCTCCTTATATAAAAATCTCAACAATTTTCCATTCCTCTATAATAATAAATACCTTGTATTCCTTCTGCCCTGCCCGTTGCCCTCCTGGCACTCTTCCTCTTACCGATGTGTCTTCCCCAGCCCTTGTCCTTTTTGCATCCCTTATACCACCTGAGATGCCTTTTACATTTAACACCACCGCTGCCGTCACTTTCCGCCTCATCACATCTTACCCTTTGGATGTCGCAGTTGCATCATGCACTCCTCTTCACACGTTATTCATACAGCATCATGACTTCTTAGTACAACGACCCTCCCTCATCCAAGTCCCCTATACGCTTATGTGTCCGGGTAGGTTAATCTACATGCCTGCCTGCCTGCCATCGCCTCTGAAGTCCGTGAATGGTATGGGATCCCTTGGGACTACCCTCGCTTTCACGATAAAAGACAAGCAAACACAGACAAGAACTCGGGGGGCCGGGTAGCTCAGTTGGTAAGAGCGTCTTGCTAGTAACCGAAAGGTCGCTGGTTCGAATCCCGGATTGGTCAATGTGTGATCATATTATTTTCCCCTTTACCAACAACTGGCCCGCTGGTGTCAGTATAAATCGGTCCAGTAGTCACCTATATGCGAAAGTGTCGTGTGACTATAATCTACAAACAAACAAACAAACAAGAACTCGAGGAAGTAGGCGATGCTTGGCTATGCTTCAGGGTGGTATTACGTATTTATTTATTTATTTTATTTTATTTAATCGTTCTTATTTAGCGCTTTTCCAGCTCAAGAGCTGCTCAAGGCGCTGGCCGATACAGGATCTAACTCAAGCCGCCCGAGGCCTTTGGGCGCATCGTAATAACGCTCCGACAACTGAGCACAATCCTGGGCAGCCAGGGTTGGGGGAGAAGGACCTAGGTGCTTGCTGGGTGTGTTCTTGTCACCGGCACTCACCCGTCTAGGACATGAGCCTCAGGATCTTTAAAGTCCGTTATGATGGAATGTATGCGCCACAGACTAGACCTCGGTTTATACTCTCATCCGAAGGAGTAGGAAACGGGAGTAAAGTCGTCTTTCCCAAGGACACAACACAATGCCCCGGCCTGGGCTCGAACCCGGGACCTTCAGATCCGCAAGCCAAAGCTCTACCATTAGGCCGTCAACTTTGATTACCATTGACAGCCGACTTTGACACCTGGGCTGTTACACGTTGGTACTCAATTGGACACCATGCGCTGTCTGAAACCCAGCTGTAATAAAATTGTTACACAATTATGGTACTGCTATTATAGGACTGACGATAAAATGCGGTCACAAATTACCACGCGGGTGCCACACATTTGATTTAAAACGGTTACATTAACCGTTACTTCACAACCGTTACTACAAGGGGTACACTTGTTACAAAACACTTACACGACGGTTACATAATCATAACCGCTGTTACTAGGTTGTTACACTGTAGTTACACAAAGCGGTTGCAAGGCAAGGCAACGGTTACCCAACTATTATGAGGCGGTTTGCATTGTCACAGAGTCAATCGAGCGTTACTGCGAAGCCAGAAGAAAGGGAGGGGGTAAGGGGGGGGGGGTAGAAAATAGGGGAGGAAGGGTAAACACTGCAGGTTTCAGAAGTTAATGAGGAGATAACCTGTGTTCACGTTTCTCTCTCTTTTGACAGTACCGATAACTCCCGTCATGCACAGTTACTTTTTCCTGGCCCTTCAACTCCGGAAGTAACCATATCCCTACCCCCACCCTTCTCTCTATCACACTCCATCCCTTTCCTCTCCCTTTCGCTCTCTCTCCATGCGATTATGTCGGAGTCTGTGATTGGCCCATTGTTTATCCTTATAATTTTTTTTGTTAAAAAAAAAAAACAACAAAACACCACACTTTTATGATGGTAAAATATCTTGGGTTTAAAACAACAATAACAATAACGACAACAACAACGACAGCAACAACAACAACAACATTCTCTCTGACGATTTAGGTGAAGGCTTTTTAACTGGGTTTACTCCTAGGCGCTATAATCCTTGAAGAAAGAGCTACGTCTGAAACGTGTCAGCTGCCTTTAGATCCCAGTCCAAGTTTACTTGACTTTTATTTTGTCTTTGATGTTTTTAACTTGTCAAAAGGCAAGAGTTTATAGGCCATAAAATATAAAATATTCAACTTTGCTTTTTGTGTATTTTGTCTGAGTGGTATTAGGCACCCAGAGTTTTCCAGCCACCCACTTTTTTCTAAGTACGCAGGAGTGCTCTTTTAGTGCATGGGGGTGCAGTTGTAGTGCATGAGAGTGTTTTAAGTACATAGGAGTGCTCTATCCGGGACGGAGAAAATACAGTGAATTTTCGGAAAATTTTTGAACAAAATTCGACCTATTTCGTCGCCTATAGGAGACGAATTAGGTCAACTTTTTAAAAAAGGGTTCGGGTAAGGGCTAGTTGCAGAGCTATCCCTAACCCTTGCCCTGACCCTTTTCTGTCAAAAATCACTTTCCGATTCCTACATTCTTAGTAAAACTCAGTCTGAGATGTTTTACATACTTGTGTGTGTGCGTATTTGCGTGTGTGCGTGTTTGTGCGTGCGTGTGTATGAGTGTTCGTGTTTGTGCGCGCGTGTGGGTGTGTGTTTGTGTGTGTGAGTGTGCGCGATTTGTTATACGGGAGGAGGGAGTGTTTGTGTGTGTGGTGTTAGTGTCTGTTTTTGTGTTGTGTATGTGTGTTTGTGTTTGTTTATTTATATGTGCGACTGTGTGTAAATACGTAATGTCTGTTTGTAAATACGTAATGTTTGTGTGTATATACGTAAGTCTGTGTGTAAATACGTAAAGTCTGTGTAAATACGTAATGTCTGGGTGTAAATACGTTATGTCTGGGGGTAAATACGTTATGTCTGGGTGTAAATACGTAATGTCTGGGTGTAAATACGTGCTCACAGTGGTGAAGAAACGGAAACTCCGATGGTACGGCCACGTCACCAGATCATTAGGCCTTGCAAAGAACATCGTGCAAGGCACAGTGCAAGGAGGTAGAAGAAGAGGAAGACAAAAAAGAGTTGGTAGGACAACATTCGAGAATAGACTGGCTTGACACTGAGCGAAGCCATCAGGTATGCTGTGGACAGGGAAAGATGGAGTGCGCTGGTTAAACGATCATCTGTAGTGCCCCAACGACTTCCGAGTTACGGGATAGGTTAGGATAGAATAGGAAATACGTAATGCCTGGGTGTCAATACGTAATGTCTGGGTGTAAATACGTAATGTCTGGGTGTAAATACGTAATGTATGGGTGCTTGTGCGAGTGTGCCAGTCTGTCTATCTGTCTGTAGGTCATTTACAAAGTCACGTGTTCAACCAAAAAGCAAACGTTGCCCATTGCGCTAAAACAAGCCCCAGCCCTCGCCTGCGGTGGGAACGCCCAGGTATTGACCTAATCACCGCCGCACTCTCTTGCAGCGCGTAGTGATACAGGGGTTCAAAGGCAGAGCGAGGGCGGATTTTGAAATGTGACCGGCATCAAAGATTAACCCGCCTTGGTCAGGTGTCAAGCTTCAAACGTTAACTCTTTCTTCCCTCACACCGTGATTTATTGATAGTTGGAGGAACTTTGGAACCGGAGCACAAGTTTGAGAATCGGTGGGTAGTGGAGGGGTGCAGGTGGGGAGGGGGAGAGGGACGTGAAGGGGCTTTCCAGAGCAAGGTTACAAAGGCAACGCATTGCACAGTAAGGAACTGAAACACGCTGGAAGGGCAAATAATTGTGACTAGCTGCAGAAAGATACGATCTAAGCATTTACTCAAAGACCTTTAGTCCAAATGGAACCTCTACTACTGCTGCTGCTGCTACAACTACTACTACAACTACTACTACTACTACTACTACTACTACTACTACTACTACTACTACTTCCTCTTCTGGTGCTGTCGAAACCCTGTAGTCGAAGAACAAAACGCACACATCAAAAGGCGGCTTGCCACCGATAGCGATCTGGTAACGGCGATACGTTGGTCTGGTGCAAGATTGTTGTCCGACTGTGCGACACAACTTTGATAGCGATTTGAAGATAGATCTGCTGGCACGTCTTGCTGCACGATACAAGTGTTGCTGCACGATGTGCAAGTCTTGCTTCTTTGTATACAAGTCTTTGCTGCATGACATACACGTCTAACTGCACGATACAAAATCGTGCTGCCCAATGTGTCATTGTACTGTCCAGGATTGCACAACTGTATTACAATTGTACCACACAGTATTGAACATTGTACAATATACGAAGGTACGAAAGGTCACCTGCTGACAGCAAAGCACTGGCAGTGCATTAATAATAATAATAATAATAATAATAATAATAATAATAATAATAATAATAATAATAATAATAATAATAATAATAATAATAATAATAATAATAATAATAATTGTATTCTAGGCACATAACAACGTTTTCACAACATACACACACACACACACACCCACACACACCCCCCCCACACACACACACACAGTGTTATCATGACTTTCCTGAAACGCCACATACGTTGTGCTGACAATGGGTCATATTTCGTCCCCTTTTTTTAAGTACTTTTAAGTGTTCGAACACTAACCCTAACCCTAACCCAGCCCTAACCCTAACGGATCATTGTTCTGACGTCAAAACAATTAGGTCTGCCAAAACAAGTTACGTAGATGTTCACTGGTTTGTCCAGATAACACCGTGTAAACATGCCCACCCTCACACCCACACACACCCACACCGCCTCCCCCCACACACATTTACATATAAACATAAATACATATGTGGCGGATTGGGAGGCGACTGGTGCACGCTTGGGAGTAAGATTTTCTACCTTCTATTTGCTGGTTAGACTAGCCTTGGGTGGCTCCTGCTGTGCAGAATCCTTTGGAGTGGCCATTAGGTTATGCAGGACAAGGCGACATGACATTTGTTCTCCCAGGCTGCCCGTTTTTTTCTTCTGCTTTTAGTGGTGAGCAGGACTATATAGTCGGCAGGCATTTTATGCTAGCCAGTGGCAGTGACTTTGCAGAGAGTGTCGTGGCACTAGTAGCCCCTTCACCGCATTGCAGGGCAAATATTTTTATGTCCCTCTCACGAGGGATAAATCAAAATAACAGTTCGAGTCGGGCAGTGTTCTCAAGGTGGTGGCCGAGAGATGGGAGTCAAAAACTCCGCTCGGCTACACACATATACATACATACATACATACATACATACATACATACATACATACATACATACATACATACTTAGTTAGTGATTGTTTCACATATGCTTTCTTACTCATTCATATATCATAAATAAGCAATAACAATATATTTCTGTTATATAATTATGTCGTGATATTAATTTTTGTTCATGTTATTTCATTTATTTTAATTTTAAGTTAATCTGTTTCTAATTTGATATGTTGTCTAATATCACAGATGTGAATAGACGTTAATTTAAATAAATAAATTTGACATAAGCGTGTATATCCTTGACATGTAAGAACATTAAAAACCAAGGAAGAAAAGAAGTATATCAAAATAAACAGTCTGTCGGAGTGGGTGGTCAAACTGGCGGACCAGTGAGGCGGAAAGAGATGAGCTTTGAGAGCTGAGAGTGTATGTAGGTTTTGCTGCGAAGACAAATGGGCAGTTTGGACCAAAAATAGAGAAGGAGCGTGAACCTGCAGACACATGTTTTGAGCAAGGAATGCGAAGGGGGATAGTATCAGAAGCAGACCGGAGATTACGAGATGGCAAGTAGAGCTCAAGGCAGTCAGATAGGTATGATGGTGCAGAATCAGAGAGACACTTAATGATAGCAAAAAAGGCAGATGAGGGACGCGGCACAGCCTATTCATAATTCGCCAAAACACGAGCCCTGTTAAGATGTAGTCCATATCTCCGTAGAACAATATTACATGTGTAGACACCCGGATCTGTGGTGCCCCTACGACCTCCGAGTTACGGGATAGGATAGGATAGGAAACATCCGGAGGTCACAATCTGCAAGCCACCGGCCGCATTGCAGAGACTGGATCGTTGATCTTGGGTACCAATAGCGCGTCTGTGGTGGAGATCAAATTGCGCACGCACTTATAACAAGTCCAATTCACGCCAACAGTAAGAATTAATGACTAGATCGGTTTGCTGATATCATTTATTCCTACGTTCTGTAGGTCTAATACTTGCCAACATTATAATTTATGCTTCGTGTCCGACCAATCCAAAGGTCGTCTGCTATAGCCCTTGAGTGAGTTAACTTATCTCCCTTATAATACCTATAGCCTCTTGGTGAGTTTTCTCCCTTATTATAGCTACTGGGTGAATGATCTCTCTTATGAAACCTATAGCCACTGGGTGAATTATCTCCCTTAAAATACCCATAGCCACTGGGTGAATTATCTCTCATATAATACATATACCCACTGAATTATCTCCCTTATGATACCTATAGCCAATGTGTGAATTATCTCCCTTAAAATACCTATAGCCACTGGATGAATTATCTCCATTATAATGCATATAGCCACTGAATTATCTCCCTTATAATACCTATAGGCACTAAATGAGCTATCTCCCTCATAAAAACATGAAAAACACCGAGATACCGATGAGTGACTCAACGACGTCAGCGTGTCTTGGACGGTATTGCTGTGGCTGCTCCTATCTCCGACTGGTTCTTGGAAAGGACCTAGCACTTGCTGGGCATGCAGATGGGACTGGTGGCGCTCACCCGTCTAGGACGTGAGCGTCTGGATCTTTGAAGTCCGCGCGATAAAATGCAGACTAGACCTCGGTCTACACTCTCATCCCTCCGGCGGAGCACACTATACAGCAAAGCGACCGCTGGACTGGGAGGTGCGGAGCAAGGAAACCGATACGCTGAGGTATGCTAGCTGAAATGACACATAAACGCTACGTCGGAAGCAACCTGACCCCTCCACCTGGCACCGTCATGGCGAGTAACGCATTACGGGTATGTCAGGCGTTTAGTGTGATGTGTTTTATGATGTAACATGTGTGCTTCTTTGCACCGTTCTCCCCCCCCCCCCCCTACCCCCGAAAAAAAGAAAAAAGGAAAAAAAGAGGAACACTGACTGCGAACAGGGCAACACATTTGGCGGATGCGATTGCGCTATCTTTGTGTGTAAGTGTCGCCAAATATACTATGTGGATGCAAGGGTGTTGGCGCTTGCGTGTGGGGAGGGGGATGGGTTGAGGGAGAAAGGGGTGCATGTGTGCACATGAGAGGAAAAGTGTGGATCAGTGGGTGCAGTTACGATGAATTTCCGTGAATTGCGACGAGAGAGAGAGAGAGAGAGAGAGAGAGAGAGAGAGAGAGAGAGAGAGAGAGAGAGAGAGAGAGAGAGAGAGAGAGAGACAGACAGACAGACAGAGACAGAGAGAGAGAGAGAGAGAGAGAGAGAGAGAGAGAGAGAGAGAGAGAGAGAGAGATTTGACATTTGGACATCGTCCGTTTACTTTTCCAAAAAGCATAGTTACACATTACAAACACAAACTTCTTCGGGACACCAGCCCATATAAGAAGAAGAAGAAGAGAGAGAGAGAGAGAGAGAGAGAGAGAGAGAGAGAGAGAGAGAGGAGGGGAGGGTGGGGGGAAGTGAAGTTGGTGTGGAAGGGGGGGGGGAGCAGAGGATGGTGAAGGCGTATTAGGACGAATTAAATTTATTGTCATGTGCCAGCGGTAGCCCGTTGTTGACACAGTGCGATACATAATGTTGAGAGTTTTGGGGACTTTCACTCTACACTACATATCCCACACTTCCTACCCCATAGCCTGTACCCCATAGCCTGTACCCCCTACCCAGTACCCCACAACTCGTGCACCCGTAGCCAATCTCCCCATTTGCATTCCCTTGCAGATCTGTTACCTGCCAACATCGGGTTCGCCCAGTGAAGGTTTGTCCGAAGGTTAGGTTTTATCTACAGTCTTCACCACCTTTTTAAGGTACCGCACTTTACTTTGCCAATATCTTCATTATCTGCGCTCCCCCCTGGTGTTACGTCACACCATAGTGAACACTGTTCATTATCTCCATGCCATCTCCTTACGTCACTCAAATTTCCCTGCACTATGTACCATGCCGGCCCCACCAGTGCACACACAGTCTTTGCAACAAGTCTTTTGCCATTATCACGCCCTCACCTCCTGATCCGCATCGCACACCGCCCTTACCCTAACGCTTCCGACATGATCATACCACCTAACGCCCTTGTCAAACCGTACAGCGCCCTTGCCTTACTCTTCACTACCCTTACCATTATACATACCGCCCTTACCACTTTACATACCGACCTTGCAACTTTTACAGACCGCCCTTACCACTTCATTCACTGTTCTGACTACTTTATCCTACCTCAGCCTTCCATTGAGAAAACAGAGAGAGAGAGTCACTGACAGAGATTGTAATTAGACCCCCTGCAACCTCGGGTAGAGAGCGCTTAGCAGGTGTCAGCAGAATGTCGCCTCGCGTGTTGCAGGCAGATTTATTGGCGGTTTATTTACCCAGGTCGCGTCTCCGCTCTCTGTGTCCAAGAGCATACACTGAGTGCTTTCCACCAACACTAACGTGTTGGTTGCCGTTCGCGCGAACTGCTATGGCAAACTAAAAAACTGAAAAGTTCAACTACTAGAGACACAAATGCAAGCAAAAAGAGATCAGCACATCCAAACAGGCAAAGTCTGTGGTTTGTAAGCCAACAAACCTCTTTAATAAATATGTGGCGGAATGGGAGGCGACTGGTTCAAGCTTGGGAGAGAGGTTGTCTACCTTCCATTTGTTGGTTAGTCTAGCCTTGGGTGGCTCCTGCTGTGCAGAATCCTTTGGAATGGCCATTGGGTTATGCAGGACAAGGCGACACATTTGTTCTCCCTGGCTGACCGCTCGTCTTCTGCTTTTGGTGATGAGCAGGACTACATAGGCATTTTATGCAAGTCAGTGGCAGTGACTTTGCAGAGAGTGTCGTGGCACTATTAGCCGGCAAACCGGTTTACTATTAACACGCTTCGCCGCCTTGCAGGGCAAATATTTGTATGGATCTTGAGGTGGTGTCAAGCCTCTGTACCAGATGTTCAATTTCTTGTTCTGGGTCTTGAGGTGGTGTCAAGCCTCTGTACCAGATGTTCAATTTCTTGTTCCTCTCCAGCCAATCCATCAATGTCATCCGCTAAACGGAGGTTGGAGATCGCTCTACCCCCTATGCTGACTGTGTTTTCATGGTCTGAAAAGGCATCTAACATGATGGTCTCTAGGAAGATGTTGAAGAGTGCTGGGGAGAGTAGGCATCCTAGATGCCAACAAAGCTGCATGGCAGACTCAGTCAAACGCTTTCATGAAGTCTACAAACACATGATATAGGAGTTGGTGGTGCTGTAGGTATTTCTCTCAGATTATTCTGAGGTTGAAAATATGCTCAGTGGTACTTCGCCCTGCCCTGAATCCAGCTTGTTCTTCAGCTATGATTTGTTCAGCTTGGGGTTTTAACCTGTTGAGTATTATTTCCAGGAGGACTTTGCTAGGTTGGCTGATGAGGCTGATGGTGCGGTAGTTTTGACAGTCCCGCTGACTTCCCCGTCAGCGACTGCACTGCTGCCTCAACTTCTTGGAGAATTGGGAGGATTTGTTAAACTTCTCTTTTCTGGGGACATGCTAAAACTGCTGGGTCTCCGTTTGGTGAGTGGTTGTAAAGGAAGAGCAGTACTCTGTCCATCTAGCCAAGACTTCTTGTTCTTCTGTAAGGCACCAGGCGGACTTGCAGAGACCTTGGGCTGTTTTAACACTTGTCAACCGCTTCACGGTCTAGTGACCTCTCCTGTGATTAAAAACAACTTTCCAAACGCTTGCAAACGTTCGCCTGAGTGGAACGTAACCGTTATACGATACATGTGTAGTCGCCAGAAAAAGAGCAATCCTACCCCAAGCATCCGGTTACAATACATTTTTTACACGTATTAATGTTAGATCATGTGTGAAAGTTACTAATGTTAGTGGCTATCTGTATTGTAACCAGCTCTAAGGTTTCATAACAGGTGTACAACAGTGGAAATACCTTGCTATATCAAGCATCCAATTACAAAACACCTTTTAGTTTTTGTCTTGGAGTATTAATGTTAGATTGTGTGTGAAAGTAACTAATGTCGGTGGTTACTTTATACGCAGCCATCGATACAGTTTCGTTCAATACAACCGTAGTCATCTCACAGGAAGTAAAGAAATGCAATTATATTTTTTTGACGTTAGACTATATTCTATGTCGAGTATTCTATGACAGGTAAGAAATAACTCTGTTTGGTATCGTATAGTGTGAGTATAATCAACTACTACTGTATTACATTGTACTGTATTTGTACAGTATCGTGGTGTGTTCTGGCTTCTGACAGCAGACAGGATGACAAGGTGGCATTCCATACTAGGGTGCTACGCTCAATATTCTCAATGACATAATAATAATAATAATAATAATAATAATAATAATAATAATAATAATAATAATAATAATAATAATAACAATAATAATAATAATAATAATAATAATAATAATAATAATAATAATAATAATAATAATAATGGTTAAAAAAATAACATTAAAAGAAAAAAGAAAAAGAAGAAGACGTAGAAAAAGAAGAAGTAGAAGAATAATAAGTAGTAGAAGAAGAAGAAGAAGAAGAAGAAGAAGAAGAAGAAGAAGAAGAAGAAGAAGAAGAAGAAGAAGAAGAAGAAGAAGAAGAAGAAGAAGAAGAAGGAGAAAAAGTAGAAGTAGAAAAAGAAGAAGTAAAAGAATAATAAGTAGTAGTAGTAGAAGAAGAAGAAGAAGAAGAAGAAGAAGAAGAAGAAGAAGAAGAAGAAGAAGAAGAAGAAGAAGAAGAAGAAGAAGAAGAAGAAGAAGAAGAAGAAGACAACAGCAACAAATTGCAGACGGCTTCTGAGGGTTACGATACCAGAATTGTGACCCAAAGAAATACGTCACTACTGTAAACATCTTTACCGATCACTGGCCTTAACCCTCATCCTAGCTCTCCGTCACATTCTAGGCGTTTCCTTGTTATTCTGACCATCTGAAGACGTCTTCTGCACTGACGGCCAGTTAAAAAACAAGAGGGTGTCTCTTTCTAAGGTGCTATTGCACAAGCACTGCAGAACCAGCCTCTTACAGACGGCTGGGAAACAAAACGGCGCCCCCTGGTGACAAGCGGTCGTCTATCTCCTACGGTTGGCGTCTTTTGTGTGTGTGTGTGCGAAAGAATGCAGGAACGAAGTGTAAAGTATCTTGTTCACCGCCGCACTGCGTGAGGAGAACAGTAATGGCGCGATGACGACATCTATCTTTTATCCATTATCGAGATAACCAGGCGACGAAAAGCAGGGAACAGTATTGGATGTCTGTGTAGATTTAGGAAAGAATGTGTTTGTGATGTAGCGACTGTCAGTCAAGGGGAAGCCAAGTCAAGTTGCTCAGCGGGGAGAGGACGCTTGAAAAACGTGGATTCCATTGTGGATGGTGCACGACGGGGCAGTTTTCTTTCAAAGGAGTCGATTTTCCGTTTTACGGTGGTCTACTTTCACCCCGTGTCGCCCCAGAGGAATATTAAAGAACCCGTTATTCTGTGATTCAGTTAAAGGGGCTGGTTATAGGATGAAATAATCAATCATTGAGTTAGGTCGGGTTAAGGACGAAGGGTTTACGGCTGAAATGAGAATTTACGCAGAATGTTTAGGTCAACTTTAAAGGGAGTACCATGGATTTTTGTTTATATTTTTTGTGATAATGGGTTTACTGGGGAAATCTTATTGTTATCACAATAAACGATGATATAATGGGCAATAGTTGCCCCAGCTTTGCAATACAGGCGTCTCTTCTTTGTTTCGAAACAAACAAAAACACCGCCACCACCACCCCCAAAAAAATAAAAAATCTGCCTTCTATAAATGCTTTCGCAGCGGAGCTGTTTTTATTTATAGAATCACCCTTGATACTATTATCCTATCCTATCCTATTCCATAACTCGGAAGTCGCAGGGGCACCACAGATGATCGTTTAACCAGCGTACTCCATCTTTCGCTGTCCTTAGCAACCCTGATTGTTTCGCTCAGTGTCAAACCAGTCCATTCTCGAATGTTGTCCTCCTACCTCTTTTTCGGCCTCCCTCTTCTTCTACCTCTTTGCACTGTGCCTTGCAGGATGGTCTTTGCAAGACCTGATGATCTGGTGACGTGGCCATACCATCGGAGTTTCCGTTTTTTCACCACTGTGAGCAGGTCATCGTTTTGTCCAATGGCTTGTGTGATGGTCTGTCGGACTTCGTCGTTGGTGATGTGTTGGGTATAGGAAATGCCCAGAAGTCTTCTGTAGCACCTCATCTCCATGCTTTGTATTCTTCGTTGTAGATCTCCTATGAGGGTCCATGCTTCGCAAGCATATAGGAAGATGGAGATGACAAAGGAGCGCAGCAGTCTTACTTTGGAATGTAGACTGATGGTCCTGTCTTTCCAATTGGGCTTCAACCTTGTTAGGGAAGCAGTTGTTTGTGCGATCCTGGAGAGGACTTCCTGTCGGGACCCATTGTCTGATACAATGGCTCCTAAATATTTGAAGCTATGCACTGTGTTGAGGGATTGGTCTTGGACTTTGATGTCCGTGTTGATGCCATTGGTGTTGTTGGTCATCATTTTGGTCTGCGGGAAGATTACAGGCACAATACGACAGTTGTGTGCCTGAAACTCTATAGCAAAAGCGATAGATAGCACACACAGGCTTAAGCCATGGTCACACAGCCATTTACGGCTGAATCACGGCCAAAGCGCGTCCAAAATGTGTTACCCGTGGAGTGGACGTTGTTGTTCGCGTTGATGTCGAGGTTAAGACGAGCTACGGTCGAGGTATAGACGTGGCAGGACGCGGGGAGAAATCTGAACGGCATCGGACGCGGCAAAAAGTTTGTAGGTAGTGCTTTGTCAGTGATAAGCCGCTAAACACACGCTATTTCCCGTGATTCCAACGCGGTACATGCGTCTTATGACTGAACGCTAAACTTTCGCGTCTTACCGCGTCTCCCCAAGTTCTAATCACTGCCGGAACACGGATTACCACGCGTGTGTTGCACGTCTTTACCGCGTGTTTTACCCGTGGTTGTGCGCGGGCTAAAATTTTGAGCAGTTCAAAACTTTTTGCCGCGTCCGATGCCGTTCAGATTTCTCCCCGCGTCCTACCACGTCTATACCTCGACCGTAGCTCGTCTTAACTTCGACATCAACGCGAACAACAACGTCCACTCCACGGGTAACAAATTTTGGACGCGCTTTGGCCGTGATTCAGCCGTAAAGGGCTGTGTGACCGGGGCTTGCAGTTCAAAACGTTTTGCCGCGTCCGATGTCGTTCAGATTTCTCCCCGCGTCCTGCCACGTCTATACCTCGACCGTAGCTCGTCTTAACCTCGACATCAACGCGAACAACAACGTCCACTCCACGGGTAACAAATTTTGGACGCGCTTTGGCCGTGATTCAGCCGTAAAGGGCTGTGTGACCGGGGCTTTACGTATGAGAGAATAAGACTGCCGAATGTCTATCTATCATTCGTAAACCTGTGCACTTCATATCTACCGCTTAGTTTAGTTTTATAGATTAACGTCCCCGGACACATAAGCGTATAGGGGACTGGATGGTAATCTACCGCTTTGCTATAAATGCTCTGATATACAGGCACCCAGCTTGTGTAGTGACCTCAAGGATGGAAGGGGGGGGGGTTGGGGATGACTTAACACGCAGCTGTTTCACGTGCTGATGTTCACAGCCGTCTCTTTAGGCTAAACTATCGACGCGTGAGATAAGATGAAATGACCGACACATTGTTTCACTCACGTGAGTAGCTTAGCGCATACTAAGCACTTAATATCTGTACGTATTTCCTGATCCATTCATTTACTGACTCAATACTGGATACCCCACGCCAATCAACCTCATCATTGAAGTTTTATTTTCATTAAAAAATTATTTTTTTTTTACCTGATTGGCGCGATTTGTGCGCTGATTGGAGAGACAGAAAGAGAAAGAAAGAGAGAGAGACAGAGAGAGAAAGAAAGAGAGAGAGAGAGAGAGAGACAGACAGACAGACAGACAGACAGACAGTGAAATGGAAGATGGAAGGAGTAGGCCAAGGAGAGAGGGATGGAGGTGACAACTAAGGGAATTAAGGATGTCCTGACAAACACGACTCAATTCTGGTAATTACTGCCCCTTCTTTCCAAGCCGATTGAAGTCCACACGTCACCACTTCAAGTCAGCAGAAATTAAGAAAAGTCACCGCCAAGGGCCAATGTCAAAGCTAATGGTTGAAATTATGGGGTTACGTCACCCTCGATCTCGCCGCTCACAGGTAACCGTAATCATAACTGCAAGAGGTAATAAGTACAGTAACGTACAGGTTTTAAAAAAAAGATAAGGTACAAGTACAGTGAAAGAAAGAGTACAGGTATTTCTTGTAACATTTGTTTTACTTCCGCAAACGAGAATGATTTTGGAGTCCTCATTTTTGTGCTGGCCAGCTTGATGAAGTGGGCCCAGTGCTCATTTCCTCGCAATCCCTGGCCCGGCTACATTACTGGTTCTAATTAGTTAGTCATTGTTTATAGGGTCCAGCGGACTGGTTCTAACTAGTCCTCAGGACTGCCAGTTAATTGCAATAAATCAAAAGACCCCTTTATACGGGAGACAAAGGGTTTGTGTAAAACACCAGTGATAAAGGTAGACATATATAGACATGGGCTGCAGTTTATCCATAGCATGTTGGATAAAATCCTAATTAGTTGCTGTCCTCCATGGAATGAGGAATGATAGGAGAGATCTTTAATAATAATAACAATCCTATCCTATCCTGTCCCATAACCCGAAGGTCGTAGGGGCACCACAGATGATCGCTTAACCAGCATACTCCATCTTTCTCTGTCCTCAGCAGCCCTCATGGCTTCGCTCAGTGTCAAACCAGTCCATTCTCGAATGTTGTCCTCCCACCTCTTTTTCGGTCTCCCCCTTCTTCTACCTCCTTGCACTGTGCCTTGCAGAATGGTCTTTGCAAGGCCTGATGATCTGGTGACGTGGCCATACCATCGGAGTTTCCGTTTCTTCACCACTGTGAGCAGGTCATCGTGTTGTCCAATGGCTTGT
This sequence comes from Oncomelania hupensis, assembly GCA_036898135.1. Taxonomy (NCBI): domain Eukaryota; kingdom Metazoa; phylum Mollusca; class Gastropoda; order Littorinimorpha; family Pomatiopsidae; genus Oncomelania; species Oncomelania hupensis. Next base: position 163,214,545 of record CM072511.1, read on the forward strand.
GTGATGGTCTGTCGGACTTCAACGTTGGTGATGTGTTGGGTATAGGAAATGCACAGAAGTCTTCTGTAGCACCTCATCTCCATGCTTTGTATTCTTCGTTGGAGATCTGCTGTGAGGGTCCATGCTTCGCAAGCATATAGGAAGATGGAGATGACCAGAGAGCGCAGCAGTCTTCCTTTGGAATGTAGACTGATGGTTCTGTCTTTCCAAATGGGCTTCAACCTTGTCAGGGCAGCAGTTGTTTGTGCGATCCTGGAGAGGACTTCCTGTCGAGACCCATTGTCTGACACAATGGCTCCTAAATATTTGAAGCTGTGCACTGTGTTGAGGGATTGGCCTTGTACTTTGATGTCCGTGTTGATGCCATTGGTGTTGTTGGTCATCATTTTGGTCTTCTCTGCACTTATTTCCATTCCATAAGCTCTGGAGGTGGTGTCAAGCCTCTGTACAAGCTGTTCAAGTTCTTGTTCCTCTCCAGCCAATCCATCAATATCATCCGCAAAACGAAGATTGGAGATTGCTCTGCCCCCTATGCTGACTGTGCCTTCGTGATCTGCAAGAGCATCTGACATGATGCGCTCTAGGAAGATGTTGAAGAGTGTTGGAGAGAGTAGGCATCCTTGACGCACACCGATTGTTGTTCTGAACCAGTTCCCGATGACGCTGTTATGGAGGACTGCACTGGTAGCCTTGTCATACAGGCTTTTGATGACTTCTATAATTTTAGGGCTGATGTTGTACACTTTCATGGTTGCCCATAGAGCTGCATGCCAGACTCGGTCAAATGCCTTCTTGAAGTCTATGAACACATGATATAGATGTTGTTGGTGCTGTAGGTATTTCTCACAGATTATTCTGAGGTTGAAAATCTGTTCAGTGGTACTTCGCCCTGCCATGAATCCTGCTTGTTCTTCAGCTATGATTTGTTCAGCTTGTGGTTTCAACCTGTTGAGTATTATTTTCAGGAGGACCTTGCTGGGATGGCTGATGAGGCTGATGGTGCGGTAATTTTCACACTCCTGAAGGTTACCTTTTTTGGGAAGAGTGATGACAAGCGACTGGGTCCATGGTGTAGGCCATTCCCCACTCTGCCAGATCTTGTTACAGATAATGGTGAGAGCATCAGTCATCGCTTCTCCTCCTGCTTGTAGCAGTTCCGCTGGTATGTTGTCCACTCCCGCTGACTTCCCTTTCTTCAGCGATTGCACTGCTGCCTCAACTTCTTCCCGGAGAATTGGGAGGATTTCTTCTTCTTCTCTGCTCTCGGGACATGCTAGAACTGATGGGTCTCCATTTGGTGTATGGTTGTAAAGGTCAGAGCAGTACTCTGTCCATCTGTCCAAGACTTCTTGTTCTTCTGTAAGGCAAATGCCAGACTTGCTTTGGATAGTGGAGACTTTGGGCTGTTTAACACTTGTCAGCCGCTTCACAGTCTGGTAGGCCTTCTTGCTGTTGTTCTTGTTCAGATTGTTCTCTATTTCCTGGCATTGATCTTCTATCCAGTTCTCCTTTGCTGTGCGCATGCCTTTTCGGATGTCATTGTTGATTTTTCGGTAGACATCAGCTCCCTGTGAGGTGTTCTTTTTCTTTTTTAACTCTCTTCGTTTATCACACAGATCCAAAAGTTCAGGTGTGATCCACGGCTTCTTCTTTGGTCGGTGCTTGCCAAGGATCTCAGTGGCGGCATCTGTTACAGCTGAGTTGAAGGTATTGGTCATGGTGTTGACATCTACTTCGCCTGCCCCCAAAATAAGCAGTGGTGCAAATTTCCCTCCAATTGTGGCCTGAAATATTTTTGCCACCTCCGGGTCTTGCAGTTTGTCCAGGTCGAACTTCAGCCTAGTGCACTTTGCTGTATTTACTCTCTTCAAATGGAGCCGGAAAGACATCATCACGAGATCGTGGTCACTTCCAATGTCTGCTCCTGGAAAAGTGCGTGTCCTGCCAATGTTGATGCTTGATCTGAAGCGTTTCTTGACCATGATGTAGTCGATCTGGTTGTGATGTTCCCCGCCGGGACTGTGCCATGTCCATCGTCTGGATTTTTTGTGGAGACCAAGCGTGTTTGCCAGTACCAGATTGTTGTATCTGGCAAACTCCAATAGCCTCAGACCCCTGTCATTTGTCTCGTTGTTGCAGTGGGGTCCGCATGTGTCTCCCCAGTTGTGGTGCGCATCTTGGCCAACCTTGGCATTCCAGTCGCCTTGCACTATGACTATGTCCTTCTTCGGCACTTGGTCAAGGACCGCCTGTATATTTTCATAAAAATCCTCCACTTCGCTGTCTTCATAGTCTGATGTTGGGGCATAGGCCTGGATGATGGTAATGTTGAAAGGGGTTGCTCTCAGACGGATGGTAATGAGTCTACTGGAGACTGGGCGGCAACCCATGACAGTGGCTAGAATGTTCTTGTGGACCAAGAATCCAACGCCGTGTTCGTGCCTGTCATCTCTACCGCTGAAATAGAGCTTGTGGCCTTTGTCAGTCGTTGTTTCACCTAGGCCTTTCCAGCGCAGTTCGCTGATACCTAGAACGTTCCATCGATAGTGGTCCAGCTCGTGGGCCAGTTCTTCTAATTTTCCTTCCGCAGTTAGGGTCCTGACATTCCAGGTTCCTATGACGATGTTGTTTCTCGTGCGGATCTTGCTAATTTGTCCATCAGTAGCATACTTTTCACCTCCGTCCTGGTGGCCAACGGAAGGCGCGGTCCTTGTGTAGCCGGGCGACGACCGATCCGGCATGGAATTAGTGGATAGCCTCATCATGTGTTGTGTCTTGGGCAAAAAAAGACCTGGCAGGGCCCAATCCTCTCCAGGCTGTTGGCCACAGCCGAAATCCACGAATACAGTGTGGCTCGCCTTGGCCCTGAGCACGTGGTCGTTGAACCTGTAGTAACGTGAGGTTCCTCCGCCCTGGCCGGTGACTTCTGTGTAGAAGACTTTCGCCCAGTGATGCCGTGCTAACATCACCCCTGTTAGTCGCCTCTTACGACACGCCGGGAAACGTTGGGTCTATTCTATTTGCCCGAACCCACAGAGCTTAATAATAACAATAATAATAATAATAATAATAATAATAATAATAATAATAATAAAAATAATAATAATAATAATAATAATGATAATAATAATAATAATAATAATAATAATAATAATAATAATAATAATAATAATAATAATAATAATAATAATAATAATAATAATAATAAAATTGCATTTACACAACGCATTTTTCATTAGAATAACAACTCAATGCGCTTACACACATCATTCGTACGCATTATCACAACATTCGCACTACATCATGTACAGCATCATTCGGAAAGTATTATTACTGTTCATACTATTTACACAGAAAACGCCTTGCGGAACAAGTGCGTTTTTAAGGAGCTCTTGAAGGAAACAAGGTCTGAACAATGTCTTAAACCGGCAGGCAGCGCATTCCAAACATTGGGTGCTTGAAAACTAAAAGACCGTTCGCCAATTGTTTTAAGCCGACGCGTAGGCGTTTTCAAAAGTTTTTATATGATGAGCGCAAAGAACGAGGTGTAGTGTAGGTAGTGAGTACCTCAGACAGATATGGTGGAAGTAACTGGTACAAGTGACGGAAAGCTAGGACAGCAATTTTGTATTCAATGCGGAACTTGACAGGGAGCCAGTGGAGCTGCATTAAGAGAGGCGTGACATGATCTTTCTCCTTTTCTCTGCTGCCAATGGTTTGCATGTGTGGATGTGTGCCATAGATACAGATGGTATGCCATAGATACAGATGGTGTGCCATAGATACAGATGGTGTGCCGTAGATACAGATGGTGTGCCATAGATACAGATGTGTGCCATAGATACAGATGTGTGCCATAGACACAGATGTGTGCCATAGACACAGATGTGTGCCATAGATACAGATGGTGTGCCATACATACAGATGTGTGCCATAGACACAGATGTGTGCCATAGACACAGATGTGTGCCATAGATACAGATGGTATGCCATAGATACAGTTGGTGTGCCATAGATACAGATGGTGTGCAATAGATACAGATGGTGTGCCATAGATACAGTTGGTGTGCAATAGATACAGATGGTGTGCAATAGATACAGATGGTATGCCATAGATACAGTTGGTGTGCCATAGATACAGATGGTGTGCAATAGATACAGATGGTGTGCCATAGATACAGATGGTGTGCCATAGACACAGATGTGTGCCATAGATACAGTTGGTGTGCCATAGATACAGTTGGTGTGCCATAGATACAGATGGTGTGCCATAGACACAGATGGTGTGCCATAGATACAGATGATGTGCCATAGACACAGATGGTGTGCAATAGATGCAGATGGTGTGCCATAGGTACAGATGGTGTGCCATAGATACAGATGGTGTGCCATAGGTACAGATGGTGTGCCATAGATACAGATGATGTGCCATAGACACAGATGGTGTGCAATAGATGCAGATGGTGTGCCATAGATACAGATGGTGTGCCATAGATACATTACATGATTATTGCTTTAGGTCCAGCGGACTCTTCCGAGCTAAATCAGGACCGGACAACCCCTGGTCCGCATAAAAGATCTGCTGAAACAACCCTAGTGGCAAAACTGAAAGCTGTCCACCACCCAGTCACTTTACAATAAAGACATCCCACGCAGGGGGCGCTGAGGCTGTACTCTAATTTATCGAACCCCAGTTTACAAAAACAAAATAGAATACAAACATCATTATAAATTATCAACAAAACACATACATATAAAATGCCTACATTGTTAAATAATAACATCATAGAAAGCCCTAGTGACCACCTGGCAGAAAGCGTCCAATATTCCCAAGCTGACCCAACAGACCTCATACACAAATAAAGGAGTCTCGCCCCGGAAGAGTTTTCAAGAAAAAAAGTTGATGACTGGTCTAGCGAAGAAGAAGATAGTATAGCAGATTGATCGAACAGAGCAGGTATGAGAAAGAGCAAATGAGAAAGACAGCGACAGTGGGAATTCAAAGCACTTTGCCATAGATACAGATGGTGTGCCATAGATACAGATGGTGTGCCATAGATACAGATGATGTGCCATAGATACAGATGATGTGCCATAGATACAGATGGTGTGCCATAGATACAGATGTGTGCCATAGATACAGATGATGTGCCATATATACAGATGGTGTGCCATAGATACAGATGGTGTGCCATAGATACAGATGGTGTGCCATAGACACAGATGGTGTGCCATAGATACAGATGATGTGCCATAGACACAGATGGTGTGCCATAGATACAGATGGTGTGCCATAGATACAGATGTGTGCCATAGATACAGATGATGTGCCATATATACAGATGGTGTGCCATAGATACAGATGGTGTGCCATAGATACAGATGATGTGCCATAGACACAGATGGTGTGCCATAGACACAGATGGTGTGCCATAGATACAGATGATGTGCCATAGACACAGATGGTGTGCCATAGACACAGATGGTGTGCCGTAGATACAGATGGTGTGCCATAGATGCAGATGGTGTGCCATAGATACAGATGGTGTGCAATAGATACAGATGATGTGCCATAGATACAGATGGTGTGCCATAGATACAGATGGTGTGTGCCATAGATACAGATGGTGTGCCATAGATACAGATGGTGTGCCATAGATACAGATGGTGTGCCATAGATACAGATGGTGTGCCATAGACACAGATGGTGTACCATAGATATAGATGTGTGCCATAGATACAGATGGTGTGCCATAGATATAGATGTGTGCCATAGATACAGATGGTGTGCCATAGATACAGATGGTGTGCCATAGATACAGATGGTGTGCCATAGATACAGATGGTGTGCCATAGATACAGATGATGAGTGCCATAGATACAGATGGTGTGCCATAGATACAGATAGTGTGCCATAGATACAGATGGTGTGCCATAGATACAGATAGTGTGCCATAGATACAGATAGTGTGCCATAGATACAGATGGTGTGCCATAGATACAGATGGTGTGCCATAGATACAGATGGTGTGCCATAGATACAGATGGTGTGCCATAGATACAGATGGTGTGTGCCATAGATACAGATAGTGTGCCATAGATACAGATAGTGTGCCATAGATACAGATGGTGTATGCCATAGATACAGATGGTGTGCCATAGATACAGATGGTGTGCCATAGATACAGATGGTGTGTGCCATAGATACAGATGGTGTGTGCCATAGATACAGATGGTGTGTGCCATAGATACACATGGTGTGTGCCATAGATACAGATGGTGTGTGCCATAGATACACATGGTGTGTGCCATAGATACAGATGGTGTGTGCCATAGATACAGATGGTGTGTGCCATAGATACAGATGGTGTGCCATAGACACAGATGGTGTGCCATAGATACAGATGTTGTGCCATAGATACAGATGTTGTGCCATAGATACAGATGTTGTGTGCCATAGATACAGATGTTGTGTGCCATAGATACAGATGGTGTGCCATAGATACAGATGGTGTGTGCCATAGATACAGATGGTGTGCCATAGATACAGATAGTGTGCCATAGATACAGATGGTGTGCCATAGACACAGATGGTGTGCCATAGACACAGATGGTGTGTGCCATAGATACAGATGGTGTGTGCCATAGATACAGATGGTGTGTGCCATAGATACAGATGGTGTGCCATAGACACAGATGGTGTGCCATAGACACAGATGGTGTGTGCCATAGATACAGATGGTGTGTGCCATAGATACAGATGGTGTGCCATAGATACAGATGGTGTGCCATAGATACAGATGGTGTGTGCCATAGATACAGATAGTGTGCCATAGATACAGATGGTGTGCCATAGATACAGATGGTGTGCCATAGATACAGATGGTGTGTGCCATAGATACAGATGGTGTGCCATAGATACAGATGGTGTGCCCTAGATACAGATGGTGTGTGCCATAGATACAGATGGTGTGTGCCATAGATACAGATGGTGTGTGCCATAGATACAGATGGTGTGTGCCATAGATACAGATGGTGTGTGCCATAGATACAGATGGCCATTTCCCCTTGGAAAAATTTTCTTTTCTTTTTATAAAAAATTTCCTTTTTCTATTTCTTGTATTTTTATCAATGTTCTGTTGTTGTTTTCTGTCGTCCGCCAGTGATATTTTGACACATTATTATGATTTGGGTAGCACTTATTTAAGCCTTGTGCTTTTGTGCGCCCTGATGTTTTGCCTTGTATTAATATGTGGTTTGTTTGTTGAATAAATGTTAAAACAGGTGGCCATTTGGCTGTGTTCCCAGCTCGCCAGTGTCTCAGCTGGGCTTGCTAAAGATCAAGGGACTGGTTTTAGCCAAGACGCTGTCAATAAACTCCAACCCCTACCTATAGCCGAGCCACCTTTATCACTTGTGCTCCACACATACTATTTGTCTCCCTTGTTAAACGGGCCAGCAGTCACTTCCTACACATAACTATGGTGGCCTACTAGCGCCAAAACCTGATAATTACAATTATCATGTAATAATTACAAATATCAAGTGATGATTACAATTATCAAGAGATAATTACAATTATCATTGAAAATTACAAATATGTTCGTGTGATCATGTTTAATTTTCAGTTTGGGCTCTATCCATCCGCCTAGAAATGCGCCAAAACTGAAAATTGTAATTATCACATAATAATTACAATTTTCACTTGATAATTATAATTTTCACGTGATCATGCTTAATTCTGGTAAGACGGCTTACTAGCGTCAAAACCTGCAAAACTTACATGTATCAGTGATAATTGTAATTAACACGTGTTCTGTGTAATTCACAGAGATACTGGTAATTCACAGTGTTAATTACTAATTTTCAATTTTGGCCATGCTTTACTAGGGCCAAAACCCCAGGCGTGCTGGGAACAGTGCTGCTACCGCGCATGCGCATCGGGCCGCGCATGCTCAACTTGATATTTATAATTTTCAGTGATAACTGTAATTATCGCTTAATAATTGTAATTATCTCTTGATAATTGTAATTATGTCATGATATTAGTAATTATCAGGTTTTTGCTTTAGAAAAGCATGGCAAATACTAATAAATATTAATGAACACTGCGGATTACCGGTATCTCTGTAAATTACACAGAACACGTGATAATTTCAATTATCTCGTGATAATGGTAACTCTCGGTTTTGGCACTAGTAGGCTGTCATACATAACCCCTTAGGCTCTGTCTTGGCCGTGGGGCTGACAGAGAGACAGACAGACAGAGAGAGGGAGAGAGAGGGAGAGGGGGGAAGGGAAGCGAGCGTGGTGGCTGGACTGTTGACCGTGCACACACAACACTTGGCGTCGAAGGCAAACGCTAATGAACTGCCTTCTCACCTTGCCCTACCTTTTTAAGCCACCGTGAATGTCGCATCGTGAGGGTGAATTGACTCCTCGGCCATTGGCCAGCTGTAAGCCACCCTGAGGATCCTTCGTGTGGACCGCCCACCCACTGTCAGTTTCTTTCAAAATACAGCTCTCATGACTCAGACGCTGACGTTATAGATCGAGGTGATGGAGTTAACTCTCTTCTCCGGCTTTCAGTTTGACAGCCATAGTAACATCTAGGATTTAATGTATACTTGCAATGCGTCAAAAAGGGTTACATTTTAAATGGTTAGATTCGTTTTTATGGTTGAAGGGCCATGCGTGTATGGCCTAAAATCACATTTCGTGAACATCCTATCATATCCTATCTATTCTATACTATCCCGTAACTTCAAAGTCGTTGGGGCACCATAGATGATCGTTTAACCAGCTTACTCTATCTTTCTCTGTACACAGCAGTCCTCATGGCTTCACTCAGTGTCCAGCCAGTCCATTCTCGGATGTTGTCCTCCCACCTCTTTATCTTTTTCCCTCTTCTTCTGCCTCCTTGCAGGATGTTCTTTGCAAGGCCTAAAGTTCTGCTGACGCGGCCATACAATCGGAGTTTCCGTTTCTTTACCATTGTAAGCAAGTCATTGTGTTGTCCAATGGCTTGTGTGATGGTCCGTCGGACTACGTCGTTGGTGATGTGCTGGGTATAGGAAATGACCAGGAGTCTTCTGCAGCACCTCATCTCCATGCTTTTTATTTTTTGTTGTAAGTCTGCTGTGAGGGCCCATGTTTCACAAGAGTATAGGAATATGAAGATGACAAGGGAGCGCAGCAACCGTACCTTGGAGTGTAGACTGGTGGTCCTGTCTTTTTCAAATAGGCGTCACCTTATCTGGGCAGCAGTTGTTCGTGCTATCGGTAAAATATCCTAGAGAGGACTTCCTGTCGAGACCTATTGTCTGATACAATTGCGCCTAAATATTTGAAGCTGTGCACCGTTTTGAGGGATCCATTGGCGTTGGAATTTGTTGTCTGTGTTGATGACATTGGTGTTTTTGGTAATCATTTTGGTCTTCTCTCCACTTATTTCCATTCCATAGGTTCTGGAGGTGGTGTCAAGCCTCTGTACCATCTGTCCAATTTCTTGTTCCTTTCCAGCCAATCTATCAATGTTATCCGCAAAACGGAGGATACAGATTGTTCAACCTCCTAGGCTGCCGGTGCCTTCATGATCTGCAAGTGCATCCGGCATGATGCGCTCCAGAAAGATGTTGAAGAGTATTGGAGAGAGTAGGCATCATTGACGCACGCCGGTTGTTGTTCCAAACTCCTTCCCGATGGCGCTGTAATGGAGGATAGCACTGGTAGCCTTGTCAAACAGGTTTTTGATGACTTCAATAATGTTGTGGCTGATGTTGTACACTCTCAGCCCACAGAGCTGCATGCCAGACTCGGTCAAACGCTTTTTTAAAGACTACAAACACATGATATAGATGTTGTATACAACCAATAAAAGGCTCGAATTCCAAGGCTATGCTTACTTTTGGCGAAAACAGGTTTACCCTTAAAAAATGGCATTGTTATCACATTACACAACGACAAAGTAGGCTTTTTTATCACATTACACAACGACAAAGTGGGCTTTGTTATCACATTACATACCGACAAAGTGGGCTTTGTTATCACATTACACAACGACAAAGTGGGCTTTCGTGGCTCAAAACAACCGCTAAAGTTAACATTTTTAGTTTGGTTCTGACGGAGTTATTTTCCTTGTTTTAACGGTATAGTCGTATAACCATTGACCCTATTACTTGAATGGACCCCGCCGGCTTAAAAACCTCTGTGGGGGTGCCGGACGTTTCAGTATAAATAGTATCCTCCCTTTCTGAAAATTAGCGCTTTAAATTCGTACTGTCGCTGTCTTTCTCCTTTGTTCTTTCTCATTCCTACTCTGTTCTATCAATCTACAATACTGTTTTTTCTTCGCTAGACCAGTCACCTACCTTTTTTCTTAAAAACTCTTCCGGGACAAAACTCCTCATTTGGGTGAGGTCTGTTGGATCAGCTTGGGAATATTGGACGCTTTCTGCCAAATGGTCACTGGGGCTTCCTATATGATGTTATTATTTGGCAATGTAGGCATTTTATATGTATGTGTTTTGTTGATAATTTATAATGATGTTTGTATTCTATTTTCTTTTTGTAAACGGGGGTTCGCTATATTAGGGTGTTCATGTAGCCTCAGCGTCCCCTGCGTGGGATATCTTTATTGTAAAGTGACCGGCTGGTGGATTGCCTTCAGTGTTACCACTAGGGTTGTTTCGGCAGATGTTTTATGTAGATTAGGGGTGAGTCCTCTTTCAGAGAAGTTATGGTCTTGATTTTGTGGTCCTGATTCGGCTCTTTGCAGTCCGCTGGACCCTGTAAGCAATGAATAACTAACTAACTAACTAACCGGCATGAAGTGTGCATCTTTGGTGTCTTGTGATTGCCTTCAGTGTTACCACTAGGGTTGTTTCGGCAGATCTTTTATGTGGATTAGGGGTGAGTCCTCTTTCAGAGAAGTTGTGGTCTTGGTTTTGTGGTCCTGATTCGGCTCTTTGCAGTCCGCTGGACCCTGTAAGCAATGAATAACTAACTGACTAACCGGCATGAAGTGTGCGTCTTTGGCGTCTTGTGTAGGGTAGGTCCTATGTTATCAACCTAAAACTAAAAACCTTACGAGCATTTGTTTTTACAGGTTCTGTCTCTTACCAGATGTTGGTAGATGCTATTTTTAGCTCCAGAATGTTGGCTAGCTCTGGCTATTAATAGGCACACAATCTACAGAATTTATTCAGTGATAAAAATAACTATACTCTCCAAAGATTTTTTTTGTTTTGGGTTGTTGTAACAGCAGAAATGTTGATGGCAAAGATGTGGTAACTCAGCTTAGCGATAAACCGATAGGATTTAATAAAATTTGACTTAATTTACCAGTCATCTAAAGGGAAGTCCGCACATGTTAAAGTAACCTCCTTGAAACGGTCTTTCCCGAGACAATCAAGCAGACCTCGCTAACCAAGAATGTTAAGTAGCTTACTCGGCCATATGACCAGGGTCTCTTGCCCTATAAGTAACCCGTGCGACTCATATCTTTATTGGATCTACCCTGTTTCTCCCCTGACACTCGAAGTCGAGACGTAACCGAGCGTGCCCCATAGGTAGGACAGGTGAGAGAAATTTTCAAACAAGAAGATTCCCATATGAGCGAGATTAACTAGAACGAGAACCAAATGATTGGTCGGAGGACGTAGAGACCCCTGCATATCCCCGTATTCAAGAACTTAGCTAGTCAGTAGAATACTAAGTGCGAAGCCACAAGGGTCAAAGAAGCAAACTGAAGTGAACCATAAAGCCTCAGCCTCACCAAGAAAGTGATAGACTAGAGACGGTTTCATGATTCCCAGAGACTAGAAGTAAGTTAACACTAGTAGTTTGGTATGTGTATGTTTACATATATTATATTGATTACCATGTATTAGTATGTTCATGTTATATGTATTTACAGAAACCGATAATTGGTTCTGACACGTTGTGCATGTTGATTGATATATCCTAGCCTTAAGATTCGGATTGAAGTGTGCATATGGGAAACTCGGCAAGTGTCTGATGCTATAGACTCCTTGCAGAGGGTACCGCATATCCATATCTGACTAGGATATGCAGCCAGAATTCTGGATTTTACAGGTCAGTTCTGGGACGGTTTGTGGAGTCAACACATGACACTTGCTCCCGTGGAAAAAAAGGAGATCAACCTAGAATCTACCTCGCCACGTCTGGCCCCGTAGCTACACGACTCACCTGACATCCTGAGAGGCAATGCTCCCTCAGAGTGAACAACAGACTCAAGCACTCGCCGACGCGTAGCAGCTAAGTCTCCCTCAACTGTACTGAAGTCTAACCCAACTCGGAAAATTACTATTAGTCTACAAAAACCTAGAATTGCTTAGCAAATGATGAAGAAGAATTGCTAAAGAAATTCCCCAGCACATTGAACAATTATAATCATTAATTTACATTTAATTACAGTAATGTCCGAATTTGTGTTGACCATATAAAGTTGAAATCACATACATACAACTGGTGTCATTCTATTTGTATTGTTGTGTGTCCACTAGCTCTTCTCTTGAGACCAAGTAAACTAGTCCTTTGATTAGTAATAAGCATTTCTTAAAGTGAGCCAATGATAATTTAAAACCCGAGAACAAATATACATTTTATGTGACCAAGCACCGTGATTAGTCTCTCACACCGCATTGGAATTTTGGTAAAAGAACGTCTGATAGAGGTAGCGTAACGCCCCATCTATTTACAAGTCCTACTCCCCTTGTAAGATAAACGTATCTTCTCCAGGATATCATCACAGTTGTAAGCTGAATTTTTAGTGAGGTAACACTCACTGTGAATATGACAACGCTCTGTGGATGGGAGTGCGTGGTCAAAAGAGGCCCCTTTAAAATAAAATTATTAAACTGAATAGAATTGAACTGAATTGAATATCTCCTCTTCAGCTGTCAGTGTTTTCAATTGTTCGATTGCTGAATATGGCCTTTTCGATGTGAATCTGGTCAGCTCAACAGGTCAGCCATTCTGCCATTATTGAAAAGCATGGAAAGCATCTCAACAGTGTGAACAACCCACAGGTTCCCTGGCTGCCCGCGAAATCGGGAAGGAGCTTATCTTTCGGAAAGAGAACTGAAACCCTTACTTGAACGCATAGCTTTCGGTCCAATTCCAAACACCATCTTCAGCAAAATGGCTGACGTAATTCGAACAATTCAGTGCAAATGATCTCGCAAAGAACTGGAGTGCTTTCACTTGAAACATTTTTCAGACACTGAGTCAGAAAGAAAAAACTATAATGAGTGATTATGATTATTATTATAACTATTTTTTTATATTTGTATATTATCTTTCATTTTTTAATTTTTTAAAAGCCACACACAAAATAAAAAAAATAAAAAAATCACGTCACCGAGCATGAGAAAGTGTTTTGCTTCAATAACTTAGACACTGCATTTGTGTATATTATCTGTTGATATTATTTTGTGACGCGTAATCTGTTCGTATTAAACTGTCAATAAAACCCGCTATGATCCTAAATTTAAGCAGCATTTGCTAAACTCTTAATGATGTTATAATATATAAATGACACTTTAAAATTTCGTGACTAGGCCTAATTTCAATGTTATTCGTTAACGAAAGCAGATTTTGGAAATTTTTTTTTTTGTCGATGTTTTATCTACTATTTAATACATACGTTTTTAATTATCCCATAAGGGACATTGACATTGGCTACATCTTATATTAACAGTTGAGTTATTTGTTTTCTTTTTATATGTTTCTCCTGCTTTTCCTCGCAATGAATTACCCTTTTCTCTTATTTTCTTTCTCAGAATTTAATATTAAGATGTTTACATTAATATTTTAACGGTCCTGGAAAAGGTATCTTAACTTTTGTTTCATCTTAAATTTTAATAATGTCTTCATTTTTACGTTCCTTATATGCCGCAGGTGTCTTGGGGCAGAAATGTATTCAACAATAAAAAAAAGAACTGTAAGCTTCAATCACCTACAGTGAAAGGAAGAAAGGTCGGTACGGTACGTGACAGTGTAACGATATAATAGTTGGGTTTGGTAGTTTGGTTGTAAAGTCCCTGGTACGGTATGACTACCGTGTGAATGAATGAACTTTGAAGTTTAACGTCTACACCCACCATTGGCGATATGGCAGACGGGGATAACCATCCCAGGGAACAAGGGGTAGGGACCTGAATCAACACTGAACCACCAGAGCAATCATACTGCTAAATTGGACAGTGGCCCAGGTTCGAATCCCGTGGTGGGCGATCCAAAATGTGGCCCTTTTCCCTACGGTGTGATAGTCTGGGTATATTATCTGTCGGTTGGTGTTATTGTCACCGAATGGAGTATTTGATTCACTCTCGGTCACTTTCCACGAAGGCATTTATTATATTGGTTTCATCTCTCATACGAGAGATCCCAAATATTAATGCCTTGCAATGTTGGAAGTGTTATGAGGGTACACTAATGTCACGACACCCTCTACAGGTCACTGCCAACCCCTTGGGGTCATGAGCAATCTTGTCACTGTAGATTGTTCTAACCTATAAAGGGAACATTGAAAGCCCCAGTTGAAAACCTGTCTTGCCTTTGTAGGCATGACTAATTCACTGCGGCAACAGTTCCCCCCGTTGGAGTGCCGGGGGTTTCAGTATAAATAGTATCCCCACTTTCTGGAAATTTAGTGCTTTAAATTCCCACTGTCGCTGTCTTCATCATTTGCTCTTTCCCATTCCTGATCTGTCCTATCACTCTGCTATACTTTCTTCTTCTTCGCTAGATCAATGACCTACCTTTTTTCTTGAAAACTCTTCCTGGACAAGACTCCTTGTTTGTGTATGAGGTCTGTTGGATCAGCTTGGGAGTGTTGGACGCTTTCTGCCGGGTGGTCACTAGGGCTTCCTATGATTGTATTATTTCGCACTATAGGCATTTTATATGTATGTGTTTTGTTGATGATTTATAATGATGGTTGTATTCTATTTTGTTTTTGTAACCGGGGTGTTCGCGTAGTTGAGGTCAACCCTCAGCCGTCCCCCGCGTGGGATGTCTTTATTGTAAAGTGACTGGCCGGTGGAGGGCATTCAATTTTCCCACTAGGGTTGTTTCGGCAGATCTTTTATGCGGATCGGGGGTTGTCCGGTCCTGATTTGGCTCGGAAGAGTCCGCTGGACCTAAAGCAACAATAAATCAATCAATCAGGTCACTGCCACGAACCTGCATACAATGCCAGCCGACATGTCAACCCTGCGCACCACCAAAAGCAGGAGAGGGAGGGTTCAGGCTGGGAGAACGTATGTCGCGTTACCTTGTCCTGGGTAATCCGGGGGTCCACACACACATCTAAGGATCCTCCCCAGCAGGAGCCACACAAGACTATACCACAGGCGTATTAGCCGAGAAGAATGAATCCTTGAAAAGAATTAATTACTGGTTCCCCTATAGCGTAGAAGTGGCAGCAGTATGTATATACTATATAGGGTATACATACTGCTGCTACCCCTATGCTATCGTGGATCCACTAACTCTTTCCGAGGATCTATTGTTCTTGGTTAAGGCAGTGCGCCTATGGCTAGACTGACAGCAAGGGAACAAACTCTCTCTGGCAATCTCCAGGGGGAACAATCCCTCCTCCCAAAAGCATGGCCAATCGCTTCTCCGCTCCACTGCATTAGATTGTGATATGGTGTTAAGCCTGACTCTCCGTCACCAGAAGTAGAGCTGTACAATAGACCACTCAGCTGCTCGCTACCAATACGAATAGGGGCGAATAACGCTACAATTGGGGCGATTTAACAGGATTATTTCCCGTCCAATTGGCGCTCAACATTGGTCGTCTTAGCTGTCGGTATGACCACTCGCTCTTCGTTACACCCCACACCTACATTAGGGTGGGAGGTTGGGCAGGGTTATCGCCCGTCCAAAGATCGCTCATTCAAAGAATTAGTACAGGACATTCAAACCATCTGTATTCATTTTCAGGAGCTTTCAGCACCCATGTCGATACATCGGGGATTTTCTCCGGGCCATCCGGTTTCCTCCCCCGTCACCCCTCCCCCCTCCCCCTCCGCAACCCTCTCTTTTCTTTAGTAATGACATTGGACGCAGTCAGTCTAAATTTCACAAATAAAACATATACATGTATAATTGATTTCTTTCCCGCCTTCTGTAATAGCGATCTATTCAGATCACCGCGTTTTAGTAGTAGTAGTAGTAGTAGTAGTAGTAGTAGTAGTAGTAGTAGTAGTAGTAGTAGTAGTAGTAGTAGTAGTAGTAGTAGTAGGGGTGTCGGATAGTGCAGTGGTTGGAGCACTCGCTACTGTGTCGAAAGTGAAGCACCGTCCGGTGCGGTTAGCACTTGGATGGGTGACCGCTAAGGTGTGAAGCGACAAACAACAACGCCCCCAGTTGACTCAACTGTGATTGAGTACCTACTCTCTTGAGGGTGGGGAAGGTAAAGCAGCGAGGGAGAGAGTTGGGCATCACCCTCATTACGCTGGCCCAAGATAAGTGTGATCTCCAACATCACGCTCCCCTACGGCCACAAGGCTATGGGACTACCTTTTTTTTTTTTTTTTTTTTAGTAGTAGTAGTAGTTAGTAGTAGTAGTAGTAGTAGTAGTAGTAGTAGTTAGTAGTAGTATTAGTAGTAGTAGTAGTAGTAGTTAGTAGTAGTATTAGTAGTAGTTAGTATTAGTAGCAGTAGTAGTAGTTAGTAGTAGTAGTAGTAGTAGTAGTAGTAGTAGTAGTAGTAGTAGTAGTAGTAGAAGAAGTAGGTTGAGGACGATTATTATTGATTTTTTCATATTATATTTCCTCTTGTCCAATACACCTCATATTTGTTTTGTTCTAAAATAAAAGAGTTTAATTTATAAATACAATGCTGGATTGTTTTTTTCTAGGGCTGCTATTTTGTCCATCTGTGATGCGTATTGCACAAACAATATCCTTGTGTCATGACGGGGATATTAAATAACTTCGTATTCGTATTTGTAAGAGACAAGAAATTGCATTTCTTTGGACGTATTCGGCCTGTTGACATTAGCTTTAGTGTTTCGCTACATTTCAATGTACAGTAATGCACCATGAACATTGATGCTTTGCAGTACCGGCAGCCACTCAAGCTCAAACCCTCTTAAAGTGAACATTGAGGTTTAACGTCTACACCCACCATTGGTGATATGGCAGACGGGGATAACCATCCCAGGGAAAGAGGGGTAGGGACCTGAATCAACACTGAACCACGAAAGCAATCATACTGCTAAAATGGACAGTGAAAATGGCCACATTTTATATCGCCCACCACGGGATTCGAACCTGGGTCATCGGTGTGCCAGGCGAACGCTCTACCAATTGAGCTACGGCGGTGGGACAAAAACCCTCTTCAGATTAGCTGGGACTAGCTAGGCATATGGAGAACGCCTTTTGTAGTCTCAGGCACGCTTTTTTGACGCGCACTCTCGTCAGTATGACACCCTCGCGCGAACAGTTTTATCCTTTTCGGATGAGTGTATAAACAAAGGTCTAGTTTGTGCACGCAAGCTATCCCTCGCACGATCTCTTAAAAGTCCTGACGCTTATGCGCTAGACGGGCGAATGTCAAATAAATTGTTTTTTTAAAGCTGCGTGCAATAGGTCCCATTTCCCTTCGTTGTCTAGGATGGCGCTGCTTTGCGGCTGCCGGCCATACGCTAAGAAAGCAACCCGAATTCGGGGAACATTTTATCCAAAATAGCTTTTTTTTTTTTAAATTACACGTTTTCGCTTTACCCCTAGATTTTCCCTGGGGTTTCTTTAACGTGTTTATACCCTTTTTTGGCCCCACTGACCTTTATAAGGTGATTTGGAGTTTATTTGCCTTATTTGCCCACCTCCATTTGTAAGTTGTGCGCAAACTCGGGCAACATCGACAGTCAGAAATGTGGTCGTATATACCTGTAGCACGGTGTTCGTGCCACAACCGTTTCTGGCATGCCATTCGTCGCGTCCCACATTGATGGGTCTTTGGGGTCCACAGTTTCGTGGTCGTGCAAATCACTGTATCGAAGCAAGCACGACGACTCAGTCCGTGGTTGAGGGGGTATTTACCAGCACTTGAGAGGCGACAATTGGGATGGTGTTGTGCAAGCAGCTTTGGGGAAGGGAGAAATGGGGGGGAGTAACACACCATCCTGTGAGCTCACATATCCCAAAGCAAGACCAACGACACCTGTGGATGGATTCAAAAGGGTTTCACCAACTCAGTGGCTTAACTCGATGCTCTCTCTCTCTCTTTCTCACACACACACACACACACACGCACACACACAAACACACACAAAGCGGAGCAGGCCGACCCCTCGACATTCCTTTTGACAAGAAATCGCTTCACCCGCAAGCGCGAGACTCGGCCGAGGGTTTATTAATTCTTAGGAAATGCCTATTGCGGGCGAGACGAGAGTCGATAAGTAGAACTGGAGGCCGCGGCGCTCTTGGCCTAAATTGGCACCGAGAGTGAGACCAAGTAGTCCCACCACAATGATAAAGACTTTAAATTTTAATGGTATCGGTACGTAAACAATAGTGTTAAAAATATACTAAAAGAAGAAATTTAAACAGGTCTAATAACTCTTAAGGTAAAAGCAAAATGGCTTTTAGTTGTTTTTTTAAATTTATAAAAATTAAAAAAAAACAATTTTATTACGGTAATGTAAACCATTAGCCAAGTTTAAATTCACACACATCAAGCAGGAATATTGATATCAACATACCCTATTTCAGTGTACAAAATATAGTCAAAACAATTGGTTAAGCTTTATTACATTACATTACATTACATGGTTATTGCTTTAGGTCCAGCGGACTCTTCGGAGCCAAATCAGGACCGGACAACCCCTGATCCGCATAAAAGATCTGCTGAAACAACAAACTGAAAGCTCTCCACCAGCCAGTCACTTTACAATAAAGACATCCCACGCAGGGGACGCTGGGGCTGTACTCTAATTTATCGAACCCCTGTTTACAAAAACAAAATGGAATACAAACATCAATATAAATGATCAACAAAACGCATACATATAAAATGCCTACATTGCTAAATAATAACATCATAGGAAGCCCTAGTGACCACCTGGCAGAAAGCGTCCAATATTCCCAAGCTGATCCAACAGACCTCATACACAAATAAGGAGTCTTGTCCCGGAAGAGTTTTCAAGAAAAAAGGTAGGTGACTGGTCTAGCGAAGAAGAAGATAATATAGCAGATTGATAGAACAGAGCAGAAATGAGAAAGAGCACATGAGAAAGACAGCGACAGTGGGAATTTAAAGCACTAAATTTCCAGAAAGTGGGGATACTATTTATACTGAAACCCCCGGCACCCCAACGGGGGTGGTTAAGCTTTATTGAGGTGGTGCACTTTGAACTAATTTGGTACACACACCAATACAGTTCAGTTCAGTGGGTAGATTAACGTCCCCGGACACAGGTGCGTATAGGGGACTTCACCAATACAAGCTTAGAACTCAATAGTTAAGCCGCGCAGTTCGGGATATCAGCACTGAGGCATTTGTTCTTCAACAAGAAAAGGAAACTTATAGTAAGACTGTTCGGTTGTGGCACTGAGATCACTTAGTCCTACCAACACTAAAAAAAGGACAGTGGATAAGTTGCCATATATAGATATTTTGGTCCTGATTTGGCTCGGAAGAGTCCGCTGGACCTAAAACAATAACCATGTAATGTAATGCAATGTCATATATAGATATTTAAACTACAAGAAGAAAAAGAAAAAATTGGGATACAGAAAGAAAACAACAAGAATAGCAAAAAAAAGAAAGAAAGAAAGAAAGAAAGAAAAAAAGAAAGAAGAAGAAGAAGAAGAAGAAGAAGAAGAAGAAGAAGAAGAAGAAGAAGAAGAAGAAGAAGAAGAAGAAGAAGAAGAAGAAGAAGAAGAAGAAGAAGAAGAAGAAGAAGAAGAAGATTTAGGTAAATATAAGAATGTACGAATCATCGGACCTAGAAAGACTTGAAATGAAAAATATAAAACTGATGATTGCTGGATAGAAGGTAGACTTTTACTGTGTCGAGCTTAGAGCGCGGTAGGTAAAGTCTATTCATTCAACCAGTGTGTCGCGTGTGTTCAGTAGACAATAACTATCACTCAATCACGTCCTGTCTTGATTTTCTTTTTCTTTTTTTTAAAATTTATTTATTTTTTTTTACAATCCTGTCTATCTCAACAATGGTGATTGAAATCACACTCAACTCTTTTGTGGAAGATCCAATAAATAATGATGGCGCCACACGAAGGCACAAGGATCGCTGTCTCAATCTGGAGAGAGGGGGTTAAGTAGAGAGAGGAGGAGATAGGTAAGGAAGGGGAAAATGCAGGGGTGACGGGTGGAAAGGTAGCGGTGGGAGGGGGGGGGCCTGAGGATGGAAGGGAGGCCCGGGGGAGGGGGTAAGGGGGGGGGGCGGTGGAGGGGATGGATGGTTATGCAACAAAAAAGTGTGAACTGCCGAACACCAATTAGTTATTCATTGTTTATAGGGTCCAGCGGAGAGCAAAGAGCCGAATCGTGACCACAAAATCAGGACCACAACTTGGTTGAAAGAAGACTCACCCGTGATCCGTATTAAAGATCTGCTGGAATTCGAAACAACCCTAGTGGTAACACTGAAGGCACTCCACCAGCCGGTCACTTTACAATAAAGGCATCTCACGCAGGGTACGCTGAGGCTATACTCTAATTTATCGAACCCCCGTTTACAAAACACAAAATAGAATATAAACATCTTTATAAAATATCAACAAAACGCCTACATATAAAATGCCTACATTGCTAAATAATAATATCATAGAAAGCACTAGAGACCAATTGGCAGAAAGCGTCTAAAATTCCCAAGCTGACCCAACAATGAGGAGTTTGGGAAGAGTTTTCAAACACCGTTTTTCTCCCTCTACAGCAGGTGTCGTCACCGGTGATTATCGAACTTTTAGTCACTCTCCTATTATGGAAACTGTTAGTCCCACTTTTAATAATAAAGCCTATTCGTATGGAAGCCTACCTAGGTCTGCTTACAGTTTTAACGTGGTCCTGATAGGATTCGTATATCACCCTGACCATTGGGGGCTTTTAAATTAAATCCTTAATGCACAATTAAATTCTTAATTGATAGTCCCCTATATGCTAGGTGTCGAGAACTATAAACGTAACTAATGTGAACGAGAGTTTTCAAGAAAAAAGGTGGCGAAGAAGAAGATAGTACATGTACAGTAGATTGATAGAGCAGATTAGGAATGAGAAAGAACAAAGAAGAAAGACAGCGACAGTGGTAATTTAAAACACTAAAATTCCAGAAAGTGGGGATACTATTTATACAGAAACCCCCGGTACCCACAAAGGGGTTGGGGGGGGGGGGGGGGGACAGCGCCAGTTACTTGATAAAAAAAACCCAAACGTCAGACGACGGACGATCATACGCTACTCTCGTCACTATTAGACAACGCCAGATAAGCAGTTAAATGTTACCTCTGACAAGATAACAATACGTTTTGTTTCATTAAAATGCAGCTCTGTTTATACACATCACAAGCCATTTTCTATAGGGAGTTACTTTTCAACCACCCCGTAAGCTGACTGGATTTGCAACGCCTTGAACTGGCGTTGACGTCGCCGCATATCCGTGTTATTATTGAAAAGTCTGTTGTTTCATTATGTAAACTATAATACAAGAACTCTTAGTGACCGAGCGACATGTTGTCCTTGTAGTGTTTTAAAACTGTTTTGTATTGTTTTGTTTTCTGATGACAGAAATAAACGATAAAGGCTGCACTTGAAGTGACATCGTCGCCAATTCTGTTCTTTATAAAGACTGTATGTTGTTTGACATTACCAAGTCATTGTGTACACGATATTTTGCTGAACTATTATTGACACCGCTACCGTCGGCTGCTACATATTATGTTGTTATTATAAAGTCTGTTGGGTAATGGCTGGAGTTATGAAATTCTCGCATGTTAGCTGGCAGGCTGATGGAAGTGTCTCAGTAGAGGTCGTCTAGCGAGGCGGGTTCCAATTTCCAAATTCATCTGATATTTTTCTTACCCTCACACCCTCATAATAACTCTTCAATCGTTGGTTCACTTATCCTGTGTCGCCACAGCGCCACGTTAAAAGAATCGGTCAAAGTGTCAGAAGAGCAAGCATGTGACACGCTCTATATATAAAAGGTTAAAATTTTTAAATTGTGATTAGGATTGGTTGGTTCACCTCCATCCACCACTCCCCCACCCTCACCCCCCACACCCCCACACCTTGTCAAGCGCAGTGAGCGCTTCCTTAACCAAAAGTAGTAATGCGCTATACAAATGGTCACATTATTATTATTATTATTATTATTATTATTATTATTATTATTATTATTATTATTATTATTATTATTATTATTATTATTATTATTATTATTATTATGAGATGGCTCAGTTGCTCGTGGCGTTTGACAGTGTGCTTGACGCTACAAGTTGGATGCTTGAGTTAGACCCCTTGATAATGATTTAGTCCTGCAGCCTCGAACCAACCTTTCGGTCTGGTAATGGAACGCTGTTTAAAAAAATGAATTTTTTAGATTATTAATTATTTATAATTATTATTAATTAACCAGGTAATTAAATAAAACTGACGCTGGTTTTGTGACGAACACGAGCGCTTTAGTAGTATTTTACAGTATGCAGTGCTCGATAGTTTCACAATCGCTGTTGCTAATCTGGTGAAAGCATGAGAAACACTGGCAATATATATGCGAATTAGTGCAATAAGTTTAGTTTTTGAAGTTGAAAATTATTCTCTGGGTTGGCGAACTACTGCCTACGTACAGCAATAAGTTTTGCAATGTCGTCGTGGCCTTTGAAAGTAATTTTTTTTTAAATGTTATTGTGGGGATGATATTGTTGCCGCTGATTATGACGATCATGTCGAATGCTGACATATTTATTGGTTGTTTGTTTATCGATGTATGCGGCATGTTGTAATGGGGCGATTCATACATTTGTATAAATGGACACCCTGAGGTAGTGTTACGTTTGCGACACGCACGATAGTATGTATGAGACGCGCACGCTAGATCCGATCGTTTTATTTTGCAAAGCATTCAATAACAGAATGTATTTTACCTTTGATTTAATTTTGCGTTGTTGTTAGAAGAAGCTTTGTATAATGTTGATAATTTTCATTGGTCGATATTATTGGAACATTTTCTAGGGTTGCTTGTTTACTATCGATCGAAGCGTCTAGATAGATCTGCTGGTGACTGAGAGCTTCGCCATCCTAAAGAAAGTTGTATGACGTAAGACAGTGATGACAAATGTTATTGTGATTGGTTATAATTGCGTCACGCTGGAATGTTCCAACGTTATCTAGAGTATAGAAAAGCAATATAATTGATGCACTGTGTCTGAAGAGAAAAGAAAGTGAAAAAGCGAGTTGTTGATGCACGCTGAATAAAGTTGGAAAACTTCACACGACGACTCCTGCCTTGTTGCTGAGTGAACAGGTTGCGTGGATAAACGAATCCGAGTTACACTTATCAGGATTCAAGCATCGGGGCTGAATCAACTACTGATAAAAACCAACAACGAGTGTAACAAATAGTTGAAGAGTGAGGGACGCAAAAGACTTGTCAACTGTTCGTTATTGTTTAAGAAGGGACCCCTCAGCGCCGTGGAGGAATGGCGTATCGTTAGTCAGTCTGGGTCTGGGTCTGGGTCTGTCAACTTTCTAGGAGGTGCCGCAATGGACCTTTGGCAAGATCGGTGTGGCCTTGATGAAGATGGCTTCCATTAATTTCTTTGTATTTCTTCCTCCCTATTTTGTCGCACACACAACTGCTGCCCTGGCGAAGTTGAAGCCAATTTGGACAGACAGGACCACAAGCCTACATTCCAATGTAAGATTGCTGCGCTCACTTGTCATCTCCATCTTCCTATACGCTTGCGAAACATGGACCCTCACGCGCATATCTACAACGAAGAATACAAAGCATGGAGATGAGGTGCTACAGAAGACTTCTGGGCATTTCCAATACCCAGCACATCACCAACGACGAAGTCCGACAGACCATCACACAATCCATTGGACAACACGATGACCTGCTCACAGCAGTGAAAAAAGGAAACTCCGATGGTATGGCCACGTCACCAGATCATCAGGTCTTGCAAAGATCATCCTGCAAGGCACAGTGCAAGGAGGTAAAAGAAGAGAGAGAGACCGAAGAAGAGGTTGGAGGACAACATTCGAGAATGGATTGGTTTGACACTGAACGAAACCATCAGGGTTGCTGAGGACAGGGAAAGATTGAGTACGCTGGTTAAACGATCATCTGTGGTGCCCCTACGACCTTCGAGTAACGGGATAGGATAGGATAGGATAGGAGGACCTGTCCAGTTGTTTTTGTTTTGGTTTCCTTTGTAATGCGTTTTATAAGCTTCAAATATTCTCGTGTGGTGAAAATTAAGTGTGTATGGAGGAATTTTGATGAAGTCTACACTTTTTCATATTTGGTATTGTAAAATCATAGTGGAATGGATTAGAAGGCTTGGTTGAGGAAGGTAATATTTTGCAAGTTTACTTATTAATCTGATGAATAAATGTTCGAGGAATAAATGAAATAGTAATTTTCTAGATTTGTTTCGTAGTTTTGTTAACACCCGTTACGATGCCGGCGTTTTCTGTAAAAATAGTTTCCCCGCTTTGTGGAAATTTAGTGCTTTAAATTACCACTGTTTCTGTAATTTTCATTTGTTCTTTCTCATTCCTAATCTGTTCTATCAGTCTGTTATCTTCTTTTTTTTTCCTCACCTAGTCACATAGCTCTTTTTTTGAAAACTCCTCATTTGTGTATGAGCTTGAGAGGATGTTGGACACTTTCTGCCAATTGGTCACTAGGGCTTTCTATGGTATTATTGTTTAGCAGTGTAGGCATTTTATATGTATGTGTTTTGTTGATTTTTCATAATGATGTTTATATTCTATTTTGTTTTTGTAAACGGGGGTTTGATAAATTAGAGAGCCTCAGTGTTCCTTGCATGGGATGCCTTTATTGTAAAGTAACCGGCTGGTGGAGTTCCTTTAGAGTTAAGCCTACCATTGTTTCAGCAGATGTTTTATTCAGATCAGGGGTGTGCCCTCTTTCAACCAAGTTGTGGTCCAGATTCGGCTCTTGAAGTCCGCTTGACCCTCTAAGCAATGACTAACTAACTAACTAACTAGTTTTGTTACATTACTGATGTTGAACTATGTGGTAGTTTATTCTTTTTCCTTCTCGTCCTCTGCTGGGTCTTAGGAAAAGTCGGTTGCATGTTTGAAAGATAGAAATTGTTTGTCCTTTTTATATATTAGGCCTATTTATCATTTCATAAATATATATTCCTATGTATTAAAGAAAAAACTAACTTTCAACCTTCACACACACACACACACACACACGCACACACACGCAAGCACGCGCGCTCATCACACACACACACACACACACACACACTCACACTCACAGGAAGAAAAGGGGAGGGTAGTAATACAAGAGTGTTACAACGGTCTCCACTTTCAAGACGTTGCCTAGTTCCTAAATGAGTTTCTGTGTGCGAATTGTTTACATTCAAGGCATGTAGTCATGTGTGTGTCTTAGTGCGCGCGTGTGCGTGTGAGTTTGTGTGTGTGTGTGTGTGCGTGTGTGTGTGTGCGTGTGTGTGTGTGTGTGGTGTAGCAATAAAACAACAAAGCCAGCGAAACAGGTTCATTGACGGGCGCCATGTCGGGGCTCTTTCATTCACAGCGCCTCTTGTTTTATCGCAAATCATTCCGCACAAAGGCTGCCTTGTGCTTTCTACATCAAGATGCCGACGCCAGGAAAAAAAAAGTTCCGTAATTGCGTAAGAATACACGCTTTCGTAGCAAAAAGAAATCACTCGCGTAGGGGGGGGGGGGGGGGAGTTTCCCTTTTCTAGTTTGCCTCGGAGCCGTTGCAATGTAAAAGTTCGCGAGATTGTGGAGAAATAGTCCCGTGTATTGTTTGGGCGGTAGCACAGTTGTTACCTCCGCAGGGTTATTACCAGCAGTTACAATATGTAACGACCATGGTTACAACGCGATGCC
The DNA here is from genome assembly GCA_036898135.1 of Oncomelania hupensis. NCBI lineage: Eukaryota > Metazoa > Mollusca > Gastropoda > Littorinimorpha > Pomatiopsidae > Oncomelania > Oncomelania hupensis. The sequence goes on from CM072511.1 coordinate 163,240,666, forward strand.
TTCCCTGTTACGCGGCGTAACCAAAAGACATGGCCAGACCAAAGGCGGGTCCGTTGTTGATAAAAGAATGTCCCCCTTTGATCCTCGTTAGAGCATTCCCGCTATTTCTACCCTGTCCTACGGAGCGCCGCATTGTTGATACAAGAATTCTTGGCGTTGATATCTGCGATGATATTCCCGTCTTGCTATGATATCTTGCTTCTTTGTTCTAAGTAGTGCGTTGTAGTTGATCTAACAATGATTACCTTTGATCATGCAACTTTCTCCGACATCGCAAACTTTCTGTCTGATCTGAACGAAGACAACGACTACGACAACGACGAAGAAGAAGAACAAGAACAGCAATAACAAGAACAAGAACTATAACTAGAAGAAAAAGGTTAAGAACAAGAACAAGAACAAGAACAAAAAGAGCAAGAACAAGAACAAGAAGATGAACGACGAAGACGAAGACGAGGACGAAGACGAAGAAGAAGAAGAAGAAGAACATTACATGATTATTGCTTTAGGTCCAGCGGACTCTTCCGAGCCAAATCAGGACCGGAGAAGAAGAAGAAGAAGAAGAAGAAGAAGAAGAAGAAGAAGAAGACCATCTCTACCAATAGCAAAATAACAACAGCAATAACAACAACAATGACGAAGAAGAAGAAGAACAAGAACATGAAGAAAACGGATACAGGAAGTTTCGACGGATTGCATGTTAGACGAAAAAAATGGGAAGTTTCGATCGAAATCTAAAAGTCGTCAAGGTCTTTTGGATGTTTGGATGGAGGTTTAGCTTTCTGGAAATGTCGGCGAAGGTCTAAGAAAAAAAGTTGCCATCTGGCTGTAAAACTGTCCAATAATTAATATTCCTGCCTATGCGGTCATTTATCAGCCTTGAATTTTTTCCCCGTGAAGGTTGCCTCCCTTGACTCGACTTTCGTTTTTATCTCGTAAACTTTCTCTGAACTGAGTGACCTTTTCACAAAATAAACAATGCGGCAGAAGCTTTATTTCAGTCTATTTCTTTTCTGCCTAAATTTACAAGCATAAACATTAGTAGTATGATTAAAACGTAAACAACTTTCTTTATCCAAAGACATTCCATACTATTATAAAACAAGCAATTCACAACTTTCCGGCACCTCTCATAAAAACTCGTGGGTATCGCCATTATAAATTAAAACGAGGTTAGCATGAAACCAAGTTTCGGTCTAGCTTGTTTTGCTTTTATCAAAGCTTGATGCGTGACTTTTAAATATGGCAAATTGCCGAAAACGACGATTGTTAGAGCCAGAAAACGAGTCGGTGGAGAAAGTACATGCTCAGTGAAAGGATGCAAAAAACAATCGTAGAGGCCTGTATTTGTGGCGACTTCGGAGGTGCGTCGATCATCGACAGAAAGTGAAACAAGACCTGAAGACTCTTGTAGTTTTCCATTGCTTCGCTGTCGCAACCTTCACAAAACACGAAGTAACTGACTATATGTTAGGCGAGCGTTGTGGCCAAGTGGGCTAAGGCGGGACTAACTTGCCTTGTCCACAAGCTAGAAACCAATGGTGCCTGACAGGTGTGGGTTCGAGCCAGCATCTGGGCGTTATGTTTTTCCGAATATTTTTCAAAAATTCACAAATAATGTTAGGTAGCCGTAGGTAGGGTTTAGGCGCGCCACTGGCGATAGAAAGGGATAATAAACTGCAGAAAAAAAAATAAAAATATGTGAGGGTGAAGAGAAAAAAACCGGAAGTATGTTTTATAGAGGGGATTCCCGTTGGTGCATAGGATAGCAGAAAAGTGTGAATAGGCCTACAATACACAGTCTCTCCCCATCCTTTCCCTGCAAACAGACATAAATATGAAAATTGTACATTACAATGACACAATATAAAAATATATATATATATGAACAACGCTATAAGCGGCGAATATTAAAATGGGGAAATCAAAACCAATCCCTCTTGTTTCTGAACTTTTTCGGCTTCCGATTGATAGTGTCTGTGCGAGTCGCAAGGGGAGAGCATTAAGGTAGAAGGAAAAAACAAAGACATAAGAATTATCTCGCTTTATATCGGCGATGTCGTCTCCAATTTAGGTCGAGGTTGGGTTTTTTCGGCTCTTCTTTACAATGTTGTGTGTGCGTGGAGGGGGGAGGGTAAAATGAAGGGAGAGGGGGGAGATTCGACGGACCATTTTGGAAGTTTTGACGAACCCGAAATTTGAATATTCGACGGATCCTTCGAACAGGCAATTCGTTGAAACTTCCAGTTTTCCCCAAAACGTAGGAGATCCTAATGACAGTGCAACTGATAGCTTTCTCGGGCCAAACGGAATGACTCCCATTATTCTCTATCGTACAGCGCCTTGAGCAGCTTCTCAGTTGGAAAAGCGCTATATAAAAACAATTTCAAGCCAATTTTCATCAAAGAATTTCGTATATGACTTCAAGCAACCTCCATTACATTTTTACCAAAGAACCTTGCACAATATTGCTAATAAACCAATTCTTGTAAGCCGCAGTACCCAAAAAAATTAAAAAAATAAAATACAGAGTCAACTAACTTCCTGAAGATTACGTTCAAAACTCGACCACCTCGCAGTTAAAAAAAAGCGATAATGGCATTCCAGCGTTTCTGCGTTTCAACCGTTGCGCGGCAAAGAAAGTGTAGTGTAGTGTAGTGTGTGCATTGTAGTGTAGTGTAGTGTAGTGTAAGGTAGTGTAGCATAGGGTAGAGTAGGGTAGGGTAGGGTGAGGTAGTGTAGGGTAGGGTAGTGTAGGGTAGGGTAGTGTAGGGTAGGGTAGGGTAGGGTAGTGTAGGGTAGGGTAGGGTGAGGTAGTGTAGGGTAGGGTAGTGTAGGGTAGGGTAGTGTAGGGTAGGGTAGGGTAGGGTAGGGTAGTGTATGGTAGGGTAGGGTAGTGTAGCGTAGGGTAGGGTAGGGTGAGGTAGGGTAGGGTAGGGTAGTGAAGTGTAGTGTAGTGTAGTATAGTGTAGTGTAGGGTAGGGTAGGGTAGGGTGAGGTCATATAGTAGTGTAGGGTAGTATTGTGTAGGGCAAGGCAGTGTAGGGTAGGATAGTATTCTGTAGTGTAGAGTAGGGTAGTGTAGTGTAGAGTAGGGTAGTGTAGTGTAATGTAGGGTAGTGCAGTGCATAGTAGGGTAGTGTAGTGTAATGTAGGGTAGGGTAGTGTAGTGCAGTTTAGGGTAGGGTAGTGTAGTGTAATGTAGGGTAGGGTAGTGTAATGTAGGATAGAGTAGATTAGAGTAGTGTAGTGTAGTGTAGTGTAGGGTAGTGTAGTGTAGAATAGAGTAGGGTAGGGTAGGGTAATGTAATGTAGGGTAGGGTAGTGTAGTGTAATGTAGGGTAGGATAGTGTAGTGTAGAGTAGTGTAGTGTAGTGTAGAGTAGATTAGAGTAGTGTAGTGTAGGGTAGGGTAGTGTAGTCATTCGGAGGAGAGTATAAACCGAGGTATAGTCTGTGCACGCAGGCATTCCATCGCATGGACTTTAAAGATCCTGACCCTCATGTCCTAGGGTGAGTGCCGGCTACACAACTACACCCAGCATGCACTAGGTTCCTTCTATCCGTCCCCGGTCGCCATGAATTGTGCTCAGTCGTCTTGGCGTCAGGCCGTGCGCCCAAAGGATGCAGTTGGGCGCCTCGGGCGGCCTGAGATAGATCCTGTATCGACCAGCGCCTTGAGCAGCCCTTGAACTGGAAAAGCGCTATAAAAATTGGAATGTATTTATTTCACAAATAAGTATACTTTTAACAGAGTTATTTCTTGTTGTAAGCTTATTTTTATGTGGGGCAACACTGACTGTGAATGTTAAAAGGATATGACAATGGCCAATGGGGCGTGAGGAAAGTGGGTCACTTTAAACCAGAGGACGAGACCCAAGGGGGTAAAACACCCGATTAAAAGGTCCTCTTTTTATGTATTTCGCTAAAAAGCTTCTTCAACAAGTCAAAACCAAATTATTATCTCCACAAAGATATCCCCCACCACCCCACCTCCTCCCCCAGTTCAGGGGCTGACATTGACTCAGTCAAAGCTAGAAGTCTGCCAAGACTTCTCAAAATTTTACAACTTGCACACCCAATGGTACAGAAACGTGTGTTCAGGTGTTGAAACACTGTGCACAAATCAGTGAAACTTGAAACAATCTAGTACCAAACATACGAAAGGGTACGACGGAATTAGAAGAAAAAGAAGACGGAATTAGAAGAAGAAGAAGAAGAAGAAGAAGAAGAAGAAGAAGAAGAAGAAGAAGAAGAAGAAGAAGAAGGAAGGAAGGAAGGAAGGAAGGAGGGAGGGGAAAAAAAGAAGTGGCCGGGTAGCACAGTTGACAGAGGTCCTGGTTTGCTAAACCGAAGGTCGCGGGGTTGAACCCAGCTGGGGTACTCCGGTTTCCTCCCTTCCTTTAATAATGCTATTTGATGCAGAAGTCAAACTCAGTTTCCAAAATTAAAATTTATTTCTCTTACGCATCCTGTACTCGCGATCTCTCCAGATTGCTGCTCTTTAAGTTCGATTGAAAAAAAAGCGCGCGATAGCATCCTGTAGTAGTAGTAGTAGTAGTAGTAGTAGTAGTAGTAGTAGTAGTAGTAGTAGTAGTAGTAGTAGTAGTAGTAGTAGTAGTAGTAGTAGTAGTAGTAGTAGTGGAGGAGGAGGAGGAGGAACAAAAGTCATCAAACACTCATAGGAATAAGCTTCAGATTTCGGCCGTCCGCATATTGCTATCGCGTTGACCGAACAAACTTTCAGCATCCTGGCAGTAGAGCTCACTCATGTTTGATTATTTAAACTAACGTCACTTTGTCTCTGTAAACATAATGAAGCGTGGTTTATGATACAAAACGCGTACTATACGAATAACATCTTATAAATACGAAATTGATCTTTGCACGACGGAGCAACGCCGCTTCCACAGATAAAGTAAAAACAACGTATTAGTCTACTACCTTAAGAATTCTACTTGGTAGGCTACATGAAACCAAATCCGTAGTTTGGTCGTCCGTAGTAGGCCTATACAGATAATAATATTATACTGTCTGATTACTTTAACCTAGCTTAAGAATTCTATTGCAGTGACACCTGTTCAGGCACTGTGTGATCGTCATTTTCACTGATAACAACAGAACCACAACAACAACACATCGTGTGTATGCTAGGCACCATTACTCATGTTAAATCGCCGGCTAGGCCACCAGCTTTGAGCGGAATGTGGTTGACCTCGTCACCTGGTGCGATGACAACCATCTGGAACTCAATGTCGGCAAATCTAAAGAGATGTTGGTGGACTTTAGAAAGAATCGGACAGATGTGGCTGCACTTCGCCTCAGAAATCAAACTGTAGACAGAGTGGAACAATACAAATACCTTGGGACCATGATTGACAACAAGCTTTCTTTCACAGCTAATGCCGAACTGATATTTAAGAAATGCGGCAGCGTATGCACATGTTGTATCAACTCCGATCTCTTCTGGTTTCGCAGAGCATACTTGAACAGTGTCATCGTGCCTACGTGGAATCAGTTCTTACGTTTTCATTCATTTGCTGGTTTCAGTCTCTCAGTGTCAAAAGTAGGAATTCCTTGAGCCGTATTACACATATTTGTAGCAGAATCATTGGTAAAAAAAAAAAAAAAAAAAAAAAAAAAAAGCAGACGCCTCTGTGTGAATTGTTTCAGAGGAGGGCCCTAGGCAAAGCCATCAGCATCAAGGACGATTCCACCCACCCTCTCTCTTCTTGGTTTGAATTTCTATCCTATCCTATCCTATCCCATCCCGTAACTCGGAGGTCGTAGGGGCACCACAGATGATCGTTTAACCAGCGTACTCCATCTTTCCCTGTCCTCAGCAACCCTGACTGTTTCGCTCAGTGTCAAACCAGTCTATTCTCGAATGTTGTCCTCCCACCTCTTTTTTGGTCTCCCTCTTCTTCTACCTCCTTGCACTGTGTCTTGCAGGATGGTCTTTGTAAGACCTGATGATCTGGTGACGTGGCCATAACATCGGAGTTTCCGTTTTTTCACCACTATGAATATTTTTGAATTTCTACCTTCTGGGAAACGCCTCAGGAGCCTTAAGACCCGCACAGTACGTTACCGATCCAGTTTTCTCCCCTGTGCCGTGGTCTTGATCAACTCAAACCTGACGCGCTGATGGCTCTGCTTAGTGCTCCTTCTTCTGCTTGCTGTAACCGGCTCTATAGTGTATAAATGTGCCTGCGTTTGTGCGGGTGTGGTTTGAGAGGGGATGAGGTGGGACGGTGGGAGGAGGGTGGTGGTGGGGGAGTGGGAACCCGGAATAAGGTTAGATGTATTTTATCCGGAATAAGGTCAGATGTATTTTATCCGGAATAAGGTTAGATGTATTTTATGTATGAACCGTTTCTTAAATCAAATAACAAATGTTGTTCAAATGTTGTCTGTATCAGTGTTCCCTCCACACGAAAAAAATGAGAGTCCTTGGGGTGTCGGATAGTGCAGTGGTTGGAGCACTCGCTACTGTGTCGAAAGTGAAGCACCGTCCGGTGCGGTTAGCACTTGGATGGGTGACCGCTAAGGTGTGAAGCGACAAACAACAACGCCCCCAGTTGACTCAACTGTGATTGAGTACCTACTCTCTTGAGGGTGGGGAAGGTAAAGCAGCGAGGGAGAGAGTTGGGCATCACCCTCATTACGCTGGCCCAAGATAAGTGTGATCTCCAACATCACGCTCCCCTACGGCCACAAGGCTATGGGACTACCTTTACCTTTTTTTACCTTTTACCTTGGGACTCCCAGGTATAAAATTTTAAGAGTCCTTGTGCAAATTTTGAGGGTCCCCAAATCGGTGGATGAACGGGTTTTGGGCCCAGTCAACCAAGTCAGAAGTGACATGATCGTGTATGATAGAATCAAAGAATGGATTCACGAAGATTTCTTCTGTTCAGTGAATGTATTGCTTGGAGGAAGTTTACAATGCGCGCGTATGCGATTTTTAAGGACGATAACTCCCGACACAATCTTTAATCGTCTGCAAAGTCAGTCTCAGTTGGGTTCTGATTCTGATTATGCCGTGAATTAGTTCGCCACTCGTTGGTCGTATTTTTTACTTCAGCGATTCGAAAAAAATGTGTGCGTCAACAGGACGCACACATGCAAATTTTTCTGCGTCATTTTTCATATTTTGTGCGTAATTGACGCACTACTGTGCGTAATCGGGAACACTGCTGTATGTACAGTTTAAATTTAATTTTATTGTTTTATTGGATTGTGATATCTGTTTGTAAACCGGTTTGTGTGATGTCACTCTGTTTTAGCTGTACCATGACAATAAGCTGTGTCTGTGATTAGATAGAAACGCCTCTTCTGTGAGATTTTGTTTTACATTCTATTACATACGTTACTATATAATTAATAGCGTGTGTGTGTGTGTGTGTGTGTGTGTGTGTGTGTGTGTGTGCACGTGTATTTATGTCAAAGTGGGGACTCGACTGTGTTGATTTAGTCATAAATGGGGTCTTTTGCTAGGACCCCACTTTTTTTCAGGGCCCCACTTTTTCAAAGTGCTCGCAAGTGCTCTTTAAGTGCATGCAAGTGCAGTTGTAGTGCATGGAAGTGCAGTTGTAGTGCATGTGTACTTAAAGTTCACTTCGCGAAGTGCAGTTGTAGTGCATGTGCACTTAAAGTACACTTGGCCAAGTGTAGTTGTAGTGCATGTGCACTACAACTACACCAGGTCAAGTGTAGTTGTAGTGCACATGCACTACAAGTACACTTGACCTGGTGTAGTTGTAGTGCATCTTCCAGACGGGTAGGATAAGGAACTTTCCTCGACGATTAGGGTAAGGCAGTGCCTCGACGATTAGGGTAAGGCAGTGCCTCGACGATTAGGGTAAGGCAGTGCCTCGAAAAAGGGTTAGGGTCAGGGCTAGTTGCAGCGCTGCAACTAGCCCTGACCCTAACCCTTTTCGAGGCACTGCCTTACCCTAATCGTCGAGGCACTGCCTTACCCTAATCGTCGAGGCACTGCCTTACCCTAATCGTCGAGGAAAGTTCCTTATCCTAGCTGTGTTTTTGAACAAACTTGACCTACTTCGTCCCTAATAGGCGAGGAATTAGGTCAAACTTTTTGCGAAAAAGGTGCTTTTTTGAACAAACTTGACCTACTTCGTCTCTTAGGAGAGAGGAATTAGGTCAAACTTCTGGCAAAAAGGTGTCTTTTTTGAAGAAATTTGCCTCTTAGGCGGCGAATTAGGTCAAAGGACCCCATTTAAACATGAATACACGAATGTGTGTGTGTGTGTGTGTGTGTGTGTGGGTGTGTGTGTGTGTGTGTGTGTGTGTGTGCATATATTATCGTATCCTACATGTTGTAGAGATTTTAAACAAATATTATACTATCTTTAATTTTTTACTTGTACTTTTATTTTATTTTTATTTTGTTTATTTTAGTGATCAAGTGCCTGTCATAGTTCCTTGTGAAAGGTAATAAAGATTTGTTGAATTGAATTGAACTGAATGTATTATCGACCAGGCATTGACAGACTTTCAATGACTATGAAACTGGTTGATCAACGATGAATGAGGCGCTGAACGCTATTGAAAAGTGTTAAAAGGAAACAGAATTCCTATCCATGTGCTGAAACCGTACACGAGTGAGCACTGTCACGTGGGGTTTATGGGCTCTGCACAATGGAATTATGGACCCTCACGTTTATTCGGTGGGAACTGCTAGTAGGTCACCCTATGAATTACTTTAATAAATTTATTTGTTTAGCTCGTTCTGTGTTAAGGTTGGGGTACAGAAATAGATAGAAAAATGGTAAAAGATTACTGTCACACTAGCTTTCACACGGCTATGAATCATATGTAGTCCAGCCACTTGATAACAGTTAAAATCACACATTTATTTCTTCTACTCTATACAAGATTCTCTAAGTACTAATCTACTTTAAAACGTCTCTTTCAATGCAAATAGTTCGATCGCTGATAGTCTAGGCAGCTGTTATTTCTTCCTCGGGCACTTTGCTATAAGTTTATGTAGATTTGGACTACTGTGGTCCGTTTTACAGTTTCTGAAGAGTTGGACTACTGTGGTCCTGTTATGATCAGTTTAAGTGCACTTCTGGGGGTACACTTAACTTTCTTATGGTGCGGTCGAAGTCCTTCTGTGAGGTAGCTTCTGGTACACCTTTGTAGTTGTGTAGTTGGGTTCCCTTGCCACGCTGTGGGGTCTGACAGGGTGTCTTTCAAGGCAGCTCTTTCCGTCTTGTGCGGTAGAGTCTCCTGATCCAACTAGTCGTTTCTGTGGAGTGGGGTGCACAGGATAGCTCGGGATAGCTCGGGATAGCTCGCCTGCTCGTCTGTAATATAAGAGACGAAATTCTGCACAACCCTGAATAATCGGTTTGTGCAGAGCGTCTCACTGAAAGCCAAGTAGCCCTCAGTGATAGCTCCACATCTCTATACATAAGCGACGAACATTCTGCTACTTCCGGGTTCCACTGGAATCTCACTCTAAATTCCTATACATACATAAATATCAATCGTGTCTAACTATACACATACAGAATTAATAATAATATAAACATTCCGTGGTACAACCACTGGTCTGCAAACATACATATAAGTTAAACAACAGTGGTTCCGTACGGGATACAACATGGCGGCGCAACCGGTCGTGTTTCACCTCGTGGTAGGCTCTTCCACGTGGTCCCGCAAATTCGGATTAACAATTCACATTTATGCATAGCAAATTCCACAAACATAATTTCAACAATAATATAAATATATCACGATGAAACAGAAGGGTGTTCATTTACCTGTTTGACAAGTTCAGGCCCGTGATGACTTGAGAGAATTCTAAGATTTCAAAGTCCTGCTTCCTGGTCTATGAGTGTAGAGATTTCTCTAGCTGTGGAGATGTTGACTCTACCTCGTCTCACACACGACTGATTCAAACTGTGCTAAGATCTGACACAGTCAAACTGCTCTACCCACTGAGCCTGCTTCTGATTGGTTAAAACGGTCCGATTCAAAGCTCAAGTGCTGACTCACTGCGATGTGGGTGGCTCGCTCGCCGTGTGTGGTCTGCTGTGTAATTTAATTGCTGCTGTGTTATAGTCTAACTTCTAAAGTTACAAGTACTACACATGGCTAAATAGTAATAAGCAGAGTTAAACTAGCCAATTCATGACAGGCTCCCTCAACTGAAAAAAGGCGATGACTACTGGATTCGACCTTTTTCTACTACAGAGCCTAGTTTAACACTGCACTATCCTAGGGTCCTATTTACACACTAGTTAAGTTGCTCTACCTGAGCTGCAATGCTGTGCCAGGTAGCTATGGACACTAGTGACAGGGTATTACTGGGCGGGGACGAATTCTGGTGCTGTGGCCCTTAGTTGTGTTGGGTGGGCGACAGCTGCTGTGTCCTCCACGAGATGGCGACTGAGGTAGTCGGCTCCGTGGTTCTCTTTGCCGGGGATGTACTCGATTTGGAATGAGTATGCTTGAAGGGTGAGTGCCCATCTCATCAGGCGAGAGTTCAAAGACTTGGAGGCTGCCAGGAACGATAGTGGTTGGTGGTCCACCTGAACTGTGAAGTGGGTCCCATACAGGTATAGTTGGAACTTCTGTATGGCCCAGACTAGTCCAAGACATTCTTTCTCCGACGTGGCGTAGTGGGTCTCGGCGGGTCTCAATTTTCTGCTGGCGTAGGCGACAGGGAATAGCGTCTCTGCATTCTTGGGGTCGCGCTGTAGCAGTACTGCTCCGAGGCCTAAGTCGCTTGCGTCGGTGCGAAGAACGAATGGCTGAGTCAAATCGGGTAGGTGGAGTACTGGCGCCGATGTCATTCTGTCCTTGAGTGTTTGGAATGCTGTCTCGCATTCCGCTGTCCATACGACTTTGTCCGGGGCGATTTTCCGGGATCCATTTGTAAGTGGTACGGCGATGCTGTTGTAGTTGGGGATGAACTTCTGGTAGAAGCCGCAGAGTCCTAGAAACGACTGTACTTCCTTTTTGGTCTTGGGCCTAGGAGCGTCGAGTAGGCGTTTCACTGTCTTTTCTACCGGTCGCAGGCTTCCTTGACTGATGGTGTGTCCCAGAAATTCTAGTTCTGTGAATCCAATCTGACATTTGGTGGGTCTTGCCGTCAATCCCGTGTCTCTGAGGCGGGCGAGTAGTTGTTGTAGGAGCGTGACATGTTCCTCCCACGTAGGTGTTGCGATGAGGATGTCGTCCATAAACGAATGTAGGTGCTCGCTGCTCAGGGGTGCCAGGAGTTTTCGCATCATGGCGCTGAAGATGCTGGGTGCGTTGTGGAGTCCGAATGGAAGCACATTGAACTCGAAGTGTCCTTCCATAGTGCTAAACGCTAGGTACTTTCGGACTTGCGGTTGCACTGGTATCTGGTAGTATCCTTTGCTGAGGTCGATGCGTGAGAAGTACTTTGCTCGCTGTAGCTTGGCAAATAGGTCTGTCTGGTCCGGGAGTGGCTCTGGCTGGAACTGCGTTACCGCATTCAGGAGTCTGAAGTCGATGCACAGTCGATGCTCTCCGTTGGGTTTTCGCAACAATACCGTGCCTGCGCTGTAGGGTGAGGTAGACTCTGAGATGATTCCGGCTGCCAGTAAGGTGTCTATCTCTTCCTTGATGGCTCGCTGCTGCGACAGTGGCATCGGGTAGAGCTTCTGGCGGACGGGTGTTGGGTCGGTCACCGTTAAGGTTACTTCGACGAGGTCTGTCCTCCCTGGTCGGTCTGTGAGCACAGTCTGATGTTGTCGGATGACCTGTCGTACTTGCTGTTGCTGTTTAGCGGCTAGGTCTCCGTTGAGTATCACGTCTTTGTAGGTTTCTTTGGAGTGCAGGGGATACTCTACTGCATTGGTCTCCATGCTTTCTCCTTCTTCCGCGATGGCGATGGCTAACAAGTTGTGAGTGCTGGGGGTCGCTGGTCTGTCCGTATACTTCTTGAGGAGATTGATGTGGTGGTATCGGGCTCTCCCGTTCACCTCTACTTGGTAGAATGTCTTGGATTTCTTGGCAGTCACCCGGTACGGTCCTCTCCACGCGATGTCCAGCTTGTTGGTTCCACTTGGAAGTAAGAGTAGCACTTGATCGCCGACTTGCAGTTCTCTGTCCTTCGCGTGGCGGTTGTAGTACTTCGCCTGACGGGCTCTTGCCTTCTTCAGTGCTTCACCAGCTTTCTTCCACGTTGCTTTGAGGGTTTCCTGCAGGTCTGCGACGTACTTGGTGGCACCTCTTGGTGTGTCGTCTATCTTGGCTTCCGTCCAACTTCTGCGTAGGGCTTCTAGCGGTCCTGCTAGCGGTCTGCCGAATAGCAATGTTGACGGGGTGTAGCCTGTGGCTGCATGGGGCGTTTCTCTGTATGCGAACAGTGCCGCATTCACGTAGGTGTCCCACGCTTCTGGATTGTCGTCTGCGACTTTCCTGAGTATGGTGAGAAGGGTTCCATTCAGTCTTTCTACTTGTCCGTTGCTGGCGGGGTGATATGGTGGTGTGCGAATGTGATGAACTTGTATCAACTCGAACACGTCTTGCATCAGGCGGCCGGTGAACTGAGATCCGTTGTCCGTTCTAATGCTGTCCGGGAATCCGACTCTGGTAAAGATGGCGATGAGTGCATCTGCGATCTTCTTGGTGTCGATCGCTGGCAACGGGACTGCTTCGCACCACATCGTACATGCGTCGACGAGTGTGAGTAGAAATCTGTTCCTCTTCTTGGTCATGGGCAGTGGTCCGACTATGTCTACTGAGACTTGCTGGAATGGTACGCCGACTACTACTGATGGTCCTAAGGTAACTGGTACGGTGTGATGTCGCGGGGAATATCGTTGACATTGGTGACAAGATTTCACGTAGCGCTTGACATCCTCCGTGATTCCTGGCCAATAGTAGTGTGCGCTGATTCTCTGCACTGTGGCTCCAATTCCCATGTGTCCGCTGAGTGGCATGCTGTGGCCTAATTCTAGTACTTGGGCTCGAAGGGTGGCTGGTAGTACTAGTTGGGTGTGATCTCCATCTCCTTGTCGATGTAGAACTCCCTCTTCCATGTAGAAGTCTCCCTTGTGCGGGGGTGTGTGCGCCTTGGGTAGCTTCTGGAAGCACTTCGCTATCGAGGTGTCTTCTTTCTGTGCTGTTTTGATCTCTTCGAGTCCTGGGTTTGGAGCGAACTCGGGCTGGGGTGGTTGGGTTTTAGCTTGGGCCCTGGTTTGCACTGCAGCTATCTCTACAGTTTTAGGGGGCGTGCCTAAGAACACATACCTACAACCTAGCACTAGATCATACAGGGGTTTCTGTAAAACAGCTGCTTGGATTCGTCCTGTGACGTACCTACTCTCTACTTCGATCCATGCTATTGGGCAAGTAGTCGTCGGTTTCGTCAAGTCTGCTCCTTGTAAGTCGACTGTCTTGTCTGTCAAGTCCGCGCGCGATACAAGAGATTCGCTAACTATCGCGTCGTATGATAGACCTGTGTCATACAGACAGTTCGCTTCTTTTCCGTTGACCTTGACCGTGTCTGTCACCGATGGGTGATCTCCGATCGTGTGTGGCTTGTTACCGCTACTTTGAGTTAGAACTCTGTGCGCTGGCCGGCTTTCGCGCTCTTCCCTACGTTGTGCGGCCAACTTGAAACATTCTGCGGTGGAGTGATTGTTTCTGTTGCAGAACGAACAATACCGTCTTTGTTCTGCGGGACCTCTTTTCCCGAATTCCGTGTTGGGTCCTTTATTTTGCCCAGGTCTGGGGTTATTCGGCTTATTCGCGGTGCGCTCTTCCCGGGTAGGGCTTCGTTTCTGTGCCTCTTTCCCGTTAGGCTTTAGGTCTCGCCTGAAGCTCTTGGCTTCTCCGTGTGCGGCCACGTACCTATCTGCGACCTTGACCAGATCTTCTAGTCTTTCCGCGCCCTGCTCTACTGAGAATGTCCTCAGCTCGGGGGTCATGGTTTCCCGTAGCTGTTCCCATACTAACAGTTCTGTCAGTCCATCATACGTCTTAGCCGTGGCTGACTGGCTAATCCACTTATCCAGCATTGTGGACAACCGATCCGCGAACTGCGCATAGCTCTCTCCTTTCACTCTCCGATTGGTGCGGAACTTTTGCCGGTAGCATTCTCCTGTCAGTTCGAATCCCGTTAGGAGTGCCTCTTTTACTTTGTGATAGTCAGTCACTCTGTCAGTCGGTAGCTTACTGTAGATGTCATAAGCCTTTCCTCTAAGTCCTTGACTAAGCTTGAAAGACCAATGAGTGGGATCTAGTTTATACTCTGTTGCTAGACGCTCAAACCTAGTCAGATAGAGATCTAGACCTTCTTCTCTCTCATTGAATGTTCCCAGTGGAAATGACATTCCTTGTACAGGGTTGGATGCTACCTCTAGCTGATCTGAGTGGGGAGGGGTTGAGGAAGAACTTGAAGCTCCTGATCCCAATCTTCTTAGCTCTAACTCATGCTGTCTTTCTTTTTCCTTTTCTTCCCTCTCTTTTTCTTTTTCTGCCCGCTCATACTCCCATTTCCTAACTTCTGCTTCTCTCTCTGCTGCTAATGCTGCCTTCTTCTGTTCTCCTTCTAATTCTAATTTCTTCTGCTCTGCTTCTAATTTCTTCTGCTCTGCTTCTAATTTCTTCTGCTCTGCTTCTAATTCTAATTTCCTCGTTTCTCTCTCTGCCTCTAATTTCTTCTGCTCTGCTTCTAGTTCTGCTTTTCTCTGTTCTGCTTCGAGTTTCTTCGCCTCTCTCTCTGCTGCTCTCTCTGCCTTAGCTTCCTGTTTCTCTACCTCTGCATTGATATACGCAATTAGGTCTGCCCCTGCTAAGTGTAAAGCTTCTCCTAGTTCCTTGAAGCGCAATCTCAAGGCCACTGGGTCCGACATTGCCAAACGTGTCTATGAACAACCTCTGAATCACGTGGAATACCAAAACACTAGCAATATTGCAAGTCAATAACAACAATGCAAAGACCATAAAATTCGTAATCAATAATAGAATAAAACAAAAGTCAAATGGCATACAACAGTTACTTAAGCAAAACCTGCAAAAGAACAATGCAACATACAGGCACAAAAATATTTGAAGCAAAAAAAGTTTTTAACTAAAGAATAGTGCACCCAAACTGATTAGTCCTTGTTACCACTATTCTAAGTTATTCTACTTCTACTGTTATCTAATTTTATTGTACTTAGATCCGGTTATACCCAATTCCTATTATACACAGATCCTAGCTAGGCTCGCCAATTAAAGTGTCACGTGGGGTTTATGGGCTCTGCACAATGGAATTATGGACCCTCACGTTTATTCGGTGGGAACTGCTAGTAGGTCACCCTATGAATTACTTTAATAAATTTATTTGTTTAGCTCGTTCTGTGTTAAGGTTGGGGTACAGAAATAGATAGAAAAATGGTAAAAGATTACTGTCACACTAGCTTTCACACGGCTATGAATCATATGTAGTCCAGCCACTTGATAACAGTTAAAATCACACATTTATTTCTTCTACTCTATACAAGATTCTCTAAGTACTAATCTACTTTAAAACGTCTCTTTCAATGCAAATAGTTCGATCGCTGATAGTCTAGGCAGCTGTTATTTCTTCCTCGGGCACTTTGCTATAAGTTTATGTAGATTTGGACTACTGTGGTCCGTTTTACAGTTTCTGAAGAGTTGGACTACTGTGGTCCTGTTATGATCAGTTTAAGTGCACTTCTGGGGGTACACTTAACTTTCTTATGGTGCGGTCGAAGTCCTTCTGTGAGGTAGCTTCTGGTACACCTTTGTAGTTGTGTAGTTGGGTTCCCTTGCCACGCTGTGGGGTCTGACAGGGTGTCTTTCAAGGCAGCTCTTTCCGTCTTGTGCGGTAGAGTCTCCTGATCCAACTAGTCGTTTCTGTGGAGTGGGGTGCACAGGATAGCTCGGGATAGCTCGGGATAGCTCGCCTGCTCGTCTGTAATATAAGAGACGAAATTCTGCACAACCCTGAATAATCGGTTTGTGCAGAGCGTCTCACTGAAAGCCAAGTAGCCCTCAGTGATAGCTCCACATCTCTATACATAAGCGACGAACATTCTGCTACTTCCGGGTTCCACTGGAATCTCACTCTAAATTCCTATACATACATAAATATCAATCGTGTCTAACTATACACATACAGAATTAATAATAATATAAACATTCCGTGGTACAACCACTGGTCTGCAAACATACATATAAGTTAAACAACAGTGGTTCCGTACGGGATACAACATGGCGGCGCAACCGGTCGTGTTTCACCTCGTGGTAGGCTCTTCCACGTGGTCCCGCAAATTCGGATTAACAATTCACATTTATGCATAGCAAATTCCACAAACATAATTTCAACAATAATATAAATATATCACGATGAAACAGAAGGGTGTTCATTTACCTGTTTGACAAGTTCAGGCCCGTGATGACTTGAGAGAATTCTAAGATTTCAAAGTCCTGCTTCCTGGTCTATGAGTGTAGAGATTTCTCTAGCTGTGGAGATGTTGACTCTACCTCGTCTCACACACGACTGATTCAAACTGTGCTAAGATCTGACACAGTCAAACTGCTCTACCCACTGAGCCTGCTTCTGATTGGTTAAAACGGTCCGATTCAAAGCTCAAGTGCTGACTCACTGCGATGTGGGTGGCTCGCTCGCCGTGTGTGGTCTGCTGTGTAATTTAATTGCTGCTGTGTTATAGTCTAACTTCTAAAGTTACAAGTACTACACATGGCTAAATAGTAATAAGCAGAGTTAAACTAGCCAATTCATGACAAGCACTGAGGTGGTTGTTCATCGTTGATCCTCACCTGATCGCCTATATCTGTACTCCAGTAATTACAGCTATATGTGTACCAATATGGAGTGTTGGGTACGGCGGCATAGAGCTTAGTGGTGAAAGAGACGGCAAAAGCAATTGAAGCATTGACTGTTAATTAAGCCGTAACAATGCTTGCAGGGGTTTTAAAGTTCAAGGCTGACGGCTGGAGTCGTGATCCTAATGTAATGGAAAGCGCCCGCTCCTACTCCGATCAGATGAGAATGAAAGTATAAACCGAGGTTTTGTATGTGAACGCGTGTATTATATCGCACAGACTTTAAAGATCCTAGACGGGTGAGTGTCAACTACATAAATACACCTTGCGTGCACTAGGTCCCTTTCCCCGCTCATTCTAGATGGAGCTCAGTTGTCAAAGGAGTCATGCGATGCGCTTACGTCAGCAAGTAGGCGTCAGCGTCCCCGGCCTGCGTGGGATGCTTTTATTGTACAGTGACCGGCTGGTGGAGTGCCTTCAGTGTTACCACTGGGGTTGTTTCGGCAGATCTTTTATATGGATTAGTGATGAGACCTCTTTCAGCCAACTTGTGGTCTTGATTTTGTGGTCTTGATTCGGCTCTGTTCAGTCCGCAGGGGCATGAATAACGTCTAACTAACTACATTTTTAGAGCAGACACCTTTATGACGTGCCTTTTACACAAACTTGTATTATGTACTGTTTTACGTTGTAACATTACTATCCAGGTGTAGTAATATCAGTGAACACCTGGGTTGGAATTGGACTGTGTGGAAGCAATAACCAGCCAAGCGATGACTGGCTTCTTTAAACTTGACCGTTAGTCATCGGAGAAGCACAGTGCGGTGCACGGGGAACATTCTTACAGACGCACGCCTTGCTGGTGGGGCCTGTGTGACGTTGGCCGTTGTTGACGTTATTGGTGTTCACAGACTTACGTATATTATTACTATTATTGAGGATTTTTATAGCGCACTTATCTCGCCGTACTTGACCAGGCGCTGGCCGATACAGGATCTAACTCAAACCGCCCGAGACGACCACCCGCAGCCTTTGGGCGCATGGTCTGACGCCCGGACAACTGAGCACTATCCTGGCCAGCCAGGGAGGGGGGAGAAGGACCAAGTGCATGCTGGATGTGTTCTTGTTACCGGCACTCACCCGTCTAGGACATGAGCGGCAGGATCTTTAAAGTCCGTTATGATGGAATGTATGCGACACACAGACTAGACCTCGGTTTATACTCTCATCCGAAGGAGTAGGGAACGGGAGTAAAGTGTCTTTCCCAGGGACACAACACAATGGCCCGGACAGGGCTCGAACCCGGGACCTTCAGATCCGCAAGCCAAAGCACTACCATCGTTCGTTCGTTATTAGATTAACGTCCCCGGACACGCATTTTGGGCGTTTCTGCGACAGCGATGCTTCCCTTCGCTGTATTGGCCTGGTACAACGATGACCCAGGTTCGAATCCCGGGTTAGGCAAGACAAAATTGCTATTTGTGACCGTTAATGTTAGCAATGTGTTTGCTCTGGTGGCTCAAAGTTGATTTAGGTCCCTACGTCCTCTTCTGTGGTATGGTTTTCCATAGGGCCAATGATCGACGACAGAGAGACAGACAGAGGGAGATAGACAGACAGAAATAAATTCAGAAAGACAGAGAGAGACTGACAGCCAGAGAGAGAGAGAAAGACAAAGAGACAGAGAGACTGACCGACAGAGAGAGAAAAAGAGAGAGAGAGAGAGAGAGAGAGAGAGAGAGAGAGAGAGAGAGAGAGAGAGAGACAGAGAGAGAGACAGAGAGAGAGACAGACAGACAGACAGACAGACTGACAGACATATGTACGGACGAAAAGGATAAAAGCGAAACCGTGCGAGATCAGAAGAAGAATGAGAATAATGGGTTTGGGGAAAGTGGTTGGATGGGAATGAGAGGGAGGGATATGAGGAGGGGAGGGGGGTTGGGGGGGGGGGGGCGCTAGCGTTTAAATCTGCGTTGTGGATTCGTGCAGCGCTGTGGGTTGAAGGAAAGACAGGGGAGACAAATCGTTATCTTGCGTCAACAGATAACAGCCAGGGCAAAGTCGTTTGATGTGTGTCAGCAGGAGCACGTGAGGTCACGGCCAGATGCCAAAGGTCACGGTCGCAGAGAACGTAATTGCTCTCACTACGGATGCACACAATGCAACTTGCACAACTGCAACACATGCGTGTGCGATTAGGCCTACAAGGCACACTATGTGTGTGGGTGTGGGTGTGGGTGTGTGTGTGCGTAAGTGTGTGTGTATGTGTGTGTGTTATTTCTTCTAGGCCTATTATAATAACATAGACTTTCAAAACCTCTAGAATTGTATTCAATTAAGGTTTTAGGGTATAGCGTATCTTGCATAATCTGCCCTAAAACGTTAGCCTAACAGAGCTACGTTAGCCTAATGGGCATTTTCCTCCAAACCACAAATCAGGCTCAAAGCGCGGCGATCTGTACCAACATACGCGCTCACATGTTAATACACACTCCTACAAGCATAACAAACACGTATTAAACACTCCAACCTGTGTTGTCTTATTTATGGTTTTATTTACTTTTACCGTTCTTATATTCACAACTTTCCGGCACCTCTCAAAAAAACTCGTGGGTATCGCCATTATAAATTAAAACGAGGTTAGAATGAAACCAAGTTCCGGTCTAGCTTGTTTTGCTTTTATCAAAGCTTGATGCGTGACTTTTAAATATGGCAAATTGCCGAAAACGACGATTGTTAGAGCCAGAAAACGAGTGGGATAAGTATAAAAACGATGGAGGAAGTACATGCTCAGTGAAAGGATGCAAAAAACATTCGTAGAGGCCTGTATTTGTGGCGACTTCGGAGGTGCGTCGATCATCGACAGAAAGTGAAACAGGACCTGAAGACTCTTGTAGTTTTCCATAGCTTCGCCGTCGCAATCTTCACAAAACACGAAGTAGTTGACTATGTTAGGCGAGCGTTGTGGCCAAGTGGGCTAAGGCGGGACTAACTTGCCTTGTCCACAAGCCAGAAACCAATGGCGCCTGACAGGTGTGGGTTCGAGCCTGCATCTGGGCGTTATGTTTTTCCGAATATTTTTCAAAAATTCACAAATAATGTTAGGTAGGTAGGGTTTAGGCGCGCCACTGGCGATAGAGAGGGATAATGAACTGCAGCAAAAAAAAAAAGTGAGGGTACGATACAGGTGGCCAGTGACACATGTTTTTATTCTTGAATATTTGGAAATAACTCACTAAAACACGCGGAGAAAGAAACCGGAAGTATGTTTCATTGAGGGGATTCCCGTTGGTGCATAGGATAGCAGAAAAGTGTGAATAGCGCTATTATTTCTAGCTCAAGAGCTGCTCAAGGCGCTGTCCCATACAGCATCTAATTGAAGCTGCCCGAGGCGTCCATTAGCTGCCGTGGGCGCACGGTTCTGTCGCTCAGACGACTGAGCACAATCCTAGGCGACGGAGGTTGTGGGGACAAAAGGAAAACTATACCCTGAAACAACCACCCCACTGCATGATAGCAACAGAGAGATGGCCAGTGCTCACAGCCAATGTTTATGTCGAATCGAACCCGCAGCCTATGTAACACCAGCTAGCCGCTTTACCACTTGAGCTATCCCCATGCTGTAAAGGCTTGGAGGCGGCTTTTAGAAGACCGAAATCGAACTCTTTTGATCTGAGAACTGTAGGATAGACGGCATCCAATACCATTATTGAAGGAAGGAAGGAAGGAAACCGGAGCACGTGCAGAAGACCCTCGGTGTCCTGAAGAGTCCCGTACCTAAGTCACGTTGGTTCGTCCTATGCGGGGTTCAAACCCGCGAACCATAATAGATCAGCACCCTATCCACTGTGCTACCTTGAGAGAGTAAGAGAGGGAGGGTGTTAGAGTTAAAACGGCTAACTAACTAACTAACTAACTAACTAACATGTAGATAGATAACGATAAGTGTTCTTACCTGTCCATTGTAGGAAGTATCAGTCAGCAGAGCGACGATTGCAGGTTGACGTAATAATCCATTGTCTGCTCCACCACGGTCAGCACTTATCCACGCGGTTATCCACAGTTAATTCACAGTTATCCACACGCTGCTAGGTTATCCAATACTATCCACTTTAATCCTCACTATTAGGCACAGGTGGCAGCACTCCGTATCACCAAAACTGGTCCATACACCTATCTGCAGTGTATTTCAACAGTTGATCCACGGATTATGTGTCGATAGTTTTCACACTATCATCTTTAATTAACCATCACTATATGACGTAGTTTAAATTTTTGTCCTTTAAAATGACGTCACGAATAATCCTCAGATCCCAGGACTTAAAAAAAAAAATTGGTTAACTTAAGTCACTTTAGCTGCGTCATTTGCAATTACGTTTCCACTTCCTTTTCATACACACACATACACACACACAAACACACACACAACCACCACCCACCACCACATACACACACACACACACACACACACACACACACACACACACTCTGGCTGCCCGGCAGCAACAGAGCTATGTTTAAACTAAGCTTTAAAATTCTTTATTTTAAAAAAATGTAACCAACATTTGATCTAAAAGCTATACGCGGTACTTTACATTAGTATTTTAATCTTTACGCCGTCCTGTACCCAAGCTGCGAACTAGGAGAAATTGGACACCGTCTGCCCCGAGTGACGATCAGTTGACAGGTAAATCAAGCAGCCCTATTCATTTGCAATTGCACGGAATGCATATCATACCTCCTTCAATGACACTTACAACACAGGTGATCCCACATAATTACACATTCGGAAGAATACAAACACGGACTGTGAATCGAGACACTACAGTAAAGTAGGGTAAATTGTTTCTTACACAGCGCATTTATCAGCGCAAAGAACTACTTAAGGCGCTGGTCAAAATCAATGATCTAATTCACTGCTTCGCTAGTAATTCTTTGCCAAGTTCAGACAAATTATCCGTTCACCTACATCGTTCTTAATCAAACGTTGAATGTAGAATGTTCACTCATACTGGTGTGAGTCAAACTTTACATACAGCTATGTCCACTTAGATGTATTTTAGTCAAACATTGAATACAGCCGTGTCCACTTACAATGTTCTTAGCCAAAGATTGAATTCAACTGTACTAACACATTGTTCTTAGCCTTGAATACAGATGTGTTCACTTATATTGTTCTTAGTCAAACATTGAATACAGCTGTATTCACTTGCATTGTTCTTAAACGTTGAATAAGCTGTGTTCACATACATTGTTCTTAGTCAAACATTGAACTCAGGTGTGTTCACTTAAAAGAAAGTTATATTGCTCTTAGCCAAAGGTTGAATTCAGCTGTGTTCACTTATATTGTTCTTATTTCTTAATACAGCTGTGTGTTCACATATATTGTACTTATTATTGAATACACTTGTGTTCACTTATATTGTTCTTAGTATTGAATACAGCTGTGTCCACTAATATTGTTTTTAGCATTGGATACAGCTGTGTATTCACTTTTAAAGATCTTAGTCAAACATTGAATACAACTGTGTATTCACTTTTAAAGATCTTAGTCAAACATTGAATACAACTGTGTATTCACTTTTAAAGATCTTAGTCAAACATTGAATATAACTGTGTATTCACTTTCAAAGATCTTAGTCAAACATTGAATATAACTGTGTATTCACTTTTAAAGATCTTAGTCAAACATTGAATACAACTGTGTATTCACTTTTAAAGATCTTAGTCAAACATTGAATACAACTGTGTATTCACTTTTAAAGATCTTAGTCAAACATTGAATATAACTGTGTATTCACTTTCAAAGATCTTAGTCAAACATTGAATACAGCTGCGTATTCACTTTTAAAGATCTTAGTCAAACATTGAATACAGCAGATTACAGCTGTTTCTTTACTTTTAAAGATCTTAGTCAAACACTGAATACAGCTTGCATCATCAGGCGCACTGTTAAGCGCCACAGATAAATAGGCATATGATGGCCCTAATTCAGAGTCAAAGCTCGGCGATCTATTATATGCAATCTTACAATACATACACAACAAATACACATTCAGCACTGAAACATGTGACGTAAAAGTGCGT
>CM072511.1:163268563-163273563 GCA_036898135.1 Oncomelania hupensis
TTTCGGTCAATTTTGGTTTGGCCGTGCTTTGGACGGGGTATGGCCGTCGGCGGCTGTTCCACTCCTGAAGCACTGCAACCACGTCCAGCCACGTGTAAGCCTAAAAATAAATTTGCACATGTTCACGAGAGGGAAAAAGGCGACACTGCACGTGCCGAGGTCTAAGAAAATTACGGTATTTATATGCCGCAAATCAGAAGTGATACAGAAGTGATTAGGCAGTGATCAGGACGTCTTTCGAACGTGTTCGAGACGTCGTTAGGTAGTGCTATGTACGTGGAAAAATCCATTTGTCAGTGATAAGCCGCTAAACACACGCTATTTCCCGTGATTCCAACGCGGTACATGCGTCCAATGACCGTGCTCTGGCCGTGACTGAACGCTAAACTTTCGCGTCTTACCGCGTCTCCCCAAGTTTTAATCACTGCCGTAACACGGATTACCACGCGTGTTTCACGTGTGTTGCACGTCTTTACCGCGTGTGTTACCCGTGGTTGTGCGCGGGCTAAAATTTTGAGCAGTTCAAAACTTTTTGCCGCGTCCGATGCCGTTCAGATTTCTCCCCGCGTCCTGCCACGTCTATACCTCGACCGTAGCTCGTCTTAACCTCGACATCAACGCGAACAACAACGTCCACTCCACGGGTAACAAATTTTGGACGCGCTTTGGCCGTGATTCAGCCGCCCAAAGCACGGCCAAACCAAAATTGATTGAAAATTACCACGCACGACCACGTCCACCAGATTTTCCGAACTTTTTGTACGTGATTAAGACGTGGAGTGCTGTGTGACCATGGCTTAAGACGCGATATTTAAAGGAACTAACTTTCACACATTTCAGCGTCACAGAATTTTTTTTTTTTACTTTGGCAATGAGTGTGACAATGAGCGTGGCCCCTCCGGGAATAAAATTAAGAGTAAACTAACATGTAACCTATGTCAAAAGTACGATTTTGCTATACTACTACTACTACTACTACTACTACTACTACTACTACTACTACTACTACTACTACTACTAATAATAATAATAATAATAATAATAATAATAATAATAATAATAATAATAATAATAATAATAATAATAATAATAAATTGCATTTATACAACGCATTTTTCATTAGAATAACAACTCAATGCGCTTACACACATCATTCGTACGCATCATCGCAACATTCGCACTACATGATGCACAGCATAATTCAGAAAGTATTATTACTGTTCATACTATTTACACAAAAAACGCCTTGCGGAACAAGTGCGTTTTTAAGGAGCTCTTGAAGGAAACAAGGTCCGTACAATGTCGTAAACCGGCAGGCAGCGCATTCCAAACCTTGGGTGCTTGAAAACTAAAAGACCGTTCGCCAATTGTTTTAAGCCGACGCTTAGGCGTTTTCAAAAGTGTTTCATCTGATGAGCGCAAAGAGCGAGTTGTAGTGTAGGTAATGAGTACCTCAGACAGATATGGTGGAAGTGACTGGTCGAAGTGACGGAAAGCTAGGACAGCAATTTTGTATTCAATGCGGAACTTGACAGGGAGACAGTGGAGCTGCATTAAGAGAGGCGTGACATGATCACGTTTCCGTTTTTTAAGTACAAGCCGAGCAGCACAGTTCTGTACATGCTGCAGTCGGCTAAGTTCATTAATGGGGAGACCAGCTAGAACTGAATTACAATAATCAAGTCTGGTTGTCACAAAAGCGCTGAATAAACTAGTTGTTTCTTTTTTTTTATATTATATGACAATATTTGTTATTTTTAAGATTAGAAATGGTGTGGTATGTTAAATTAAATAACAGTTGTTTTTAATGATTGTTCTGTTCACATTTTTGGGAACGCTTTAGATGACCTGCTCACAGTGGTGAAGAAACGGAAACTCCGATGGTATGGCCACGTCACCAGATCATCAGGCCTTGCAAAGACTATTCTGCAAGGCACAGTGCAAGGAGGTAGAAGAAGGGGGAGACCGAAAAAGAGGTGGGAGGACAACATTCGAGAATGGACTGGTTTGACACTGAGCGAAGCCATGAGGGCTGCTGAGGACAGAGAAAGATGGAGTATGCTGGTTAAACTATCATCTGTGGTGCCCCTACGACCTTCGGGTTATGGGACAGGATAGGATAGGATAGGATTAGAGACTTCCTTTTCTCTTCTTGATGGCGATGGTAAAATAATTTTTGTGTTGTTTCTTTTTTATTCAACAGGCAGTACAATTATTGCATTTTATAGTTGAAGGTACCATGAACCAGATATGCAAAAGTAACAGTTTCGGTTGTGTATTTGACTGTATAAATGCATAAGCTGATGTTGAACATGTTGACAACAGACCATGTGCTGAAGCTATAAATCAGTAAATTCAGGGGTGTTTGTGACTATTACTGGTATCAAGGTTGATTCTGCTTGGGATGAGAGTATGAACCGAGGGTCTAGTCAGTGCACGCACGCATTTCATCATACGGACTTTAAAGATCCTGACGCTCATGTCCTAGACGGATGAGTGCAGGCAACGCAACTACATCCAGCAAGCACTAGATCCCTTCTCCCCATCCCAGGTCGCCCAGGGTTGCGCTCAGTTGTCTGGGCGTCAGACAGTGCGCCCAAAATGATGCAAGTGGGCGCCTCGGCGCTTTGAGTTAGGTCTTGGAGCGGCCAGCGCCTTGAGTTAGGTCTTGGAGCGGCCAGCGCCTTGAGTTAGGTCTTGGAGCGGCCAGCGCTTTGAGAAGCTCTTAAAAACGATGAACTGAGATGAAGAATATAAAAATGGCTTACCGGCGGATAGTGTTTAATAGGCACAGTCGTTTGTTTGCATAACAAGAAAGAAATCCCAAGCTAAGCGGGCGGTTTTACCCAGGAGTGTTCGCTATCACACGTAATGTGAACGTAACTGTTACGACTCAGTGTTACGAAAACTAAATAAACACATCGGTGATGCTCTGCCCTTTTAAACTGCCTGCCATAAGTGAATAAACAAACACAATAATTTTGATTCTGTATTATGGACCAGTCTACACTCCGTCGTCTTTGCTATGATGTTGTCCGAAAACTCTTAAACACAGTTGAAAGTACAAGGGTTAAAGGCCATCAAAACCTGCAAAAGAATTTTTTTTTAAAAATAAAAAGTGGAGTTTACGTTAAGTGGTGGCTATTAGCTTATTGTATATTCGTGCATTTTTCGTTCCCAATAGTAGCGCAAATTAAATCTCAACTTCGTGTTCGAGCATTCACAACGGTCGTCTGCCATAAGCACTGGGCGACTTAATTACCGCCCTTTCCCTATACAAGCGTGATAAAACGTGGAGTTCAATGGCGTGTCTCAACGTAATTACAGTCTCAAGGATATACATGTGTGTGTGCAAATGTTCATATTATTATTATTATTATTATTATTATTATTATTATTATTATTATTATTATTATTATTATTATTATTATTATCATCATCATCATCATCATCATCATCATCATCATCAGCGACTTTGCAGTGGTTATTTTCTTTAATAGTTCTTATATAGCGCTTTTCCAGCTCAAGAGCTGCTCAAGGCGCTGGCCAATGCAGGATCTAACGCATGCCGACCGAGGCGCGCACTTGCAACCTTTGGGCGCATAGTCTGACTGACGCCCGGACAACTGAGCACCATCCTGGGCGACCAGGTATGGGGAAGAAGGGGCCTAATGCATGCTGGGTAATTTGTGTAGCCGGCACCCACCCGTCTAGGACATGAGCGTCAGGATCTTTAACGTCCGTGCAATGCAATGCCTGCGTGCACAGACTGGACCTCGGTTCATACTCTCATCCCAAGGGGTATTTTGCTGCGATCGGTTCTCGGCCTGTGATATAGTGTGACGCGTAATGACTGCCTAGAAGGCAACGGGCGAGGTGACGTTATTAAGAGATGGAATGTCTGTTTAATCTGCCTACACGCTTATTTTAGAGCTTTCACTTTATTTAATTATGGAATAATATACTTTTCTATGATCAAACTATCTACCCGTTTTGGGCATGAGCGTCAGGATCTTTAAAGACCGTGCGAGGGAATGCGCGGGTGCAGACTAGTCCTATGCATTTGTTCTGTGAATCCTGTGTTTGTTGAGTTTGCTTGCCTTCGCATAGGCACACAAAACGAATATAAATGTCTTTGTATACTTTTGTTACCATTGTGAATAGTTTTAACTTCTTTTTGAAACTTTATTCAAACTTGTTTATTTAGTATAATTGTGTGAGTGAATGTGAACTGATTTTTCATTCATTTCTTTATTTACTTAAGCCTACATTCATTCACGCATTTATATTTCCTCTTTTCTATCTTGTAAATAACTTTATTCATGTTTGAAGAAGGTATTAGGATAGATAACTCTTGATGCTGAGCTGAGAAGAGCCAAATTAACGTATACTATTGACAATCCTAAACATCCGCTTCCTAACAAACTATGAAAACACCCCCTCGAACTCATTTGAACTTCGTACGGCCAAAGATTTGGTACGACACCCAGAGGTAAAACATTAGAACTTAGGTTTGTTCTCAAGCTTTTACATTGTTACAACATCCAAACAACATAAAAATAAAACGTCAAAAACGGACAACATTTGGCTGACATCCGAGATTGTTAAAGTCCGTGGGAATGCGAACAGTTTCAACAGCAGATTATAATGGAGACTGAGTGTCCGAAAATTACAAAGGGAGAATTTATCTTCGAATTTGTGAAGTGATTTATGTTGAAAAATAAATAATTAACACACATTTGGGATACCATCTTAGAAAGACCTTGCATTTAATTATAGAAAGCATTATAAATTTGAAACCAAGTTCTCAAGCGAATCATGGAATCCCCTAAATGATGAAAATTGCAGTCCATAAACTATGAATTGTTTATGTAAATTACGCATTATTTAGCAATATAATTAAAATAATAATAATAATAATAATAATAATAATAATAATAATAATAATAATAATAATAAGAAGAAGAAGAAGAAGAAGAAGAAGAAGAAGAAGAAGAAGA
>CM072511.1:163276063-163283563 GCA_036898135.1 Oncomelania hupensis
CCGCCGACTGCCACTCTTCCTAACCGGAGGCCAGTAGAGGTCGTTCATGCAGTACCAGGTGACGAGCCATGATGGACTGCCCTCAGTACTGAAAGATGAAATCACATAAGGACGGCAAATTACGTTCTATCAGCATCGGAATTTCAATACATTTTGTTTCTATTTACACAAGTTGCACTAAAGCAATTTTCAACAGGAAGTTCTACTTTTCAGAAACCCCGTATATAAAAAAATAATAAAAGACTGTGCATAGTTTTGGATCGCTAGAAAGGTGGCAATGAAATGACTGCCATTCTAAACTAACTGAATGACGTTGAATGGTTTGAGTGCTTTTGAATTTGTTAAGTGGGGAATACCAATTCTCGATTTTTTTCCCATTAAACACATTTTTTTTAAACACGCAAATGAGTGTGTATAATTTCTGATGGCTGAAGGTGCCTATAAAATCAGTGTTTTCCTATTTTTTAAAAAAAAAAGGATTTTGCATCGAGAAGATGGCATTGCCTCGCGCAGCTGCAGACGACTGGTCCCCTGAGGAAATATTTTATGAATGCAAATGAGACAGCGCTCGAAAGCCGAGATGCACTGTAGAAAATTGGTGGCAGCGATTGTGACAGTGCTGAGAGAGCTTGCACAATACTGACCGTCTTTGATGGACAGTCACTGCCTCAACGCCGGTCCTCGCTCTAGTTTTGTCTTCATCCCAAGAGAAATTAAACCAATCACAAACGATTGTTGGTCTGTAACTTGGACTAAATCTGCTGTTTGCGTAATTCATGTGACAGTCAATTTGAGCATTACAGATGGGGGAAATAAGTATTTCCATCCCTGAATGGCTTTTTCGACGCTTGTAACTGATATAAAACTTTTGTTAAAAGGTTTTTTTTTAATTATTATTATTTTTATTTTTTGAAGTTACCCTTCTGTTGCGGGAACTCGGCCTTTCTCCTGTATTCTATTGTCAAGTCACTCAACTTAACCTTTCCCCTAATCTTAACCCGACCAGCCCACAAATGTTAGATAAACACAAGAACACCCCAAAGGCTATCCTCACTCCTTGGGGTCATGAGCAATCTTGCCACTGTAGATTGTTCTAACCTATAAAGGGAAAAGTGAAAGCCACAGTTGAAAACCTGTCTTGACTTTGTAGGCATGACAGATTCACTGGGGCAACAGTACCCCCGTTGGAGTGCCGGGGGTTTCAGTATAAATAGTATCCCCACTTTCTGGAAATTTAGTGCTTTAAATTCCCACTGTCGCTGTCTTCCTCATTTGCTCTTTCCCATTCCTGCTCTGTCCTATCACTCTGCTATACTATCTTCTTCTTCGCTAGATCAATGACCTACCTTTTTTCTTGAAAACTCTTCCTGGACAAGACTCCTTGTTTGTGTATGAGGTCTGTTGGATCAGCTTGGGAGTATTGGACGCTTTCTGCCGGGTGGTCACTAGGGCTTCCTATGATGTTATTATTTAGCAATATAGGCATTTTATATGTATGTGTTTTGTTGATAATTTATAATGATGTTTGTATTCTATTTTGTTTTTGTAACCGGGGGTTCGAGTAGTTGGGGTAAAGCCTCAGCCGTCCCCTGCGTGGGATGTCTTTATTGTAAAGTGACTGGCCGGCGGAGGGCATTCAATTTTCCCACTAGGGTTGTTTCGACAGATCTTTTATGCGGATCGGGGGTTGTCCGGTCCTGATTTGGCTCGGAAGAGTCCGCTGGACCTAAAGCAACAATCAATCAATCAATCAATCAAAGACTATCCAACTGACCAACCCACTAGATGGCCGGGGAGAGGAGGGAGGAGAGAGAGAGAGAGAGAGAGAGAGAGAGAGAGAGAGAGAGAGAGAGAGAGAGAGAGAGAGAGAGAGAGAGAGAGAGAGAGAATGAGAGAGAGAGAGAGAGAGAGAGAGAATGAGAGAGAGAGAGAGAGAGAGAGAGAGAGAGAGAGAGAGAGAGAGAGAGAGAGAGAGAGAGAGAGAGAGTTCTTTTAAACTAAAGGGAGACTATCTCGTTCTTTTATGTCTTTGGAAACGGGACGCGTTTATGCCCCCTTATCTCATTCAAACCACCACCTCTGGTTGTGATTGGAAAACTTACCTTCTCTGGCGTTATCAAAAGATTTCACCCCCCTACCCCGCCCCCCCTCTCCACTCCCTTGTTTGAAAGGAAATTGAGTCTTCTGTGTGTCTGATGCACTTTTGGTACAGTGCACTTGTCCGATTTTGAGATTTAAACTCCCTTTTAGTGCTTTATAGGTGGGTGGGTAAGGAGGGGGGAGGCAATTCTAAACCTGTCCATGTTTAACTCCCCTGTAATGTTTCAAGGAGGTGTATGGGGGAGATTGGTAGGGAAGGGAGGAGAGGTTCTTGCCCTATCCCAGTTTAACTCCCTTTCATCCCAGTTTAACTCCCTTTAGTGTTTTATAGGCGTGTGGGGGAGGTTCTTCCTATTAAAAAATAAATAAATAAAGTAAGAGAGAAAAAAAGGACTTTGATTTGAGAAGATGTCATTTCCTCGCGCAGCTGCAGACGTCTGGTCCCCTGAGGAAGTATTTTATGGACGCAAATGAGACAGCACTCGAGCACAGCACAGTAGAAAATTGGTGGCAGCGATTGTGACAGTGCTGAGAGAGCTTGCACAATACTAACCAACTTTGATGGACAGTCACTGCCTCAACGCCGGTCTTCGCTTTAGTTTTGTCTTCATCCCAAGAGAAATGGAACCAATCACAAACGACTGTTGGTCTCAAATCTGCTGTTGACGTAATTCGCGTCACATTCAATTTGAGCTTTACAGATGGGGAAAATAAGTATTTTCATCCCTGAATGGCTTTTTAGACGTGTGTAATTGATATCAAACTTTTGTTAACATGGATTTTTTGGTTGTTTTTTTTTTTTTCAGTTATCCTTCTCTTGCGGAAACTCGGTCTTTCTTCCGTATTCCATAGTCGAGGCACTCAACCTAACCTTACCCCTAATCTTAACCCAACCAGCCGACAACAGTTAGACACAAGATCACACGAAAGACTATTCAACTGACCAACCCACTACATGGCCGGGGAGATGGGGAGAGAGAGAGAGAGAGAGAGAGAGAGAGAGAGAGAGAGAGAGAGAGAGAGAGAGAGAGAGAGAGAGAGAGAGAGAGAGAGAGAGAGAGTAGTTCTTTAAACTGAAGGGCGACTACCTCGTTCTTTTTTTTTTCTTTCTATGGAAACGGGACGCGCATGTGCCCCCTATCACATTCAAACCACCATCTCTGGTTGTGATTGGAAAGCTTACCAAGTTCTCTGGCGTTATCACAAGATTTCACCCCCCTACCCCCACCCCCTCCCCACTCCCTTGTTTGAAAGGAAATTGAGTCTTCTGTATGTCTGATGCACTTTTGTTATAGTGCACTTATTCGATTTTGAGTTTTAAACTCCCTTTTAGTGCTTTATAGGTGGGTGGGGGGAGGCAATTCTAAACCTGTCCCTGTTTAACTCCCCTGTAATGTTTCAAGGAGGTGTATGGGGGAGATTGGTAGGGAAAGGGGATGGGGTTCTTGCCCTATCCCAGTTTAACTCCCTTTAGTGTTTTATAGGCGTGTGGGGGAGGCTCTTCCTATTATCCTATCCTATCCTGTCCCATAACCCGAAGGTCGTAGGGGCACCACAGATGATCGCTTAACCAGCATACTCCATCTTTCTCTGTCCTCAGCAGCCCTCATGGCTTCGCTCAGTGTCAAACCAGTCCATTCTCGAATGTTGTCCTCCCACCTCTTTTTCGGTCTCCCCCTTCTTCTACCTCCTTGCACTGTGCCTTGCAGAATGGTCTTTGCAAGGCCTGATGATCTGGTGACGTGGCCATACCATCGGAGTTTCCGTTTCTTCACCACTGTGAGCAGGTCATCGTGTTGTCCAATGGCTTGTGTGATGGTCTGTCGGACTTCAACGTTGGTTGGGTATAGGAAATGCACAGAAGTCTTCTGTAGCACCTCATCTCCATGCTTTGTATTCTTCGTTGGAGATCTGCTGTGAGGGTCCATGCTTCGCAAGCATATAGGAAGATGGAGATGACCAGAGAGCGCAGCAGTCTTACTTAAAAAAAAAAATAAATAAATAAAGTAAGAGAGAAAAAAAGGACTTTGATTTGAGTAGATGTCATTTCCTCGCGCAGCTGCAGACGACTGATCCCCTGAGGAAGTATTTATGGATGCAAATGAGACAGCACTCGACACAGCACAGTAAAAAATTGGTAGCAGCGATTGTGACAGTGCTGAGAGAGCTTGCACAATACTGACCAACTTTGATGGACAGTCACTGCGAAACGTCGGTCTTCGCTCTAGTTTTGTCTTCATCCCAAGAGAAATTGAATTAATCACAAACAACTGTTGGTCTCTTGGATTAAATCTGCTGTTGGCGTAATTCATGCAACAGTCAATTTGAGCTTTACAGATGGAGGAAATAAGTATTTCAATCCCTGAATGGCTTTTTCGACACTTGTAACGGATATCAAAATTTTGTTAAAATGGTTTTTTGTTGTTGTTGTTGTTGAAGTTACCCTTCCTGTTGCGGAAACTCGACCTTTCTCCTGTATTCCATTGACAAGTCACTCAACTTAACCCGAACCAGCCCACAACTGTTAGATAAACACAAGAACACCCCCAAAGACTATCCAACTGATCAACCCACTAGATGGCCGGAGAGAGAGAGAGAGAGAGAGAGAGAGAGAGAGAGAGAGAGAGAGAGAGAGAGAGAGAGAGAGAGAGAGAGAGAGAGAGAGAGAGAGAGAGAGAGAGAGTAGTTCTTTTAAACTAAAAGGAGACTATCTCGTTCTTTTTTGTCTTCGGAAACGGGACGCGTTTATGCCCCCTTATCACATTCAAACCACCATCTCTGGTTGTGATTGGAAAACTTACAAAGTTCTCTGGTGTTATCAAAAGATTTCACCCCCCCCCCCCTTCCTAACTCGCCCCCCCCTCCCCACTCCCTTGTGTGAAAGGAAATTGAGTCTTCTGTGTGTCTGATGCACTTTTGTTATAGTGCACTTGTCCGATTTTGAGACTTAAAAACCCTTTTAGTGCTTTATAGGTGGGTGGGTGGGGAGGGGGGAGGCAATTCTAAACCTGTCCCTGTTTAACTCCCCTGTAATGTTTCAAGGAGGTGTATGGGGGAGATTGGTACAGAAAGGGGGAGAGGTTCTTGCCCTATCCCAGTTTAACTCCCTTTAGTGTTTTATAGGTGTGTGGAGGAGGCTCTTCCTATTTTTAAAAAAAAAAAATAAAGTAAGAGAGAAAAAAAGGACTTTGATTTGAGAAGATGTCATTTCCTCGCGCAGCTGCAGACGACTGGTCCCCTGAGAAATATTTTATGGATGCAAATGAGACAGCACTCGAAAGCCGGAATGCACAGTAAAAAATTGGTGGCAGCGATTGTGACAGTGCTGAGAGAGCTTGCACAATACTGACCGTCTTTGATGGACAGTCACTGCCTCAACGCCGGTCTTCGCACTAGTTTTGTCTTCATCCCAAGAGAAATTGAACCAGTCACAACGACTGTTGGTCTCTTGGACTAAATCTGCTGTTGGCGTAATTCATGCAACAGTCAATTTGAGCTTTACAGATGGGGGAAATTAGTATTTCCTTCCCTAAATGGCTTTTTCGACGCGTGTAATTCATATGAATCCTATCCTATCCCGTAACTCGAAAGTCGTTGGGGCACCACAGACGATTCTTTAACCAGCGTACTCCATATTTTTCTGTCTAACCAATACAAAATTAAATGGATTTAGTTCTTTTTTAAGTTACTTTTTTTTTGCGGGAACTCGGTTTCCCTCTCCCCCCTCCCCTCCCATCCCCTCGCCCTGTATTTCATGGTCAAGTCACCTAACCATAACGCTACCCCTAATCTTAACCCAACCATCCGACAACAATTATACACAAGATTACACGAAAGGCTATCCAACTGACCAACCCAATACATGGCCGGGGAGAGGGGAGACGGGAGAGAGAGAGAGAGAAGAGAAGATAAGGTAACAATTATATTTAACAAGGGTACACGAGTAAGCACTGGGTGTACTTTTTTACATCTTGCTCTTGGGGCTTGTAGCAATAGTATTACAAAATAACTTCATAACAATAACATCATAATGTAACAATATAATCAAGATATGCGCGCGCGTGCACTCACACATACACACACACACACCCACACACACACCGCCGATGTTACACAGTATTATCAAGACTTTCCTGAAACGCCACATACGTTGTGCTGACAATGGGTCATATTTCGTCCCCATTTTTAAGTACTTTTCAGTGCTCGAACCCTAACCCTAACCCTAACCCAGCCCTAACCCTAACGGATCATTGTTCTAACGTCAAAACAAGTAGGTCTGTCAAAACAAGTTATGTAGATGTTCACTGATTTGTCAAGATAATACTGTGTAAACAAGTACACACACACACACACACACACACACACACACACACACACACACACACACACACACACATTCGCGCGCGCGCCTGTAAACAAGCCCTCGCAGAGATATCTTTTGTGGGTCTTTTTTCGAAAAATCAGTTGAATATGTTGTGAGCACGAAGCTGCTTCAACGCCAAGTCCTCTGCTTCTTTCTTTCCTTTCTACTTTTTATTTGTCTTTCTTTGTTTCTTTCTGTATACTATTTCCTTATTGCGTTAATTTTTCTCTTCACAGGTTTGTGCTCATCTCAGGCATCCTTCCTATTCCCTGGCCCTTTGAGAAATGCATGAAGAATATCAGGTGGAAACAAGGTGGCAAGTCTTTCAAATGTATTTCCAGACATTCACACACACACACACACACACACACACACACACCCACACCCACACCCACACACACACACACACACACACACACACACACATAGTGAAAAGTACGCATTTTTAAACGTGTTAATTTTGTTGGCGTTATAGGGACTCGGCTTTATCCAAACGATGCAAAAGAAAAACCCCAAATGATATAACTTATATGCAAACACAAAATTATGGACATCGGCTGAGTCAAATCTGTCAGATACAGCGCCAAACGTGTTTAGAAAATGGTGAAACACAATGCCCTTGACCTTTGAGAAAGTACAGATATGGATAGGCTGATTTTGTGGTAGAGGTAGAGGTAGCATAGAGGTAATATCCACAAAGTAACAAAAAAAATAGTGATGAATTTTGGTTCAGTTGTTGGTGACATATGTCAAAACGTGTGTTTTGAACAAAAAATGTTAAATTCCGGGCGGTGGTACGACTGACTGACAGACTGACCGACAACCAAAGTACTACTGAAGGATGTATGGCCCACGGTTTGAAGTACCTGCCTACCAAAACTCAATAATATTGCTTCACCCACGGTTTGAAGTACCTGTCTACCAAAACTCAATAATATTGCTTCGCCCACGGTTTGAAGTACCTGTCTACCAAAACTCAATAATATTGCTTCGCCCACGGTTTGAAGTACCTGTCTACCAAAACTTAATAATATTGC
>CM072511.1:163288563-163448563 GCA_036898135.1 Oncomelania hupensis
TGATGTGCCTAAACAAACCTAGTCATTGTTAGTGATTGATATAGCCTGCTTTCACAGGCGCTCGTATCGGGATGTGAGAGTGCTGTCAGCATACGTATAATACTTATATGGACGCTATTCAGATAGTTACGGGCGCCTGTGCTTGCTTCGTAATGATAATAATAGTCTGGGCGGGACTGGAATAAGGAAACGTATCTTGTTGTTCGTTCTCACTATCCTTATCTATCCTCTAACCCCAACCTCCCATCCACACCCTTCTGTTTTTGGTTCTGAAACTGAAATTATGACCTGCTGTCACCATTCCTGCTGCTGCTAATTGAACTCTTCTTCTTTTAGTTCTACTGCCATTAGAGCTAGACTTTGCTCCTTCTGCTAATTGAACTCTACCTTCTGTTAGTTCTACAGCCATCAGAGCTAGACTTTGCTCCTTCTGCTAATTGAACTCTCTCCTTCTGTTAGTTCTACTGCCATCAGAGCTATACTTTGCTCCTTCTGCTATTCCTTTTTATTGCACTGCGCCTCTCTGCAACCCGCTCCTCCATTTTACCGTTGTTAGGTGTTTTTTTTTATTTCATCAATGCAAATTTCTAGGTTTTATCGAACAATAAAGTGTAGTGTAGTGTAGTCTAGTGTAGGGTTGTATAGAGTATTGTAGTGTAGTGTAGTGTTGAGTAGTGTAGTGTTGTGTAGTGTAATGTAGTGTAGTGTTGAGTAGTGTAGTGTAGTGTGAATAGTATAGTGTAGTGTGAGTATTGTAGTGTTGAGTAGTGTAGTGTAGTGTAATGTGAGTAGTGTAATGTAGTGTAGTGAAGTGTTGAATAGTGTTGAGTAGTGTAGTGTAGTGTAAGTAGTTAAATGTAATGTAGTGTAAATAGTGTAGTGTAGTGTAGTGTGAGTAGTGTGAATAGTGTAGTGTAGTGTGAGTAGTGTGAATAGTCTAGTGTAGTGTGAGTAGTGTGAATAGTGTAGTGTAGTGTGAGTAGTGTGAATAGTGTAGTGTAGTGTAGTGTGAGTAGTGTAATGTAGTGTAGTGAAGTGTTGAATAGTGTTGAATAGTATAATGTAGTGTAAGTAGTTAAATGTAATGTAATGTAGTGTAAATAGTGTAGTGTAGTGTGAGTAGTGTGAATAGTGTAGTGTAGTGTGAGTAGTGTGAATAGTGTAGTGTGAGTAGTGTGAATAGTGTAGTGTAGTGTAGTGTGAGTAGCGTAATGTAGTGTGAATAGTGTACATGTAGTGTGGTGTAGTGTGAGTAATGTAATGTAGTGTGAATAGTGTAAATGTAGTGTAGTGTAGTGTAGTTGGAGTAGTGTAATGTACTGTGAATAGTGTAGTGTAGTGTGAGTAGTGTAATGTAGTGTGAGTAGTGTAATGTAGTGTAAATAGTGTAGTGTAGTGTGAGTAGTGTAATGTAGTGTGAATAGTGTGGTGTAGTGTAGTGTGAATAGTGTAATATAACAGTGACCGGGTAACCGTGACCGGGGCCGACACCAACTGCCAGCGACCTACAACTCGCTCATTCATTCACATTGCCGTGAGTGTACTCACGGTGATGTGAACTGAATCCCAGTTCTCACCTTTAGTCTGTGCTGATGAAGGCGACAGGATAGTCGCTGAAAGCTACACGAGTAAGTAGCCATTTACGCATGTGTGACTTCTCAAAAAAATATGTTGCCGATAGTGTAATGTAGTTTAGTGTTAATAGTGTAGTGTAATGTGAGTAGTGTAGTGTAGGGTAGTGTAGTGTAGTGTGAATAATGTAGTGTAGTGTAGTAGCGTAATGTGGAGTAGTGAAGTTTAAAATTGTAGCCAGAATGTGTGTATGTGTGTGGATGTGTGTGTATGTGTGTCAGTGTGTGTGCGTGTTGCGTTAAAAACTGCTATATTCTATTTCGTTGTGTCAAGAAATTTCAAACGAATAACTATAACTGCCCAACTGAATTATGAGTTGAATCAAGGTTGAATGAAGCAGATTACTTTAGATAATGCAGTACAAGTTTCAAGTTGTTTTGAACAGTTTTCAGTGCTTCATTATTTATGATCTGTCAGTTGAGGCAACGAGTCTACTACATTTCTATACCAATGTGCTTGTCATTATTTTGGTTTTAAATACAGTATCACTGTTAATTTAATTAATGATGTTGAGTTGAGTTGGTCATTTCGTTTGAGGTGTACATCTTTTCATTGGTATTTCTCTCTTCTTTTTTTCTTTTTTTAAATTAGTATATGAAACAGTGTGCAGTGTACAGTGTGAAGTAAGTGCGCGATTCAGTGAGCGTGGTAGTGACACCACCAACTAGCTGGACCATACTGGATAAACTTTAGTAACTCTCCGAGCAGGTAACAGGGCTATACATTAGAGTTGTATTTTATTACTTGTAGCTTTTGTTAGCGTTACAAACAAGGTGTTTGATGTGGAGGTGTTATACATCCGTTGTCTTGGTCAAACTGTTGGCGAACTAGGCGACATGTAGACCTGTGGGAAGTCGAAGAAAGGCCAGGGTACCGAGGATGTGTGTGTGTGTGTGTATGTGTGTGTGTGTGTGTGTAGGTGTGTGTCTAGGTGTGTGCGTGTATGTGTGCGTGTGTGTGTGTGTGTGTGTGTGTGTGTGAGCATCGCTGTGCTGTTGGTGTGTACCAGAGACCCGTAATTCTCATTTTTGTGGAATAAAAAATGCTTTAACTTTGAATTGCAAATCAGACTGTTTGCTGCTTAATTTCTTCCGTTAAGCCCATGCCACACGAGCGTC
The DNA here is from genome assembly GCA_036898135.1 of Oncomelania hupensis. Taxonomy (NCBI): domain Eukaryota; kingdom Metazoa; phylum Mollusca; class Gastropoda; order Littorinimorpha; family Pomatiopsidae; genus Oncomelania; species Oncomelania hupensis. Next base: position 163,291,314 of record CM072511.1, read on the forward strand.
AAATCTACTGGACTTGACGCGAATCGGAGCAATTTTCGACTTCGAAGTCGGAATTTCATTTTGACTTAAATCGCGCAGTGTTACACTCGGTTCGATGTTGGTGTTTTATCAGTAGTTGATTCAGCCCCAATGCTGAAGTACTGATGAGTGTAGCTCAGATTCGTTTATCCACGCAGCCTGCTCAATCAGCATACAAGTCACAAAGTCGACGTATGAGGTTTTCCACTTTTATTCAGCACACATCAACAACTGCATACAATCGCTCAATCGCCTTTCCACTCTCAACTTTTTACTTTCCAACACACTATCAACAACTACACATTCAACACTATTTGAAACAGTGCGGCGCTTAAATTGTCTCTTGATACTCCAGAACAATTTAGAACACGGTAGATGACGCACTACCACCAATCAAAATAAAGTTCGTCATCACTGACTTACGTCATACATCTTTCCACACATTCCAAGAACTTCAACAATTATCGGAAAATTTCTATCGACAGTAAACACGCAACTCTAGAAAATTCTCCAATAATATCGACTAACGAAAATTATCAACGTTATACAAAGCCTCTCCTAACAACAATGCAAACTCAAATCAAAGCTAAATAAACTCCATTATTGAATACTTCGCAAAACGAAACGATTAGATCTATCGTGCGCGTTTCCGACATACTTTCGTTCAGTGCCACACGAAAGTCGCACATCGAGTCAAACTTGAGGGTTATTGGTCTTGAAGTTTTGCTGTACGTGTGTTGTGATCACGTGATTCGTATTCTGCTTCTCATTGGCCAAAAGGTCCGAATCACACAATCGAGACTCGCGGAATTAGAACATGTTGAAAGTCGGCAATCGGAGCCAAGTCAAAGAATCTGGATTCGCGATGCACAGAGTGCCACTCGACAATCACGGGATTTTGTCGTGATTTCATGAATTGGATTCAAGATTTGACGCTCGTGTGGCACGACCATTATTAGACGCGTGTGCTCTAACTACAACCTCAACGCTATTGCTCCTTTAATTAGGATTTGATGTTAGCCTAAACACGAAACACGTTCGATCTCGAACTAACACTACAGGACGCCCGCACCTCTCATCAATAAGATGCTCAGATAATTTCAAGTCAGACCAGAGATAACATACAGTAGGCCTAGTACAAGTAAGACTATGCACTAGACATTCGTCTATTGTCGTTGGTATAAAGTGTACAATAACACGAATTCTGGTTTCAAATCGAGAGTTCAACGTTATCATCCTTTTGACAGAAATCAGTGCAAGTGTTATCGGTCATCATCACGCCGTTCCCATCAGCAAATAATAAAAAGAGTGTCTCCTTTTATCAAGGTAGACATGTGTTACTGCAATGCGTAGACCAAGACCAACATAACGTCTGGGACTAAAACAAAGACAACACAATCAGAACCAAATCTTTATTTTCCTCATAAAAGCGCAAGAAAATGTGTGTGCGGCCACAAATTGTGACCTGGGAGAACTGTTGTAGTCTGGAACAATTTATTTAGGGACCCTTCATGCGTCAGATCTCTGTGATTGTGAACATTATCTACATGAAGTTAAAGCCTTGTAGGCATGGTTAGGGCCGACAGCCACTTATCGACGATCGGGCCATGAACGGCGATGCTCAACTTCTTTTTCAGCGTTGACACGTGTCATGCTGCCTGCTTGTAGATGGACGTGCTTTTCTCGTATCTCCAAACCCTTCCACAGAGTCGAAGACGCCCTTCATCGAACCTCACTGGAACAGTAGGTTATCTGATCGTTGATGCAACCCTTATCTAAATGAAATGAACGGAGGTTGAAATAGCCCAGTTGAATTAAACAACGCATGGTAGTACTAGGTGTAATTATCGACTACTTACAGCTCTTGCTCGTATACTATATAGCGGTGGCTTGTGTGTGTGTGTGTGTGAGAGAGAGAGAGAGAGAGAGAGAGAGAGAGAGAGAGAGAGAGAGAAAGAGAGAGAGAAAGAGAGAGAGAGAGGGAGAGAGAGAGAGAGAGAGAGAGAGAGAGAGAGAGAGAGAGAGAGAGAGAGAGAGAGAGAGAGAGAGAGAGAGAGAGAGAGAGGACAATGTACCATAATTTGCTATTTATTTGAATTGGGTTTGCCGGTGTTCGTTTACAACAGGGTGGTTGAAAAGTAACTCACTATTGCGCGTTGCTTATAAGTTGCGTAAACAGCACTACTTTTGCATGAAACAAACTCTATTGCGATCGTCACGATGGTAGATTGTAAACGCTTATCTCTGATTTTATCTCCCGGTAACGAGAGAATCTTATCATGACCCGTCGTTGCCTGACACGGCGTGAGCGCGCTCGTCTATCATAACAAGACGTACGATCTGGTCAGGCGAGGGGCCATTGTGAGCCGCTCTTGTCACTGTGATATGAAATCACGGACTAGCCATTGTGAACCGCTCTTGTCACTGTGATATGGAATCACGGACTAACCATTATGAACCGCCCTTGTCACTGTGATATGGAATCACGGACTAACCATTATGAGCCGCCCTTGTCACTGTGATATGGAATCACGGACTAACCATTGTGAGCCGCTCTTCCTTGAGTTTTTGTTTTTTCATGGAAATGCAGCACTAATTACCAAATTATAAGCAAGTTTCAGTCCGGAGTTACTTTGCCACCCTCAACCCCCCCGTCCTCCCCATACTTTGTACTACTACCACTATCACCGTCATCATCACCACCACAACCATCCATATCTTCTCCTTCTCCTCCTCCGGTCCATTTTTAAAATTTCATTTTAACTTTTACAATCACCAACTACTAATGCGTGTTATTTTTCTTTGTTTTTTTCTTCTTCTTCTCCAGATGATATAAAATCTGCTGTTGTGGATAAAGGCTGCATTATTTAGGATCGTGCTGCACCAGCTGAAGAGTCACAGTGGATTGGACTATTGCTACACACTGTTGGATCTCAGTGTGAGAGCTTGGAAAAGCTGACGAGTCGGGTGCTCTAATTGTGGATCCAGTCGCACATACATTCTTCAAACCTGCGTAACCTGTGCGCTACCGTGGAATCATCCGGCAACTGTGTGATTCCCTTCAGCTAACGCAGTAAAGAAAATACTGTGCAGTAAATATTGTGGCGCCACACGACAATGCTTAACCCACTGTGCTAACGCGGATTTTAAATTTCAAAGTTCTGACAACTCCTAAGACAAGGCACCACCCATCACTAATTCTCTGTCCAACGCCATATTTGTTATTTCCCTCGGTAAGTCTATAAATAGTCACACTAAGACAATGACGAGAAAGAGAGCGCCGCCAAAGAGACCCGGGACACTCTCTAACGGAGTTCGCACTCACAACGGGCACAGCGGGTCGGTGGATTCGAACCCGAAGACTACTGGAAACCGTAGCGCTTTAGGAGGAGGCTCGGAAGTGGGAGGGCTGGTGCGGGCGGTGCTGCTGGGGATAGTCGTCGGCGCCGTCGTCGGCTTTCTATTCTACCCTGACATTTCTCGCGTCTTGTCGAATTTGAACGGCGATCCTCCTTCAGCATCATCATCACCGTCGTCTCCGCCATCTTTATCTCAAGAACCACCGGCTCAAAGTCAAGCTTCACAGAAAGCTCAGGTCGATACAGCTGCCAACAGTCGTTTGAAAGAGGCGGAGAAAGATGCACAAGACAGGTTGGAAGACGTTGAACAGATAAAACGCAGCCAGTCTTCTTCTTCTTCTTCTCCTTCTAAAGACAACCCCGCTTCTCCAGGTTGTGACGAAGACCTCCACGGAAGATCGAATAGCAGATTCAGACCAAGATCTGCAAATGACAGAACGCAGGAGAAGAAGAGCAAAAGCAGACCCCCACAAGACTTGATGGTAGGCGAAGAAGATGGAGAGGGAGAAATTATTGAAGAAGAGGATCCGGCTGAACTAGAGCTGATGGAAGAAGAGGAAACTGTACAGTACATCGAGCTGAAGGGAGAAGAGGATGACGAGGAGAAGGAAGAGGAGGTGCACATAGAGGACAGATCTTACAAAGAAACCCGCAAGGCCTCGAACGAGGACAAGAGTCAGAAAATGAAACTTAGCAAACGAAGTGCACAAACAGACGAGGAAGACGTAAAAGATAAACCTGTCACCGTCATCGACGGGCAAACAATCACATTCACACCATTGTCACCCGGGGACGAGAACGTTATCCGTCTAGGAGGTCGACCCAAGCCAAACCAGGACAAAATAAAGTTGAGGAAACCGAACGCCGAACCACCTAAGACTAGTGACTCTTCTTCGAGAAAGACGGCAAACAGCGAGGCAAAGTTCGATAACGCTGAGAAAGCTAAACCAGGAAAGCCTACAGTTGTGTCCCATGACGCCTCTTCTGGAAAAGGCGACAAGAAAACTGATAAGCCAAAGACCTCTTCTTCCTCGTCTTCTTCAAAGAAGAGCTCTTCTTCCAAATCTGGATCCACGAAGTCTGTAGCAGACGATAACGAGGATCTGCCGGAGGAGGTGCGGAATTTCAAGCCGACGTACCTGAAAACGGTGACGGCGAAAAAGATCTTTGCCGACGGTCGCCGCATCCCGCCCATAGAGCTGTTGCCAGAGAAACAAACTAACAGTTCTGTCAAGTAAGTCAGCTGCTTGTTGATGGATTTATTGATTTATTATTTAATTTGGTGGTTATATGTGTTTAAGCTTATTGATTTACGTGTTGTTGTAATTTATTGCTTAGTTTAGTTTTTTACGGATTACGTGTAATTGTACAAAAGTTTACAGACAACAGTGAATTTCTGTCGCTGCAGGGTATACTTGTTCAATGAGTTCCTGTCCGATGAAGAGTGTGACGGTCTGCGGCGCGTGCATGATAAGCACGTGCAGGACATGTCCACCCAACCTCTCCTCTGCTTCAGCAGCTTCCATACGCTACGTCAGCATCTGGATGACGTCAAAAGCACGCTGAAAGTCACGCCCAATGACTTCATAGCGGGTAAAACCAAACGAATGAAAATAATTGTACGCGAGTTGCTAGTGTAAATGCACTCGTACACAAGTTGCTAGTCTACAGAATACACACTACAGAATTTATTTAGCCAAATGGCAACATAAGCTTACATTGCACGTGGGAATTGCTCCGACGTTGGTAGACACACTCATAGACATTCAACGCAAACCCCTTTAAGACTTCAATTAAAAGATCTTGCATACACAGTTAAGCTTATACAGTTAATGCACATGTAAGATAAGACTACTGTATTATCTTTTACAATAAATTAAAAGATAATAAAGTTGTCTTCCCTTACCTGTGCACTTAGACTAGCAACTTGCTAGATTAGCAACTTGTGTTGCTAGCAGCAAGCGTCGTCAATTCCAGCAGCACCAAGTTTGTACTCTGGTCTTCCAAGTGAAGCCTTCCCAAATGATCAAGGTTTGGGTGAAGGCCAAATAGAAGGAGGGCAATGATGAAGAAGAAGAAGAAGAAGAAGAAGAAGAAGAAGAAGAAGAAGAAGAAGAAGAAGAAGAAGAAGAAGAAGGAAAACGAGGAGGATGAAGAAAAATAAGACGAAGAAGAAAAATGACAAGAAGGATGAAAGAAGAAGGAGGGAGAAAGAAGAAGAGAGGAAAGAAGAAAATAAATAGAAAGGAACAGAAAAGAGGATGAGAATGACGACGACGACGACGACCACGGTGATGATGACGATGAGCCATGCTGTAAAACAGAATGCCTGTAGACAATGTTGACCCTTTGTCAGGCACGCGGTGTGTCAACGCCAGCCTGTCCAAGCAACTGGGTCAGGCCATGTCCGGCAACTGGAGCTACAGCACCGCTTTCTACCCTGGGGAGTCCAGGTTCTCCGACATCTTCTCCAGTCGCGTTCAACAGGCCATGGGACTCGACCCCCGCAACGGCGGCAAATTCCAGATCACCTCTTACCCCACTGGTAAAGGTAGGTAACCAGTGACGCGTTTCTCTATTTCTGTCCATCACTCGCTCTCTTTCTCTTCCTGTCTCTCATTGTCTCCATCGTTCTCTTTCTGTCTCTCATTGTCTCCATCTTTCTCTCTTTCCCCACGTATCACCCGTCAAGCTCAAAGCGCGGCGATCTGTACCAACATACACGCTCACATTTACACCCACTGTCTCACATACAACAGATACACATCTCTCACTCAAAGATGTGGTGTAAAGGCAGGGGGATCGCTATCAGGAGACGGAATGGAAATCGAATTTTGTTGGACATTTTTGATTGACTGCATCCAATACCATTATTGAAGAGAGGATGAAAACCGGGGTACCCAGAGAAAACCCTCGGTGACCTGGAAAGTATCGTGCCCGTCTCTTTGATGATGGCAGATATTTATGTCATGACTAAGCACATATTTCTGTCATGAATAAGCACCTTATTTATGTCATGACTAAGCACATATTTCTGTCATGAATAAGCACATTTATATCATGACTAAGCACATATTTCTGTCATAAATAAGCACATTTATATCATGACTAAGCACGTATTTCTGTCATGAATAAGCACATTATTTATGTCATGACTAAGCACATATTTCTGTCATGAATAAGCACATTATTTATGTCATGACTAAGCACATATTTCTGTCATGAATAAGCACATTATTTATGTCATGACTAAGCACATATTTCTGTCATGAATAAGCACATTATTTATGTCATGACTAAGCAAATATTTCTGTCATGACTAAGCACATTATTTATGTCATGACTAAGTAAATATTTCTGTAATGAATCTAAGCTAGACCAGCGAAAACACAGCTAAGCATTCCCTCATGTCTCCCCAACGGCTGAGGGACTGATGATGATGAAACTTGACCGTGTACTTTTTTCTGATCAGCCTACAAGGCACACACGGACTGTGTTCTGGATGGCACAGACCAGAGAGACAGGGTGGCCACAGTCCTAGTCTATCTGGATGACGTGGAGGATGGAGGGGAGACCAAATTTCCAGGTATCATCATCATCATCATCATCATCATCATCATCATCATCATCATCATCATCATCATCAACATCATCATCATTATCAACATCATTATCATTATCATCATCAGCAGCATCAGCAGCATCTTTTTCTTCTTCTTCTTCTCCTCCTCCTCCTTCTCCTTCCACATCTTCTTCTCCTCCTCCTCCTCTTCCTCCTCCTCCTCATCATCATCATCATCATTATCATTATCATCATCATCATTATCTTCTTCTTCTTTTTTAATCGTCTTCTTCTTCTTGTTCTTCTTCTTGTTCTTTTTACTTGTTCTTGTTCTTCTTCTTCTTTTTTAATCGTCAAGGAGGTAGGAAGCGTTATGGCTGACCTTGGCCTCGAGTGTTAAAATAGGCCTGCTGTTGACTGACGTTGCAGAGCTCGGGATCTGGGTGAAGCCGAGAAAGGGGCGAGCGTTGGTGTGGAACAACATGAGTCCCGAAGGCGTCTGTGAGCCTCACTCCCTGCACGTGGCCACCAAGGTCAACCGAGGGTCCAAGTACATCCTTATTCGCTGGTAAGAGGTTGGCTCAGTTTCAATTAACAAATACTTATTACCTCTCACAAGGAACTAGGAGTGACAACAGCGCTTTGCGCAGGGTGGGGTGGCTGGGGGTGGTGAGCCGCGCCTATGTAATGAATGGCCGACTTAGCTGACACTTCCAACTAGGACAGGGTCATCTCCGAAAATGGTCAATATTGGTCGACAGCTGCAGTTATGTCCCCTTGACGTTATTTCGCTTTAGTGGCAATTTCTGGGTGCCTGGTGGCTCAGTGGATAGAGAGCTGGTTTCCTATGTCGAAGGTCGCGGGTTCGATTCCCGCAAGGGGCGAACGTATGTGACTTAGTTACAAGACTATTCAGGTCACCGAAGGTTTTCTCCGGGTGTCAGGCCTACTTCCTCCCTCTGGTGTTTAAAGTAGGTGACTAGTCCTTCATGCAAGGAGTGATAGGGTAGATAGGGGTGGGTGATGCGTGTGCGAGCGTCCTTTCTCCCACTAAACTAAACTAAGAAACACAACTAGCGAAATAAGTTGTAAAAATACAAATATAACATTTATTTAATAAGACATGTCATTAAAAACCCAATTAAGAAACAAAAGAATGAAACCAAAGAAAAATGTAAAACAAAATTAAAACATAAAACAGTTCAAAACCATACACAATCACACATTTGTATAATCATGAATCAAAAACAAAATCACTCTCTCACCTGGTCGTTTCTAATTTAAACACACACAAAATATTATATACACAGCAATAATTTAAATAACAATATAAAACCCCCCTTTGATGCCCCAGTTCAGTCATATATACACGAGCTAGGTGCACAGTCGTAGATGATGAAGTCCGACTGTGTACTTCTCTTTCAATTTCCCTAAGGTTTACAATCACACACAGTTCAAAATCCAATGTAGATGTAGGAGTTGTCCATGTCGAATTTCACACAATATTATCTAGAGTCACTGAATGATAAGTCTTCATTCGTCCCTGTGTCCAGAAAATGCGAATTTATTACTAACTAATATTGCTGTTCTTTCTATGCTCTGCTATCGGTGGATGCCGTGGCTCCTTCTATGCTAACGGTCTGCTTGCCAGACGGCCCCTTAATTCCGTTGATTTCTCCCCTCTCTTTCTCCTCTGCCTCTCTCCACCACCTCAGATGACTTCTACGGCGGCACAGCCCTTTCACCACAGTAACTCCCCCACTTCCACGGATGACCCGAGGAACGACCACTACAACTGCCACTGCTGTAGAGACGACTACAACGAGTCGGATGACCTCAACACGTCCGTTGACGACACGTCCGACGATAATGTCGACGATAGGTCCACCAATAATAATAATAAGTCCAACCTGAAATCAATAATGGTACAGGCTACTATTTTGGCATAATATTTTAATTCTATATCTATTACTCTTAACTACCCTGGTCTGCTCGCCTCGCCTCCTGAAGAAAATTGCATGGTCATAACCTCTCTAATACATATATTCACAATTTTATTTTCCATTTCGTTATATTCATACGATTTATACAGCATACAACCATTATAAAAATTCCACATATTCAACATACATTTGTTCCGTTTTTTATCATGTATATACAATTTTCTCTTCACCTCTCTCTGTGGAGTCTGATTGAGTGCTTCCGTTCATCATTTTATTATTTACAACAAAAATTACGTTTTTACATGAAAACATTTCTAAATACAACATCATAACAATTAACATATTTTTATAAACGTTTAAAGACGTACAATTTCACGTTATACATTCTCATTCACACATTTTTGCTACCAGCCCTCCCTAAATAGTTTCTTCCCCCCTTTCTCTCTTTGACGATCGCTAGAGACAAGGTTCCAGAGGTCGAATCTCACTTACCGACTTATGATAAGAGATTTTTCTTTGACGACATCACATGGATCACGCCCGATGACGCTCCATAAATGAGTGACAGCTACCTAGCTCTCGATAACTCATTAACCTCCCGGGTGTCTTCACTTCGACCACAATCCGGTTACCAGTTTAATGTCTCCCTCTTGGCTTCTGTTCCTTGCTCCCCTCTAACGACCCGCTTGCTGTCCAAGTCCAGCAACGAATGACCTATTCCAGCTAGTTTACTGCATTTGTGCAACCTAATCGAGCCTAATGATTGGTTGGCAGACTCGGCACAAACATGCCCTTGGCCTCAGCACGTGCTAAATTGTATAATCTGTTAGCCAATTCCTCGACCCACACTCTACAATAACATCTTGTTATTGTACCGTTTAGTCAAAAACAACGCTGCCCTTTCTGTACTTTCGCAGTTTGGTTTGACCACTGTACTGTCCGTTGAAAGAAATGGTAGCCCTTGCCCCTCCACCACAGTTTAGCCATGACACCGGGTACTCAGGTTTCCTCCCTCCCTTCAATAATGGTATTGGATGCAGTCAATATAAAAAGGTCAACAAAAAAATTCGTTTTCCTTTCCGTCTTCTGATAGCGATCTCCCTGCCTTTACACCACATGTTTGAGTGATAGATGAGTGTGTGAGAGTGGGTGAAACATGTGAGCGTGTATGTTGGTATAGATCGCCGCGCTTTCAGTCTGATTAGTAATGTGTGGAAAAGGGAATATATAGCATACATTATTATTATTATTATTATTATTATTATTATTATTATTATTATTATTATTATTATTATTATTATTATTGACGCCCTCAACATTATCTGTAACAAGATCTGGCAGAGTGGGGAGTGGCCTACACTATGGACCCAGTCGCTTGTCATCACTCTTCCCAAAAAGGGTAACTTTCAGGAGCGTGAAAATTACCGAACCATCATCCTCATCAGCCATCCCACCAAGGTCCTTCTGAAAATAATACTCAACAGGTTGAAACCTCAAGCTAAACAAATCATAGCTGAAGAACAAGCAGGATTCAGGGCAAGACGAAATACCACTGAACAGATTTTCAACCTCAGAATAATCTGCGAGAAATATTTACAGCTCCAACAACATCTTTATCGTGTGTTTGTAAACTTCAAGAAAGCGTTTGACCGAGTCTGGCAAGCAGCTTTTTGGGCAACCATGAGAGTGTACAACATCAGCTCTAAAATTATTGAAGTCATCAAGAGCCTGTATGACCAGGCTACCAGTGCAGTCCTCCACAACAGCGCCATCGGAAAATGGTTCAGAATAACAATCGGTGTGCGTCAAGGATGCCTACTCTCTCCAACACTCTTCAACATCTTCTTAGATGGCATCATGTCAGATGCCCTCAACCTCCGTTTTGAGGATAACATTGATGGATTGGCTGGAGAGGAACACGAACTTGAATAGCTGGTACAGAGGCTTGACACCACCTCCAGAGCTTATGGAATGGAAATAAGTGCAGAGAAGACCAAAATGATGACCAACAACACCAATGGCATCAACACGGACATCAAAGTCCAAGGCCAATCCCTCAACACAGTGCATAGCTTCAAATATTTAGGAGCCATTGTATCAGACAATGTATACCGACAGGAAGTCCTCTCCAGGATCTCACAAACAACTGCTGTCCTGACAAGGTTGAAGCTCATTTGGAAAGACATGACCATACGTCTACATTCCAAGGTAAGGCTGCTGCGCTCCATTGTCATTTCCATCTTCCTAAACGCTTGCGAAACATAGACTCTCACAGCAGATCTACAACGAAGAATACAAAGCATGGAGATGAGGTGCTATAAAAGACTTTTGGGCATTTCCTATACTCAGCACCTCACCAACAACAAAAGTCCGACAGACCATCACACAAACCATTGGACAACATGATGACATGCTTACAGTGGTGAAGAAACGGAAACTCCGATGGTATGGCCACATCACCAGAGCATCAAGCCTTGCAGAGACCATCCTGCGAGGCACGGTGAAAGGAGGCAAAAGAAGGGGGAGGCAGAAAAAGAGGTGGGAGGACAACATTCGAGAATGGACTGGCTTGACACTGAGCGAAGCCATGAGGGTTGCTGAGGGCAGAGAAAGATGGAGTACGCTGGTTAAACGATCATCTGTGCATGTGGTGATCCAACGACCTTCGAATTATGGGATAGGATAGGATAGGATAGGATAGGATATTATTATTTACATCCCACAACTACAGTAGAGTCGAACTTTAACAGGATTATCTACCCTCCAAACGTCTCTCATTCCACAAGTTCCAATCACTGGCAGCAGAGAAGGGGAGATAAATATTTGCTATTATTCCCTTATTACCCGGATAGCTATTCAACATGCTGCCAGTTCACTCCAGTGGCATCTCTTGAGGGGAGACAACTATTACCTGTGTTACATACAAACTGTTTGTCTCTCTTTTCTTCTGGGAGCGATATACCTGTTACAAACTTCAATGTGTGGTTGCATGTTTAGGTACTACTACAAGAGCTTCTTCTCGCTCGGCAAGAGGCCGCCAGAGCCCACCGTCCCCGTCAGGGTTGCTGGCACGCCGCGTGTCTCCTGCGACGACTACGACAACGGCAGCTGTCGATGGTACGACGAGTGGAACATGGACCATCTCACGGAATATGAGGCCAAGAAATACAGCCTTATATAATTCACACACAGTCATACTTAAACTAAAGGCTGGTTGGTTTATTACAATATAAACAGTATTTGTGCCTGATTCACCCCCGCGTAGTATCTATAAACATAATTTATTAACTTTGTGGCTTCGCGGGGTTATGCCTGTTAGCCACTTTTGTTTTCCAAATGCTGAATCAGTTTGCTTACAACTCTGCACGCTACACTTTCCAGTTTCCATTTTCTTTAGCAATTAGCTATTTCGACTCGACGCAAGCACAACGAACAAAGAGAAATATAAATATCATCTGGACCGAAAACAAATATTTACTGCACCATACAGGGTAGCAACTTGCGCGAGACTCAGCTGAGCTGTTTGTAACAACACTAAAAGCAAACTGACTAAAACATGACATTCCTAATTAAAACTAGTTAGCTTCAGTGGCAAACCACCACAGGTGGTCGATCGTCATCACTGTCATCATCGCCTTCGTCGTCATCAACATGGTCGGCCTCATCATCATCATCATCATCATCATCATCATCATCATCATCATCATCATCATCATCGATGTCGTCATCCTTATCCTCCTCCTCATTATCATCATCATCAGCAGCAGCAGCAGCATCGTGGTCCAGCTATGACTGCTGAAAGTTCACTGGACCCTAAAAACAAGAAATCCAATCCAATCATCATCATCATCATCATCATCATCATCATCATCATCATCATCATCAACGTATTCGTTGTCGTAATCATCGTATTCGTCGTCATAATCATCGACTTGGTCGTCTTCATCATTGTCGTATCTGGTCGCCATCAGCTTCCACAGGGTCTTTCTTCATCGCTGTCAAAATTACTTACGGTTTTGTTTGTTTTTAAACTTTCCATCTTTCGTATTTCCCCGGCGGATTTAATTGCGCATGGTGCATATTTAGTATGGCTATCCTTACCCCAAGACTGTGCTCAGGGGTCTGGGGCGTCAGATGATGACCATACGGCATCAAGTGGGCACCACTGGCGGTTTGAGTAAGTTTCAGTATTGGCCATTGCCTTGAGCAGCTCTGGAGCTGGAAAAGCGCTTTAGAAGAAGGATAAAAATGACCACGACCAGTGGTTTAAACTCCTAGCATTTTAGTTTGCCTGAGGCAACCAGTGGTACAGTCCTCGCTGGCCCTGCATCTCCAGTGGTACAGTCCTCGCTGGCTGCCTGCATCTCCAGTGGTACAGTCCTCGCTGGCTGCCTGCATCTCCAGTGGTACAGTCCTCGCTGGCTGCCTGCATCTCCAGTGGCACAGTCCTCGCTGGCTGCCTGCATCTCCAGTGGTACAGTCCTCGCTGGCTGCCTGCATCTCCAGTGGTACAGTCCTCGCTGGCTGCCTGCATCTCCAGTGGTACAGTCCTCGCTGGCTGCCTGCATCTCCAGTGGTACAGTCCTCGATGGCCCTGCATCTCCAGTGGTACAGTCCTCGCTCGCCCTGCATCTCCAGTGGTACAGTCCTCGCTGGCCCTGCATCTCCAGTGGTACAGTCCTCGATGGCCCTGCATCTCCAGTGGTACAGTCCTCGCTCGCCCTGCATCTCCAGTGGTACAGTCCTCGCTGACTGCCTGCATCTCCAGTGGTACAGTCCTCGCTGGCTGCCTGCATCTCCAGTGGTACAGTCCTCGCTGGCTGCCTACATCTCCAGTGGTACAGTCCTCGCTGGCTGCCTGCATCTCCAGTGGTACAGTCCTCGCTGGCTGCCTGCATCTCCAGTGGTACAGTCCTCGCTGGCTGCCTGCATCTCCAGTGGTACAGTCCTCACTGGCCCTGCATCTCCAGTGGTACAGTCCTCGCTGACTGCCTGCATCTCCAGTGGTGCAGTCCTCGCTGGCTGCCTGCATCTCCAGTGGTACAGTCCTCGCTGGCCCTGCATCTCCAGTGGTACAGTCCTCGCTGGCTGCCTGCATCTCCAGTGGTACAGTCCTCGCTGGCTGCCTACATCTCCAGTGGTACAGTCCTCGCTGGCTGCCTGCATCTCCAGTGGTACAGTCCTCACTGGCCCTGCATCTCCAGTGGTACAGTCCTCGCTGACTGCCTGCATCTCCAGTGGTGCAGTCCTCGCTGGCTGCCTGCATCTCCAGTGGTACAGTCCTCGCTGGCCCTGCATCTCCAGTGGTACAGTCCTCGCTGGCTGCCTGCATCTCCAGTGGTACAGTCCTCGCTGGCCCTGTATCTCCAGTGGTACAGTCCTCGCTGGCCCTGCATCTCCAGTGGTACAGTCCTCGCTGGCCCTGTATCTCCAGTGGTACAGTCCTTGCTGGCTGCCTGCATCTCCGGTGGTACAGTCCTCGCTGGCTGCCTGCATCTCCAGTGGTACAGTCCTCGCTGGCCCTGTATCTCCAGTGGTACAGTCCTCGCTGGCCCTGCATCTCCAGTGGTACAGTCCTCGCTGGCCCTGTATCTCCAGTGGTACAGTCCTTGCTGGCTGCCTGCATCTCCGGTGGTACAGTCCTCGCTGGCCCTGCATCTCCAGTGGTGTCGAACTTTTCTTCTTCCCCCACAAAGAGTGAAAATCAAATGAATTCAATCAATTTATGTTATGCCTGTTCACCAAGAAAGTTGTTTTATAAATTTGTAAATAAAATAAAAATTATATAAAATTGCAAAATTAAAAATCCGTAATGACTTTATTTGGTGGTTCACGTCCCCACCCCTACTCCTCACCCCATCCCTTCTCCAATCTTCATGTTGCCGCTGCAGCACGTGGAAAAACCCAAACAATCTGTCAAATGCACACATGGTCTATCAATAGATCTCAGCAGTTTGGCGTCTTAATCGATTTGAGTTAGATCTCAGCTTGACCCATGGCTATGAGCAGCTATTCACAACTTTCCGGCACCTCTCATAAAAACTCGTGGGTATCGCCATTATAAATTAAAACGAGGTTAGAATGAAACCAAGTTCCGGTCTGGCTTGTTTTGCTTTTATCAAAGCTTGATGCGTGACTTTTAAATATGGCAAATTGCCGAAAACGACGATTGTTAGAGCCAGAAAACGAGTGGAATAAGTATAAAAACGGTGGAGGAAGTACATGCTCAGTGAAAGGATGCAAAAAACAATCGTAGAGGTCTGTATTTGCGGCGACTTCGGAGGTGCGTCGATCATCGACAGAAAGTGAAACAGGACCTGAAGACTTGTAGTTTTATATAGCTTCGCCGTCGCAACCTTCACAAAACACGAAGTAGTTGACTATGTTAGGCGAGCGTTGTGGCCAAGTGGGCTATGGCGGGACTAACTTGCCTTGTCCACAAGCCAGAAACCAATGGCGCCTGACAGGTGTGGGTTCGAGCCCGCATCTAAGCGTTATGTTTTTCCGAATATTTTTCAAAAATTCACAAATAATGTTAGGTAGGTAGGGTTTAGGCGCGCCACTGGCGATAGAAAGGGATAATAAACTGCAGCCAAAAATATATATATATATTTTTTTTTTTTTTTTTTTTTTTTTTGCTGCATATATATGTGAGGGTACGATACAGGTGGCCAGTGACACATGTTATTATTCTTGAATATTTGGAAATAACTCACTAAAACACGCGGAGAAAAAAACCGGAAGTATGTTTCATTGAGGGGATTCCCGTTGGTGCATAGGATAGCAGAAAAGTGTGAATTGTGACTGGCAAGTCTAGCGTCATATAACAAGAGTTTTGTGTGTGTGTGGGTGGGTGGGTGGGTGTGTGCGTGTGTGTGTGTGATGTGGACATACAGATGGCATGTATATGATGTACTTATGACTGCTTGTGTGTGATGTAGACATACAGATGGCATGTATATGATGTACTCATTGACTGCCGTCTTACTAATCATATTTGCAGACTCGGTGTAGAATGTAAGAGGAGAGAGAGAGAGAGAGAGAGAGAGAGAGAGAGAGAGAGAGAGAGAGAGAGAGAGAGAGAGAGAGAGAGAGCACATGACTGTGTACAGGAAATTTGTGAGCAAGACAAGAATATTCCTGATTAACTTACACTATATTTGTGTTGATCATTTGGTTCAATGTATTGTTGCTTATTCTTCTGGCATATTTGTCACAGAACGCAGCACCGAGTCCATGGTTTTGAATTAGGCCTATCACTTTTGCTGTAGTCGGGTACCATGATCTCCACAGGCGCTTGTATCTGGACACGCGAGCGCCTATGCCTGTGACGCGTCTCCCTTTGTTTATGTATAATACAAGAGAGACGCGTCACATGCACAGGCGCTTGCGTGTCCAGATCCAAGCGCCTGTGGTTTAAACCTATTACACACTAACCCATCTTCGGCTTCGGCTTTATTTCCGGGAAGACTTGCGCAAGGGAGATAACAGTTAAACCATACCCCTAAGTTACTGGCACAAAAAAAGAGAACAGAAAAACAACACAAGGAGTCTTCAATTAAAAACCAAGCTTTGTAGTTTATTTATTATTTAAAAAAAAAAAAAAAAAAACTCTTTCTCAAGGTAAAACAAGCTTAAATTCTCGTAGGTTGTATCACTTCCGTGCGGAAGTTGCTTTTGTGTGTGTACAAAAATGCTATGGAAAATGTTCAAAGTGAGTGAATTCAACTTCTTGAAGTGAACATGGGTGCATGTTTGTCAAGCTGACTGGCAAACATTGCAACCACAAAAATGGTTGTGTGTGTTTGCGTAATGTTTATAAATAAACATTTTTCTGTGAGGTTTAATTCCAACTGATGATCAATTAATTAGTTTTGTTTAGGATTAAATTCTGATTAATGATCTGTTTCAGCGTTATATTTGAGAGAGAGAGAGAGAGGGAGAGAGAGAGAAAAGAGAGAGAGAGAGAAAAGAGAGAGAGGGGAGCATATATATGCGTGTGTAAGATTTGGATCTAATAATTTTCAACACACATCGCCATAAGAGCACGGAACACACATTGCAATAGTCATTTTATTTTCATCAAAAGATAACTTCAATTTCTATGTTCAATCTCATGTCACAAAATATGCCATTGTCAAAATAAAACAATAAAATTGTACAGCTTGTACCTTTGAAGGGTCAAAGCCAAGTAGTCAATACATTTGTTTTTTAATTTATAAAATACAAAAGCTTTTCTTTTAAAACAGGAGAAAAAAAATTCCAGTTTTAAAATAAAAATGTGGAACTATGCAACTTTTAGACAAAAATTTATTTTTGAAGGAAATCTTGAAATCTGATAATGTAATTGTGAAACTTTATTTGTCCAGCAGTCCCACAAGGGGACACAATTCAAACATTTATAATAATAAAATAATAATAATAATTTAAACATTTATAATACTAATCATTCTTGGTAACACCGAGTTGTAGTTCTCTTTCTACCAAACTTTTAAATACTGATAATGTGTATTTATAAAGTTACAGGGCGAGCAAATTCTATATTTCTGAACTAAATAATATTAATACAGTGATCTTAGTTGTAAAGCATAATGATTCATAAACTAACTGTGCGTATGCTACCGATCGTCAGATCTATCAATAATATGCCTACCAACAACTCTCATTTTCTTTGAATGGCTAGCCTAAGTGTTTCAACATTTATTTCACAAATAAAACCTCTCTTGCTTTTTTCCGCCAGCATTCACATCACACACAAAGATTGGTCGAAAGTTCAAATACACATTCTTGTTTGAACTGGAGGCCTGACTTGCATGTAACCTGTGCTAGATATTTAAAACACAAACTCATTACTCATTTATACTGATAGTTCAAAAATATATTTTGCTTAAAAAACCGAGAGATTTGATACAATCTTTGTAAGACTACAGCAAAATTGTACATCCATCAGAATTCCCACGGAGTGCGTTAGCTCTGTTATGCTAACGCTAATGCTTCTGTGTAATTGGATATACAGGGCAATCAACCTGGCTTATAATGTCTCCCTTGGTGGAAAAAAAATAATTAAAAAGTGGTAAACAAAGAGACATTTCCATGTTATAATAATCATAATGTCACTTATCACAGTTTATGCTCTGCGGTTAAAGGGAGGGAATCAGGACAATGAAAGATTATAGTTAAAGGGGAATAATTCAGAAAAAATAGGGAGGAACAATTAATGTCACTCTGGTAAAGGAAGTAATTCAGTAGAAGGGAGGAATAATTATTGCCGCTCTACAGTTTAAGGGAGAGGATGACGATGATGAACGGCCTTTGTTACTAAAAAAACAACAACAACATATGCACACACCAATGTGAAACACATAGCTGTGAAAATATTGTGAACACACAAGTTGGCCTATACTTATTCCTAATTGAAAAGCCAGCAAACTTTCTTTGGTATAGAATTCCAGTGAAATCCTTTCCTATTAGCCTCAGCTCAACAGCTAAAAACATAACGGTGACTATATACAATACACAAAATAAAAAGAAAACTAACTTCAATATAGTTAAAGTGAAAGCATCGAACTTTGCTAAAAGGAATATAAGAAGAATAAAAAAGATTATGGTTCAATGGAAAAATATTGTCTCAGTGCAGCAAATTTCTTCAACAAAATGAAGTTGGCCGCCCATACCAAAGAATAAGAAGACTATGATTAATGGAAAAATACTTTGCTCTTTGATCTTTAAAAAAAAAAAAATTAAGGTAACACTGTATGTAGAATAGTACATGAAGGCCATTTTTGTTTGTTTAGAAAGACCAAGCAATGCCAAGCGAGAAATGGAGCTGCAACATCAACAATTGTCAACAGTAACAAAGCATCAAACAGCAACAGGGAACACGGCAACATCAACCACTTTACATTATCTATTTTACATGATTGATTGATTGATTTATTGTTGCTTTAGGTCCAGCGGACTCTTCCGAGCCAAATCAGGACCGAACAACCCCCGATCCGCATAAAAGATCTGCTGAAACAACCCCAGTGGGAAAATTGAATGCCCTCCACCGGCCAGTCACTTTACAATAAAGACATCCCACGCGGGGGACGGCTGAGGGTTGACCTCAACTACGCGAACACCCCGGTTACAAAAACAAAATAGAATACAAACATCCTTATAAATCATCAACAAAACACATACATATAAAATGCCTATAGTGCTAAATAGTACAATCATAGGAAGCCCTAGTGACCACCCGGCAGAAAGCGTCCAACACTCCCAAGCTGATCCAACAGACCTCATACACAAACAAGGAGTCTTGTCCAGGAAGAGTTTTCAAGAAAAAAGGTAGGTCATTGATCTAGCGAAGAAGAAGATAGTATAGCAGAGTGAAGGACAGAGCAGGAATAGGAAAGAGTAAATGAGGAAGACAGCGACAGTGGGAATTTAAAGCACTAAATTTCCATAAAGTGGGGATACTATTTATACTGAAAACCCCCGGCACTCCAACGGGGGTACTGTTGCCGCAGTGAATCTGTCTTGCCTATAAAGGAAAGACAGGTTTTCAACTGTGGCTTTCACTTTTCCCTTTATAGGTTTGAACAATCTACAGTGGCAAGATTGCTCATGACCCCAAGGGGTATCTATTTTACATCTCATACAGCATGCTGAAAGAGTTACCCATTGCGGTGCACACACATAGCTTCACCAATCTACAAACAAGCTGCTAGCTGAGGAAACCACACATGCATTTTCACCAATCTCTATTTTTATTTTTTAGTTTTACTTTTCTGTAAGTTAGTTAGTTATTCATTGCTTACAGGGTCCAGCGGACTGCACAGAGCCGAATCAGGGCCACAAAATCAAGACCACAGCTTGGCTGAAAAGAGGACTCACCGCTGATCCATATAAAAGATCTGCTGAAACAACTCTAGCGGTAACACTGAAGGCACTCCACCAGCCGGTCACTTTAAAATAAAGGCATCCTAAGCAGGGGACATGGAGGCTATACTCTAATTTATCGAACCCTTGTTTACAAAAACAAAATAGAATATAAGCATCATTATAAATATCAACAAAACACATACAAATAAAATGCCTACATTGCCAAATAATAACATCATAGGAAGCCCCAGTGACCATTTGGCAGAAAGCGTTCAATATTCCCAAGCTGATACAACAGACCTTACACACAAATGAGGAGTTTTGACCCAGAAGAGATTTCAAGAAAAAAGGTTGGTGACTGGTCTGGCGAAGGAGATAATATAGTAGATTGATAGAAAAGAATAGGAACTAGAAAGAACATATGAGAAAGACAGCGACAGCGGGAATCTAAAGCACTAAATTTCCCGAAAGTGGGGATACTATTTATACAGAAACCCCAGGCACCCCCATGGGGGTTTCTGTAGTTCCTAGTCTGCCATTTACAATTTCAACAAACAAGCATTGGCAAAGTTATGACAATTATTATTGTATCATATTTTATCATTATTATTATTATTATATTATTATTATCATCATTACTTACATGACTTGTTAAAAAGAACAAGAAAACGTGCAGCAAATTAAATTTTAAAACTAGAAAGGCAAAGCCCATATGACTCACATGCTCCTTATGAAACTCGCAATATTTAACATGAAAATTAGTGCCCAGAAAAAACAAACTGAAATGGTGGCATCAAAATGCAAAGTAATACCGACTTTGATCTTTCTATGCTCTTGACCTTGAGATGACATTGACCTCTGGCTCCAAATACACCCATGTTCTATTAAATAAAGTACAGCAAAAGTTGTATTATGCCCCAAAAATGGTGACCTTGGGATGACCTTAATCTTCAGTGAACTTGACCTTGGCACGACCTTGACCCTTATGTGATCTCTCATGCATGTCCAATCAACTAACCCGATGCTACATACTATGGGATTACTGGACCCTATAAATAATGACTAATATTAAATGTACGATGACCTATTTCTTGTATGTTTTTGCAAGGCCTAAAATTGACCAAATGTGCATGGTATGTGTGTTTCCCTGAAATCTATTATGCATCAAAGAATCATAAATACAATATTAATAACCTAGGAAAAATAAAATCTTGTGAACAAATTTCATTTTTTAACCAACATTTGATGCCCCTGTGATCTTGACCTTGAAATGATGTCATTCATTCACTGATAATTTTCCAGGTCTCATGGATATACTCCATCTTACCAAGTTTGGTTGTGATAGTTGAAATAGGCTCTGAGTACTTAGCAACTTTAATGTTTTTTCCACAAACGGCGAACATATTTTGTTTCGATACGATATAATTTTGGGACTATTTAGGACTCGTCTCGCACAGATTTGCACAAATCTGAACTTTTTTTGTGGGAGTGGGGGGTGGGGTGAGTACATAGACCTATAGTGCTATGCATGTGAGTTAAAAACAAAAACACTATGTGCAAAATAACAACGTAACATCACTGGAAAGAAGTTCAACAAACTGTGCAGCCCCATGTTGTGTTGTATTGGTTTGTTACCTACCACAGTAATCATTACCTACACATACACACACCAAGACCTACACTTACGAAGGCATACAGGCAAGTGCACAACCACACGCCCACATAAGCACATGGAGAGATGGTCAAGTTCACACTTCAGTGCTTGTAAACCTCACTTCTCTCTTCTGGCAAGTACACACACACACATGCACACACACACCCACACACAATAACCCATCACCCACCTACCCACAATTTCTCTCTTTCATATACCCTTACATAAAGTGTGCAACTTATAGTCTTTGAACCGTAGATCTATGCGGACTGAATATATTATTATATACAATCTCCTTCGTCAAGTCAGTGACATATTCATCACAATCTCTCTCCCATCTCACTGTAAACAAACAAACAAACAAAAATAATAAAAAAAATAAAAATCCACCAAAAGAGCACATGCACAAAGACCCTTTGTCGAAAAACATGAGAAGTGGCGTGAAAAAAACATCTACACTGAAATGACTGTGTCAATGCATGGGTATCTCATCAAAACTAAACTACTAAATTGTCAGGAACGATAGGAGGGGAGGGAGTAAAATCTCTCAATTCTCAATGTAAATTCAGTCACAAACTTCAAATTAATGATATCAATGACAAAGAAAAACAATAACCCTTCCATGTGGCTTTTCCACATTAACAAAACAAAAAAAAAACAAATATAAAACAGAATAAAGCAAAGGGATTATTTCTATAGGAGAAAAAGTCACCAATCAAAGGAATGTGGTCAGCAAATATGGACACAGTGTAATTGTAACCTAATTCCAACAACACACACACAAGTTTTAATGCAAATTTACCTTGATGGCTACGCAAAATGTTAAAAAAAAATAAAAAAAAACAACAACAAGAAAAAGCAGACTTCAAAATAGCGAGCAAGTTACAGTATTACATCATACATAGAAAACGTCGAAGCTCTGAACACAGGCGTTTGCTGTCAGTATCTCTTCACAAGCCAAAGTATATGTCAACAAACAAGACACAAATCAAAGCTTGGCATTACCAATCCATAACCTGACAAACTCAACCTTAAATCAAACACTAACGGAAACCTCCACCGAGCTAAATTCTCTAAGCCAGACACAATTTCAAAACCCCAAACGAATGTTTCTGAGCACAAGAGGTAAACAACAAAATGTCTCCATGCATGAAAAAAAAACTGTCAAGTTTAACCACAGGTTTTGTAACCAAAAACAACACAATTTTTAACCATAAACAACCAAAGCTGTGTACCCATCAATTAATCATAATTTTAACCAGTTTACCAAGTGTAAACAAACTGCAACCAAAATCCAAAATTCCGTAACAATGAACTTATTATTTTCAACACCAACAATAAACCATGCTCGGAAATATGAGGGCAAACAACTCTGGCCAGCTTGCCCACATGTTGCGCCCAGAGTTGTCCTACGTCGGCCGAACATTCTTTGCAAACGAACTGTTTCTTGTCTATCATTTTTGCTGCCCTCACCGCAACAAATCTTCTGGATCAACCAAAAGGTTGATTTCAGTTGCAATCCTAGCTAGCTCAACTAGTTCAGCCTTGCACTGCCAGGCAACCACCACAACCCTTTCCCAAAGAAAAGCTTGCAGCCCAGGGTAGCTTTCATAGTGTTCTGAGACCCCATGCTCTAATGACCCGTATAACTCTAGATAACTAAAAACAAAATAAAGAGACAAGTTACCTCCCATTTCTGAATAAGGCCCATTGCAACCATTGTCTAACATGTATCTTTTTCGGTAACAACAATGGAGGTTCAAAAACAAATTCCTTCTCAAATCAATTATCTTTAAAAACATACTTTTAAAAAAAAACAAAAAACAAGCCATTCTCATCTTCCATAGAAAAAAATGATGAGATGTATTTTTATTGCTGACATGTTGACTGGGCTTAGAAAAAGACTGAAACAGGCTTTCCTTGCATTATTATAATAATATTATAAAATAATTCTTATAATATTATAAAATAGTGACAGTATTTTATTGATTACAAGGAGATACTATTCCCTCAACTCTGACCCGTTCATGCGTGGCTAAAATCTGTCCCAACAAAGTCAAGATTCACAATCGTCTTCATTTTCTTGTGCATCTCACAATATGCTGCTGTGCCTTATGTATGGATGACATTGAATTTCATGATCTAAATTCGGGGATGAGGATGTGGAGAGTGGAGAGGGTTATGTGTATAGCTTTGTAGCCCGTTAAAAATAGGGTTATTATAAAATAAAATAGTGAACTGTAGCATCATTAATCCAGCAGAAGCAGACGGCGTATAATAGTGAAATCTAGAAGATGCTGCAAAAACTGTGAGGGAGGTGACGTTGTCATGACGCACTCCTCAACCTGAGAGACGATGCTGCAGTGTGTTTTCATTAATATGCGAGATCGGAGCTTGCAGCTAGCAAGACGCTAATATTGAACAAGGGAGACAACTAGTATTTGTAAAACACAGTTGTTTCACCCCATAGAGAAACTATAATATTAAAAAAAGGGAGATAAAACGTTCCTGTAAAACACGGTTGTCTGCCCAAAAGAGAACTACAGGGAAACTATGGAGACAAAATGCTTTCACAATGGAAAGAGAAGATGACAGATTTTATATATATATCTATATATTACATTTAAAGTTTGGCTGGTAACAACACAGAATGTCAAATATTTCTACTACAAACACACGACAATCAAACTTAAAAAACCACCACCATACTAAGCTGACAGAATTTTTGCTCGACACTAAAAATCAAAACACTATGTTTGACGCTTATAAATCAAACACGATGCCATCAACGGTAAATAAGTATTTTGGAGATTAAAAAAACAACACACTAACAACATCTTTATGTTGGCAATTAAAAAAAAAAAAGTATAAAAATCAGTCAAGTCTGAAACAACGGTGAAGGTGAAAATGAACGTCATTACAATTGAAGAAAAAAAAGAATGGCTGTAAATCCGGAACAAACAAGTACTCCGTTTTGCAAAGTTTAATTGAATAGAAAGACAAAATGTGAATTGTTTTACTGAGGGACACAAAGGTGTAACACTTATGGTCCACAGCTTATAAGGACAACATTGTAGTTTTGATCTCCTGTCATGTACAGGACGGTTGGAAAGTAGCTCCGTCCCTATTAAACATTGCTTACAAGTGTTATAAACAGTGCTGCATTTGCGTGAGACAACACATATTATGATCCTTACTGGGGTACAATGTCACTGCTGATGTTTAATTTCGTTGGACAGCGTAGATTGTTTGTTACTTTCATTTAACGTCTATTCACCGAAGTGATTTTAGACTAGAAAAAAAAAAGGAGGGCGGGGGATGTGAAGGAGGGGGGGGGGGGGGGGGGGGGGGGTAATTGATTGATTGATTGATTGATTGTTGCTTTAGGTCCAGCGGACTCTTCCGAGCCAAATCAGGACCGGACAACCCCCGATCCGCATAAAAGATCTGCTGAAACAACCCTAGTGGGAAAATTGAATGCCCTCCACCGGCCAGTCACTTTACAATAAAGACATCCCACGCAGGGGACGGCTGAGGCTTTACCCCAACTACTCGAACCCCCGGTTACAAAAACAAAATAGAATACAAACATCATTATAAATTATCAACAAAACATATACATATAAAATGCCTATATTGCTAAATAATAACAACATCATAGGAAGCCCTAGTGACCACCCAGCAGAAAGCGTCCAACACTCCCAAGCTGATCCAACAGACCTCATACACAAACAAGGAGTCTTGTCCAGGAAGAGTTTTGAAGAAAAAAGGTAGGTCATTGATCTAGCGAAGAAGAAGATAGTATAGCAGAGTGATAGGACAAAGCAGGAATGGGAAAGAGTAAATGAGGAAGACAGCGACAGTGGGAATTTAAAGCACTAAATTTCCAGAAAGTGGGGATACTATTTATACTGAAACCCCCGGCACTCCAACGGGGGTAGGAGGGGCGGGGGGAGATGGGGAGGAGGGGGGGGGGGGTAAAGAGGACTAGGAAGAGGAAGGTGGGGGGTGGAAGATGTGATAAATTGCCAGTGGGAGAAAAAAAACAAATTAAGCACATAACACTTGATTGGATGTAATAAAATAATTAAGAAAACAAAAATAATTTTTTTAAAATCCAACCAAACCATAAATAAATAAAGAATTATATCTAACAAAGTAACGTCAACCTTATGCAAAATTCTCATAATGAAAGTCATCTTTATGTAATAACTGCTTATGGAATAATAGGATTGTTACTTTTTTTAAAATAGAAAATGTTCAACAGGACTATGAATTAAAGATTTTGCCATGATTATTTAATAGTCAACATTTTTACTTTGAACAGTACGACACTGCAGTCATGAATATGTTTTATAATAAATTATATTATTTTTGCAAATGCAAACAATATCATTGCAGTACTTTGTTCTCCAAGAATTTAAAGCTTGATGATGTGTTAAGGAGGTTATTGTTGAATTTTATATATATATATTTTTATTATGAAAAATATGTTGTTTTTTTTAATGATACTGTATATTTTCTTTTTTGATAATTGTATATTAGTTTGAACAGCAGTGTGTTATTTCCTTGCCCTTCTTTTGCTTTCCTGTCAGCCCATTCATAATGAGTTAAACCACAATGAGATGGTATCCAACACAACTGAACATTAGTACCATTTATGATTAACTAGCAATGACTAAGATATTTTATTTATTTTATTTCATATATAATATCACTTCTGGTGTTATTACAGTTAGAGTTTAAACTTTGAAGAACTGATTTAGAGTCCGCACACAATAAACTAATATAATAAGATTTTTGTAAGCTTATGATCTTATTCAATGCCATTAGAACAGCAGTAAGTTCTGCAGTAAAAATTGAGTGATCTTTACCCAAAGAAAACGATTTGTGAACTTTTAAGGTAGGTATAACATAACCAGCACCTGTTTGGCCTGTATCTAAAACACCACCATCAATATAAATGCCTAAATATGAATATTTGTTTTCAATATATTCATATGCTTCTGTTGCTAGCAAAAGCCCGTTTTCTTTTTTTTTTTCTTATATCAGTATAATAAATATAATAGCGCATTGAAGTTCCCATATTGGTATAGGAATGTTTATGTTTTTAGAGATTGATTTAGAAATTATATTCAAACCTTGCAAGAGGTCACTGATATATGTTGCTATTGTGCTCTTTGTGAAAAATGTAAACCAGATCTTACTTGCAGTTCTGTATCAGTTAAATTTTCTACTGCAGTTGCCCTAACTATATATTTTGTGCATGCCAATTTTCTCCATTCATTTAAAGGTAATAATCCAGCTGCATTATAGGCATCGTCTGTTGTCATGTGAATTGGAATACCCATTTTTGAAAACTTATAAACTGTATTAAAGTTAGACTTCTAATAGCATTTTGCAACAAGTAATACACATGAGTCATGTTTTTTCCAACCTAAATTAGATGTAAAATATACCCCGAGAAATTTTATATCATTTATATATTTTGCAGCCCTTTAATTAATACCAATATAAAACTTTGGCTAAAGTTTGGGCCCGGTCCCTTTATTAAACATCATATTTATTTTTCTTCTGAAAATCAAAGTCCTTTATTCTTCATATACAAGTCAATACTGTTCAATTCATTCCGATATATTTTTTGAATATGTTTTATTTCAGATAAGGAGGGTTTCCTTTTTACAGTCAAGTTCATCCATATTGCAATATCATCTGCATATTGAACTAGGTTAATTTTATTATTAACATGTTGAGGCAAGTTAAATAATAAAATATTAAACAGTAAAGATGAAATTATAGAGCCTTGTGGCATACCCATGATAGTATTATATGAGGAAGAATTAAGAGCTACATACTTTGGCTATTATTTTCTTCCATTTAAAAAGACTAAGATATTGAAAAATATTTCCAGAAAGCCCTACATTTTTTAATTTGTATAAAAGTCGAGCTTGCCAAACTCGATCAAAAGCTTTTTTAACATAACAAAAAGTAGCCAATACTTTTTTTCTTCTAGCAAATTTTTTTTTAAATTTGTGTGCTTACTTTAACTAAATGATCAACTGTTGACCTACCTTTTTTAAAACTGGCTTGGTTTTCTGGGACAATCTTATTTTTTCACAATAGTACAATAACCTATTCAATATTATTTTTTCCATTATTTTTGCAGCATGAGATGTAAGTGCAAAAGGACGGTAGCTTGAATATTTGTGTCTATTTTTTATATTTCTATTTCTTCTATTTTAATAGTGGAATTATTATTGATGTTTTCCAGATGTCCGGTAATACATTATTTTCCCAGCGTGTATTAATAATAATGTGAAAATGTAGTATCCATTTTAGAGGCAGGTGTGACCAGAGCAGTGACCAGAGCAGTGACCAGAGCAGTGACCAGAGCAGTCCATAGTAGCTCATCTATGACCCTGTATATAGCATTGCTTCCTCTACACTACAAGTCAGTGTGTGCTCCGATACCATCCCCTCCTTCCAGGAGTAATTCCAGGTTTTAACAAGGCAAACACATTCATTGCCCTTGATTACCCTTCCTTCTTCCAAACATTTGCACACTCATGCATACGACCAAACAGCTAAAATCCACAATTTGTATTCCCAAGGTTCAATGTACCCAACAGTCGACTTACTCTAGTTATCCTACACCATGGCACTGGCTACATTAAAGTAAAACTTTCCCAGGATTATAGGATTATACAGGGTGGAGAACAACTGAATCAGGAAATCTCTGAAATCCGGCCGGGGCCCAGGGGCCAAGCCCCGGTATTCGCCCCCTGGAAGAAAATGAATTTAGGCAATTTTGAAAGTAATTTAGGGCCTCTCCTGAATTCAAAAAGCACAAAGTAAACATCAATAGAAACAACAACCAAACAAAAAAGAATGTTTTATGCACATGTCTTTCTAAAAAGTTAAAAATCTTGATTTGTACTGTAGGCCTAACAAAGTTTGAGGTCCACCACTGTTACACACAAACTCCACATTTCCAATTTTACTGGGCACACGTTTGTCTATTTTTTAGCTGTAAACAGGCAAGAATTTTTTTTTTAATTTTAGAGATATTTAGGGGTACTAGTAAAAACACCACATCTTAGGTATTATTAGTGACTAGTGTATAGATTTAAATGAAATAAAATGCAAAATGAACAGAAATAAATTCTCTTTTGATTATCTACCTTTTTATACTTCTCTTGTCATGTCTTGTTTTTTATTACTCAATGTGTATAAAAAAAAAAAAAAAAAAGCTTTAAAAAGTCCAAACAAGCCCCCTCCTCTTCTTCACTTTCATGCCAGTCTGAAAGATCATATGCATGCACACTACTGACACTAATTGTCTAATGTCAGTACCGATCTCTTCCTCCGACTCCAAGTCCATTTCTCTCACTTTAATGTCTAATAAATGGAAGCCTGTAAACTCCCTTTCATCAGTCGAAGAATCCAAACCATCCATTTTAGACACACACACAAGAAAATTTGGAAAAAAAAAATCGAAAAAACGAACGCATTTCACAACATAATAAACAGGAAGTCAATTGCCGGAAGTCTCGCAATCTTTCAAACAACGCGAGAATATAACCACATGGTTGATACGGACGCTTTTGGACGTTTTGCCTGTTTAGAACTTCGGCCGCTTTTCCCAATAAAGGGTAGCCCCTCAGCTTCTCACACTCGGAACTCAATATTTTTTTCTCGGAAATGCATATGCCTTCCGCGGAAATCCGCGGATTCGCGGAGAGTTCTCCACCCTGATTATATCCCGTTCTAATATGTGGCTTAATATTGGCTGACCAGGCAGCTGTTACGTCCCTCTGCTTTCACTCTCGGCTCGCTACATGTGTGAAACTTTTACAAGACTATCTCCCACCTAAATGTGGCTGGTTCTTTTACATTTTTTGGGTACCCCACCCCCAGTTGCCAATACCTGTGAATGTGGAAGCCACATATACAGTACGTGGGCTGTAGCACTGCAGGAAAACAGGATAAGAAGCAAACAAAAACTAATGAAAATTCTACAAATCTGATACTGCAATGACAAAGTAAAAAGTGATAATGCCTGGCGCTGGAAATCTAACCAGCGCTCAAAGGGACTGATATAGATTGTTCATCCAAGCGGAGCTCCAACACCGCTCACAATGCTAATGTGGCGCAAAAACACAATATAACCCAAGCTCTTTCCAAAAGCCAAGAACAGGAGCAACTCAAAGTCCAACAAGACAACAAGGCAATACAGCGGTGCTTATCACAGTTCCAAGTCTCTGTAGTGTCCAATGGATACACGCAATACTGCAAAACACAAACCATCGTTATGAAGCAAGGCCTGCCAATGCACAGTCTCACCCAGTCTGTCACCAAGCGGGAACGTTTATAAATAAAAATACAGCAAGCACAATCACTTCCAAATTGTACAGAAAATGTTTTGAGGACTCCACCTTCCCACTATTTGACCCCCTTCTCCAGTTCTGAACATGGACATTAGCTTGAAAATGAAAATGCCAAACAGAAGAAAATATACGAAACAATGCCCTGTTTGACAAACATAGCCTCTTAAGAATTATTTACACAGTCTAGTAAGGACTGCTGTGAAGTCAGGTCATGTAGATTTTCCGGTTCGTTCCAAAACCTGCAACGTCACAATAGAACATATGTCATGTTCATTCGTTGTCAAGAAAACCTCACCAAGAATGTCAAATGGACCACTTGCAGGGTGGAGAACAACTGAATCAAGAAATCTCTGAAATCCGGCCGGGGCCCAGGGGCCAAGCCCCGGTATTCGCCCTCTGGAAGAAAATTCATGAATTTATGCAATTTTGAAAGTAATTTAGGGCTTCTCCTGAAAGCAAAAAGCACAAAGTAAACATGAATAGAAACAACAACAACAACAACAAAATGAATGTTTTATGCACATGTCTTTCAAAAAAGTTAAGAATCTTGATTTGTAGGCCTAACAAAGTTTGAGGTCCACCACTGTTACACACAAACTCCACATTTCCAATTTTACTGGGCACACGTTTGTCTATTTTTTTAGCTGTAAACAGGCAAGAATTTTTATAATTTTAGAGATATTTAGGGGTACGTTAGTAGAAACACCACATCTTAGGTATTAGTGACTATAGATTTAAATGAAATAAAATGCAAAATGAACAGAAATAAATTCTCTTTTGATTATCTACCTTTTTATACCTCTCTTGTCATGTCTTGTTTTTTATTACTCCATGTGTATACAAAAAAAAGTTTTAAAAAGTCCAAACAATCCCCCTCCTCTTCTTCACTTTCATGCCAGTCTGAAAGATCGTATGCATGCACACTACTGACACTAATTGTCTAATGTCAGTACCGATCTCTTCCTCCGACTCCAAGTCCATTTCTCTCACTTTAATGTCTGATAAATGGAAGCCTGTAAACTCCCCTTCATCAGTCGAAGAATCCAAACCATCCATTTTAGACACACACACACAATAAAATTATTTAAAAAAAAATCGGAAAAACTAACGCATCACAGAGAAAACTTGTGGAAATGCAGTCGAATGTTTTCACAAAGAGAATAAACCGGAAGTCAATTGCCGGAAGTCTCGCAATCTTTCAAACAACGCGAGAATATAACCACATGGTTGATACAGACGCTTTTGGACGTTTTGCCTGTTTAGACCTTCGGCCGCTTTTGGCCGCTATGCCCAGTAAAGGGTAGCCACTCAACTTCTCACACTCGGAACTCAATATTTTTTCCTCGGAAATGCAAATGCCTTCCGCGGAAATCCGCGGATTCGCTGACAGTTCTCCACCCTGCACTTGAAATAAGCTAAGAATTACTTTAAACAAGCTGACTGAAGTTAGTAATGAAAACCCACACTCCATACTTTGACAACAGAATATCTGGATTACCAATGTCAAACATTACATGAACATCCACTATCCTAATGCCCCATCTTCCAAATGTTCCCACGAAAATGATCATCTGTAATGTGATACACCAATGCCACCATTTGTAAATTTCTGAATGCTGATCATTCTTTTCCTTGGTGAAGCAACAACTAACTGCACAACAAAATACTACAATCAAACATGGCTGTCACATCAATTCAGCCACTATTGGACCTACCTTTCAATGACAAACTGTACAGCCTTTTGACAAATGCACATTCTACAATATTTTTAAACAAAGCAGCTGCATGTTTAGTTTAGTTAATCATTGTTATTAGGGTAAGGCTGACTGTAAAGAGCCCAATCACAACTTGGTTAAAAGAGGAACCACCCCCTATCTGTATAAAAGATCTGAAACAACCCTAATGTTAACACTGAAGGCACTCCACTTTACTTTACTGCAATAAAGGCATCCCATGTAGAGGACGCTGAGGCTTTAATATAATTTATCGAATCCCTGTTTTAAAAAAAACAAAAACAAACATCATTATTAGTTAGTTAGTTAGTTAGTTATTCATTGCTTACAGGGTCCAGCAGACTGCAAAAAGTCGAATCAGGACCACAAAATCATGATCACAAAATCAGGACCACAACTTGGTTGAAAGAGGACTCGCTCCCGATGCTCATAAAAAATCTGCTGAAACAACCCTAGTGATAATACTAAAGGCACTCCACCAGCCGGTCACTTTACAATAAAAGCATCCCCCGCAGGGGCACGCTGAGGCTATACTCTAATTTATCGAACCTCCGTTTACAAAAACAAAATAGAATATAAACATCATTAAAAAATAACAAAACACATACATATATAAAATGCCTACATTGCTAAATAATAACATCATAGGAAGCCCTAGTGACCACTTGGCAGAAAGTGTCCAATAGCCCCCACCCAAGCTGACCCAACAGACCCCATACGCAAATGAGGGGTTTTGGGAGAGTTTCCAAGAAAAAAGGTAGGTGACTGGTCTAGCGAAGATAGCAGATTGACAAGAAAGAACAAAGAATGACAGAAACAATGGTAATTTAAAGCACCAAATTTATCACTAAATGAGGATATTATATTTTAAAAAAAACAAACAAACACCGGCACCCCCATGGGGGAGCTGCACTGTAATATACAGAAAAATAATACGTTCTACTGAATGAAGATATATGGACGTTGAAGTTTACTATCCATTGGTGATTTGGCAGATGTGGACTAAATATCCCAAGAAAGAGGGGTAGGGACCTAAACTAAGCCACACTGAACCACCACAGCAATCACACTGCTAAATGTAAGATAGGCACTGAAAATTGGCCACTTTTATCTTGCCCAACGCAGGATTTGAACCTGGGTCATCGGTGTGCCGGGTGAATGCTCTAGCACCAAGCTACAGAGGTGGACAAGTCAAGCTTATTAATTTTTAAATCACTACCAGATCACTTTTAACACAAAAACAGATGTGCAGAGCATAGGGCTAGCTCCAGAGGGCAGACGTCATGCTCGTCTACCCCTAACGTAAGCTAAGATGTAATGCAATGTATAGTTTATTCAACACCCTGAGATATGGTAACTGTACAACTGGGGGCACCTTTGATGAATGGGGTAATAAACAATCAATGAGGCTATTTCCTATACCCAACACATCACCAACGACGAAGTCCGACAGACCATCACACAAGCCATTGGACAACACGATGACCTGCTAACAGTGGTGAAGAAACGGAAACTTCGGTGGTATGGCCACGTCACCAGATCATCAGGCCTTGCAAAGACTATTCTGCAAGGCACAGTGCAAGGAGGTAGAAGAAGAGGGAGACCGAAAAAGAGGTGGGAGGACAACATTCGAGAATGGACTGGTTTGACACTGAGCGAAGCCATCAGGGCTGCTGAGGACAGAGAAAGATGGAGTATGCTGGTTAAACGATCATCTGTGGTGCCCCTACGACCTTCGGGTTACGGGACAGGATAGGATAGGATAGGAGGCTATTTTCTCCTAGATCATTCATAACACCCCCTTACATAAACCTGCCTCCCCTGGGCTGTTATGTAAAAACACATTACTATAGTTCACCCACTTGGGTTCATTCAAGAGTTATGTACAAAGTGATACTGTAAATTCTAATGACTTTTTTTTTTGTATTGACTATGTCAGTATGTGGCCTCTAGTAAAAACAAAACTCAGTGACACAGACTTCTGGCAAAACACAAACTAGGTGAAATGGAATATTTAAAAAGCCAAAGATTTCCCATTTTGAGCTGGCACACAAACATAATAGCACACAGTCAACATAGCATGAAACAGTCAACATAGCATGAAACAGTCAACATAGCATGAAACAGTCAACATAGTATCATACAGTCAACACAGCCAGCAAGATATTTTGGTCCAAATGAAATTCCTAAACATGATCCCTCTCTTCCACGAAATGATGAAAATAAGAACATGTGCGTAAAGGATAACAATGAAAGCATACGATACGCTCATAAATGATGAAAATGGCAACACACAAGCACATAAATGATGAAAATGGCAACACACAAGCACATAAATGATGAAAATAGCAACACACAAGCACATAAATGATGAAAATAGCAACACACAAGCACATAAATGATGAAAATGGCAACACACAAGAACATAAATGATGAAAATAGCAACACACAAGCACATAAATGATGAAAAATAGCAACACACAAGCGCATAAATGATGAAAATAGCAACATACAAGCACATAAATGATGAAAATAGCAACACACAAGCACATAAATGATGAAAATAGCAACACACAAGCACATAAATGATGAAAATAGCAACACACAAGCACATAAATGATAAAAATAGCAACACACAAGCGCAAAAATGATTTGGCATGAGTATAAATGATGATTAAAAACGGCAATAACAGGTGACAGTGATGGTCTTTTCTCCTCTACTGTAAATCTACTGGCAACACACTCGACAAGATTATTTTTAATCATTCAGGTTCAAAACCATCCATTACCATCAAATGATCAAGGTAACATTTTGGGAAAAACATTTTTTAAATAAATGTCTTAAACGTCTTATACTGCAGGAATTTGGGTGTGGGGAAAAAGTTAAATGTATTACAATCAATCGTGTAGTATACAATACAATAATTTATTAAGAGATTCTGTGTGAAGTAGCAGAATAACTGTATTGAACAGATGACCAAAAGCCATAGTAGAATAGTTTACCAGGACCAATGGAAATGATTGTACCGACCAGCCCTGAAAATGAAAAAAAGGTCCCACTAGCCTTTGGCTAGTAACTTAAAAATTTTACTAGCCAAACTAAAAATTTTACTAGCCAATCTAAAAAAAAGTTCATTTTAGCGCACTCGCATTTGGCGACTAAAGTTTTTTTTTTGGTCGCCAATTTTTTTTTTCACTAGCCATGGCGACTAAATTAGTCGCCATTTTCAGGCCTGCCGACATCAACTTAGTGGTAGGCTTCATTTACATAGTGCTTGTATGGAGGAGGAGGAGGGGGTGGGAGGAGTGGTGGTGTGAGGGTTCCTAATGTGTGCCTGAATCCTTACAACTACAAACTTCAACAAAGCTTTGAAAGCAAACTGCTTGATGTTTGAGAGATACAGTTCACATGTTTTTTTAAACACAACAACAAAATAATTATTTGTAGGTGCACAAATAACTTTCTCTTATAAAAACAATCACTTCTATCTCTTTTTTAAATACAACAATTTCTTCAACTTCAAGACTTACACAATGTAATAAAAACCTACAGGAGACTTCAAAGCAAAAAAACTTGTTGGAAGTGTTCGTAACAGAGGAAAGTATATTTTATAATTTGAGCTCTGCTAAAAACCTTGTAGAACGTTTTCCTAATATTTGGTAGCACAAGGAAACCAGCATGGAATGTACTCTGGAAATTTAGTGTCAACCTTTTACCTACAATGTTAAACACACAATCACATTCTCTATAATTTCAACCAGCACATTAATGATGCAAAATGATACTTAAAAAGGTTCACGCATTAGCGGCAAATAATTCATAGCATTAAAACACCGCATTAAGCCATTCATTTTCCTCTTACAATTTCAACAGCACATTGATAAAGAGGATTATAACATAATAGACCTACAAATGTTGCACACAAACATTTAACGTTCCAAGTGTTCAAAGTTACAGAGCAGCAGGTTTAACCAGAGAAGAAGATTAAATCATCCAAAACCCACGGCTTCCCTTCCTATGAAGCTTCGCAAACTAAACCAATGAAAACAGATACATTGATTGATTGATTGATTGTTGCTTTAGGTCCAGCGGACTCTTCCGAGCCAAATCAGGACCGGACAACCCCCAATCCGCATAAAAGATCTGCCGAAACAACCCTAGTGGGAAAATTGAATGCCCTCCACCGGCCAGTCACTTTACAATAAAGACATCCCACGCAGGGGACGGCTGAGGCTTTACCCCAACTACTCGAACCCCCGGTTACAAAAACAAAATAGAATACAAACATCATTATAAATCATCAACAAAACACATACATATAAAATGCCTATAGTGCTAAATAATACAATCATAGGAAGCCCTAGTGACCACCCGGCAGAAAGCGTCCAACACTCGCAAGCTGATCCAACAGACCTCATACACAAACAAGGAGTCTTGTCCAGGAAGAGTTTTCAAGAAAAAAGGTAGGTCATTGATCTAGCGAAGAAGAAGATAGTATAGCAGAGTGATAGGACAGAGCAGGAATGGGAAAGTGTAAATGAGGAAGACAGCGACAGTGGGAATTTAAAGCACTAAATTTCCATAAAGTGGGAATACTATTTATACTGAAAACCCCCGGCACTCCAACGGGGGTACTGTTGCCGCAGTGAATCTGTCTTGCCTACAAAGGAAAGACAGGTTTTCAACTGGGGCTTTCACTTTTCCCTTTATAGGTTTGAACAATCTACAGTGGAAACAGATACAAAGACCAGGAATAAATAAAGAAATTAAACCCTGGCACAATGTTAAAACTCGTCAGACTAACAAAATAATTAACAGTACCAAGGATCTTCTTTTAGCACCATAAATGAAAAAAGGTTGTAGAACCTTTTTACTAGTGAACAAAAATAATACCTAAAAAAAAATTACAATTTGAAAAAAAAAGCAATAAAACAATTATTAATTAATTACACACTTAACAAAAAACTTGACTGTCAACTGCCAATTACACAGTAATTGTCTTTATAATCTCATCTGCTGTTAACAACCTCTTTTAAAAAAATAATAACAGGATGAATACACATAGATTTTATCCATTGATGGCAAAACCTTTAAACTTTGTGAAAGGTAAAGGTCTAGGCATGTACAAAAGCCTAGGGAGGAGGGTGGTGGTGGTGGTTCAAACAGGGCACCAAAGTTTCTGACAAGACCTGTAGATAATGTAAAAAAAAAAAACGATTTGATGAAGATCTTTCCTTCCATGTTCAGGCACTGACGGTTTCCATGAAATATCCAGCCGCAAAACCACCACGATCATAAAACATCTCGCCCCAAGAAAAACCCCAATACAAACAAACAAAAACAGACACAGGTTGACTTGTGCAACAGCCTCTCAAAACATATCTTTACCTGCTTTTGGGCTGCCATTAACCTTATAGAGGCAGCTGGCTTGTGAGCGATGCGACTCAGTGTCAGAGGCTGTTGAGGGAATGCAGCTACACACAGCCTATGTGTGACATATCTCTGACACTCGGCTAGTGTGGCCCATTTAGTTTAATTATTCATTGTTTTTAAGGTCCAGCGGACCACAAAATCAGGACCATAACTTAGTTCAAAGAGGATTCACCCCCGATTCATATAAAAGATCTGCTGAAACAACTCTAACGGTAACACCGAAGGCAGTCCACCGGCCAGTCACTTTACAATAAAGGTATCCCATGCAGGAGACACTGAGGCTTTACTCTAATTTATCAAACCCCCGTTTACCAAAACAAAATAGAATATAAACATTATTATAAAATATTAACAAAACACATATGTTAAATGCCTATATTGCTAAGTAATACCACCATAGAAAGCCCTAGTGACCATTTGGCAAAAAGCGTCCAATATCCCCAAACTGACCCAACAGACCCCATACACAAATAAGAAGTTGTGCGAGAGTTTTCAAGAAAAAAGATAGGTGACTGGTTTAGTGAAGAAGATACATGTAGTAGACTGACAGAACAGAAGTAGAAATGAGAAAGAACAAAGAACAAAGGTCCTGACAGCGACAGTGGGAATTTAAAGCACAACATTTCCAGAAAGTGGGGATACTATTTATACAGAAACCCCTGGTACCCCCACAGCGGGGATCCATCTAGTGGAAACTGTCTTCTTCAACCTTTTGCTAAAAAAAAGAGTTTACATTTACCAACACAGAATATGAAGCACATCTTCCAAAACATGGCTGCTATCCCTTTTGGGACTCCAAGTCTCGGGGGCGTTGTTGCTACATCAACGAAAGCTGCAAGCTCTTGAAAGAAGACACCAACATGGATGATACCCATGGCATAATGACTACGTATAACATAAGCCAATATTGATCATTTGTACACAGTAATAACATTTGATAATACAACGACAAAATGCCATTTCACACACCTCATCACCTTATGACTATGAAACGAAATTAAGTTGTTATATTGTTTTTGTGCCACTGACATTGACAACAAATGAAAGGTGCAACCTGGATGGAACAGTGATGTTATACACAATGACTGGACTCCTTCAATGGAAAATGTGAAGATAACTTAATTGGATGGAGGAAACTGATTTAAAAAAAACAGCGCACAAAAAAACAAACAAAGTAAGCTGACTGAAAGAAAGTGATTCCAGACTGGAGCTCCCAAACTCAAAAAATAAATAAATAAAATAATTAAAACATATATATGTAAATAAAAATACATAACTTACAAATAAAATTTAACTAAAATTTGGAGACTGCCCAGTCAGGAGCTCCAGGTTGGGAGCAGGACGGAAGGCTTGGTACGTGGTGGAGAAGCCAAAATGGAGGCTGCTCTGGCGCTCCACTGGTTCCCTTTTTACAACTGTGGTGGAGATAAAGTCTCATCTTTCCACTTGTTGCACAATACACAGAAATATCAATGCAATTATGTGTTGTGCCGAAGAAAGAAAAAAATATCATAAATATTTGTGTAGCACTGAATTGTACTGCAGAAAAATCCACTGTATCATTGTGTGTATGCACATGCAGTGCTTCACTGGCTTCCTTTTAAAAGCTGTGGTGAAAGTAAACCTTCACTGGCTGTACCGTTTACACTAAGATGACTATGGAATATAGTGTAGAGCACTCAGCACTGGTTTCCTGGTTATCATTGTGAAGGAGAAAAGATGAACTTGTACAGCGTTCATTGTTGTTTAAACTGTACAATATGGAGGAACAGTGTACATCACTTCACTGGCTTCCTTTTCACATGTGTGGAGAACAAATACATTCCACTCGCTATACACTAAAAGAAATTAAGTGTATGGTGCTGATGCACTGGCTCCCATTTTGCAACGGTGGCAATGTCTTGGAATCTTGTTTGAACACTGCTCACTCGAAAGTTTACAAAGATTAGTACAAGTTATTAAATGCCATGCCATTCCTCAATCAGAAACCAAACAGTTTATTCAGATCTTACCAACTCTGTGCATTAATACACTGTAAAAACAAGGTGACAACTCATGGCACATAAACAAGGATTTTTACATGTTCACAGATTTGTAATTGTCATCATCGTGGCACAAAAATGTGGGGGGAGTGGGGGAAGACCTATTTAACATATTTTCAACTTCTGGATTAATCAAAGTTAGTGTCCATTGTTCAAGGATTGATGTTGAGGGTGGGAATTGGGTAAAGTTGGGGATATTTGGCAACAACATCTCCAAAGCTGTTCTTGTTGCCATGAGAAAACAGTCTGCTCTCCAATCTTGTGATTGTCACAATGACAACATGTAAAGTCACGTTTTTAAAAATTAGTTTGCAGTTCAAGATGAAAACTGTGGGTTTGTGTAAGGTAAACAGACCTGCAGGTGTCGCTGCACCTGGTTACATGGGCACACGTAGCAATAAAAACAGCTGGAACATTTTTTGGCAGGTGTATTTTTTAGCTCCGTTCCAAACTTTAAGTGTGTTCTGGTAGCAAGAATTGCCCAAGCATTGGACACAAAAGGTTTCAACTATTCACAGGTTGCCATTTAGCAGGAAAAGGGATTATTTTTGTTGTTACGAGTGTTGCATAAAGCGAAATAGAACAATCAGAACTGGGAACTTCTTGAGTTAGGAATTCTGTACGGTCGCTCCAAAACATGCATTATGAGATAGGTTCACTCCAGTTTTCACAATCTATCAGTGTATAGCGTTATTGTTTTGTTGCAGTGTAGGGGAAACAGTCTCTTGTCATTATGAAAATATGAAACTCTTCTGTACAGTCCTGTTTGTCAAGCATAGAGAAAGTCCCCCAGTACAGCAGAGTACTACCTGGCAATGTCAGTTAACACAATGTAAACCACAACGAAGATGTAGCTTTGACTCAACGTCGAGATTAACTTTGAACTTTTCAGTCTGAGAATGGGAAACAAGTCTTTGTAATAACGATAAACGTAGAATCTTTGACTCGATGTAACAAATGAACTTTCAACTGTACAAGTCGGAGACTGGAAAACCAACCCCGATAAATGTTTAGGCAGGTCTTCCACAATCATTGATGAGACACAATCATCACTGATGAAACACAATCGTAACACAAGAAATTGTGTTTGTAAGCAGGATAATAATAATAATAATAATACACAATGGTTTGACTGCCTAGTGGCATATCACTGCCCTTCAATGCTGGGACTCTGGTTGACACCTGATAGAGCTGGCATAGCAGCCATGGGAGAAGCAGACGGTCGCAGCCCCTGCAGGTCAGCCATTTCCCCGAGGTAGGTATGCTTGAGAGGGGAGAAAGCGGATCCCTGGCTGGGCTTGAAGACAAACTGGTTGGTCTTGACCGGGCAGAACAGGGGTTCTTTGATGGACGGCCGCCTGATTAAAACAACAAAAAATGGTGAATCAGTGACTTTGGGTTAAAAGTGCGAAAAATTAGGATAGCTATAAAGCATCCATTCAGCAGAAGAGGGAGAGAGAATGAGAACGAAAGAGAGGCAAAGAGAGAGACAGACAGAAAGATAGATAGAGGCCAGAATCAAAAACTAAAGATAGCCTCATATGAATTATCTCCCTTGCGTTATCAACTTGACCAAGCTTGTTTTTGTCAAACTTCTCAACACTGGGAGACAAACATTTTTCTTTAAAAAAAATACAGGAGCAGTTGCCTCGGCTAAAGAAAAGGGATTACAGTTGATAAATGCCAGCATGTTGTATATAACCCTCATTAGATGGTCTCTTGTGGGCAAAACGGGAATGATAGTGAAGCCCCATCTTCTTTTCTTTGCTAGCGTTCTCTACTGTGGAGTTTTGATAATAATTCCATTTTCCCCAGCAAACACTAATCGGTACTTACCTTGCCTCCTCAATAACCCTGATCTTCTCACAGCCATCTGGTGGCTGCCTCACAAAGGGGCATGACTTCTCTGGTTTAGGGCTGGAGACAAATTTGGAGGGCTCTGGTGATCCAAACTCACTGTCGCCTGTACAAACAAACGTGATTAAATATAATCCGTATATTGTTCCATTTTTGTGGTTTATTTAAAAAAGTAATAATGTACCTACTTATAGTATTATTTATATTCGTTTTTATTTTATTCCTTTATTGCTTAATTTTATTTGCTGATGAAGAGTATAAATGTAATCCCTTTTTATATTGTTTTTATCTTTTTTAATGGTTATCTTATTTTAATACCTTGTATCTTTATCAGATTACAGAAGTCGTAATATAAATCAGGGTTTTTGTGTTGAAATTTTTTGATTGACTGCATCCAATGCCGTTATTTGAGGGGAGGGAGGAAACCAGAGTTGTGGTACCTAAGTCATGTCAGTTCCTCCCACACGCGGTTCAAACTCTGGTTAGCTGAGAGTTGTCCAGCCTGCATATTTTTTCCCATTGATGTAAGCAATAAGCTATACGCCCAGGGTTTGTAGCCAAAATAATGGGGAAAGGGGGGAGGGAGTGAGGTAAGAGGGGGGAGGTGGTTAAGAAACAATAAAACATGAATGAAGGGCAACACACAACACCTGTTAGGTACACCTGTCACAATAAAATGTAAGGAGATGTTATATGTCATCATCAGATAGGCAGCCTTTTCTCCCCTCTACAGCCAACTAGTTTGAATTAGTTGGCCAGCGCCTGAGAGCAGGCAAAGTGATGCTTTGCACTACGTCAGACCCTCCGTTATCAACATCATCAACCTCCTTTACCCTTGCTGGACTGGCCCTCTATGCTGTCAGACCCATGCATTATCATCATCATCAACCTCCTTTACCCTTGCTGGACTTGCTCTCTAGACTGTCAGACCCATCCATTATCAACATCATCAACCTCCTTTACCCTTGCTGGACTTGCTCTCTAGACTGTCAGACCCATCCATTATCATCATCATCAACATCCTTTACCCTTGCTGGATTTGCTCTCTAGGCTGTCAGACCCATGCATTATCATCATCATCAACCTCCTTTACCCTTGCTGGACTTGCTCTCTAGACTGTCAGACCCATCCATTATCATCATCATCAACCTCCTTTACCCTTGCTGGACTTGCTCTCTAGACTGTCAGACCCATCCATTATCATCATCATCAACCTCCTTTACCCTTGCTGGACTTGCTCTCTAGACTGTCAGACCCATCCATTATCATCATCGTCAACCTCCTTTACCCTTGCTCTCTAGACTGTCAGACCCATGCATTATCATCATCATCATTCTTTACCCTTGCTGGACTTGCTCTCTAGACTGTCAGACCCATCCATCATCATCATCGTCAACCTCCTTTACCCTTGCTCTCTAGACTGTCAGACCCATGCATTATCATCATCATCATCCTTTACCCTTGCTGGATTTGCTCTCTAGGCTGTCAGACCCATGCATTATCATCATCATCATCCTTTACCCTTGCTGGATTTGCTCTCTAGGCTGTCAGACCCATGCATTATCATCATCATCATCCTTTACCCTTGCTGGATTTGCTCTCTAGGCTGTCAGACCCATGCATTATCATCATCATCATCCTTTACCCTTGCTGGACTTGCTCTCTAGGCTGTCAGACCCATGCATTATCATCATCATCATCCTTTACCCTTGCTCTCTAGACTGTCAGACCCATGCATTATCATCATCATCATCCTTTACCCTTGCTCTCTAGACTGTCAGACCCATGCATTATCATCATCATCATCCTTTACCCTTGCTGGACTTGCTCTCTAGGCTGTCAGACCCATGCATTATCATCATCATCATCCTTTACCCTTGCTGGACTTGCTCTCTAGGCTGTCAGACCCATGCATTATCATCATCATCATCCTTTACCCTTGCTGGACTTGCTCTCTAGACTGTCAGACCCATGCATTATCATCATCATCATCCTTTACCCTTGCTGGACGTGCTCTCTAGGCTGTCAGACCCATGCATTATCATCATCATCATCCTTTACCCTTGCTGGACTTGCTCTCTAGGCTGTCAGACCCATGCATTATCATCATCATCATCCTTTACCCTTGCTGGACTTGCTCTCTAGACTGTCAGACCCATGCATTATCATCATCATCATCCT
This sequence comes from Oncomelania hupensis, assembly GCA_036898135.1. NCBI lineage: Eukaryota > Metazoa > Mollusca > Gastropoda > Littorinimorpha > Pomatiopsidae > Oncomelania > Oncomelania hupensis. The sequence continues at coordinate 163,334,350 of CM072511.1, forward strand.
TTACCCTTGCTGGACTTGCTCTCTAGACTGTCAGACCCATGCATTATCATCATCATCATCCTTTACCCTTGCTGGACTTGCTCTCTAGACTGTCAGACCCATGCATTATCATCATCATCAACCTCCTTTACCCTTGCTGGACTTGCTCTCTAGACTGTCAGACCCATGCATTATCATCATCATCAACCTCCTTTACCCTTGCTAGACTTGCTCTCTAGGCTGTCAGACCCATCCATTATCATCATCATCATCCTTTACCCTTGCTGGACTTGCTCTCTAGACTGTCAGACCCATGCATTATCATCATCATCATCCTTTACCCTTGCTGGACTTGCTCTCTAGGCTGTCAGACCCATCCATTATCATCATCATCATCCTTTACCCTTGCTGGACTTGCTCTCTAGACTGTCAGACCCATGCATTATCATCATCATCATCCTTTACCCTTGCTGGACTTGCTCTCTAGACTGTCAGACCCATGCATTATCATCATCAACCTCCTTTACCCTTGCTGGACTTGCTCTCTAGACTGTCAGACCGACACTCTGGGCGCAGAAGGTCAGACGAGGTGTGGCCCGCCGTTGAGGCCGACCCCCCGGCCATGGCAGGGCTGACCGAGTCCGGCCTTGCGCCAGCCGCTAAGCTGGTCACCGTGGAAGTGGAGGCGGAGGTGGAGGTGGTGGTCTCTTCCGCCTGGGTGGAGGGGGTCTGAGTGTCAACGCTGCGAGTGCAACTCGGGCGTGTCACCTCTGGAATAGGCGCTCGGTGACCGTCTGGGATATCTTGCGCCTGTGGCAAACGGAACAAATTGTTTAGGGGAGGCACTTATTGCTACATTGCGAGATCTTTTGATTTTAAAATTCCATGACTGTGTGCAAGGTGACACAAACAGAGCTTATTCTAGGATTTTGAAGAAGTGGGGGCAGGCCCCCCTTCCTTGAAAAAAAGGGGGGGATTAGGCCCCCCTCTGACCAAAACAGTGGGGGCGTCTTCTCGCCATATATAGGGTGTACACACAAACAAATATCCATACTTGTTTTCTCCCGTGATGGTCCCGGATAAACTGTGAAACTGTCAAGTGTCGCATTCTCTCCAAACAGTAAGTACACACAAATCGCAGACAAAATATATCACAAACTGGTATCTGTAACCTTGCTTTCACAACTGTTGCATAAAAGCTCTGCTATTTTAGAAGATAAGTCATGGGAAAACAGTGTGACTGTTTTCTTCACAGTTCCTCCACTGAATTCGAAGTCGAAAAGCGTGCGCATTTTCGAAGTCATTCTGATTCTGATTGTAAACCAGTTCCAACCGGTCAGGTTCATCGATGCCACACTCAGAAGAAAGGTGATTGGTCAAAAAGAATAGCATCTGCCAATGAAAATTTGAGACACATCGCATATACAAGAGAGCAACTTCCGTTTAACTCCAGTTTCCGCTACGCCCTAGCAGACGACAGAAACGTCACAGTAAAGCCCGCTTCGATCAAGACATGTAGCGGGATATTTCCAATCTCCGCGGGATCGCGAATGCGCTCATCGAATTTATTTGCGGGAAAAAAACTTTTTGTGCATGATCCCGCGCATCCCGCGCCCTAGAATAAGCTCTGACAAATGCTTGCAGCGCTATATTCAGTACTGTACAGCAGTAGCGTCAGTTTTGGCTTGTTTATAGTTGGAACTTGTTACGTCATCAATACGGTGCCAGCCACACAGGGCAAGTTTTACAGGCGGGACAACGCTTTGAATGGATGCCCTGCTCCCACTGGATCAAACTAATAATCTTACAACTCAATTCAGTCATGAACTCGCTGTGGAGAAACTTGAGATCGACAAATTACATCCGTTCTCAAAGGCATCATTCTACATAGTTGGGAAAATTTGGTGATTTCATGTGATTATGTAGTAAGATTTTCGCGGTGTGTACATAAAAATATTACAACTTGTGTGAGATGTAAGGCTAAATCATGTCTAGTGCCTGTAGCCAACAATGAAAAATGTTAGCGTGTTGAGTGAACATATGTGACTGTTAGTGACCAAGATGAATCTCTGCCTCATTTATAGTTTACGAAAAATAGGCAACAAGGAGTCACTACACACACACTCATAAGTGCACACCCAACCCACCACATTACGCATGCATAATGCCTGCATACCAAGGACAAATGTGTCTGGCTTTTGATAAAGACTATACCAAATAGGATACAATACCTGAGGTGGTGAAAATACGTCCAGTACCATAAAAGGTGGCAGAGCATGGACTGTTAGATTGTTGAAAGACCAACTGATATCTATGGTGAAGTTTCAACATGTTTGCAGTGTGGTTCATGCACATTTAACCCCCTATGGAATATTACCAGCAAAGTTTCTGTTGACCTCCACGCATAAAGACAGCAGAAAATTTATATAAACATGTAAAAAAAAAAAAAAAATAATGTCTCACCCTTAAAATTTCCACTTCCTCTAGTTCCTGACTTCCCGTTGAAGTGTATCCCGGTTTTGATAACACCAGCTTCTCAATTTCCTGCAGGACAAGAAAATGTTGACATGAGCGTTACACTGTGGTCACAATGAACCATATTGCCCTGTTTGACTTTGTAGTCAGCAATAAAGTCTAATGAACAATATTACAAAGCTTATTGGCAATTGCACAATATCATTACACAACAACCAGCTTGCACTGAAGTGATAGTACCAGTACCTGCACTCTAGATGTGTCATCAGTAGCAGTCTATTAGTGTCAGCAGTAGCAGCCTATTTGTGTAGCAGTAGCAGTCGTTGCCAGCAGTAGCAGTCGTTGCCAGCAGTAGCAGTTTATTTGTGTAGCAGTAGCAGTTGCTACAGCAGTAGTAGTCTATTTGTGTGAGCACTAAGCAGTCTATCTGAGTCAGTACTAAGCAGTCTGAGTCAGTACTAAGCAGTCTATCTGAGTCAGCACTAACCAGTCTATTTGTGTCAGCACTCTCCAGTCTATTTGAGTCAGCACTAAGCAGTCTGTGCAGCCTATTTGAATCAGCACTAAGCAGTCTGTGCAGTCTATTTGTGTCAGCCCAAGCAGTCTGTTCAGACTATTTGTGTCAGCCCCAATCAGTCTGTGCAGTCTATTTGAGTCAGCCCTAAGCAGTCTGTGCAGTCTATTTGTGTCAGCACCAAGCAGTCTGTGCAGTCTATTTGTATGACAGTGGGTGCCAAATGAGGTTGCACAATCACATGGCTACAAACTGCAATTCCTTATGCCTAGAGCAGAATAAACTGCACTTATAAAACTGCCGTTACCTTACTATTTTAGCCATAAACAATGAGCATAAAATTCATTTTCTAAATGACAAACAGTAATGTAGCAACAAACATGTGAAAGGACAAAACGAGTGTTTAAACATCGGCCAACAGATCCGAACATAATTATAAAAAGATTTTGGGCAGAACCACTATAAAGTACAGAAATAGACATACAAATGTTATTATGCCTACAGGTATTTGGAATTCCAATTGTGGGAAATACAGACCTAACGTAAACCGCTAATATTACTTTGGTTCAATCACTGAAGCATGCATGAATAGCTGATCCTATCCCACTCGACAATCAACAATCTCTTCAGTCAACAATCCACACCAGGAAATCGTTCACTTCACAATTCCGCCAGTCCACTCCACAGAAAAAGTTGGTCACACACATTCATAAAGTTCCCGTTAATCCATACCCCAGTCAACACAAAGCGATATTGAAAGAAAATCCTCCACACTACGCTACGTTATGGCCAAACTAACGGGGCTCGCACAGTCAACAAACTCCTGCGCCCCATTTATATATAACAAAAAAATAAGTTACAACTAAAAAAATCACCCTCACATAAGCCTGGGGATAAAAGGTGCAGGTCTATCAGTTCTGTAAGTACTATCACCGACAGGAAAAGCACATTCATAAATTTCATGATAAAATGTGGCAGTTGTCCACCATAGGTTACAGTTATAGTCCACGCCACAAAGCATAGAGGGGAAATTGTTGTCCACCAGCCGTGGCATGTCACTTTTATAGCCTAAAGAGGGAACACGGCAATAAGTCAACAATGGACCTAAAGGGCAGCAGTTAAAACTGAATTTCTCGCGGTAATTTACCTCCCGGCTCCACTCCCCCAACTTCTTTTCTGTCCATCGCACTAAGCATGCAATAGTAGCATAAATATTAAGCTTCATTTATTATTGTTGTCAGCATCATTATCATCATCATCATCGTCCTCCTCCTCATCATCACCTGTCACTCTTTAGTTGGTACCAATTCATAAATGTCTGCAGCTGTGAAATTCTCTAAAAATACTCGCACAGGTACAGCGCAAAGACACCCACGCATCCACAACAGAAATACGCACACACATATATATAATGCATCCACATCCACTCACACACAAGCACCAACACTGACAGACACACAAACACTAAAGCACTCATCAAGCAGTGCACTGTAGAGACACTTCCTGACAGAACACGGATGACAGTGACTCTACTCACTATTATAGGGACTCCTGTTGAGGACGGAAACCAATAGCAAGGTCACTCATTCTAAGCAACACTTTATGACTCAAACTTGAAAAGTGCATAACTCTCTCTTTCTCTGCCTCTTTCTCAACCTCTTGAAATATCTAACATTAACTCTTGCAAGTGTACGTCTTGTCTAATTAAGACTGTCCTGAGTGAGCTGCAATAATGTATATAATTGGATGGTATTTAATTTTATGCCTACTGTTAGAGGTCAAGATTTGAATGTGTGTATTAATAATTGTCGTTTAAGTCAGGTTGCAAGACTAGTCTTTCCAGCCTAAAAGCCTTTATCCTATTAAATGATCCAACGCTGAACAAAAATACAGTTAAATGTTTCCTCTCTATCTCTTATAAACACAACTACTACACCTCCTCGCACCCCATCCCCTCCTCCCCATAAACCACCATTTAGTTTCTACTGGAATCATTATCGCACTATAAACAGAACCTCTTTTTTTCCCCATACACCAACCAAGGAACACTCACTGGCACACACATAATCTGCTCCTACCCCACCCATTCTCGTATCTCCAACATGACTATCTACTTCCAGCTGTAATCATTACTTGCACTATAAACAGAACCTCTTCTTTGCCATAAGTTAAAGCGTGTCTGAGGTCGAGATAAAAACTGAGCAAAAAACTGTCTTGATTCACTCAAAGAGGTGACTACTTTGTTATCCAAGTATAGTAATATACAGTATTAATCCACAAATGCAAACCATTGGTAGCAGACAAGGGGAAACAGATCTTTCCAATCATTCTCTCAGTCCAAACACAATAGTCTCTAATAAGGATTTCATCCAAGATCCTATCCAATCCTATCCTATCCCATAAATTGAAGGTCGTTGGGGCACCACAGATGATCGTTTAACCATCTTTCTCTGTCCTCAGCAACCCTTATGGCTTCGCTCAGTGTCAAGCCAGTCCATTCTCCAATACTGTCCTCCCACCTCTTTTTGTCTCCATTTTCTTCTGCCTCCTTGCAGATGGTCTTTGCAAGGCCTGATGCTCTGGTGACGTGACTGCATCATCGGAGCTTCCGTTTCTTCACCACTGTGAGCATACCATCGTATTGTCCAATGGCTTGAGTGATCATCTGTCGAACTTAGTCGTTGGTGATGTGCTGGGCATAGGAAATGCCCAGAAGTCTTCGGTAGCACCTCATCTCCATGCTTTGTATTCTTCGTAGTAGGTCTGCTGTGAGGGTCCATGTTTCACAAGCATATAGGAAGATGGAGATGACAAGGGAGCTCAGCAGCCTTACCTTGGAGTGTAGACTGATGGTTCTGTCTTTCCAAATGGGCTTCAACCTTGTCAGGGCAGCAGTTGTTTGTGCGATGCTGGACAGGACTTCCTGTCGGGACCCATTGTCTGATACAATGGCACCTACATATCTGAAGTTATGCACTGTGTTGAGGGATTGGCTTTGAACTTTGACGTCTGTGTTGATGCCATTGGTGTTGTTGGTCATCATTTTGGTATTCTCTGCACTTATTTCCATTCCAAAGGTTCTGGAGGTGGTGTCAAGCCTCTGTATCAGCTGTTCAAGTTCTTGTTCCTCTCCAGCCAATCCATCAATGTCATCCTCAAAACAGAGGTTGGAGGTTGCTCTACCTCCTATGATGACGGTGCCTTCTGATGATGGTGCCTTCGTAATCTGCAAGGGTATCTGACATGATGAGCTCTAAAAAGGTGTTGAAGAGTGTTGGAGAGAGTAGGCATCCTTAACACACACCAATTGTTGTTCTGAACCAGTTCCTGATGGCTCTGTTGTGGAGGATTACACTAGTAGCCTCGTTATACAGACTTTTGAGGAGCTCCAATAATGTTAGGGCTGATGTTGTACTCTCTCATGGTTGCCCACAGAGCTGCATGCCAGACTCGGTCAAACGCTTTCTTGAAGTCTACAAACACATGATATATATGTTGTTGGTGCTGTAGGTATTTCTCGCAGGTTATTTTGAGGTTGAAAATCTGCTCAGTGGTGCTTCGCTTCACCCTGCCCTGAATCCTTCTTGCTCTTCAGCTATGATTTGTTCAGCTTGGGGTTTCAACCTGTTGAATATTATTTTCAGGAGGACTTTGCTGGGATGGCTGATGAGGCTGATGGTGCAGAAGTTTTCACTCTCCTTAAGGTTACCCTTTTTGGGAAGATTGATGACAGGCGACTGGGACCATGGTGTAGGCCACTCCCCACTAAGTTGTTTATTAGTAATCCACTTATCACCTCCGGAAGACGCGGTCTTCATCATCGTCTTGGGCAAAAAGACCTGGCGAGGTTTAATTCTCTCCAGGCTGTTGGTCACAGCCAAAACCCACGAGTACAGTTTGGCTCGCCTTGGCCCCGAGCACGTGGTCGTTGAATCTATATTAACATGAGGTTCCTCAGCCCTGGCCGGTGTCTTCTGTGTAGAAGACTTTCGCCTTGTGATGCCATGCTGACATTACCCATGTTTGTCGCCTTTTAAGACACGCGGAGAAAGATTGGGTCTATTCTATTCAGTGCCTGAACCCACATGGTCTTTATCCAAGATGCTATCAATACACTGCAGTCACCGTTCTATAGGCCAGCCACCTTCATCACATGTGTGCTACACCCCTACATTCATACATTTCTTGGGTCTATAATATTTGCCAAAATTGAATCTAACCATTCGCGTCTGACCAAGCTAAAAGGTTTTGGCAGTGGGTGACTTATCTTTCTTAGATTACCTGCACAGGGGCAGAAACATGTGAGTTACTGGTGAGTGACCCAACGCTATTAGCGTGTGTTGGAGGAATTTGTAGTGGCTGTGTTTATATGACTGGTTCTTGGCCAGTTAAATTGGTTGACGCGCAACGACTGTATAGAAGAAAACTCATGAGGTGACATAATAAAGGGACCAAATGCCTTTTTTAAGCTGTGTGCAGGCTTACTTGGCAACTTTCGCTTCAATAATTAATGTGGGTTAATTAACTCTTCTATGATCGTACTATCTAGTATAAAAGGTTTGAATTTTTTATATATATATATAAACATTAAAAAAAAGTCCTCCAACTCACTTTAACCAAACTCTTCTCATTTTCCTTCCTCCACTCAGTGGAGAGCCAGGCAGGGCAGAAACCAGGCAGGGCCAAGTGGACTTTTATAACAGTAGATAAAAGTCGCAGGCAACAGAAAGTGGCGCAAAAGGAAAGACATTAATGGGGGCGATAGATAGATCTACGACTGTAAGACAGTCTTCAAGTGCTCTGTACAATGACTGTAACACTAAGGATGAAATGAAATTCTGGTTGCAGGACTGGGAAGGTGTACACAGATCGTCTAGAAGGTTGTAGAAGCACTGTTGACAGATCAACCACCCTGTACTATTCATTCAGGCTTCGGTAAATATCCCCCACCAACAAAGTACTCTCTCTCTCTTTCTCTCTCAAATATTACATAACATTACATTATTATTGCTTTAGGTCCAGCGGACTCTTCCGAGCCAAATCAGGACCGGACAACCCCCGATCCGCATAAAAGATCTGCTGAAACAACCCTAATGGTAAAACCGAAAGCTCTCCACCACCCAGTCACTTTACAATAAAGACATCCCACGCAGGGGACGGCTGAGGCTTCACCCCAACTTATCGAACCCCCATTTACAAAAACAAAATAGAATACAAACATCATTATAAATTATCAACAAAACACATACATATAAAATGCCTACATTGCTAAATAATAACATCATAGGAAGCCCTAGTGACCACCTGGCAGAAAGCGTCCAATATTCCCAAGCTGATCCAACAGACCTCATACACAAACAAGGAGTCTTGTCCCGGAATAGTTTTCAAGAAAAAAGGTAGGAGACTGGTCTAGCAAAGAAGACGATAGTATAGCAGATTGATAGAAAAGAGCAGGAATGAGAAAGAGCAAATGAGAAAGACAGCGACAGTGGGAATTTAAAGCACTACATTTCCAGAAAGTGGGGATACTATTTATACTGAAACCCCCGGCACGCCAACAGGGGTTCTCTCAAATATAAAAGAAAATAACTCCTTATGATCAGAGTATAAACTGAGGTCTAGTCTATGTAACCATCCACTTCATCGCCACATACTTCAAAGATCCTGATGCAGGCCTGCCTACCCAAGATTTGAAACTTCAGGGACATTTTGCACGGCCGACAAGCAAGGGCGACCAATACGCGCCCAAGTAAGTAGTGGGGTCCAAAGGACCCAAAAACATGCAATCTCAGCAAGAATTTGAATTAAACAAATTTGATATAACAAGAAACTCTGTTAACAAATTATTTATTAAGCATAGCCGTACTAATTTTAGAAAACATACTTTTAGTAATAGAGTTGCACCTCTATGGAACAAACTTCCACAAAATATTAAACAGGCAAAAACTTTAAACAGTTTCAAAAATCTTATTGATGAACAAGAAATTTTAAAATCTATAAAATACGATTTTGATAGTTGAGCGTCTTGAGCCGGCTTAAATCAGACTTGAAATATATGTGCTAAAGATGGGACATTAAATAAGCCGTGAGGCTTAATGATCACCATGATCTAGTCCCTACACTACTACTACTACTACTACTACTACTACTAAGGAAATTGACACTTAATCATCAGGATCCCAGTCACACTAAAAGTATCAAATGCATGCAAGCTTACCTTTTAGCTATATTTACACTATGTACACCACTCCACTACACCACTGAATCTACTTGGACTTGGGAAGAGACCTGGTTGAAACCTCTGTTAAATTTGTCCAATGACGCCATCGGCAAATTTAGCTCGACCACGAGATCCACCATCATGGTTTCAGCTCTTAATTACGTCCAAATCATGGTTAGAAACTTGACTTGACGCTTGACTTGGAAAATAACTAGTCAACTTTTGGTTTGTTTTGTCAATTTTTTTTAGACTTTCCAAGCTCGCTTCTTTTTTCAAATGCTTCTTTCCCTCGACATGCCGGTTGTGCAAAACACCTTGTATTCCACACTTCCACGTTTGATACACGGATATCTTTCGGTGTATTTCTCCCTGTAAGGCTGCAGACGCTTTGTAGACTTTTTACCACCGGCACCAGCGGATTTGGATTCACTTTCAGTTTCATCGGAAAATTCATCATCAGTCTCGTGCACCTTACGTGTTGACGCCATTTTCGATTCGAACGAGTTTCTATGCCCATGCGCAGTGCGGCTCAAACAGCTGTTCGGCAACACTCGGAAGGCCGCGTCATCATCGTGTGCTGTGACTTCGGCCACTGTCGGAACTGAAACCGCACGTCATTTGTCTTTTTTTTTCCCCCGACACGCATGCTTAAAAAGTGTGTTCCAGAATTTTTTTAAATTTCCGGAACGCGAAAAAAACTTCCGTATTTTCCGTAACCAATTGTAATATTTATTTATATCCGGGACCAATCCGGAAAGGCAGGCAGGCCTGCTGATGCTCATGTCCTTGACAGGCAAGTTCCAGCTACATGAACACTCCAGCAAGCAGCACGACCCTTCTCACCCATTCTTGAGCAACTCTTGAGCTGAAAAAGCTCATTACGTCAGAAAAATTAAATCCACACATCAATATTGCTTTGATGCTGCTGGAATCACGCCCAGAAAGACACAAACTTTGCAACAAATAGAGAAGACTTACCACGTTCAAGCCCTCAACGGAGTTGCGCTGGAAGCGGTTCATGTTTTGTCGTAAAATGGGGATGTGGATGCCGTGTGAGAGGAGGATGGACTTGGTGATGTGGGCAAACACCGCGGGTGGAGCCGTTAGGGAGAGACCGGTGTTGTGGACGCCGGTCACGGGGCTGAGCCGCAGCTTGGCCGACTCGTGACGACTGCCCTCCTTGGTCTTCTGTAGACACTGCTTGATCAACTGCAAGTAACACACATAACCAAAAATAATATCATACCAATAAATAATTAAAAACATAAATTGAAATAGAAGGAAGCAATAACTGATGCTCACAGTGGCCAGTTCACTGTGGGGAAGAACATCATGGGTTAGCGGGCTCGTTGCATGGGAAAAGCCAATGGGCCATTTGGGGATCAGTATGGGCCAGAGGCAAACGACATCATTATTCAATCTAACAGTCATCTTAAGGTACAAGTGAAGCTGTATGCGCTAATATCTGACATATCTAAAACGTCCATCATACAAAATGCATGGGAGCTGCCCTTTGTTAGGTCTAGCACATGATACAGCAGTCAACAGCATTCTTTTCACTGCAGCAGATGCAAATAGTTGAAACGCTGCGCAGGTTGGCGCTTTAGTTGGACGCTTTATGCGCCATTTTTAAATTGTAGGTGCCACTGGCGCAAGATGCACTCTAAAACTGGCCAGTGCGGGGACATTACTAAAGATTGAATCATAATCCTATCGTTCCCATGATCCAATCGTTTCTCATTGCGAGCATTGTGGCGAGCGTAGTGGCCAAGTGGGCTAAGGCGGGACTAACTTGCCTTGTCCACAGGCCAGAAACCAATGGCGCCTGACAGGTGTGGGTTCGATCCAGCATCTGGGCGTTATGTTTCTCTGAATATTTTTTACTTTTGACTCGGGCAACGTCTCAGGGGTTTTCTCAGGGTACTCCGGTTTGCTCCCCCAGCAAAATTTCAAAATCACAACTAATGGTAGGTAGGTTGGGTTTGGGTGCGCCACAGGCTGCGACTACGCCTTCCCCAGGGGAGGCGGCCCAGAATTTCCCTATAGAAAAAGGGACAATAAGGTATAAAAAAATTAATTAATTAATTAATTTAAAAATATCCTTTGGTGTACTTCATTACAGTTTCCGAGACTTGTTTTTTAAGAGCAGACAGAAAGATCAACCCATCAGATAGGATGAAAGACAGCAGTAAAATGGCCTCTCCTACATCGACATTTGTCCTTCAATTCGCACTCGTATAGGCAACAGGTCCACATTCACAAAGCCTGCTTCAACCATACTGAATGACTGGAATAATGTTTAGCCTCCCATCACCATTTGTCAGTGGTAGAGCGTTCGCCCGTCACACCGATGACTGAAGTCATCCCATGGTGGACAAGACAAAAGCGACCATTTTCACAGTCCATCTTAGCAGTATGATTGCTCTGGTGGTTCAGCGTTGATTTAGGTCCCTATCAATATCCCCTTTTTCCATGGGATGGTTATCTCTGCCATATGTCCAATGGTGAGTGTGGATGTTAAGCTTAAGTGTTCCTTCCACTGTCCAACAACCTGCTTCAACCACACTTTAACACTTTGAATGACAGCTGGAATGACGGACATTGATCTTTGGCCCTTAGCATACCAAGAAGAAGAAGAAAGAGGACTAAGGAGGCTGACCCCCAGGATTGCCCCAGGTCATACCAGCTGAAAGACTACGTCCGATAAGTGATATGTCTACCTATACTTTGGCCAATCATCAATCATCATCATCCTCATTATCATCGCTGTCGTCGTCCAGCATGAAACTAACCTCTTTGGAAAGATCGCCTTGTCCAAAGGATGCTGATCGTCTGTGATTCTTCTTTTTCTTTTTCTTCTCTACTTCTTGTTCCCAATCATCTATCGTCTGCAACACCACAAAGCATAATGTCTTCAATTTCTAATGACATCATAACAACACTAATAAAGTATGTCATAACACTAATACATCATGTCACTAATACAGTGCATCGTAACAACACCAATCCTACCTAGAACTAGAGGGGTGAAGCCCATATGACTCATATGTTCCTTATGGAACTTGCAATATTAAACATGAAAATAACTGTCCAGAAAAAAAAAATCAAAATGGAACAATGGCATTAAAATGCAAAGTAATACAGAGATTGATCTTTCTATGCTCTTGAGATGACCCTGACCTCTGACTCCAAATACACTCATGTAATATTAAATAAACTATAGCAAAAGTTGCATTAAGTCCCCCCCCCAAAAAAAGTAACCTTGGGGTGACCATGACCTTCAGTGACCATGACTTTGGGATGACCTTGACCTTCATGTGACCTCTCATGCTCATGTCAGATCAAATAACCCAATGATGTTGCACACCATGGGTTAAATTGAGCCATTCTACTGTATGATTACCTTTTTTCCTATGTTTTTGCAAGGCCTAAAATGATCCTAACCTTCAAGATCAGCACAAAAACAGAACATTATATGAAAGATCAATCTATTAGCATCTCTAAATACAACAAGCTTGAACTTTATTTATATTTCTCATAGCTTAGGGTTGTAGGGTCAAGGTCACTTCAAAGTACCTATGTGGACGTTGGACAGCTCCAGTGACCTTGACCTTGGAGTGAGGTTGACCAAATGTGCACAGGGTATGTGTCTGATATTCATCACGCATCAAAGAATTATAAGTTAAAGTTCAATATTAATAATTTAGAAAACTAGAAGGGCAAAGCCCATATGGCTCCAATGCTCCTTATGGAACTCGCACTATTTAACATAAAAAATGAGTGCCTAGGAAAAACAAAATGAAATGGTGGCATTAAAATGCACAGTAATACCGACTTTGATCTTTCTATGCTCTTGACCTTGAGATGACCTTGACCTCTGACTCCAAATAAACTCATGTACTATCAAATAAAGTATAGCAAAAGTGGCATTTGGGCGGATTTTCCAATGCTAGAAAACTGTAATAATTTTTGGAAAGAAGTTTTGCATTCGTACAAAGATTTATCAAATCATATTATTTTGGGAAAACCGGAAGAGATTATCTCTGAAAGGATTTTTTATAATCAAAATATACTTGTAAACAACAGACCCATTTTCTATAAAACTTAATATGAGAAAGGGGTGTTTTGTATTGGACACTTATTAAAGGAAAATGGGTCTTGTTTATCTTTTCAAGAGTTTGTACATAGATATAATGTTCAAACCGATTTTGTTACGTACACTGGTTGTGTGCAGGTTGTAAAAAAGTATATTAACTCTTTTGAGGTACCGATCGTTAATAGTAACTTTTTAGAATTAAATAAACTATGGACTATTCTGAATTCAGTTCAAAAAGGTGCACGAGTTTACTACGATCTCATGACATCAAACGAAATACAACCTAACTGCTGTAAGACATGGGAACAGAAATATGGTAAAGATTGTAATTGGAAAATAGTTTTTAAGAAAATCCAAAATATACCTGACGTTAAACTTAAATGGTTCCAGCTACGAATAGTGCATAGGATTATCGCCACAAACACTATTCTGTCAGGTATGGGTGCTCGAACGGATTCATTATGTTCTTTTTGTACAGTTGAGCGAGAAAGTATACAACATTTGTTCTGGCAATGTGCACACATCCGCATTCTGGAATCAGTTTGAACATGTAGTAAGGAATAGTTATCAGAATGTTATTAATATGCATTCAAACGAAAACATTGTACTGTTTGGTTGTGGTGATCATTTTAGGTCAGACGTGATTTTCGATAGGATAATTGTTCTTGCCAAGTTTTTTATCTATAAGTGCAAGTTGAACAACTGTATTCCAACGTTTGCTGTGTCTCAGTCTTATTTGAAAACTCGGTATGAAATAGAAAAGCATCATATTTATTAATGAATACACACAAAGTGTACAATGAATGGCATCCATATACACCTTTGTTTATGTAATCTTGTTGCATACTAGAAGTAGTTTGTATAAGTTAGAGAAAAAAAGAAGAAAAGATTAAACCGTTTTCTTTTCTCTCATTGTACAATGAACGCTGCAGTGCATCTTTATGAAAGTGGTTGTTATTACCTTTTGTTTTCAATCCATTAAGTCAACGCCAGTCTATCCCTCTACTAACTTTTTTCCCCTCCCACATTTTGTTTAAAAAATAAATTTTAAAAACTTTTATTCATGTAATTATTTTTTTGTTTGGTTGTTTTGTACGTGTGTTGTTTTTTTTTAAATTCATTTTAAGTTTCTCCCACTTTCAGTAAATAAAAAACTAAGTGTAAGCGGATTGATTTTATTCTGTTTCAGGATTCACATTTTTTTCACATGAGTGTGATGTTTGCAATTTGTTTTCTGTGCTAAACACTTAAAGTGAACAATGGTAATGTGGGGCTTCTTTTTCTTTTCAATTCCATTATTATTAATTATTGTAATATATTTGGCTAATCTGTATTGTACTGTTATATTTATATATGTATGTTTATATAAAATACTTTGACATACATAACGGATTGACATTGGAAATGAACATTGTATACACTTGTACTGATGTCAAAGGAAAAATAAATCAAAGAAAAAAAAAGTGGCATTTGGCCAAAAAGAAAAAAAGGTATCCTTGGGATTACCTTGACCCCCACACGAGCTCTCATCAAATAAACCAATGTTGTTGCATACAATGGGTTAAATAAACAGCTATTCCACTGTACAATGACCTATTTTTTTGTATATTTTTGCAAGGCCTAAAATGACCTTGCCCTTCAAAAATCAACACAAAAACTGAATATATATGAAAGATCAACCTATCCTATCCTATCCCATAACTCGGAGGTCGTAGGGGCACCACAGATGATCGTTTAACCAGCGTACGCCATCTTTCCCTGTTCTCAGCAACCCTGATTGTTTCGCTCAGTATCAAACTAGTCCATTCTCGAATGTTGTCCTCCAACCTCTTTTTCGGTCTCCCTCTTCTTCTATCTCCTTGCAATGTGCCTTGCAGGATGGTCTTTGCAAGACCTGATGATCTGGTGACGTGGCCATACCATCGGAGTTTACGTTTTTTCACCACTGTGAGCAGGTCATCGTGTTGTCCAATGGCTTGTGTGATGGTCTGTCGGACTTCGTCGTTGGTGATGTGCTGGGTATAGGAAATGCCCAGAAGTCTTCTATAGCACCTCATCTCCAGGCTTTGTATTCTTCATTGGAGAAGATCAATCTATCATCTTTAAATACAACAAGTTTGGACTTAATATCTCTCATAGTTTAGGGTCAAGGTCACTTCAAAGAACCTACACTAACCGACTTTGGACAGCTCCAATGACCATGACCTTGGAGTGAGGTTGACTAAATTTGCAAAGTATGCGAGTATAATCAATATCATGCTTCAAAGAATCATAAATTTAATATTAATAACCTATTAAAAAAAGTGAAATTTTGTGAAAAATTGTAATTTTTCACTAACATTTGATGACCCTGTGACCTTGAAGTGAAGTCATTCATTCACTGATCATTTTCGAGGACTCATGGGTATACACCATCTTTCCAAGTTTAGTTGTGATAGTTGAACTAGGCTCTGATTATTTAGTCACTTTAATGTTTTTGATGTTTGCACAGACCGAGACTGACAGACGGAAAACAGACAGATAAACAGACAGACATTTATTTTTAATATCATTTTTGGACTGTTTAGGGCTCATCTTGCAAAGAATTGCAAAAATCATTTTTTTTGACTAACATTTGTTGACCCTGTGACCTTGATCTTGAAGTGATGTCATTAATTCACTGATCATTTATGAGGGCTCATGGATATACACCATCTTACCAAGTTTGATTATGATAGTTGAAATAGGTTCAGAGATATTAATCCCCTTGCAAGATTTGCATGTCCAAACAACGGACAGAGAGATAAAAAAAAAAGTATTTTGTTTGGGTTGGTCAGAAGGGGTGGGGAGGGGGGGGAGAGGGGAAGGGAAGGAATATATAGACTCACATTGCTATGCATGCCAGTCAAAAAGCGCTATATAAGCACAATGATAATAATAACATGAAAGTTCAGTGGTTATCGTGCATGCATGTGCACATGTAGGAGGCCTGACCTGCACCAATGTGGCCGGTGCTTGTTACACCTTGACCACCTAATGATGCACACTGAAGGTTACACTTGGCTCTCCTCACAAGCAATTGATTTGCTAAAGATGGCGGTGAGTAAGCCGCTTTGTAGGAGCTACAGTTCAAGTGTTCAGCGTTACCACACAAACTGATCACTTGGAGCTCCTATAAAGACTGCGCACAACTTTTGAGTCAGTCGGTGCATTGAGCACAACTTTGAGTCAGCAAGTGGATCGATTATGTAGCTTGCTGGTTGTATTTATGTAGCATGCTGGGTGTTTAAGTAGCTTGCTGGGTGTGTTTATGAAGCTTTCTGGATGTTTAAGTAGCTTGCTGGGTGTGTTTATGAAGCTTTCTGGATGTTTAAGTAGATTGCTGGGTGTGTTTATGAAGCTTTCTGGATGTTTAAGTAGCTTGCTGGGTGTGTTTATGAAGCTTTCTGGATGTTTAAGTAGCTTGCTGGGTGTGTTTATGAAGCTTTCTGGATGTTTAAGTAGCTTGCTGGGTGTGTTTATGAAGCTTTCTGGATGTTTAAGTAGCTTGCTGGGTGTGTTTATGAAGCTTTCTGGATGTTTAAGTAGCTTGCTGGGTGTGTTTATGAAGCTTTCTGGATGTTTAAGTAGCTTGCTGGGTGTGTTTATGAAGCTTTCTGGATGTTTAAGTAGATTGCTGGGTGTGTTTATGAAGCTTTCTGGATGTTTAAGTAGATTGCTGGGTGTGTTTATGAAGCTTTCTGGATGTTTAAGTAGATTGCTGGGTGTGTTTATGAAGCTTTCTGGATGTTTAAGTAGCTTGCTGGGTGTGTTTATGAAGCTTTCTGGATGTTTAAGTAGCTTGCTGGGTGTGTTTATGAAGCTTTCTGGATGTTTAAGTAGCTTGCTGGGTGTGTTTATGAAGCTTTCTGGATGTTTAAGTAGCTTGCTGGGTGTGTTTATGAAGCTTTCTGGATGTTTAAGTAGATTGCTGGGTGTGTTTATGAAGCTTTCTGGATGTTTAAGTAGATTGCTGGGTGTGTTTATGAAGCTTTCTGGATGTTTAAGTAGATTGCTGGGTGTGTTTATGAAGCTTTCTGGATGTTTAAGTAGCTTGCTGGGTGTGTTTATGAAGCTTTCTGGATGTTTAAGTAGCTTGCTGGGTGTGTTTATGAAGCTTTCTGGATGTTTAAGTAGCTTGCTGGGTGTGTTTATGAAGCTTTCTGGATGTTTAAGTAGCTTGCTGGGTGTGTTTATGAAGCTTTCTGGATGTTTAAGTAGCTTGCTGGGTGTGTTTATGAAGCTTTCTGGATGTTTAAGTAGATTGCTGGGTGTGTTTATGAAGCTTTCTGGATGTTTAAGTAGATTGCTGGGTGTGTTTATGAAGCTTTCTGGATGTTTAAGTAGATTGCTGGGTGTGTTTATGAAGCTTTCTGGATGTTTAAGTAGCTTGCTGGGTGTGTTTATGAAGCTTTCTGGATGTTTAAGTAGCTTGCTGGGTGTGTTTATGAAGCTTTCTGGATGTTTAAGTAGCTTGCTGGGTGTGTTTATGAAGCTTTCTGGATGTTTAAGTAGATTGCTGGGTGTGTTTATGAAGCTTTCTGGATGTTTAAGTAGATTGCTGGGTGTGTTTATGAAGCTTTCTGGATGTTTAAGTAGATTGCTGGGTGTGTTTATGAAGCTTTCTGGATGTTTAAGTAGCTTGCTGGGTGTGTTTATGAAGCTTTCTGGATGTTTAAGTAGCTTGCTGGGTGTGTTTATGAAGCTTTCTGGATGTTTAAGTAGCTTGCTGGGTGTGTTTATGAAGCTTTCTGGATGTTTAAGTAGCTTGCTGGGTGTGTTTATGAAGCTTTCTGGATGTTTAAGTAGATTGCTGGGTGTGTTTATGAAGCTTTCTGGATGTTTAAGTAGATTGCTGGGTGTGTTTATGAAGCTTTCTGGATGTTTAAGTAGATTGCTGGGTGTGTTTATGAAGCTTTCTGGATGTTTAAGTAGATTGCTGGGTGTGTTTATGAAGCTTTCTGGATGTTTAAGTAGCTTGCTGGGTGTGTTTATGAAGCTTTCTGGATGTTTAAGTAGCTTGCTGGGTGTGTTTATGAAGCTTTCTGGATGTTTAAGTAGCTTGCTGGGTGTGTTTATGAAGCTTTCTGGGTTAGTAGTCATTGTTTATAGTGTCCAGGAGACTGCAAATAGCCGAATCAGGACCACAACTTGCTGGGTGTATTAATTTATGTAGCTTTTTGGGTGTATTAATACAGCTTCCTGGGTGTATTTATAGCTTTTTGTGTGTATTTATATGGCTTTGTGGGTGTATTTATGGCTTTGTGGTGTATTTATATAGCTTTCTGGGTGTATTTGTGTGTTTTGTTGGGTGTATTTATATAACCCGCTGGCTGTATTAATTACCTTGCTGGCTGAATTTATGTGCCTTGCTGGCTGTATGGCTGGCTGTATTTATGTAATTGACACTCCCCCGTGTAGGACATGATTATCCTTTTACATCTTGCTGTTATAAACCATGCAATTTATCTACATCTTAATTTGTAAACGTCGTTTAAATTTTAGTTCCTATATATCGTTTAACAGCTTTTTTTTGGGGGGGGGGGGTCTCTCAAAATCCCTAAAAGAGGGGACATAATAAATCCACAAATGTGAGCTTACCTGAGTGGACTTGTCACACATAAATACACCACCATTGGTGTAATGGTGGTAGGAGTTGATGTCCTTTGGCCAGTGACCGGTCAGGTAATAAGATGGCACTACAGGGTCTGCAGAACAGGCGCGCCATGATGTGGACAGGTGCTGGTTGGGACTATGGCGTTTGGACTTTTCTGCGTGGAAAAGTGTAACAGAAATGTAATTAAATATGAAGCATGGATCCAGATTAACTATAAAGGTAAAATCCCAGGTGTAACAAAAAACACTAGACATTTGTGAAACCTGCGTGCCTTTTCTGTTTTACAATGTTTCAAGTATGGCCATGTCTGGACAATCTGCAGTACAAATATTTTAAAAATGTTTGATGGTTTAGAAATTGCTCTAAAACTTTGGAAGTGTGCTTGTGTTGCCTACACTTCCAACGAATGTGCAAATCAAAGTAGCAGAGCATCAACACAGAGCCGATAGGGTTCAGATAAGTTTGAATCTGACAAGGCAAACATCTCACATACATGTACCTAAATGCAATTATGACAGTCAAATACTTACTAAATACTACCATCGCTATGCATGCACGCACTGACATGCACACACATTCACATGCATGCACACAAACACTGACAAATGCACACACGTACACACAAACACCCACACACATATGCAGGCATACAAACACTGACTTTAAAAAAATGGACACAAGAACCACAAAATCTCCCATTTGAAAGCGCACTAACAATGTATTTTTACAATTTTAAATGTCAAATGTCCTCCAAAATGCACCACAACAATAGATCACAATATAACGCAGGGCACACAAAAAGAGAACAACAATTGTAGCCTTCTTCACGCTGTACAGTTACTGAGTTAGTCATTATTTATAGGGTCCAGCGGATTGCAAAGACTGAAAGAGTCAAATCAGGACAAAAAAATCACGAACACAGCTTGGTTGAAAGAGGACACCCCTGATCCGTATAAAAGATCTGCTGAAACAACCCTAGTGGTAACACTAAAGGCACTTCCCAAGCTGGTCACTTTACAATAAAGGCATCCCATGCAGGGGATGCTGAGGCTATACTATAATTTATCCAACCCCCGTTTACAAAAACAAAATAGAGTATAAACATCATTATAAAATCTCAACAAAACACATACATATAAAATGCCTACATTGTTAAATAATAATCTCATATGATAGGAAGCCCTAGTGACTATTTGGCAGAAAGCGTCCAATATCCCCAAGCTGACCCAACAGACCTCATACACAAATGAGTAGATTTGGAAGAGTTTTCAAGAAAAAGGGTAGGTGACTGATCTAGCAAAGAAGAAGATAGTATAGTAGATTGATAGAACAGAGTAGGAATGAGAAAGAACAAAGGAAAAAGACAGCAACAGTGGCAATTTAAAGCACTAAGTAAAGAGTGGACAATTATAACAGTGTGGCACCCAGGATTGATTTCAACTGTACAGCCATTCTTTGTATTTTAATTTAAGAGTAACTGGGGGCCAGGGCTAGGGCTTTCAACAACAAAATAATGGGATATATCTGAATATTAGCAAACTGGAAAATATTTAAACTTATTTAGCATAGCCATCACATGATACAAGATCTGAAAAGCCAGGCATAAACGCTTTTAGTCCTTCACCATATGTACAAGGCTTCATTTAAGTCACGAGTTCCTGATCTTTGGCTACTGTTGCATACCTGTCAAGTCTTATGCTTTTGACGTAATTCTTACGGAATTTTGGCGATTTTAAAGTCTTATGGCATAAGGTGAAGATCTTAAGTTTTTTTAAAATATTGGTGAAAATTTTTTTATACGTAATATATATATATCGCTAAGGTTCGTGAACTTGACCATCCATGCATTTTCACAAATTTCTTATGGTATTTTATTCAAACTTATGGTATGGGAAGCAAAATCTTATTATAAGAGTCCACAAGAGCTTGACAGGTATGCTGTTGTATTCATTTTGATGGGTTTTTTTTAACTCAATAATTGCAAACGCTTTTTTTGCTTCGCTTTATTTCTACAATTGTACAAAGATGTTTTTTTAAAAAGTTTGCAGGAGCACAGCTGCAACCTCTCTTCTCCGTTGTGCGCTATCGTATGATAGGCTGCAGTTTACTGGAGATGGGATAATGGCGGATGGCAAAAACGGCTATTTGTGTAACTGGAGGGAGCACAGTCCGTAAACAAAGCTGATAATTCCATCAAGGCAAACCACCAAACAGATCTGTTTGTCAGCTGATGTAATGCCCAGCCAGTGATCAGGCAAGGTAGTCCTCCTCCTTTTTTCTTACGTTATTCTCCTGGGCTCTTTTTTTACTGGCGAGGTTGCAGGCCACTATATCCTGCTCTTCAAACATGTACACACACAAACAAAAGCGTATATTCATGGCAAATTGGGGTTTTGGATGAAATGTAATAATTGGTAAGCTTATTCATTTTTACACGGAAAGAGCGCAAAATTGGTCTAAAAATGTTAAAAAAAAAAAAACTAGTTCCAAAAATGGCTCTTTTCGTCAAAAAGTTGACCTATTTCGTCTCCTAACCCTTACCCTTATACATCAAATTTATCCAGAAAACAGCCCGTCCCAGATAGAGCACTCTAATATACTTAAAACACCCCCATGCATTACAAGAGCACTCCCATGTACTAAAAGAACACTCCCATGTACTTTTTTTTTTAAAAAGGGGGGTAGGGGGGGGGGCGGGGAGGGGAGGGGGCGGTAGAAAAAAGTGGTGTGCTAGTTAAACCCCCATTTTGTGCATAAAAAGCCAAATTTAACATCCCATTTCTCCATGAATACATGCGCACACACACACACACATTAATACAGATCCATGCATGCACACACACAAGCCCCGTCCCACCCCACACATCTATGCAAGACTCAGCCCAATTGCTGAACAACAACAGCAGATGATCCAGCATAGACATGCCACAAATGATGACCCATTGCCTTACAAAATATCTATAGTAACAACTTCTAAGGAGAAATCCGTCCTCACTGCAAAAAGACTGCCTATTTTCAAAGCAGGTGTTTTGTTGTTTTTTTGCTGTTTTTTTTTTAAAACTGACCTCTGGCAGTGAGCTGTATTGCTCCCCCCGCTCCCACCTTCCACCCCTCCTCACCTTCCCCCCTCACCCCCCTCCCCCAAACAAAAAAAAAAACAAACACAACAACATAATACGCTGAAGCACAAATAATGTGTGCACACTAAATGACAAGCCATACATTGGATCTTTGTAGTTGTTGAGTTGATGGCCTGCAATCCTTCGGTAGAGGGTATAAACCGAGGCCTAATCAGTGTACGTATGCATTCCTGACGCTCATGGGTCATGTCCTAGCCGGCCGAGAGTGTACCAATACACACAGCAGGCATTATGTGTTCTCCCCACTCTACCACCGCACCCCCCTCTCAGATAATCCAAAGCTTAAATAACACAATAACTACTGGGCTGAACTATATCACCTCCCCTCAGGAACGGACAAAGGCATGTTTGAAAGTCATCACACATTTAGTGCACAGACTCACTGGCAGTGCACTTGAAACGGTTTCCACAAAGCAAATCTATATATACTTCAAAGAGATAATATGAGGTCGTAGCACAGCTTGAAAATTAGGCGATGTGTGACTTGGATATATACAGATGCGGGAACACAGAAGCCTATTAGTGTATATTGCTCTTCGGGCTTGTCTTCACGGTCTTTTTCGCTAACTGAACGTATTTTCTCAGAGTGCAAACTAGGGGCCTGTTTGTCCAATTGCAGTATCTGAAGTGGTAGAGCGTTCGCCTGGCACACCGATGACCCTGGTTCGAATCCCGTGATGGGCAATCTAAAAGTTGCCTTTTTGTTTTTTACTGTTCATTTTAGCATCAGGGCCGCTCTGTTGGCTCAGTGTTGATTTATGTCGTTACCCCATATTTTTTTCCTGGGATGGTTATCCCCGTACGCCATATCGCTAATGGTGGATGTAGCCGTTAAACTTCGATGTTCGTTCATTTTCATTCTAGGGGTGGTTGAAGTGAGTACCAATGGTCGCTCATCAGACTATCAAGTCTACACTTGGAAGAGTTGGCACTACAGGCATAATCGATTTTCACTGCACATTGAACTTAACAGGATGCCTACGACTAGCATGCTCCATCCACAGGGAAGGAAGAAACGGGGGAAAACATTGACAAACGAGACTTGATATGATAATGATAGGTCTTTGCTAACAACACACATCAGCCACTGGGCTTCATAATGTGGTGGCAGTATTGTGTGTTCAATTTAAGCCTAGCCAAAAAGAAAAAAGAAAAAAGGAAAGCTTGTGGGTCATGCTAATGCCTGAACAGACCACCATTTATGGTATCAGACGACACCCATTAAGACACCACGTCTGCTGTTTTAAGAGAGGTAGGGAGATAGCGAGATAAACACCAAAATATTTTGTTCAGAAAAGAAACAGTTCGTGTCAATACAAGTATCTTACTTCGGCACAGATCTCTTTGGCCCTGAAATAGAACTTCGAATGTTTCACGGGCGAGACGTTTGTTTAGTTGGGTCTAATGCTGAGAGTTATTTTTTTTCCCTAAAAAATATTCAATGTATATAAAAAGGAAAAGGTTTTGCTGAGATCAGTGTTGAATTTGGCTTGCGTGGGATGATGTTGGATAGGTTTGTTGCCCTGTCGTCGTCCACACGTTTGCAGGCTGGAGGATTACATCCACAACGAGACAAACATTCACTACCTTAATGGACGGAGGGAGACAGGGAAGGAGGGAGGGAGGGATGGATGGAGAGAGAGAGAGAGAGAGAGAGAGAGAGAGAGAGAGAGAGAGAGAGAGAGAGACAGAGAGAGAGACAGATCGAGAGAAAAGAGTGTGGGTGGAAGTAATGAAGATAGGTTGTTTTTACTTATAGAAAATGTCTAGGTGTGGTGTTCTACAGACATCGTTCATTGTGTTGTACAAGTGTACAGAAAATAATAATAATAATAATTACTGTATTTATAATGCGCTTATCTTATAATAATTATAACTCTAAGCGCGCACTCACAACTCACGCACGCATGTGCACGCTTTAGTCAATGACACATGTAACAATTACGCAAAAAATACATTCACTCAAATATACTCATACCACAAACAGACCAGACACTATATGCAAGAGACAGCTGGCGATGGGGTGCGTAGTGAGGTCATAGTGTTAGAACTGCTTGAAAAGGTAAGTTTTGAGGGCAGACTGGAAGGAGGTGGGAGAGGGTTTCTGACGGAGAGAGAGTGGAAGAGTATTCCAGATGGATGGGCCGTAGACAGAGAAGGAGCGGGACCCGAACGTGCTGAGTTTGGAGCGAGGAATGCGGAGGCGGAGAGGGTCGGAGGCAGAGCGAAGAGAGCGAGAGGGAATGTATGGGTGAAGTAAGTCAGAGAGATAGAGAGGAGCGGAGTTGTTGAGGGACTTGTAGCAGAGAGACAAGGTCTTGTATTGAATGCGTTGGGAGATGGGAAGCCAGTGTAGGGCTTTGAGCAAGGGAGTGACGTGGTCAGATTTCTTCTTTCTGAGGACGAGGCGGGCAGTATTGTTTTGAACGCGTTGGAGAGGGAGAGTGGTGGAGCGGGGAAGGCCGGAAAGAAGGAGAAATGTCTACGTATTGTGTAATGCTGGTAAATCTATAGGACCTTTTGCAAAAATGGTAATGCAGAAAGAATGGTTAGCTGTGACATCATGTTACTACAACTAGCAGCAAGGTTTGATCGCAGGCTCACAACTAACATAAAAGACAGTAACATTACAACAACGTTTTCTATCAAAGAGTATCACAACTCACACACACACACACTGTATCTGGGCGTTGAAGAGTACACAGTGCTTAGTTAGGCCTTTGCCCAATATTGGGTAGAGAGGGCTTTGATGGCTCTGATACACAGCCCACATTGATCAGAATTTGGCAATCTCCGTGTGTTTGAATTGGCTGACAAGCGCTTTGAGTAGATATTAGTCCCCGGACACAGAAAGGGAGAAGACACGCGCTGCCCAGAGTGACCCTTTTCATCCGCCCGGGTGAAGCACAGAGGACTGATATAACCAAACCATAATGACCACACCTACATCATTTTAAACGTGCCAACACATTTCCAAATGACCGACAACAAATATTACACGCAAACAATCGTACATTTTTAACACAACCACGACTTTAAAAGTCATTTTTTGAAGTCAAATATTTGCAAACAGATAGCGAGTTTGGCAATTAATTTGTATGTGCAATAGTCGCACGATTAGTCAGTAAAAGCAGCAAACTCCACAGCCTAGCAGTGTTAGGTCTGTTCTGTCCATGGTTCAACAAGGGTGGTCTTGCCGTGTGAAGTCAAATCCTACAGTTCTCACTTCAAGTCTTAGCAATGACAGTATCTAGTCAATGTGTGGCATCTGTTGGTATTTTAGACCTTTTTTGAGCTCATACACTGGCAATTATAACTAAGAAGTGGCTGCAGCCGTTGCTTGAGCTCAAAAACTGGATATTAATTATATGAAGTTTTTGTAGCCGTTGTTTGAACTGATACTCTCCGGTCCTGATTTGGCTCGGAGGAGTCCGCTGGACCTAAAGCAACAATAAATCAATCAATCAAAACTGATACTCTGGCTATTATAAGAAGTTATTGTAGCCGTTGTTTGAGCTGAAACACTGGCTATTATAAGAAGTTACTGTAACCGCGTACCGCTGTTTGAACTGATACACTGGCTATTATAAGAAGTTATTGTAGCCGTTGTTTGAGCTGAAACACTGGCTATTATAAGAAGTTACTGTAACCGCGTACCGTTGATTGAACTGATACACTGGCTATTATAAGAAGTTATTGTAGCCGTTGTTTGAGCTGAAACACTGGCTATTATAAGAAGTTACTGTAACCGCGTACCGTTGATTGAACTGATACATTGGCTATTATAAGAAGTTATTGTAGCCGTTGTTTGAGCTGAAACACTGGCTATTATAAGAAGTTATGGTAACCGTTGTTGGAGCTGAAACACGTGCTATTTGAAGTTATTGTAACCGTTGTTTGAACTGATACACTGGCTATTATAAGAAGTTATTGTAGCCGCTGTTGGAGCTGAAACACGGGCTATTTGAAGTTATTGTTTGAACTGATAGTGATACACTGGCTATTATAAGACGTTACTGTAACAGTTGTTTGAACTGATACACTGGCTATTATAAGACGTTACTGTAACAGTTGTTTGAACTGATACACTGGCTATTATAAGACGTTACTGTAACAGTTGTTTGAACTGATACATTGGCTATTATAAGAAGTGTGTCAGTGTTTGTATAGTGTTTTGACTCCACATGCACACATACAACATAAACTGGTCCAATGTGAACTATAATCTGGTCTAAGACCAGTATGCTGCTTGTATTGCGGGGTGGGAAAACTTTCGTAACACTGGCTGTTTTTCCCGTTCCGAAGTTCATTCATCTCTCTCCTCCCTTCTCTCTTTCTCCCTCGTCCTCTCTCTCTCTCTCCCCTCCTTACTTCTCTCTTTTTTCACTCACCACTTCTCTCTCCCTATTTACTTTCTCTCTCTCTCTCTCTCTCTCTCTCTCTCTACTTCTCCCTCTCTTCCCTCCCTACTACTGTCTCTCCCCCCTCTACTTTTTAACAACTTCCTTCTCTCTCTCTCTTCACTCCCTCCCTACTTCTCTCTCCCTCCCTCCCCTCCATACTTCCTTCACTCTTTCTCTCTTCCCTCCATACTCTGCCCCCTCCACCCCATTTTTTTCTACTTCCCTCTCTTTCTCTCTTCCCTCCCTCTCTCTCTCCCCTCCCTAGTTCCTTCTCTCTCTTCCTTCCTTCCCTACTTCTCTCTCTTCTCCCTACTTCTCTCTCCCTCTCTCTCAAAATATAATTTGCAAGTGGCAGGCGTGTGGTGCAGCGGAGGAGCAGCGTTATGAGAAATCAATGTTGCTTACATTACGCAACAACGATTCCAATTCTCCCACAAGCTTTTTTTTTTTTTTTTTAAACAAACCAAAAAAAGCAATGTGAAAAGTCAGGCCACTTGTGACAGAACTATTGTTGGACATGTCCAAAACAAAAACGTCACTGGTCTTTAGCATTCAACCTGGAATAATAATAATACATCCAGGTAACACAGTACTCCAGCTCACTTTACGCCAACATCTTTTCCACCTTTCTCAAATCTGCATCCTCCTCCTCCTCCTTCTTATCATTATTATTACCTTCTTCTTCTTCTTACCTTCTTATTATTATTATTATTATTATTATTATTATTATTATTATTATTATCATTATTATTACCTTCTTCTTCTTATTATTACTATTATTATTTTATCATCATCATCATCATCATCATCATCATCATCATCATCATCATCATTATTATTATTATTATTATTATTATTATTATTATTATTATTATTATTATTATTATTATTATTATTATTATTATTATTATGGATGCTATAAATGCGATTTTTATTACCCCCGTGAGGCACCACAGTGTCCTGGAAGAGTTTTCAAGAAAAATGATAGGTGACTGGTTTAGCAAAGAAGAAGATTATAGATAGTATAGTAGATTGATAGAACAGAATAGAAATGAGAAAGAACAAATGAGAAAGACAGCGGCAGTGGGAATTTATAGCACTTAATTTCCAGAAAGTGGGGATACTATTTATACAGAAATCCCCCAGCACACCCCCAAGGGGAAAGGGAGGGGAGGGGGGGGGACAAACTGATGAAGAAAAAATGCCCTTTAATAAACTTAAATTTTCAATGCTTGAATGACACCACTCAACCTCATCAAATAAAGTCGGAATCAAGATGCCAACTCACTTCCAATAAATTACAACTCAAACTGAGTATCAGAAATATTATTACAAGCAGAAAGAATGATGTTAACTGTCAGGCAAGATTTTCAAAAAGCTACTACAATACAATAATACAACTATGACCTCACAACTGTGACAAGGCTTCACACAAGCTACACAATGTTTTGCACCATGTCGTAGGCGGGAGGGTGCCAGCTATACAAATACACCCAGCACGCACTAGGTACCTTATCCCCATCCCCTGTCGCCCAGTATTGTACTCAGATGTGTGGGCATCTTATTAATGCGCCCAAAGGCGTCAAGTGAGCGCCTAGAGCGGATTGACTTAGATCCTGTATCGGCCAGCGCCTTGAGTAGCTCTTGCGCAGGAAAAGCGCTATATAAAAGTTATTAAATGTAAAAAAAATAATTTAAAAAATAAAATAAAGAGGTACCGAAGACTACACAGTCTGTTGTTGCCTACGTTGTGTAGTGTCATAGGCCTGGTACCTCGTTCTCTCCATGGCCAAAAAGGTTTAGTGGCTTAGGCAATCGATGACCGGCAAAGGGATGAATGGGCCGTCATGTCAGTGTGACCAGGAACAGACTGCCCGGAGACAGACACAGATAAAGGGTGCCGTGGTCGGGTGGACTTGACTAGACGTCATTAAAAACTTATGACGCCCTACTAACGCCAAAACCTGATACTTACAAATATCATGGGATAATTACAAATATCAAGGGATAATTACAATTATCATTGCAAAATTACAAATATCTTCGCGTGATCATGTTTAATTTTCAGTTGTGGCTCTAGCAGTCTACCTGGAAATGCGCCAAAACCGAAAATTGTAATTATCACATAATAATTACAATATTCACTTGAGAATTAAAATTTTTACGTGAGCATGTTTAATTCAGGCTAAGGCGGCTTACTAGCGCCAAAACTTGCATTTACAGGTAGCAGTGATAATGGTAATTAACACGTGTTCTGTGTAATTCCCATATATGACGGCCTACTAGCGCCAAAACCTGATAATTACGAATATCATGGGATACAAATATCAACGACATATTTACAATTAACAGGTAAAAATTGTAATTCTCAAGCGGTAATTACAATTTTCGGTTTTGGCCATAGCCATGGTTTTGGCCCATTACCAGACGGATTGCTAGAGCCAACACTGAAAAAAAAAATGATCACGCGAAGATATTTGTCATTTTTCAATGATAATTGTACTTACCTCTTGATAATTGTAATTGTCTCCTGAACTTTGTAATTATCAGGTTTGGGCACTAGAAAAGCGTGACACTGTGGATTACCGGTGTCTCTGTAAATTACACAGAACACGCGTTAATTTGAATTATCTCGTGATAATGGTAACTCTCTGTTTTGGCGCTAGTAGGCCGTCATACAGACTGCTGGCACTGCTGATGCCACGTGCTGCTCAGCTCGCAGTATTTCTCTTGACACACTGCCTAGCTACCCTGTTGTCACACACGGACTGCTCATGAGGACGTCACAATCAAGCCTAGACCTTATCTCCGCCAGTGGCGCTCAGTGTATTATTAATTTTCTATTTTGAAAACAAGAGAGAGACAGACAGACAGACAGACAGAGAGAGAGAGAGAGAGAGAGAGAGAGAGAGAGAGAGAGAGAGAGAGAGAGAGAGAGAGAGAGATCACTAATTATTATTCTGACTGACATCAATGTGCCTTCACAGTCTCAGCTTCCGATCAATGTTGAATGACCCGACTCTTGTGGTCTGTGAATAACCAGTCCGGCAGGCGCAGCTTTCCTTTTCTTCTTTTTCTTTTTTTTTTTCTTTTTTTTTTTTTTTGGTGTGGGGGTGGGGGGACACTTTATTGTCCCTTTTCATTGGGAAATTCTGGCCCGCTTCCCCCGGGGAAGGCGTGGTCGCAGCCTGTGGCGCGCCCAAACCCAACCTACCTCATATTAATTGTGTTTTTGACATTTTTGCTTGTTTGTTTTGTTTTTAAAGCATGCATGTACATCGTATAGGCAGGACACGCACTTTTCCAGGAGCAGACATTGGAAGTGACCACGATCTCGTGATGATGTCTTTCCGGCTCCATTTGAAGAGAGTAAATACAGCAAAGTGCACTAGGCTGAAGTTCGACCTGGACAAACTGCAAGACCCGGAGGTGGCAAAAATATTTCAGGCCACAATTGGAGGGAAATTTGCACCACTGCTTATTTTGGGGGCAGGCGAAGTAGATGTCAACACCATGACCAATACCTTCAACTCAGCTGTAACAGATGCCGCCACTGAGATCCTTGGCAAGCACCGACCAAAGAAGAAGCCGTGGATCACACCTGAACTTTTGGATCTGTGTGATAAACGAAGAGAGTTAAAAAAGAAAAAGAACACCTCACAGGGAGCTGATGTCTACCGAAAAATCAACAATGACATCCGAAAAGGCATGCGCACAGCAAAGGAGAACTGGATAGAAGATCAATGCCAGGAAATAGAGAACAATCTGAACAAGAACAACAGCAAGAAGGCCTACCAGACTGTGAAGCGGCTGACAAGTGTTAAACAGCCCAAAGTCTCCACTATCCAAAGCAAGTCTGGCATTTGCCTTACAGAAGAACAAGAAGTCTTGGACAGATGGACAGAGTACTGCTCTGACCTTTACAACCATACACCAAAGGGAGACCCATCAGTTCTAGCATGTCCCGAGAGCAGAGAAGAAGAAGAAATCCTCCCAATTCTCCGGGAAGAAGTTGAGGCAGCAGTGCAATCGCTGAAGAAAGGGAAGTCAGCGGGAGTGGACAACATACCAGCGGAACTGCTACAAGCAGGAGGAGAAGCGATGACTGATGCTCTCACCATTATCTGTAACAAGATCTGGCAGAGTGGGGAATGGCCTACACCATGGACCCAGTCGCTTGTCATCACTCTTCCCAAAAAAGGTAACCTTCAGGAGTGTGAAAATTACCGCACCATCAGCCTCATCAGCCATCCCAGCAAGGTCCTCCTGAAAATAATACTCAACAGGTTGAAACCACAAGCTGAACAAATCATAGCTGAAGAACAAGCAGGATTCATGGCAGGGCGAAGTACCACTGAACAGATTTTCAACCTCAGAATAATCTGTGAGAAATACCTACAGCACCAACAACATCTATATCATGTGTTCATAGACTTCAAGAAGGCATTTGACCGAGTCTGGCATGCAGCTCTATGGGCAACCATGAAAGTGTACAACATCAGCCCTAAAATTATAGAAGTCATCAAAAGCCTATATGACAAGGCTACCAGTGCAGTCCTCCATAACAGCGTCATCGGGAACTGGTTCAGAACAACAATCGGTGTGCGTCAAGGATGCCTACTCTCTCCAACACTCTTCAACATCTTCCTAGAGCGCATCATGTCAGATGCTCTTGCAGATCACGAAGGCACAGTCAGCATAGGGGGCAGAGCAATCTCCAATCTTCGTTTTGCGGATGATATTGATGGATTGGCTGGAGAGGAACAAGAACTTGAACAGCTTGTACAGAGGCTTGACACCACCTCCAGAGCTTATGGAATGGAAATAAGTGCAGAGAAGACCAAAATGATGACCAACAACACCAATGGCATCAACACGGACATCAAAGTACAAGGCCAATCCCTCAACACAGTGCACAGCTTCAAATATTTAGGAGCCATTGTGTCAGACAATGGGTCTCGACAGGAAGTCCTCTCCAGGATCGCACAAACAACTGCTGCCCTGACAAGGTTGAAGCCCATTTGGAAAGACAGAACCATCAGTCTACATTCCAAAGTAAGACTGCTGCGCTCTCTGGTCATCTCCATCTTCCTATATGCTTGCGAAGCATGGACCCTCACAGCAGATCTCCAACGAAGAATACAAAGCATGGAGATGAGGTGCTACAGAAGACTTCTGTGCATTTCCTATACCCAACACATCACCAACGTTGAAGTCCGACAGACCATCACACAAGCCATTGGACAACACGATGACCTGCTCACAGTGGTGAAGAAACGGGAACTCCGATGGTATGGCCACGTCACCAGATCATCAGGCCTTGCAAAGACCATTCTGCAAGGCACAGTGCAAGGAGGTAGAAGAAGGGGGAGACCGAAAAAGAGGTGGGAGGACAACATTCGAGAATGGACTGGTTTGACACTGAGCGAAGCCATGAGGGCTGCTGAGGACAGAGAAAGATGGAGTATGCTGGTTAAGCGATCATCTGTGGTGCCCCTACGACCTTCGGGTTATGGGACAGGATAGGATAGGATAGGATGTACATCGTGTGCTAAACTACGACTTCCTTTCATGAGACTGTTCACCAACCCTGCATTATGAAGCAACCAACAGTACCTTTACACAATGACAAAAGTCTACAACGCATACAGTCCTTTATTCCGTTGGACAACAACAAAATCACTAGTTGAAGATGTACAGAACTGAACTCGGAACTGAGGCTAATTGATCTAGTTGAAGATGTACAGAACTGAACTCGGAACTGAGGCTAACTGATCTAGTTGAAGATGTACAGAACTGAACTTGGAACTGAGGCTAATTGATCTAGCGGAAGATGTAGAGAACTGAACTTGGAACTGAGGCTAACTGATCTAGCGGAAGATGTACAGAACTGAACTTGGAACTGAGGCTAAGTGATCTAGCGGAAGATGTACAGAACTGAACTTGGAACCGAGGCTAACTGATCTAGCGGAAGATGTACAGAACTGAACTTGGAACTGAGGCTAATTGATCCAGTGGAAGATCTACAGCACTGAACTCGGAACTGATGCTAATTGGACTCTCCGTAGTCCATATAATACGTTACATTTTAAACTGTGACAGTCCAGAATATATTTCCGTAGGATTATATTTTCTGTCCAATATTATGTGGTATAATAATGTACTAGACTATGCTATGTGTAATAGTCCGCACAACAGCAATGAGGTCGAGGTTGCTAACCGGAACAAGAAGAATAGCGTAGTAAGCTATCGTGTACAGCGTGACTTTCCAACGCCAAGAACAAAATCGATGACTTCCGTCCTACTTTTAACAACAATGATAAATCTAGCTCCGAACAAAGGCAACGATTGTCCACTGCGAAACTGTGCAAAACCAGAATCAATAACTAAGCTAACACAATACTACAACCACCAAACGTCTGAGTGTAGAAATGCAACTACCGTTTCAGTACACGAAAGCCGCCACACTTTATAACGAAAGGGAGAAAAAAAAAAAATTTCTAATAAAGTATAAAGTGTATTGTTTTTATCTAGTGCTTTTCTAATTCAAGAGCTGCCCGATACAGGATATAACTCAAGCCGCTCGAATCGCCAACTTGCCATCTTAGGCGCACTGTCTGTCTCTCCAGACCACCACCAAGCACACACCTGGGCGACCGGGGGTTGGGGAGAAAGGACCTAGTGCTTGCTGAGAGTATTTGTGTAGCTGGCACTCACCCGTATAGGGTTTTTGAGCGTTGGAATCTTTAAATAACGTCCGGGCGATGGAAGGCGCGCTCGCACAGACTAGACCTCGACTTATACTGTCATCCTAAGGAGGAGAGTATTTGTTACGATCAACACTCAATGTCATCCACGAACTTCCAGAGCACAGCAACAATAACCCCCACCCCCCACCCCCCAAAAAAAGTTTCCCACCCCCCCCCCCCCTCGGGCCTCTCTTCCAAAACAACAACGTACGAAAATAATAAAAAAAATAATGCCCGTCGCTAACCAGCGCTATTATTGTATTAGCCCGCATACTACATGAGAGAATACGGCAGCGTAGGCCACAGAGCACAACATCAGAAGAAGGGCGGGTCGCGGAGTAGGTTGGCACATAGTACAATAAAATAGACCAAAAAGCCGGCACAGGGAAAACAAGCTGCCGCGTCAAGGACAATCACACTTTCACAACGCAATAGCCACGAACAAAGGTTATTATAAAGGGGTAGGGTGATTTTAGTAGAATTATTTTCTTGCAGGAAATGACTACGCCATAGGCTTTCTTGCGGGAAATGACAATGCCGAAAATAAAAAAATAAAAAATGCGCTGTATGGTTTTACTGCTGCAGGAATGGTGTACTTCCGCCTGGAAAAAGATTGAAAGGCCTTAACGGTAACCTTTCCAGTACCAAAAGCAATTTCCTGCTCTCCAAAAGCACATGTATCATTACCCCCTCATGGCGTGTGTGGCGTGCCTTATCGTCAATCATTCACCCACCCTCACTCTCTCACTCATCCACGCACACTAGCTCTTCAGTCTCGCTGCCACTCTTCTGATGGTTTTCAAAAGAATCGTACCACCAAACAGCTTTCCAGTTGTTGTTTTTAAAGTCTCTCTACAAACCTCCTCCCCCCCCCCTCCCCTCCCTTCTCTCTCTCTTTCACGCGTCCTGTTATCCATCCTGACATCATTACTATTTCTCTTCTCAAGAGCACCCCTTACCTCACTCACTCACTCACTCTCTCTCTCTCACACACACACACACACACACACACACACACACACATGCGCGCGCAACACACAAACTTCCCTCATCTACCAAAGCTCACACTTTCACTCTTCGAAGTTCTCTCCTACCCCCACCCTCTCCCTCTCTCTCACTCTTCGGAGGTTTCCACTCATCCTCCTATCCCCCCCCCCCCCCAACACCCCTACCACTGCTGTTTCACCCCAGGAAAAGAGAAAGCGACTAGGAGTGAGAGCTGGAGATTGAACTGTCACACTAAGCAGACGACCAGACTAACATAAACAAGGTGCTGATCTGTTGACACCACTTTCACTGCCCCCAAGTCCCTTTACAAACCCGCCCCCAATGGCCTCCCTCTCCCCCCCCTTCCCCCACCCTCCTCTTCCAAAAGGCGGGGACATCCCGATTCGCCTTTTCCGCTAATCAATTTCATGGCAGATGCCATTTATAGCGCAGGCACAACAAGCATCTACAAGCATTTTCATAATGTAAAAACACGACGATCGAATATACCGACACTGTAGATTTATTTCGTTTATTGAGTGCCGAGTGGTTTGGGAATCTTACTTTTTGAAAGACAAGTCGTTGCCAAAAATAGGTATACTAGAAGGGCAAAGACCCTAATGACACACATGCTCCTTATGGAACTCCAAAATGAGTGCCCCCCTCTCCCACCCACCCCTCACCCCACTCCCACCCCATCCCCCACAACAAGAAAAAAAAGAAAGAAAGGGTGGCCTTAAAATACAAAGTAATACCGACTATCATCTTTCTATGCTCTTGACCTTGAGATTACATTGACCTCCGGCTCAAAACACACTCATGGATGTACTATCAAATAAACAACAGCAAACGTATTATACCAAAATAACTTTGACCTTGAAATGATCTTGACCTTCAGTGACCTTGACCTTGGGATGATCTGACCATCACGTGATCTCTCACGCATGTTTGATCAAATAACCCAATGGTGTTGCATACCATGGGTTAAATAAACAGCAATTCCACTGTACGATGACCTATTTTTTGGTATGTTTTTGCAAGGCCTAAAATGACCTTGGCCTTCAAGATCAACGCAAAAACGGAACATATATGGAAGATCAATCTATCATCTCTAAATACAACAAGTATCTATACAACCCGACTTTGGACAGCTCCAGTGACCTTAACCTTGGAGTGAGGTTGACCAAATTTGCATAGTACTTCTCATTGATATCTATCATTCATTAAAAAAAAATCATAAGTTCACGTGAAATTTTGTAAAAAATTGTCTTTTTTTAATTTTTTTTTTTACAAACATTCGATGACCCTGTTACCTTGACCTTGAAGTGATTCACTTACTGATCAGTTTGGAGGTCTCATGGGTATACACCATCTTACCAAGTTTGGTTGTGATAGTTGAAACCGGCTCCGAGTACTTCGCCACTGTAAAGTTTTTGCACAGACAGCAAGCATTTAAAAATTCCCAAACTTTCACAAACCTTACACAAATTTCTTCGTTTTTGAAAGACTTTCAAAGGCCTGGACAATAAAATCAATTTTTCCCAAACTTTCCCAAACTTTCCCAAACGCTACGAACCCTGTAAAAATAAGATCCTGGCACCGTTTCTGCACAGAGCCAGGTATGTCCCCATTTACTGCTGACGATAAGATGTTAAAATCAGTTCCTAAGTGGTTTTTCTTTTTTAAATTCGCAAGTATCGAGATAAGATATGACAATAATTTAAAAATCCACGAGCAGTGAAGATTCTGAGGCGATAATGAAGACTTTCACACCTACGACTATATTGGCTAGGGTCTTCCTTCAAAAGAAGGAGGAGGAAGAAGAAGAAGAACGAGCAGATGGATCAAGATAAAGGAACAAGAAGAACAAGAAGACGGGATTCGGGGTAAGGGAGGGAGGGAGAGAGACAGAGGCAAGAGAGAGAGAGAGAGAGAGAGAGAGAGAGAGAGAGAGAGAGTGAGAGAGAGTGAGAGAGAGAGAGAGAGAGAGAGAGAGAGAGAGTGAGAGAGACAGACAGACAGACAGAGAGACGTGAATAGTATTCTGAACCACCACCCACTATAAAATCTAACGGTCCTTCCCACTCGACAATCAACAATCTCTTCAGTCAACAATCCACACCAGGAAATCGTTCACTTCACAATTCCGCCTGTCCACTCCTATCCACAGAAAAAGTGGGTCACACACATTCATAAAGTTCCCGTTAATCCATACCCCAGTCAACACAAAGCGATATTGAAAGAAAATCCTCCACACTACGTTATGGCCAAACTAACGGGGCTCGCTCGCAGTCAACAAACTCCTGCGCCCCATTTATACATATAAAAAGACAAGCCTTTAATTAACCAGCCCCGCCTGCCACTTACAAAACTATTGGCCGCCCATGTTTCCCCGTTACTTTTCTGACAACGACAGCGATTCTTATATAAACGAGCACAGAAAAACAAGATGTGATTTTTGGCGACTTATTTCCACCAAGTTAATAATGGTACATTTGCAAGTTCCGTTCACTTGGGGGGCTTGCGTAAGCCACGTGTTCCTAGTCAATTTCGACACCTTTATATTTTGGTCCGCACTGCAGTAGCTCAGGAGAGGGGCCGGGTAGCCAGTTGGTAGAGCGGCTTACTAGTAACCGAAAGGTACCTGGTTCGAATCCCGGTTTTGCCAATGTGTGACCATATTATTTTCCCCTTACCATCAACTGGTTCGCTGGTGTCAGAATAATGTGATCAGTAGTCGCCTATACTTCGGTGTCGTGTGACTATAATCTACAGAACATTTAGGAGCTCAGGAAGTTAAAGTGACCGCAATAAACCCTTATGATATTTATATAGTTTGTAACTCGAGAGAAGGTTTTTAACATCATTTGCCTTATAAGCGTGTTTAACATGAGCTGGCGGTTCGTTCCACTTGGGTGCACCGCCATTACTAACGCAATTTCTTCATAGATTAGTTCTGTAGTGTTTACTAAAATGACCATGATAAGACAAAAACTGTCCTTCGGAGACAACTCTATTAACTGATGGGCTAAGTTGTGGGAAGTTAAAAAGGTTTACAGGTAAACCACACAGTATGGTTAATACAGACAACGGTACCCAGCTATTTAGTATAAATTATCAATACTTTTTTTTCGCATGAAGATGCTGGTTTTTTTTTCTTCTGAGGACTCTTCAATCAGGCGTCTTCAAAGGCTTTGGAAAATCAGTCCCTTGATTGTCATCAAGCCCAGCTGATACACTGGCGAGCTGAGAGCACAGCCAAATGGTCATCTATCCACACATGCCAACCATTGTCAGCAGAGAAGGGGAGATAAATCTTTCCTATCACCCCCTCAGTCCACGGAGGACAGCGACTATTACGGATTTTATCCAACATGCTATGGATAAACTCCACCTCATTAGGCCAGCCACCTACTTGTGTTCAACACAAACGTTGTGTCTATCTATGTATTATAGGTCTGTAGTGCAGAGTAGCCCCACAACACTATTTCATCCCATCAAGCGTGTGTATGCGAGTACCACTGCCAACAATCCAGCAGCCTATAAAATCTGGGTTGATGTAAAGTAGGAACAGTACATCGATTACTCTAAAAGACCAACGCTAACATTGTTCTAAAGGCTAAAACATTAGATTTCCAATAAAGACTCTTACACAGAGGTGGCCATCAAGATTACCAACGAGTACCCCAATCTGCGTTATCGCGTGGTATTACGGAAAGGGGGCTCGTAGTCTGCCGTCTCCACCCCGGAGTCTTGTTGACTAGACCTGGGGTCAGGATAAGGCCTAACTTATGGTAACGGTAAAACTTGCCATGCGGATAGCGGAGTATTATTATCTCAGTAAAATTATAAGATATTGAAGTATTTAGACACACAAAAAAAGGATTTTAAAAGGCGCTGATGACTTGCTGGCTGTATTCAAAATGGCTTGCGGGTGTTTTTGTTGTTGCTATGGTGATGGTGGTGGTGGTGGTGGTGGTGGTTTTACACTTCTTTCAGATGGCAAGCACTTATTTTAGATCGTAATTCAGGTTAGGGTTACGTATTGAGCGCATTTCACATTGTAACGTCATTCATTCCACTGTAAGCCCATAGTTCGGATTAGGGTCACTTGTTCTGCACTTATTCCACGTTATAGTTTCATTTCAGGCCATTTCATTGTAAGCACCTGAAAAAACTGAAGCCAGTTGAAGCCAATTTGGAAAGACAGGACCATCTGTCTACATTCCAAGGTAAGGCAGCTGCGCTCCCTTGTCATCTCCATTTTGCTATATGCTTGCGAAACATGGACCCTCACAGCAGATCTACAACGAAGAATACAAAGCATGGAGATGAGGTGCTACAGAAGACTTCTGGGCATTTCCTATACCCAGCACATCACCAACGACGAAGTCCGACAGACCATCACACAAGCCATTGGACAACACGATGACCTGCTCACAGTGGTGAAAAAACGGAAACTCCGATGGTTTGGCGACGTCACCAGATCATCAGCTCTTGCGAAGACCATCCTGCAAGGCACAGTGCAAGGAGGTAGAAGAAGAGGGAGACCGAAAAAGAGGTTGGAGGACAATATTCGAAAATGGACTGGTTTGACACTGAGCGAAACAATCAGGGTTGCTGAGGACAGGGAAAGATGGAGTACGCTGGTTAAACGATCATCTGTGGTGCCCCTACGACCTCCGAGTTATGGGATAGGATAGGATAGGAAAAACCTGAGAAGCCGCCCTTCCCCTTACCCCTCCTCCACACAAATGCAGTTTGATTTCTGACAGCGACAAATGGACGGCTGTCAACATAATAATTG
Source organism: Oncomelania hupensis (assembly GCA_036898135.1). NCBI lineage: Eukaryota > Metazoa > Mollusca > Gastropoda > Littorinimorpha > Pomatiopsidae > Oncomelania > Oncomelania hupensis. The sequence goes on from CM072511.1 coordinate 163,373,355, forward strand.
TGTATGGCATTTGTCTTCGACTTATTGCGTTTATTTATTACCTCCGTGGTCGGTGATAGCACTAAAGGTTGTTGACCCTGCCCCTAGTGCTTATCAATACAAATTGTGCCCTGTATCTTTATCACAATAATTATCCTAAAACACTAACAGTATCCCGATCACTATTTCCCTAGTCGTATTACAGTATTCCTATCGCTATATCCATGAAACTGTCCTTATCACTGTATAATAATAATAATAATAATAATAATAATAATAATAATAATAATAATAATAATAATAATAATAATAATAATAATAATAATAACGGATTTTTATATAACGGGTACTCCAGCCTATGACCAGACTCACCACGCTTTACATAGTCATTACATATAAATACATGCACATGATAAAACATCGCTATTGCTACAATACACCAAAAGACAGAACAGTAAAGGTACAAACTATTTACAACTATGTACACAAATTACAAAAAAGACAGAAATAGACTATTTACAACTATGTACACAATGACAAAAAAGACAGAAATAGAATAGCAAAAACCTATTCACAGCTATTTATATGCCCGGTTAGGCCCAGGAGGAAAAACAGTATAAATATTTACAGCCGTGTATACACTTACGGATCAGACAGAGACAAAAGAGGAGAGAATGGCAGCGGGATACAAATCAGTCTGAATAATGCAGTTTGAAGAGGTGGGTTTTGAGGGCCTTTTTGAATGCTTTTGTTGATTGTATGTTGCGTATATGGGAGGGAGGGTCACGTGTGGGAGGGAGGGTCACGTGTGGGAGGGAGGGTCACGTGTATCCCTATAACAGTGTCCTTATCACAATAGCCCTATAATAGTATCCTTATCACTATAACCTTATCACAGTATCCCTATATCACTATCCCTTTAAAAGTAGTCCTAGAACTATATCCTTATAATTATAAATATAACTGTATCCTTACCACAGTATCCTTATCTGTATTGCCCTATAACAGTATCTCATATCACCACAGTATATAATATCCCTGTCACCAGGTAACCGCATCCCCATATCACAGAAGAATCAAAGACTAGCCCGTTTGTTGGGACACTCGGTGTTTGCTGAGAACCTTCACTGACCCTGGATTTAATTTGTTTGGTTTTCAGTAAATTGGAGTTAGCTATGGATTTGTGTCACCCCACTCACTTTTGTGATAAAACATCATCTATAATACATGTGTAGCAGTATTTTGAGCTGCCAAGTGCTTAGTACTGCAGCGTCAATCGTACGTTTACAACGTGTAGTGCACGCACTGGTGTTATGGGCTTGTCTTCTTGATGCGAGAATGATAGATACAGTGGCCCAAATCAAGCATGAACCGCGTGGTAATCAGCAACAACACTGATGTTCATTTATCAAGCATTGGTTTTTACTGTTTTTCCAGTCATCAATACAGGGATTTTTTTTTGTTGTTGTTTTAATTATGTGAATTTGTTGCTTTGGGATTTTATCACCGTTAGCCATTGTTTTGACTGTATGACTGGAATTGTCATTGAAAAATGATGCCTATCAATGAATGAATAGACGATTTAGCGTTTGCTATACTGTAAATATGTATGGAATAGAGGTTTGTCAATGATATCCTGTTTTATGACCTGTGACCATCGTGACTGCAGTTCTATAGAGCGGTAGCCAGATGTTTGCGTTGCTTCACCTTCTCATCGCTGGTTAACGGACCTCTAACCCGCTTCAACACACTAATGTACTGTCCCGATTGTGTGACCCAGCGCCAAGGATACACTCTACCGATCAATACTACTGCTACACTGTACAGGCGATCTTTATCATCCTCCTGCTGCTACATTGCATGCCTTTCATGTCACACATATCAATCTGCTGCCAAGCTTCAGTAATTCCAGACTTCCCATCTGTAGACATTGCAATGGCTATTATTGGACAGATTAATAGCATACTCATGACTCCCAGGAATAGACTTTCTTTTTATATGGTGTTCAATACCCTTTCCACAAAGTATGTCTGTCACCTATCAGCACTGCTCTACTTCTATGCTGCTATGCTTCTCTGCTGTATTACCGATATTGCGCACAGCGATTTTATCAGCAGCATGCTTCGATGCTGCATGTCACCTATCAATACTGCACTGCTCAATAATGCTCTAATTCTATCAGCTATGTTTGCTATAGTTTCTACTAAGGTGCTGCTTTTTCTTTCTACCGTTCTTTTCTACTGCTATGCTGCTTCTTTTAAAAACTGTTCTACTGTTCTCTTGTGACTCAAGTTTCTACACTGCATATCTGTCACCCGTATAACGCTGCAGTGCTCTATGCTACTATACTACATGCTGCTCTACTGCTATACTACTGTTGGTAACACTACGTACTGTGACTTATTATTGCATTGGTTAACACTACATACTGTGACTTATTGTGACGTGTTTGTTACAAACACTACATACTGTGACTTGTTGGCTAACACAACATACTGTGACTTATCACTGGCATACTCCACTGTGACCTATCAGCGCAGCTATGAATGGTCCCCTTGAAGGTATCGATTCGCACACAGTTCACTAAAAGGAAGCAGTTGAATCGTTAGACAAAAGAAAGAGTATTTAACTGTATGTGTGTGTGTGAGTGAGAGAGGTTAGGTGTGTGTGTGTGTGTGTGTGTGTGTGTGTGTATGTAGAAGGGGATGGGGCGGTGAGGTTGTTGGGGGAGGGAATGTTGAAGTAAACAGAGGGAGGAGGCGGGGGTGGGGGGTGGGAGGAGAGGAGAAGTACTGAAAGAGAACCAATTGTACACTAGTACAGTTCAGAGATTTGTGATTTTCCTTGAATTTTCTTGGGAGATGGAAAGTATCTTGCCCACAAAAAAAAACAACAACCCAAAGACAGTGCAGCTTCAGGCATATATATATAGAGCGCAGAGAGCTGTATTCGCAAGAACAGGGACAACAACATCAACAACAGTAACTTCTTCAACCCAGTGCGTTGAGTGACTCAGGGACTGAGAGGAGGTTTGGGTGGAGGAGAGGAAGAAAAAATGAAAGGGGTGTTTTGGGTGTGTGCGTGCGTGTGTGTGTGTGTGTGTGGGTGTGGGTGTAGGTGCGTCAGCCTACCGTAGGTTCCCAAGTACTTGGTAAGTTTTTTCACCGGGGTTCTGAGTTACCGTTTCGTTGTGAGTTACTTTTTCCTATGAACTCACAACGTCAAACTCATAAATCACGTAATCAGATCGTAACTAACATCGCCATGCAAATATTTCAACTAACTCAGAATAACGTCAGAGTGTCATTCATACACACACACACATATACACACACTTCGAGAGCAGAATTTTCATCTCATAGCTCTCTCTTCAATTGCCTCATTAAGTTTTTGACCTTTTGTGACCTCAAATCTGATTGGTCTTTGTATGGAAAGACACGAGCGGCTAAACCAATCAACAGAGTTGTCCAACACAGAATGCCCGCCAAAGTTGTCACGCCACATCGTGATCTAGAAATCCGTGCAGCGTGCTGCTAAAGGTAAGAAGTCATTTTTCAGACATTTTTTTGCTTTGACTTTTAACGAATGGCTTCTAGTGATCTATAAAACCGTTTTCCGAGTTGGCTACAAAAAAAGGCTGGTTGCAATCTTATTTGAATGTAAAACTCAGCTCCATGTAAAGTGAGTCTGCACTGCTAGCAGACTGAATGGGGCTGCCAACATATCTGACATTTTGCTGTGCTGTGAGGCAGCCATGACAGTTATTTTAGTTGTAGCCATCCTTGTAGTTTACAAACTATGAATGGTGGGGGCAAATCAAAATTGCTTTCGGCTTACAGTGAAAAATGTGTAGAGTAACTAGATGAACAGCAGTTGCTACGATTAATGAAACATTAAAACGTCGGCAATCATACATGCCGCTAGATGTAGAGGAGATTTTGACTGTCGGCAGTTAATAAAAGTAAAAGTGACATCCTGAAATTTTGTAAAAGCTAGCGCGATCCCAGTTTAACCTCTGTAAATTATGCAAGATTCTTATAGTAGATTAATCTTTTATTTCTGAGCAAGGAGGTGAATGCGGGAGGTAATGTGAAGGTGACAAGCATTTTGAGTACCACTACCAGTCCAAATACGTAATTAGGCCTAGATCTGGCTGAAAGTGACAGGCCTATCGTTTTGTTTTTATTTTTGGCACCCCGGAACTTTTCACATGACTGTGTAGCTAATGATACATTTTCTGTAAGTGAGCCTAGATTGAAATTTCAAGATGAATATAGTACTGTACATGAATTTGATTTGTATATTGTGAAAATTAAATATACATTGTTGTTAACGTCTTCTTAATAATAGCCTTGTGATGATGATGTATTTTATGAGCCACACTTTTCCTTCGTTTCTGTGAGCATCGGGAGTAAGAAGACGGTAACAACAATGTATATTTTCACAAAATACAAATTATTATAGTATCATATATTATAGTATTACTATTATACTGCTTTCCACATTCAAATCAAAACAGCCAAGTTAATAGTATTTACTCAAAAACAATACAGCAGACTAAAATTTACTGCTATAATGAACGATTGCTGGCCGTGCATCTTTCACACTGTCCCAATAAACCACTGGAAAATAGATCAGATTCCGTCTGGACGATAATACGTTTGTTCATAGATCTATACAAAGCCTGTGAATAACCGGTTTCGTTCTTTTGGAGCAAAATCCGAGACTATTTTCGTCGGATCAGCCCCCTTCACCTGTTTTGCGCGGACATGCAGGGCAATAGATCGGCCCGATCGTCTGTTAAAAAAAAAGAAAAGAATTCAATGAAAACTAAATTTAAAAAAAAAAGGTTTTGATTGAGAATGATGATTATGGTAAAATGTAAATAAATGTTTGTTCTTATATAGCGCACATATCTCAATCAAGAGTAACTCGAGGTGCTTTTTAGTACATTGGTCACCGATATAGGAACCTTCACATAAAGTTAGCTTCTGCCGAGACAAGAATCCGATTCTGTGCAAACTAACCTGACAGCCCATTTGTAAAATAGAAGAACTGAGTCTGATCATGCAGAGGTGCCAACCAGTATGGATTGACCGTATTTAATTCCGGCGAAGTGAATTAAATACGGAAATACGGTAGCTTTAATAAAAATACGGAGGAGAAGTTGCCGATCGTTTATCTTTGCCAGCGGTGCTTCTGTACCGGTTTCTGGTCTCATAATAGTACTCCTGCACTCACTGAACGTCGCTGTGTTCAACAAGCTGATATTTATGGTGATTTTAGAGTAAAACAAGTGTGATGTTCAACAACCTGATTTTCATCGTAATTTTAGAGGACTGAAAATAGCCTGCTGTTTTAGAGGGAAGCCTGTCGTTATTTAATAGTGTCATTGGCTGGGTTTTGCGAGAAAAAAATACTGACAAGTGTGATAACAAATACTGTACTGACAAACGGGTCCGGAAATACTGACAAGAAGATTAGGGGGTTGGCACCTCTGATTATGAAAGTATTGAAACCTTACTTTCTTACACTCCTCCCTCCCCCCCACCCTTCCCAAACCCTATGTTGCTGGGATTTTTTAAAACTTTGAATAATGCAATTTACTTGCAGAACATGTCATCAGGCTGTGATAATGCCAATGGGTCAGGCTGTGATGACAGTGCTAGTGGGTCAGGCTGTGATGGCAGTACTAGTTGGTCAGGCTGTGATGACAGTGCTAGTGGGTCAGAATAGTCCCTGATATCGAGGACGGTGACACAGACAGCGACACATTCTTGCGTAAGATTTTAAAATTTTTTTGGTACCTGTGTACTCCTTTTAATTTTTACTGTGTATATGTAGATGGGGGAGGGGTGTTAATTTGCTTTCTCTGCCCAAGCAGGTAGTCTGATGCTGAAAGTGTCGTCTGCATGCAGTCCTACCTCCATAACTATACTTATTCATGATTCAAGTCCAGTGTATGTGTGGGAAAGGGAAGGGTAACCAATATATATATAATGAGTCAGCTTCCTGGAAGTTTTGTTTTCCTCAGTTATCCATGATACTTGTAGGGTGAGGTGTTTGGCAAAACATTCATATTCACAGTTCTGATAGATCATATAGTGTGCTCTGTTGTGCACATTTGCTCAAGCTCATCAGTTGTGTTCCTTTTTATATTTCTGTGCAGTAATATACTTTTTCAGTTTGGCAGCTTTTTTCTTTCTTTTTTTTTTTGGGGGGGGGGGGTGGGGTGGGGTGAAGGGGGGGGGGGGGTTGTCTCTCGAATGCATGCAAACATTGTGAGTATGTAATGTGTGTACGTGCTTTGTTAAAGATTATTATTATTATTGTCATTATTTGTTTTCATTTAGCTCTAACCGATATCAACCACCTCGCAAAGAGAAAGTGGCGTGCAAGCTTGAAGAAGGCCTCAAGTTTTCCAGGTTGGTTTGAACCTTTTTAAAACAAAAAGAAGATAAACATAATGTAACAAGCCATGTTGAGTTTAAGAATATATAGTATACTAGCCGAATTACCCATGGGGGCCCCACCAAATTAAATCCATGCCAACTCCCCCTCCCCCCCTGAACTAAAAGCCTCACACCCCCCTTCACCTCAAGCACCAAGTAAAAGAATACAATGCACTGTAGGTCCCAATCCCCCCCTGTCCTGGGTGGCGGCAGTTACGATTCGATTGAGAAGCGCACAATTGTTTCGATCATTTTGTTTTATTTTGATTGGGTGTTACTGCGTCATACCCCCGCCGAGGTGCCGGGGGTTTCTGTATAAATAGTATCCCCACTTTCTGGAAATTTAGTGCTTTAAATTCCCACTGTCGCCGTCTTTCTCATTTGTTCTTTCTCATTCCTACTCTGTTCTATCAATCTACTATATTATCTTCTTCTTCGCTAGACCAGTCACCTATCTTTTTTCTTGAAAACTCTTCCGGGACAAAACTCCTCATTTGTGTGTGAGGTCTGTTGTATCAGCTTGGAAATATTGGACGCTTGCTGCCAAATGGTCACTAGGGCTTCCTATATGTTATTATTTAGCAATGTAGGCATTTTATATGCATGTGTTTTGTTAATATTTTATAATGATGTTTGTATTCTATTTGGTTTTTGTAAACGGGGGTTCGATAAATTAGAGTATAGCCTCAGCGTCCCAGTGTTACCACTGGAGTTGTTTCAGCAGATCTTTTATGCGGATCAGGGGTGAGTCCTCTTTCAGACAAGTTGTGGCAGTGCTTCAGATTGTTGGAGCGCCCGCGCCATTGGCGCATATTTTATCAGAATGGCGCGTAACAGTCAACGGGAATGCGCCAGCCTGGTGCGTCATAAAAATCAAGAAGGACTAGGTGAACATACGATACCAATACCTTCGATTGTCAATGACCCATCTTTTTCAAAATTGACCCATCATTTTGCATGGCCATGGGTCATTGGGCCCATGATGTCTGAAAACAATCTGAAGCACTGTTGTGGGCTTGATTTTGTGGTCCTGATTCGGCTCTTTGCAGTCCGCTGGACCCTGTAAGCAATGAATAACTAACTACTGCGTCATTCTGGAGCATTCTCAGACATTCTCCATTTTTGGGAGGCTATAAAAATAGTGCACTGTCTGCTTGAAGTAAGTCATCTTCAGAAAGAGATCTTGAATGCAGTTGTTGATATTGCTGAATAAAATTGGAAAACTTCATACGACGACTCCTGCCTTATTGCTGAGTGAACAGGTTGCGTGGATAAACGAATTAGAGTTACACGAGATTCAAGCATCGATTCAATAATCGTGTAACAGCGGCGCTCTGCATCGTAATCCCTCCCCCCAGTCCATCGCAAGGGATTTTAAAAATCCTGATGCTGATGTCCATGACGGGTGAGTGCCAGTTACACAATACACTGTACATGCACCGAGGACAGTGCAGTACTCCATAACAGCGTCATCGGGAACTGGTTCAGAACAACAATCAGTGTGCGTCAAGGATGCCTACTCTCTCCAACATTCTTCAACATCTTCCTAGAGCACATCATGTCAGATGCTCTTGCAGACCACGAAGGCACAGTCAGCATGGGGTGTAGAGCAATCTCCAATCTTCGTTTTGCGGATGACATTGATGGATTGGCTGGAGAGGAACAAGAACTTGAACAGCTGGTACAGACGCTTGACACCACCTCCAGAGCTTATGGAATGGAAATAAGTGCAGAGAAGACCAAAATGATGACCAGCAACACCAATGGCATCAACACGGACATCAAAGTCCAAGGCCAATCCCTCAACAGAGTGTATAGCTTCAAATATTTAGGAGCCATTGTTCAGTCAATGGGTCCCGACAGGAAGTCCTCTCCAGGATCACACAAACAACTGCTGCCCTGACAAGGTTGAAGCCCATTTGGAAAGACAGGACCATCAGTCTACATTCCAAAGTAAGACTGCTGCGCTCCCTTGTCATCTCCATCTTCCTATATGCTTGCGAAGCATGCACCATCACAGCAGATCTACAACGAAGAATACAAAGCATGGAGATGAGGTGCTACAGAAGACTTCTGGGCATTTCCTATACCCAACACATCACCAACGACGAAGTCCGACAGACCATCACGCAAGCCATTGGACAACACGATGACCTGCTCACAGTGGTGAAGAAACGGAAACTCCGATGGTATGGCCACGTCACCAGATCATCAGGCCTTGCAAAGACCGTTCTGCAAGGCACAGTGCAAGGAGGTAGAAGAAGAGGGAGACCGAAAAAGAGGTGGGAGGACAGCATTCGAGAATGGACTGGTTTGACACTGAGCGAAGCCATCAGGGCTGCTGAGGACAGAGAGGGATGGAGTATGCTGGTCAAACAATCATCTGTGGTGCCCCTACGACCTCCGGGTTACGGACCGATAAAGCAGCCTGAAGTTGGGTATTGCACCAATACACCCATCGTGCACATATATTCCCCCTGTCCTGGGTGATGCTGCTTGCACGCATTCCATAGCACGGACTTCACACACTCTTGTTTAACTTTTTCACTCCCTCATCTCCTCCCTCCCTCTCTGCCTTCCCCCTCTGCCTGCCTTTCCCTCACTCACTACGTGTCCTGGGTGACGCTGCTCTGCGGCTGCCACACTTTCTGTGAGAAGGCAGGCTGAACTTCGGCCACATGTGTATAACATGAATACATCCAGCATGCACCATAGGTGCTAATCCCCCCAGTCCTGGGTGGAGCTGCTCGCATGCAGTCTATCGCATTGACTTATGTGTTAGCGTTCATTATCATCCAGCGCCTTGAGCAGCTCTTGTGCTGGTAAAGCGCTATATAAGAGCAGTATAAGAACACCTCTTGACTACCGAGAAAGAGCCATCTTCAACTAGACCAACATGGGAACTGTCTCAAAGGCAACTCTGAAAATTCTTAAGGATGGGCAGAGCATTCCCGAGCGTTGAGAGGTCATTTTGAACAGAACAGAACTGAACTTAGACCCGTTTTGTGAGAGGTCCTGATTCGGCTCATCATAGTCCGTTGGACCCTATAACTAAGCAATAAATAGCTAACTAAAGTGGTGTTAGTGCAAAAGTGTTCACAGTTGTAGTAGACATGTATCAAAATGCTAAATCGTGTGTAAAGACAAAAAAATTGCCTGTCTGCTCAGTTTACGTGCTATGTCGGGGCAATGCAAGGAGTAAATTTATCGCCGATACTTTTTTTCATTGTTTTAAAATGATTTAAAGTTGTTTCTGGCACAATATGGTGACGGTGTAAAGTTGCCACACTGATTAATTAAATTTTTCTGATGTTGAAGATTGTCCAATTAATTTTGCTCCTATATGCTGATGACCAGCATTGCTATCGGAAACAGTTGAGGACATGCACAAATCTTTAGACGGCTGTACGTATGTGTGACATAGACCATGAATGCAGATCAACTGAGAAGAATTCAAGCAATGGAACTGAGATGCTACAAAAAGATCCTTGGCATCTCATTCCTCGTCCATGTCATGAACGAAGAAGTTCGCAGAATCATCACAGCGAATATTGGCCCATACGAAGATCTCCTTACAACTGTGAAAACAAAAACCAGGAAACTCCGCTGTTACGGCCATGTTACAAGATCCAATGGCCTGGTAAAGACTATCCTCCTGGGACCTGTCGAGAAGAAGAGACACAGAGGCAGACAGAAGCAAAGATGGAGCAGCGACATTGAAGTATGGACAGGGAAGCCATTTGGAAAAACCCAAGCCCTGGCTCATGACCGTGAAAGATGAGCAGCAGACTGGTACACAGCTCATCACAGTGGCGCCTCAACGACTCCACCCAGAGTCAATGCAAGAAAAATATGGTTTTGAATATTAACATTGCAAAAACTAAAGTGATGATGTTTTCAAGAGACATTTTTCCAGATCTATGTTGATAATTTAAAAAGCTTGAGTCGTATAAGCTTTGACCTACTACTTGTATTTAACATTGACTATATTTGTGTTCAAAGGAATCAACTAGTTTTTAATGCGTAGTAATGATTTTTTTTCCCACAGCCACTGACCATGCAGTTTTATCATCGTACACCACAACAGATCGCACAGCTATATAACGCATCAAGAAGAGACCAGGAGATGGCTTCTACATCATCTCGAGAAAGCGAGCAGTCGTCAAAGTCGAGATGGAAAAGGTCAACAATTAACCAGAAGATGGTGTCAAGATCATCTCTAAAAACTCTAAAAAGAAGATGGCAAAGACATCATATGTGAGCGAAACGTCGAGAAACAGGGATTTCTTGTCCGCAGAACATAAGCAACTGATTCAGAATCACTTCAGGAGCCATATTCTGGAAAGAAGTTTGCCTGGAAAGTCGGAGTGTGAGGAATTCATTTGATCGAATGACTCATTCAAGAAAGTCGTGGCAAAAGATCAAAGGTACTGTTAGGAATGAGATTGAAAAAACAAGACGACAAATTCAAAAGCTTCAATCCTAAACATGAGTTCATTCAGTTAAGAACATAATCACTCAGTCTCTTCTACATGACACTTCTGGAGTTTTTGCTTTCTGTTTTAGCAAACATGTGTCTATTTGATCATCTCTTTCACTTTTTATTTTGTGGCGCTAAACTGTTCGTGTTTGAAAAATGGTTTGTTTTAAAAGTGTGTAAACGAAATGCTTTTAAAACCACACAAGCAACACGTTTATACAATTCTTAGCTTATGCATAAGAAGTATTTCAAAATTGTTCTATACAATTGTAGCCTGATGTGCTACATCTGTCTGCCCTGTCAGTCAATTAAAAAGCGATTTTGGAATGTGTTGATAAATTGAGCGATAATTTTGGGTGCCCCTTGGCACATCTTAAGCATTAAATACTGTAAGATAGTGTGGTAAGTGGGGACAATTTACCTTTTTCATAGACCATGCCTGTCTTTTTAAAAATATCAATCGCTAACATGTAATGTACACATGTACAAATTATTTATTTATTTGGTATGATATAGATATATGTTGCGCTCAACGTGGACAATTTTTTGTATTTTATTGTAAACTGCATAATGTGAACATTAGGCAGATGACTTGCCTAATGTTAAAAATTGTCAACATTAGGCAGAAAATTGACTAATGTTCACATTATGCAGCTTCATTTTGCCCAATATGAACAGGTTTGCCTAATTTGAACAATCATGTTTATTTTGAGGAGAGAGAGCGAACGAAAGAGAGAGAAGCAGATACAGTAGACGTAGAAGCAGAAATAAGACTAGTAGAGTTATCTCGATGGAATAGCAATTTATTCAAAAGAGAAGATAACAAGATAAAAAAATAATAACTAACTGAAATGCAAAGAATAATAGGATACAGCAGATACATGTAGAAATTTATTTCGTCATAATGCATGTCTAATTTACAAAACTCACAAAATACTGTACAATAGAAAACTTCAAAGATACATTTTAAAATCTCTTGCAGGGAAAGAAACATACAATAATGTGTGTGGCGTATTGCTGAAAAATAGAAATAGGCAAAAATTGAACAAATAAATGTTTTTACAATTTGATCTCAGGGCCTAGAAATTGTTGCATGATCTGCCAGGGTGACGGCGGCAGTTACACTTAATTTCTTTTTTCACGCAGCTGCATCGTCCCGATGTACACTTAGTTGTACATTGGTGTAAAATAAAATCTTCAATCCATTAAAAATAAACACACTGAACAGCACTCAAAATATGGAGAGAAAAAAAGAGGTGAGAAGACAGGTGAAGGAATACTCAGTCCTTAATGAGAAAGAAAACTACACAATAGAAAGGGAAATAGAACAATCCAAGTGTAAAATAAAAATGTTGACCCATTCTCTCTCTCTCTCTCTCTCTCTCTCTCTCTCTCTCTCTCTCTCTCTCTCTCTCTCTCTCTCTCTCTCTCTCTTTCTCTCTCTCTCTCTCTCTCTCTCTCTCTCTCTCTCCAAAAAAACATGATTGTTCACATTAGGCAAACCTGTTCATATCGGGCAAAATGGAGCTGCATAATGTGAACATTACTCAATTTTCTGCCTAATGTTGACAATTTTTAACGTTAGGCAAGTCATCTGCCTAATGTTCATATATGCTGTTTGTTGCCTAGTGCTCACATTAAAGGCAATTGTCCACATTGAGCATAACATATATATTGCTGGTATACAGAAAAATGCATATTTATTTTGCAACATCCTCTTTTTTCCAGTATATGGTCAGTGTTACCACATTTCTGAAATGATCTGCTTTTATCTGCAAACCATTAAGAAAAATGATTTTGAATTTAGGTTATGAACTATTGCGTTGTTGTTTTTTAATGCAAGGTACAGTACACTGCAATATATCTGCTGAATTTGTGAGACGGTAGAGGGCATACAGTACAATGCATGTATAATAAGGAAGATTTTCCCAATGTCAGGTGGATGAACATTACTTGGGACACCCTCAGCCTTTACAGAAATAACAGGTACAATGCACACATGCATTCAAACCCCCGTTGAGGTGCCGGGGGTTTCAGTATAACTCATTTGCTCTTTCTCATTCCTGCTATGTTCTATCAATCTGCTATACTATCTTCTTCTTCGCTAGACCAGTCATCCACCTTTTTCCTTGAAAACTCTTCCGGGACAAGACTCCTTATTTGTGTATGATGTCTGTTGGATCAGCTTGGGAATATTGGATGCTTTCTGCCAGGTGGTCACTAGGGCTTCCTGTGATGTTATTATTCAGCAATGTAGGCATTTTATATGTATGTGTTTTGTTGATAATTTATAATGATGTTTGCATTCTATTTTGTTTTTGTAAACGGGGGTTCGATAAATTAGAGTACAGCCTCAGCGTCCCCTGCAAGGGATGTCTTTATTGTAAAGTGACTGGCTGGTGGAGAGCTTTCAGTTTTACCACTAAGGTTGTTTCGGCAGATCGTTTATGCGGATCAGGGGTTGTCCGGTCCTAATTTGGCTCGGAAGAGTCCGCTGGACCTAAAGCAATAATCATGTAATGTAATGTACATGCATTCAATTAGATGTGTAAAATAATTCAGTAAGAATTCATGAACAAATTGATTACATTTTATTTTTCAAGTGTTCTTGTGGGAATCATTCTAAATGTATTTTTGTATTTGTATATGTGTGTTTAGATCATAACCATGTTTAAGATCATGTAAGAGTGTAGACCCGTTTCGTGAGAGGTCCTGATTCGGCTCATTGTAGTCCGCTGGACCCTATAGGCAATGAATAAACTAAATGCATAATAAACTGCAGTTCTCATAAATCCCCACCAACCTTGTGTTTATAAATAATAATTTGTGCATTTGGTTTTTTTTTAATTCATTAATTGTGCATGTGTGCTTTTTCCCTTAAATATGCTGTAAACACTTTGTAATTAATCAAAGGAACTCCGTGTGGGATAGTTAATCGTTGCTTAAAAGGTCCAGCGGACTACAGTGAGCTGAATGCACCTCCCGTCAGCACGACTTAGTTTTATTTACTTTGGGATGTGGTAGAGTAGTCATAATATTATCATCAAATTGTATTTTTGTATTTGTATGTGCGTGTTTTGTGCATGCTTTTGATCTTGTGAGATTTTAGACCCGTTTTGTGAGAGGTCCTGATTCGGTTAACGTAGTCCGCTAGACCCTTATAAGCAATGGATAACTAACTAAATGAGCAGAGTCAGGACCTCAGTAGTTGAAATTTCACAAATCAATACGACACATTTTGGTGCGGAAGTTTATCTAGTTTTCTCATCACTATGGTTTTATTTGTGTGGTGACATGCGGTTTTTTTTTCCAACATGGTGTTGACATGGGTTGGATGGTTGTAGAGCATGGTTTTTGTTGTTGTGACTATTGTGTTTACTATAGTGCAAGGTAAGGTCACGGTCTCGACACGTCACGCAGATCAAATCATTTCACGGTGTTGATCTAAACTTATCGTTCACATTTAAACGAAAACCTCTTTCTGCAGCAATAGCTGCAATCGTAAAGTACTGCACACTTTTCCCCTTTGTGTTTCTGATTTTGTAAGAAAAATATACCCGTTTCATGAAAGATCTGTTTCGTGAGAGGTCCTGATTCGGCTCATCGCAGTCCGTTAAATCCTGTAAATAATGAGTTACATCGTAGTCCGTTAAATCCTGTAAATAATGAGTTACTAATTAATCTCATATTTCCCCCCCCCCCCCCCCCCACCTTCCCTCATATTACCTTGCCCAACGGAGTTGAAAACGCTGTCCATCGCTTTCTGCAGTGGCCGTTTTTTGTGCTCGGGACGCCGTCGTGCTCTCGTTATTGGCTTCCCGCAGCATTTTGTTCAGACAAGCACTTTTTAACACATCAGTTTTAAACCAGATTTTTTTTTTAGAAGTTGACTGTGTAAAGATCTTTTAGTTTTTAAGAGATGTTGGGTTGTTTTTAAAGATTTACGTAGTATTATAAAGTTTTCATTTGATTATTTTTGAGGTCCTGATTCTGCAATACTTTGTGATTGTGGACTATTGCTGGTAGTTGTGGTGCATGGACTGAGCAAGGTATTTGGTTTAGGTGTGAACAATAAGTTTAGATCAATTCCGGGGTTGATTTGTGCTCTGCGTGACAGCGCTCACATATTGTCTACACTTTGTACGATAGTAAACACAGAGTAATACTGTAAGCTGAAAGTCAACAATCGGCCATCCCATGTCAAGCGCCTATGGTTTCTTCTTAGCCAAGCATATAAAGTTATGAATGTTTGCACAAAGCATGTTTTAGTTTTATTCACGTTCACAAATTGTTCATTTCTTTTGCAATTATGATGGATTACTTACGTGAATACAGAGTTACATGTATATAAGATTATATTCATTTTCAGTGGCTGCTTATTGTTCTATACACCCGTGTGAATACCGGGGTATCTTTCATTATCGTGTCCATACTTTCTGAAAATTTAGTAAGACCAGTTGTGTCTGTTTTCTGTTGTTGTTTTTTTGTAATTGAATAAAACTTTTCGTTTTAAACCTATCTTTCACTGGCGTGTTCTGTGTATACTATTGATGTTATAGTCTGACCTTTCTATCACTCCTCCAGTTTGCATGTGACTTGTATGTTATAAGTGCACACATAATCATGGTGAGTAATGATTTGACTTGACTTTGACTAAAGTCCTGCTCTGCCATAGATAGTCTCGGGAAGAAGGTTATAATTGGAGTATGTAGAAGTGCAGGTGGATAAAAATAGTAAACAGAAAGGCGAGTCTACAGAATGATAAGGGCAATTATTGAAGCAAACATTTCTACCAGGTAAAAGAAGTGAGAGGGTGAGAAGCGGACTTACAAATACAGCAACTGATATTCAAAGTACAATGAACACTTCAAAAAACAAAAAAAAAATCAAAAGACGTAACTTCACGATTTTTTGCTCTTTATTTACATTTGTTTGATGAAGGTGCATATGTCAAATGTTCACAAAGCTTGGTTCCACTAAGCTAAAACAAAGACCACGAGTTTTTCCCCCACTGTATACAATACAGTCTTTAGTGCCTCACGAACGAATTGTCACAGGTACAAGATGCCATCAAAGTAAATTAACAACAGACAAACATTTATTATTAAAAACTCTTCTCACCCAGACTCTTCTTTCTCCATCCAAACCTCTCCAACCAAAGTTTATTTTTGTGTCCTTATTCCATACACCCTTCTAACTCCCCCCCCCAGGACTCCCCTCCAACCCTCACCACCAAACATCCTTGCTACAATTAACTATCTAAAACATTTGAATAATAGTAACAGTCATTAACGTTTTACCAATAATAGAAATTATGCAACATACATTTCAATTTATTTATTTTTAAAATTCACGCCTGTGATATTATACGAAATTAAAATATAAACAAATTTAACATATAATTAATTAGGTAGTTCATTAACGCTAGTCCCATGCGGGAAAGCGAGATCTATGCTGAAAATAACGTTTTCAATTTCCGACAGCTTTCAGTATATGGCATATTATTGAAAATGGAAACTTCAAAAATGAAGTTGGATTCTTTGTCTTTTACCCCATGCCATTTGTTTGCAAAATGTTCTTGGATTGAATGCGTGTGCGAGTTATTTTCTGTCTTTTGCCGTGCATGTGATATATTTGTTTCCAACTAATTATTACTCCAATAGTTTTTGTTTGTTGCCCCTACGACCTTCGGGTTATGGGACAGGATAGGATAGGATAGGATAGTTTTTGTTTCTCAGTTTTTTTTTTTTAAGGATTAAAAGGAATAATTGTTCCTTTGCTGAAACAAGAAGTGCAAGACTAGGCCTAGCGACGAGTAGCGTAGCTTACACTGCTAACCCTTACGCATCACCATTCCTTCTTCCTTCCCCCTTCCCCCCCCCCCCCCCCAAGTTAATCCGAGTTTATGGTCCATTAAACTAGTGTGATTACTAATTTGTTTCTCATGACAAGCAAGGTGATATAATGAAATTAGAAACGAGTTAAAATAATAAAAACCAAAATTTTGTTTTGGGACAATAAAAGTAAAACTGAAAGTAAACAGGCCTTCATAGTATTCTGAACCTGGTTCTGAACAAGAAGTCTTGCTTCTTGATTGTCACAGGCACACCACTGGTATTGTACAACCGCCTGTGGCCTCGTGGCGCAGTGGATAAGTCGCCGGTTTCCTATGCCGAAGGTCGCAGGTTCGATTCCCGCAAGGGGCGAACGTATGTGACTTAGGTACGAGACTATTGAGGTCACCGAGGGTTTTCTCCGGGCACTCCGGTTTCCTCCCTCCCTTCAATAATGGTACAGGACGCAGTCAATATAAAAATTTCAAAAATAGAAATTCAATTTTCTTTCCGTCTTCTAATAGCGATCTCCCTGCCTTTACACCACCTGTTTGCGTGATGGATGTGTATTTGGTGTGTGTGAGGGTGGATGAGACAGGTGAGCGTGTATGTTGGTATAGATCGCCGCGCTTTGAGCCTGATTGATTTGGGGAAAGGCACGTATATAGCATCCTGTATTATTATTATTATTATTATTATTATTATTATTATTATTATTATTATTATTGTTATTATTATTATTATTATTATTATTATTATTATTATTATTATTATTATTATTATTATTTCGGTGCTGAACCACTTGAGCAGCTACCCAGTCTTCTTCCTGAAGAAAGGATGCAGCCACAGGGCAGGAAGCGGTTGCTTTTTGACACTCAGGAGGAGGAGTATGAAGATCAGGACAGAGAGATCGATTGTGAAGAAGGCGGGAGTGAAGACATTGACTTCGACTTTAAGAACTTCAAATTTGAGAGGGTCAGATAAATCATAGCAGTGTACTATGTGGAAGGTTACTTTGTTGGGGAGGGGACATCAGTTTTGAGTGAGGAGGAAGGGACAGTGAACTTTCTTAAAAGTGCAAGAGGCACTGAGGATGTGTTTCGCTGGCCCAGCTGGTCTGACTGCTGCCAGATTCCTGCATCGGTTGTTTTTGGACGCAACATTGTACATGCACCATTTTCTTCTTCCGTCAGAACATTCACAGTCGAATCTCCTGCAAACCTGCCTGCCATGTACACCTGTTTGAAGCAGTACTTGACTGACAACTTTGTTTGACTAACTTTGAAGAAGGGGTATATGCATTTGACTGTCACTTCTCATCCGACTGTGCACTTTGCAAGAATTTAGTTTTCTCCAGAGAAGTGTGAACAATGTTAGTAAATATCTTACTTGATTGAACACATATTTGTGAAGTTAAAATTGTAATCAATCTAAACAGCAAAAATCATGGCCGTATTTTCAGTAGTTTTTTTTAAATATTTTAATCTGAAATGTGCTCCCCTCTAAATTTCCTTAGGTTTCCGCTGGAGAACCTGGAGGCTGTGTCCACTTTTTTTGGATTATTTTAAACATTACACTGAATTTTACTGATGTCTGTAAAGATTGTACTGTCATCAATCTACAAACCAAAAATTATGGTTGTATCTTAAATAGTTTCTGAATTATTGGCATTGAAGTGCGAGAAATTATAACTTTCCCGTTTTTCTGCTTGACAAATTGAGTTTTTTGTCATTGTTGAGGCTCTCATACTCCAAAAGTATTGAACTAAGCTGTCTGAAAAACTGGCCATGTTCTACACAAATTTATTTGGAAAATCGGAAAGTTTCAGACAGCTGCTATACATATTGTGTAAATTGTGATGACCCAAAGTTGCCCCCCCTCCCCGTGCAATGTTGCGATGGTTTTAATTGTGTTTTTTTTTGTTAAGTTTGCATGCTTGCTGACAGAAGCCATATGAGATTAGAGGGCTAGAACTATGTGTTTTTTCTATTCCTGGTTGCTGATAAAGTTGCCCTATTTTACAGTTTTGAACATAGTTGCGACAGCGTATATACTAAACTATCAATATCTCAGGAACTAATAAAGGTATCCACTCACTTTGATGTGTGGTTTGCTTGTACTTTATTTTTCCTTCAAGACATCACAAAACATACACTCTCACTTCAAAACCAAGTTTTGACTGCCGCTACCTAAATTAATAGAAATAAAATAAACTTAATTTAAATTAAATAAAATGAACAAAAATAAATGAAATGTAAAAAAAAACAGAAACAGCTACCAAGAATTGAAAAATAATGAAATATCGCAAAACTTGAAACTTGTTCCGATTATAATGGATATAAAAACAATCAAATGTATGTTTTGACCCTGGCACCTGTGCTAAAACTTTATGAATTTGTAATTCTTTTAAATACACATAGCTTTTTAAATAACCAATATTTCTCTCCTTTTCTCTTTCTATGATGATTGTCACACGTTTGAATGGTTTCTAGTTTAGCATATATTTAAATTCTTGGAAAACTAAATTTTGTTAAAATATCACATGCATTTGTAATGAAAATATAACCGTTCAACACTTGCGAGTACAATGCAATGATATAAAGAGATATTTACTGAGCAATTATCATAAATTGAATAACATTCAAAATTTTAGTTAAATTTCAATATTTGAAATTATTGTTACAAAACGGTGTTGTCACAGTGACATAAAATACATACAAAAGGCAAAAAGGAAATGTGTCTGTAACATAATAAACACAGGAAGTGTGTAAGACTCGCTGCTCATAACTGTCTTTGTAAGTTACTTCCTCATGAATATTCATGTATTCATACCTCACAAACCCCTTGAAAAATCAACTATTGAAAAATGAGCCTTAGGCCTCAATAGTCTACAGGGCTGAATTCAACACTTCCTTCTGATCTGTTAACAATCTCCAGAATGTACTTGCTTATAATGGTTATCATAATATCACAGGAAGTGTGTATAACTCGCTGCGGTGGTAAAAAACATCATAACTCACAATGATGGGTAGACGGGTATGTGTGTGTGTGTGTGTGTGTGTGTGTGTGTGTGTGTGTTTATTGTGGATGCAGGTGACAAGGATTGTAGTCCTAACCTTATCTGATGTAGTGTCACCTGCAGACCTTTTGACAGTTTGGTCGACATTTAGACACAAGCCCTGGGTTTATCTTCAGTCAGGTTGTCCTCGTTTCCAGTGTCACCTAAGGGTCAGCCTGCTTAATGCCAAGGGGAGGGAGAGAGAGAGAGAGAGAGAGAGAGAGAGAGAAAGAGGGAGGGGGGGGGGTATAGTACTTAGCATATTGTTTCCACAAAATCGTCAGCTGTTGTACAGTGTGATACAGCATGCAACAGCAAAGCGACCATAAAATGTGAAATAAGCGCCTGCAGTTTGAAATTAATCCTGGCAACAACAACAGATTTTGATTTGAAGTAAGAGCTTTCATCAAAATGAAATGACAATGCTCTATTCTGCAGGCAAACTTCAGATTCTAGCTTGGAGAAAGGAACTAACATCAAAAGTCTTAGCAAAACAACTTGTACCATTAAAGCATATATCACATGATAATTGAAACCTTTCCACCTGCTGCATAGATCAAGAAGCCTGTAAATCGTAATAGATTTAAATACACACATTTGTTAGACGGTGGTAATAGCACAGATCTGTATCTCAAAAGTTCTCCTCTTCACCCCCCCCTTACCCCCAAAAAAAATCGTTGGCATGTGGCCCACAAATGAAGCCAACCCTGAACTTCCCATGGCTTGGGGAGGACACAAACATGTCTAACATATCTAGAAAATGAAAGAGGGGTAGTGGGTCATGGGGTAGTTTGTCTGGGAGGGTCGGTAGGAGGGGAAGGGTGGGGCAGGAAGGGAGAAGTCAAATGATGGGCACCAGAAACCAGACAATCACCTCAATGATCAGAGTCAGTGATTTGCAGGTGACGCCATGTACGCCTATACATTGTGTTACTGCTTGCAGCACTTTTCTGTTAACGTGTATTATTTTGTTTACAGCACATTTCTGTCACATACATGCAGAGTTCGATGGTTCCCTTCGTCCTCCATGCTCATGCCATGGGACATTATAACCTCTTGTTCTTTATCAATCAGGTCGCGCACCTTTGCCGTCAGACAATAATCACACTGCTATTTTTATGAAACAATCTAGATCACAACTGACAAAAGCTCTGAACATAACACTTCACAGTACCCTCCACCCACCATTGTCCGACCCCACCTCCACCTCCTTCCAATACTTCTCCATCCGCCTCTATCAAATTCTCACACTACAATACTTTCAATGAAATCACTGAACCTTGACTGGGGCTTCTATAGAAATTACACAACAGGACATCACTTTCCATGGTGTGACAAAAGCCACCAGATTTGATCATTTCAACAGGCTTAGAACTCTTTTTGAAGTTAGCGTAGACAATGTTCCATATCAGTAGCAACAATGAGTAGTTCTGATGCCCAACTTTACTGCCTTTTTTCTTATAAATGCTCATTTCAATTATAGACAACCGTTTTCCCTCCGCTAAAGTAACAAGGGTAGTTTGGAGCAAAAACTATTTCCAGAACGCCCCACAAACATTGTCACTTTATTTTCAATATACAGTGCTTTTCCATTCGAGTATTATCTTCTGCTGTACAATTCTAACGAACAGCAATCTCCTACATTAATCTCCTACATTTCCACTGGCTTCCTGTGTCTCAGAGGATTACCTACAAAATCTGTACTTCCTGTTACAAGTGCGTCAATGGATTAGCCCCTTCCTACCTCACCAGAACATTCACTTCTACAAGCCATCTAGATATCTTCGTTCTTCCTCTTCCTCTGCTACAAATACCCCGCTACAAACTCCTCTGCAGGCTGTCGATCCTTCTCAGTGCTTGGTCCTTCAACTTGGAACTCTCTTCCTCTCTCTCTTCGCAGCTCTCCGAACATAGCCACTTTCAAGTCCAACTTTAAAAAACTCATCTCTTCCTTAGAAAAATCTGATCTCGCCTCCCATCACCATCATCATTCCTTCTTTTTGGATTCAGATCACCGTCGTCACACCGCACGGCCCCAGCTCCCTCACTCCTTAGCTGCTCTCCTCCTCCCCCTCCCTCTCTCGTCTTTTATAGTTTACTTCTAAATATTTTTTTCATGTTTGTATTATGTCTTTGCATAATTTATTAGTGTCTCGTTTTTGTTTTACTTCTTTTCGTATGTGTTTTGAAGTTAACGTTAAGTATAAATGCGTGAGAAATGCAATAGGAAAAAGCTATATAACTACCCTTATTATTATTATTATTATTATTATTATTATTATTATTATTATTATTATTATTATTATTATTATTATTATAAGCCTATTATTATTATTATTATTATTATTATTATTATTATTATTATTATTATTACGGCTAGGCTATTAATCTCCTTTATCATAACTAGCTGCCAGCAACTGCTTTCCTATCTGCTCGCTATCGATGCTTCCATTTAGACGCCAACCAACAGGGTTTCTTCTTCTTGCTACATCGATGCTACAGTTGCCATCGACAGCAACAACAACGGTCAGCCCAATCTTTACCAATCTGTTTGCTTCCAACCGATCTAGCCGTCCCCTGACAACCTGCTGTACTATGAGAGAGTAAGGGGAAAAGGGGAGAGAAGAGTCGGTCACATCCACCTACAAGCTACAGGCATCAATAAAAACGCCCATCAATGAAGTCATAGTGGCTAGCTAGTCAGTAACATTGAACAGGTCATGTACTAGAGAGAAAAGAAGACAGAGCCCCAAGCCTAGTTTTTGACTGGAGACTGCACTAGGAGTATTGAACAACGTTGGCAGCAGACATTGTCCATACTGCAGTGGTAAACAAGTGTGAAAGTCGTACATACCTCCACAGTCTGTTGAAGCGCTTCAACGCCATTCCTGTGGCGGCACAGATTCCGTGGAATGATGACAATATACACCACACAAATAGATCACGCCACGCACACTCCACTTAGTCTGCTGAGCACTTTCTTCACGGCCCGATCATAAGCACAAGGGCGGAGGAAAACATTGTAGCCAAAACAACACTGTACAGGACTAGCTCTCGCTAGCTTAGTGGCGCACTTTCAAAACAGCTCACAACAACAGATGAAGCCAGTCTCCTATTAACATCTCGTGAGAAAATCGGCGAAGATGGCTATGTTCCAGACACTCGCAGCCAACAGCCTCACGAACAAGAAAGAGAGAGAGGGAGAGGGAGAGAGAGGGAGAGGGAGAGGGAGGGAGAGGGAGAGAGAGAGAGAGAGAGAGAGAGAGAGAGAGAGAGAGCGTTGCGGAGGCAGGCAGACACACAGAACACAGTGCAACGCATGCGCACTTGAAGCTTTTGCATTGATTTTTTTTTAACTGTGGGGCCCGTTAAAGAGAAGCAACGTAGTCCCACTTTTCCTGTTGGCGTTACGTTGACAACCATTACGGATTTCCTCCCACAGATTTTATCTCCACAACTTTTTAACTCCTTCACAGCCATCCAAGATCAAGTATAAACAACAGAGGCTGACATTGGTGCTGGCAAAATGAGACAATTCTTAAAATAAACTTGTGTGTGTTTGTGTGTGTGGGGGTCATGTCATGTCATTTGTTAACAATTAACAATGCATTTAAATCCAGTGTTACGGCTGCTCCCAACTTTAACTTGCACTGGTACTCAGAGGGTACATTTCAAACACTCTAAACAGTAAAAACAATTTAAATTAAGTCTTTTTCATCACACCCCAGTTAAATTAAAATCAAACACAGTCTTAGCAAAACAACTTGTACCATTAAAGCATATATCATATGATAATTGTAACCTTTCCACCTGCTGCATAGATAAGGAAGCCTGTAAATCGTAATAGATTAACACACAAGTGAAAACTGCCCGACCGTCATCATCACTGAGATTATAAATGTCAAACGCTACACAAAAGGACAGTTTGATTTTTGAGTTTCTAATGCTTCGGCCACCTACGCATCATTCTTGATCCTTCCCACTCCACTCAACCCGACCCGTCATCCTCCCTCCCTCTCTCCCTCTCTCTCTTTCTCTCCATCCCTCACTCTCCTGCAGCAGTAAACTGTTGAACTTTGGGTGCCCTGGTGGTTGGAAAATTCGCCGAAGCGACAAAATATATCGTGCTGGGACTGAACTGAACTTTCAATACAAATTTTCCTGAAACAGGCAAAAACATCGAGTTTTTTTTTTTAATTAAAAACCTTACATAATATACAATAACTAACAAAAACAACAGGCACTGAATAAATATGCACGGAAGTCAAAATCTGTGAAAAACAAACAGGTAATGACACTATAAGACAAACCCGGCAAAATAACCGAAATGACTTTAAATAAAAGTCTTTAATGAATATCTTATTCAATGCTGACTGTGTTGTGTGAGCGTTCTTGTCAATAATTTTTGTACACTGCGAGAAAATATTCTTCGCTGTTTGCCGGGACATTAATTTAATCATTAAGATTCTGATTCAGAAATAATACTTCCGATCGCTTCGCACGCGCTTTTCCCGTCAATGGAGTTCAAACTCAAAAATCCCCTGATCTACACTTCAGTCAATAAAAAAAATACACTCGAAAAAACAAAGATGACGATGTGTGTGTGAGGGGGGGAGGGCGTAAGGGTGTGCGTACTTGTTTACACTGTGTTATTTTGACAAACCAGCGAACATCTACATAACTTGTTTTGACAGACCTACTTGTTTTGATGTCAAACCAATGATCCGTTAGGGTTGTGTTACGGTAAGGGTTAGGTTAAGAGTTAAACAGGGGAACGTAATAATATGACCCAACACCATGAAAACAAGTATGCGCGTGTGTGTGTGTGTGCGCGTGTGTGTGCGTGCGTGCGTACTTTTTAAACCAACAAAGCGGCCAAGATTGTGACCGGGAGTAAAGACATGTGAGCGGCTTAAAAAGAAAACACAATTGACAAACACTGACCCGCCGGAAGCTGCTCTGAGCACAGGAGCAACAATTCAAAATAGCACTATTGAAACCAGAGGTGAACACGGATAGTGGATTAAGGGAGGGTGGGTGGGGTGAAGGGGTAGGCGGAGAGGATAGGAGCGGAGAGGGTAAAGAGGGATGGATGGAAGAAAAGAGAGAGAGAGGGGAGGGATAGTGGGGGTGGGTGGGTGGGGGATTGGGAGTGAAGCACAGCAGGTCGCTGACCGCCACCGCAACAGTGTTTCCCGCTTGTCCCCTCCACATTCCTCTGTCCGGTTTACCAAGGTCACACTAGTAGCGGCATGAATGAATGAAGCACCGTTAGAACCTTGAAACCACGACGTTTACAGCTGACGCTGCAGTATAAAGTTACTACAGTAGAAATAGATCTGCCAACAATCGCCCATCGTTGCAACACGCAAAACATCCATCCGCGCAGTGAAGGAAAAAACAGGTGGGCGCACGCACAAGCACACACACACTCACTGGAAACTGCGCCATAACAATAATTATTAACTATCCTATCCTATCCTATCCCGTAACTCGATGGTCGTTGGGGCACCACAGATGACCGTTTAACCAGCGCACTCCATCTTTCTCTGTCCTCAGCAACCCTACTGGCCTCGCTCAGTGTCAAGCCAGCCCATTCTCGAATTTTGTCCTCCCACCGCTTTTTCTGTCTCCTTCTTCTTCTGCCTCTTGTACCGTGACTTGCAGGACGGTCTTTGCAAGGCCTGATGCTCTTGTGACGTGGCCATACCATCGGAGTTTTCGTTTTTTCACCACTGCGATCATGTCCAATGGCTTGTGTGGTGGTCTGTCGGACTTTGTTGTTGGTGATGTGATGGGTATAGGAAATGCCCCTCACCTCATCTCCATGCTTTGTATTATTCGTTGTAGATCTGCTGTGAGAGTCCATGCTTCACAAGAGTATAGGAAGATGGAGATGACAAGGGAGCGCAGCAGCCTTACCTTGGAATGTAGACTGATGGTCCTGTCTATCCAAATGGGCTTCAACCTTGTCAGGAATTATTAACTATTAGCGCTTTTTTTTTTCTATGAATGTTAAAGAAACTGATCTGTCACACAGGCTGGGTCCTTGAACCCTTCCAGCAGTGCCTGTAGCGAGGATTGTATTACTGTACAGGACCCTGTGGATTCGGGCACTGAATAGAATAGACCCAACGTTTCCCGGCGTGTCGTAAGAGGCGACTAACAGGCGTGATGTCAGCACGGCATCAATGGGCGAAAGTCTTCTACACAGAAGTCACCGGCCAGGACGGAGGAACCTCATGTTACTACAGGTTCAACGATCACGTGCTCGGGGCCAAGGCGAGCCACACTGTATTTGTGGATATCGGCTGTGACCAACAGCATGGAGAGGATTGGGCCCTGCCAGGTCTTTCTTGCCCAAGATACACTGCATGATGAATAAAACCATTTACTCCAAACGGGATCGGTCGTCGCCCGGGTCACCAAGGACCGCGCCTTCCGTTGGCCACCAGGACGGAGGTGATAAGTGTGCTACTGATGGACAACTTAGCAAGATCCGCACCAGAAACAACATCGTCATAAGAACCTTTAATGTCAGGACCCTAACTGCGGAGGAAGAATTAGAAGAACTGTCCCACGAGCTGGACCACTATCGATGGTATCAGCAAACGGCGCTGGAAAGGCATAGGTGAAACAACGACCAACAAAGGCCACAAGCTTTATTTCAGTGGGAGATGACAGGCACGAACACGGCTTTGGATTCTTGGTCCACAAGAACATTCTAGCCACTGTCATGGGTTGCCGCCCAGTCTCCAGTAGAATCATTACCATAAGTCAGAGCAGCCCATTTCAACATCACCATCATCCAGGTCTATGCCCCAACATCAGACTATGAGTATGACGATAGCGAAGTGGATAATTTATATGAAAAAACTACAGGCTGTCCTTGACCAAGTGCCGAAGGACATAGTCATAGTTGAAGGCGACTGGAATGCCAAGGTTGGCCAAGATGCGCACACCTGCGGAGAACCATGTGGACCTCACTGCAACGAGACAAATGACAGGGGTCTGAGACTCTTGGAGTTTGCCAGATACAACAGTCTGATACTGGCAAACACGCTTGGTCTCCACCAAAAATCCAGACGATCGTCATGGCACAGTCCCGGCGGGGAGCACCACAACCAGATCGACTACATCATGGTCACGAAACACTTCAGATCAAGCATCAACATTGGCAGGACACGCACTTTTCCAGGAGCAGACATCGGAAGTGACCACGATCCCGTGGCAATGTTTTCCGGCTCCACTTGAAGAGAGTAAACACAGCAAAGTGCACTAGGCTGAAGTTCGACCTGGACAAACTGCAAGAATCGGAGGTGGCAGAAATATTTGAGGCCACAACTGGAGGGAAATTTGCACCACTGCTCATTTTGGGAGCTGGTGAAGTAGATGTCAACACCATGACCACCACCTTCAACTCAGCTGTGACAGATGCCGCAACGGAGATCCTTAAAAAGCACCGGCCAAAGAAGAAGCTGTGGATCACACCTGAACTTTTGGACCTGTTTGATAAACGAAGAGAGATGAAAAAGAAAAAGAACACCTCACAGGGAGCTGATGCCTACCGAAAAATCAACAATGACATCCGAAAAGGCATGCGCACAGCAAAGTAGAACTGGATAGAAGAGCAATGCCAGGAAATAGAGAACAGTCTGAACAAGAATAACAGCAAGAGGGCCCACCAGACTGTGAAGCGGCTGACAAGTGTTATAACAGCCCAAGGTCTCCAGGATCCAAAGCAAGTCTGGCATATGCCTTACATTAAAAAAAAAAGAAGTCTTGGACATAGAGGTTAGGCCCCGTCACCAGATCATCAGGTCTTGCAAAGACCATCCTGCAAGGCACAGTGCAAGGAGGTAGAAGAAGATGGAGACCGAAAAAGAGGTTGGAGGACAACATTCGAGAATGGACTGGTTTGACACTGAGCGAAACCATCAGGCTTGATGAGGACAGGGAAAGATGGAGTACGCTGGTTAAACGATCATCTGTGGTGTCCCTACAACCTCCGAGTTACGGGATAGGATAGGACTGTATAGTGACTGGCCCTAGCCGCCTCTACCACGTGAAGAATAACATTAGCGTAAAGAGGAAGTTGAGCATGACAAAGGAAAAAGGCAATTCCACTCGCTCGCTCCTATACTCTAGAGGGGGAAATCGGCTACCCAAAACTAATTGTTATAGAAGCAAAACTTACTGCATCGGGTAGAGAATAATTGGGTTAGCTTATGGTTCAAAATCGGCCGATAGGGAAGTAGGGGAAATATATTAAAATAATTTTTGAAAATCGTTATTTTCCGTGTTCGCCCCCTTTTGACGCTGTTCCTCTACCACACATCGCACTGCAGCATTCCACAAAAGTGGGTCGCAGGTAACGTCATTCTGACCTCTGACAGCTTTGTTTTATCGAGATGGCGGCAAACAATGTGAATGTATGGTAAGCGAAACAATGTCAAAATTGTGTCTACATTATTTTTTTCCTATTTAGTCTTTTGTCAATATGCTCAGAGAATTAATTTCTTAGATTTTTGTTTTAAATATACATTTTGTCACCAAGGTTTCTGAAGTAGAAATGTATGATAGGCGAAACAATGTGATAATTATATATATTATGGCGATGACGTTATAATCACATGTGTGGATGGGAAGGCTAACGTTGTTACGTGCAAAAAAAAATGCATCTTCTATTTTGCACTCGTTTTATGCCAGACAAGGTAACGACAAGGAGGCCCAGAGGATACAGATACTCAAGGCAGCTGCAGAGCTTATTAAAATTGACATTAAGTCTGTAGCAGCGTCACGTGATGCATACCCCAGTCAGGATGACATTGAATCATTAAGCTTTAATTTGCAATTTGTTCCAGAGTCTCTAAGGCTACTGTTGAGCATTATCTTCTGTGGCAAAGCGGATCTGAAAATTGCATCAGTTGGACAAGTAATAATGCAAGCAGCTCGCCCAAGGATGTTATTGTGTCCCTTGCCTCTGGGACTAGGCGTGCAGGTACTAGGTGCACCATCTCTTTGCTTCCAAGTTTCTTAATGAAACCCTTCATGCACTTGGATTTTTTCCCTCGTACGACGAAATAAAGACTTATGAAATGAGTGCCGCCATTTCTCCAACCCATGCTGAGAGCACTACCTTTCCCGATGGCCATTTTGCACAGTACATGGCCGACAATAGGGACCACAACACTAATACCATTGACGGTAACAACACATTCCATGGGATGGGAATTATCGCCACTGTGACGCCAATGATGCATGGCAAGCTGATGGTTAAGAGACGAGCTAACATCAGATCTGAAGAAATAGTAAGAAAGGCTAAAATTGAAATCAAATATTTCAACAGAGAAGAAACCGGTGGTCTGAAAAGTCTCAAGCTGGAAAGACTTGAAACACAAATTGTGCAGGATCCAACAATGGAAGTTGAGTTACTCTGGAAGTCCTGCTGGCTGCTTAAGCCAGACAGACCTTCTTGGTCTGGAGTAATGCAGGCTGTACACCAAGGTGCTTTTCCTGGGCAGTCCTCTGTTCTGTTTTTACCCATGATCGACCTTAACCCCACAGACAGAACATGCATACTCTCCACTCTGCACTATATTTGTTCTGAAGCAAAAAGAAACAACAAAACTGCAGTTCTGACATTTGACCAGCCTCTCTGGTGGAAGGCTCTTGTCATTATACAAAGTGAACCGGAAGAAAGTCATCTTAGGTCAATCATCTTGCGACTTGGACCTTTCCATCTGGAGAAAAGTTTTCTGGCTTGCATTGACCACCTTATGGCAGATTCTGGCTTACAGAAAGTCATGTCTCTTTGTGTACGCCCCAAATTCAGTGTCAGCAATTTTAAATGGTGATGCAGTGGAGCGTGCAGTGCGTGCACACATCATGATAGACACAGCCCTGCATGCCCTTCTTATTGCAGACCTTCTGCAAATCCCTCTTTCAAAATTACCAAAACCCAGCGACACCAACGATGCTCAGGACACTGATGCCTCTGTTGTACTTATTGATGGAGCATCAAGCAGTGACATAGATGGGCGTTGTGATATACCTTGGGAACCTGTCCAGTCTCATATGCCAGTAGTGTTGGGAGAGGCGGTAAACGACTTTGAAGACATGAATGCTGTTGTTCACACTCATGCCAAACTGCCCAAAGGCGAGATAACAGCAGAGAACCTGAAAGACAGCCCTTGCTTGGAACGTATGAGCAAACGGATTCACGAACAGAAAATGTCACTTGGTCTAACCAGCAAAACATGCCAGCTGTGGCTGCAGTATATGACAACAGTTGACATTCTGAAGCGATTTCTCAAGGCTGAGAGAACTGGCAACTGGCTGATACACTTGTCAACCATGCATGAGATGTTGCCGTACTTGGCAGCTACTGGGCACAACCTCTATGCCAAATCAGTCTACCTGTACCTACAGATGATGAATAAGCTGGACAAAGTGAATCCCAAAGTTTTTAAAAGCTTCATGGATGGTCACCATGTTATTCGGAGGCCTGACAGGTATTGGGCTGGATTATCCTCCGATCTTGTTATTGAACAGACCCTAATGCGCAGTGCGAAGACCACAGGTGGTCTTACGAGAACCCGAGGTATCACAGAGGCTCAGCGAGCAAAATGGGTGCTGTCGCTGCCTGCATGTGCCGGTATTAACCATGCCATGCAGGAATTGACTGGTACTCGGCGAGCAACGAGTGATGAACATGCAGAACTTGGAGAAGCAAGAGTTCAGAAATATATGGAGGATATGGTCAAGATATGCGCCTATCTTCAAGAAAGGAGCCCAGTTTCGGAAGACCCTACGCTCAGAAACATTGCCACAGGAGTGACTGCTGACCTCACTGTTAACGCCCATGAGGCAAAAAAGATTGGAGAACAGATATTCCGGTCATTAGAATGACAGAATGCTGGTGAGCTTAAATTTACCAGGAAAGAACAAGTCAGGACTCTGGCCACCAGGCAGTCGAATAAAGGGGTCGTAGCACCCATCAACATCGACGCACAGCTGCTATTTCAACGGTTTATTACTGCAGCACAAGGTCAAATGAGCGGAGAAGAACAGGAAATATTCAAATACGAGCTATGCAGTTATCCATCATCTTTGTTTGAATCTCCAGAAATAATGAGACTACCAAACAAGGCATCACTGGCTGATGAGCTGTGGAAGATGGTGTCTGAACCTCCCATGTGTTCTCTACCCCGTGACCTCCAGTATATTGTGGACGGAGGTTCCTTACTACAACGAGTACAAGCACCCTGGAAGCGGGGCTCCACATTCCAAAGCATTGTTGACTTTTACGTCAGTTATGTAAATAGCCAATATCCCCATGCCGTGGTAGTCTTTGATGGATATGGATCTGGACCCTCAACCAAGGATATGACCCATATAAGACGCACAAAAGGAATGAAAGGAGTACCGGTTCATTTTACTCCTGACATGGCCCTGCTGTCTACTAAGGAAGTATTTCTTGCACACAAGGAGAACAAGCAGAGATTCATTTCTCTCCTTGGTTCAAGCTTGGAGCGGACATGCACAGTCATACAAGCGAAGTCAGACGCTGACTTGCAGATAGTCCTGGCAGCTCAACAGGCAACTAAACACAAGAGCGCGGCTGTGGTAGGTGAAGACACGGACCTGTTGGTGTTGTTGATATATTACCTGTGTGCCGAAGACCATGATGTCTACTTCTATTCAGACAAACAACAGCAAAAGAAGAAAGTGTGGGACATAAAACGACTTGTTGATGTCATTGGGTTCCCGCTATGTCATCTCCTGTTAGTTCTGCATACCCTTACAGGTTGTGACACCACGTCCAGGCCCTTTGGCATTGGCAAGGCTGTAGCTCTCACAAAACTGAGGTCCAGCACCTGCTTTCAAAAGGCTGCCAAAACTTTTCTGGAGGCATCGTCAGTGACAGAAGTAGAAGCAGCAGGAGAGACAGCCCTTGTACTTCTATATGGTGGCAAAGAACATGATAGAATAGACGAACTGAGGTATCGCACCTTCTGTAGGAAAGTGGCCCTTGGAACAACCTTTGTTCAGGTGAATACGCTGCCCCCAACGTCTGCGGCTGCACGATTTCACAGTCATCTCGTCTACTGGCAAGTACAAGAGTGGATGGGCAAGCAGCAGGACGCATGCCCAACAACGTGTGGATGGAAGCTGGAGGGCAGCATGCTACTGCCAGTGACAACCCTGCTTCCTGCTGCTCCACCAAAGCTGCTGAAGATAATCCGATGCTCATGCTCGGGAAATTGTGATACCCAATCCCGCTGTTCATGCAGGAGGTAAGGCTTCTTTGTTCTCCTGCCTGCAAGGAGTGCCGGGGTCTTAGCTGCTGCAACACTCCCCCACCCCATCCCGATGAAGTGTAGCAGGATTGGAGCACAAATGTTCAGTATGGTTTTGCGTTATCATATTAAGTTTAAAAAAACTGACTACATAGTATAATGGTTTGCAGTGTAATTAATATGTTGATATTGTTCATTGTTTATTAATTTATCTGTTGTCTCATAGGGCATTTACATAACCTTTCTACATCATTAACTTTAACCAGTTAACAGTATCGTTAATTATTATAACGTTTTCGACAATGCATTTTTATTACCTTTCAAACAAGGTGCTACTTGATAGGGTTCTAACGATTTTTGTGGACTGTGACCTTGACCGTGACCTTTAAATAGCCGCTAAAAAGTATGCCGCACACCAACTGTGTCCGATTTTTTATGGGAAGTAGCAACTGATCGTGCCGTCATAATGCAGTGAAAATCTTTTCTATAACAATTTGTTTAGGGTCATAGCATATTTTTTTCTAGGTCCCCCAGGCTACTAGGCACCACACTGTCAAGTGCAAACAATGTCTCAACCTGCGGCGACCCTGATTCCTTGACGTCCAAACTTTGGGCCATGCCAGCAAAACAATACACCAACACATGCCCCCCTCCACTATAAAGCCTGGCTGACACTATACGCTACTGTGTCCGGGGACGTTAATCTACACACTACACCAGGCTTTCTCAACTACTTGACAGAAGGAAAGGATCTCGTCTAGTCTCAGCTGCGCTGAATGATACCCCTCCCCCCCCCCCCCCCCCCCCCCCATAAACCCCACCCGCTTCTATTTTTCTCTCCCTCTCTCTCTCTCAAGCTGTTCTCTCCATCTTTCTCTCTCTCGCTCGCCCGCCAGCCCGCCCCCCTCACTATTTCTTCTCACTCTCTTTTATCCCGGCAATTTCTCACGCTCCTGCACACAAAAACGCATCTGACCTCTACATTAATGTCCGCTCCCTCCAATCATCCTTTCCCAGCCGAAATATACACGCACACACACGCAGACGGATGCGCGAACACACTAACATACACACACCCCAATCCCCAAGACCTCTCCTCATTTGCCTAGGCCAGGGCTAAGTGTAACAAGATAGGACAGGATAAATATAAAAGAGTCTCTCATCCAGAGTCCAGTCTAGTTCAGTTCAGTTCAGTTCAGTTCAAGGGACTATGTTAAGCTTCGCAGCTTTTTTGTGTCCCTGATTTTATACAACATTAAATTTTCCGGTTAGTTTTGCAATTGTTCAGAGAAATTAGAATTAAATGAAAATCATTCATCGAAATCAAATTTGGATTCCACAATGAAACTTACCTTTTCCAGAAGGTTTTTAAAAGTATTTAAGTTGTTAGCTTTTTTAACATATAATGGTAGTTTGTTCCACAGTGGTGCAATTCTATGGCTAAAACA
This sequence comes from Oncomelania hupensis, assembly GCA_036898135.1. Taxonomy (NCBI): domain Eukaryota; kingdom Metazoa; phylum Mollusca; class Gastropoda; order Littorinimorpha; family Pomatiopsidae; genus Oncomelania; species Oncomelania hupensis. The sequence goes on from CM072511.1 coordinate 163,406,908, forward strand.
GTGCTTTCGTTTGTTAGTACGACAGTGCTGGATAAAAATTTTGTCTTCTGAGTTTCTAGTTTTGCCTCCATCATAAAACTTAAAGAATGTATTAGCATTGACTTTGTCGATGTTATTTAATATTTTGTATGTTTGTATAAGATCACCTCTAACTCTTCTAAATTTCAAACTCGGAAGGCCTAGTTTCTTTAGTCTTTTTTTGTAAGGCAGATTTTTCAAGGATTTTACCAATTTTGTTGCTCTTCGCTGCACTTTTTCAATCACTGACGATTGTCTTTTCAGTAGTGGTGACCATACAGCATTTGCATATTCCACATGAGGTCGGACAAGTGTCTTATACAGACATGTTAACGTATCTTTATCAAGGCAGGTGAAAGATCTTCGGATAATCCCCAGCATTTTATTTGCCTTTGCAATTGCATTATTAATATGTTTATCAAATTTTAACTCTTTATCAAAAGTGACCCCCCAGATCCTTTTCTTCGGTACAGCTGTCAATTGACACTCTCTGACCATCAGCTGTCATATAATATTCATGGCAAGAAATTTTCCTACCAAATTTTAATACCTTGCATTTGGAATTATTAAAATGAAGTTGCCACTTATCAGACCATTTACCAAGATTATTTATATCGGACTGTAGCTTAAGACTCTCACTGGACAAGTTATATAGTTTTGTGTCATCAGCAAAAATTTTACAGCTGCTGGACACCTCATCTGGTAAATCATTTATAAAAATAGTAAATAAAACCGGACCCAAAATGCTACCTTGAGGTATACCACTTAACACAGGAGCTTCTGAAGAGAAACTGTCACCAACTCTCACCCGCTGGTTTCTCTCAGACAAAAAGTTCCCAATCCATTGGCACACCTTCCCAGTGATACCATATGATTCGATTTTTGTTAAAAGTCTAGCATGTGGGACAGAGTCAAATGCCTTTTTAAAATCCAGATACAGCACATCAAACCCCTCACCATCATCTAACATACCCGTAAAATCTTCCATGACTTCTAATAGCTGAGTCACACATGACCTACCATTTCTGAAACCATGCTGGCAATCTGTATACAGTGAGCATAGATTCATATGGTCCACCACCGCATCTCGCACAAAAGACTCCAGGACTTTGCAAATGATGCATGTGAGACTCACTGGCCTATAGTTACCCGCTTCTACCCGACTGCCCTTTTTAAAAAGAGCAGTGACATTGGCTTTTTTCCAGTCTGCCGGAACAGTGCCATCATCTAATGATTTATTAAAAAGTAGGCACAAAGGAACTGACAACTCTTCACTAGCCTCTTTTAACACTCTGGGCGGGATACCATCAGGGCCAAACGCTTTACATGGGTCTAGTTTAGCTAGTTTTTCCTGCACAGCTTTAGGTGTTATAAGGATCTCAGTTAGACTTACACCATCTGATCTAGATCCAGGATCTAATTTAGGTATGTTTTTTAAGTCTTCTTTTGTAAAAACACTGGAAAAAAAGTCATTTAAAATATTTGCCTTTTCCTCCTCACTGACTGCCATACCTCCATCCTCTTTCCTCAAAGAGCTGATGCCAGAAGACACTTTCGTCTTGGATTGAATGTATTTCCAAAAAACCTTTGGGTTTTCTTTACATGTACTTGCAATTTTAAATTCATAATTCATTTTTGCCTTTTTCACCCCTCTTGTGCATTCATTTCTTGCTTTTATATACCGTTGATAATCGACACCATCTTGAGTTTCTAAATATTTCTTGTATAAAGTATGCTTTTTCTTTACCTTTTTTAAACACGATTTCTTAAACCATGCAGGCGCCAAAGTAGATCTCGACTGTCCTCTTGACCTTGGTACATGTTTTTCCATTGCTAATAAAATGTTATTTTTATATATAACCAACTTTCTTCCACATTTTGTTCTTTTATTTTATTCCAATCAACTGCTTTTAAAGTTTGCCTTAAATCATTATAGTTTCCTTTCTTATAATTAAAATGTTCATTATTTTTCCTTTTCTGTACTATTTCAAAAACATTTAAATCAAATACAAGCACATCATGATCACTTTTTCCCAGTGGACATAAATGTTCAATATCAGAAATAACTTCTGCATCATTTACTAAAACCAGGTCTAAAAGACTTGGTTTCTGCCCTTCTCTCCTCCGTGTTGGTTTACTCACCATTTGAATCAAATACGCATCCCTAATACATTCAACAAACTGCTGCTCTCTAGTGCTGGTAACCCCATTTTTCCAGTCAATTGTGGGAAAATTGAAGTCTCCCATAATGCATATATGGTCAAAGTGTTTGATTTGATCAGATACTAATAGATCCATTAATTTACCAATATTTTCCTCAGATGAGTTTGGATGTCTGTACACACATCCCAACAGCACACTGTGACCATTTTTATTTTTAAAATGGCACCAAGTGCTTTCTTCAACATTAGCCTTATTTAGTTCTTCACATGCCTGAGGATACAGGTCTTCTCTAATATATATTACAGCACCCAGTTTTGGATTTTCATTCATAAAGCACTCAAATCCTGGTATATTATATTCTGCTTCACAAACACCTGATTGATTCTTAGCAATTATTTCAGTGAGAGCAATAACACTAACATTCCTTTCCTCTATAAGCTGTAATAATTCAATTTTCTTGTTTAAAAAACTGTCAAGATTTGAGTACAGAACAGTGCAGTTTTGCACACCTTTGAGCTTAATACTACAATTAAAATCCTTACAATCTATGCAGTCTTTGTGTTGTGTAAAACTATGTACAGTGTGACTGTCAGGTCAATGTTCTGTATTTGAATCCCCCCTCCCCTTCTCTTCTTTCCCTCTTCCCTGCCCTATGTCTTTGTCCTGCAGCTGATTCCTCTTCATTATCCTTCCATTTCTAATAATCCAGTCATGTTCCCCTGTGTCTTTTTTTTCTGTTCAAGCTGTTCTTTCAGTTCTCTATGTTTTTGTCTTTGTTTTGGAGTGAAGTCTTGATTAAAGAAAACCCTCTTGTTATGTTCAACCCCTTTGTTCAGGTTGAAAGAACCTCTCAAAATGCTTGATTTTGCTGCCTCATTTTTTACTTTAAACTTTAACAGGCGTGGCCTGCCAGGAGCGTTTGAGCGCAGACGGACTACGTCTACAAGCGTCTCATCCGCGAGACTTGAGTCCATCTTCGCTATTATACTTTTCAGTCTGATCAGATCATCTTTCAACTTATTTTCTTCCCCCTCCTTGTCGCTTTCTGGCAACCCCACCACCATCACGTTGAGCTTTCTTTTCTCCACCTCAGCGCGCTCATCCAGTGCGTCCGCCAACTTTCTCTCAACTGCTTTTTCTATCTTCTCTTCAAGAGAAACGCCTGTGTATCCGGACTCCAACTTTATCAGCCTCTGCTCCATGCTTTCAATCTTTTTAATCAACGCATCGATTTTCACCTCTAGATTACAATTTTTCTGCCCTTTTCCCTCTTCACAAGTTTGACAAAGCCACTGAATGTTCTCGCCGCTATCGACCAGGAAAGAAATCTCAAGTTTAGTCAAACTAGTGCATTTATAGTGAAACCAGTATTTGCAATCGTAGCACTGCACAACATCGTGCTCTGGAATCGAATCTTTGCACTTTGGGCAAATAAACAATGAAGCCTTTTCTCTTTCTTTGTCACTAGACTGGCCCTGCCCCCTTTTCCCTCCCTGCCTTGGTTTTCCCATAATCGAAATTTCTATGAAAACTGAGCAAACCAAACAGCTAATCAACAACAAACGACAATCAGAATCACTAATACAAGGATAAGCTAATATTAACAGTGTGTACTCACCTCAATCAACTTGTTTAATAGTGCAATAATAACTAAAGTTAGTAGATTACACTTTCAGTTTGTGAACGTCTGTGAGTACGAAGAAAAACTTCTAGAATAAAGAAACAAAAAAACCTTCTGGAAATTTTATAATCGCCACCAAAGATCAACTCTGGAAGCAGGCTTCAATTACAGCCAATTTCAATACTGACAGAGGACTGTGAATTACAAATCAAAAAATTTGCCAAAAATTCGTCAGAGAATTCTCACAGCCTCTTTCCCTTCACGCATGCCTAACCGGAAACCAAAGATATCAAAACAAAGAGTTCGATTTATCCCCTGCTATATGTTTATTTTTCCGAAGATGTCGGATAACATTAGTTGTAGAAAAGAAAGATGAAACCCTGAAACACACAACATAAAATCTACGCTCACTACCAATCTCCATTCTGTTTCATTCTCACTATTCTCAAAAATATATCTATCAATATTAATTCTATATTTATCACATTAATAACGGATTTTAAAAAAAAAATATAAACATTAATAGGAAATAACTATAGACTATATTACAGAAAAGAGAATCCACAAAACAATTATTTTTAAAATGGCTACAGTGAACATGTTGATGCTCACTCATACTCAAGAAAAACCCCATGACAATGATAAGATATAATTATTGTCCCAATAAAAAAAGTAATTATATTTTACAATACAACATTAATAATAATAATAATAATAATAATAATAATAATAATAATAATAATAATAATAATAATAATAATAATCTACATGTATGTTATTCACATAGATGCAAATAGTTTAAACTTATGACTTACCATATTTGTGGAACAAGGGTTACACAATTCATAAAGAAGTCTTGCCTCTAAGGTTATCAAAGCAAAAGTCCAAATAATATCTCATTACAGAATATATATATCCTATTCAAAACTAGCGTTCAACTTTCTCCCAGCAATAAAAAATAACCGGTTTATACAACTTAGTAATAAGAACAATACTCACAATATGATTAGAAGAATAAAAATACAACCAAGAGAAATAACCAAGTACTTAAGGCATCAGACAAAACAAAGAAGAATAAAGGGAAGTAAACTCGAACATACTACCAAACACAGTACCTACTCATTAAAAATACTGCTGGTAACATAAGCACAAATACTAAAAGAAGACCTGACAACCCGAAATCCGTGAACTTGACAGGAAATGGGCATTAAAAGTGGTACCACTTTTCCTCTTGCGCCTCATTCCACACATAAATACAACCACGGAATTGCATACAAGCATCTCTCTCTCTGACTCCCTCTCCTCACTTGACAATCTCTCCAACACAACCAGCTCTCTCTCTCTCTCTTGAAAACCAGGGTGGGAGGAGGCACATCTGACAAAAAGAAGAAGAAGAAGGGAAGTAACCTCGAAGAAGAAGAAGAAAGAAGAAGAAAAGAAGAAGAAGAAGAAGAAGAACTGAAGAAGAAGAAGAAGAAGAAGAAGAAAAAGAAGAAGAAGAAGAAAAGAAGAAGAAGAAGAAGAAGAAGAAGAAGAAGAAGAAGAAGAAGAAGAAGAAGAAGAAAAAAGACGACGATGATGATGATCTATGCAATAACAATGACGATTTCGGTATGTATGACATGGCATACAAACATACGTGCGCGTATACAGCCGGGAGCGAGGACATGGTGGAAAGGGAAGAGAGAGAGAGAGAGAGAGAGAGAGAGAGAGAGAGAGAGAGAGAGAGAGAGAGAGAGAGAGAGAGAGAGAGAGAGAGAGAGAGAGGCAGCGACTGAGACAGACTGACTGACAGATAAAGAAACAGACACAGACGGATACTACATTATATCCCTCTCTCCCTGCCACAAGACCAAGACCCTCGCGAGTTGCGAAGGTAGCGGTTTCCTGAGAAGGAAGTCATCCAGACGCTCCAGGAGACAAGTTCCCAGGTCGCCACACACATACAAACCGTGAAATCCCGTTATACAGCCTGAACCCTTTTCTCCTGTTTACTCTTCGCCACTCAGGGCTTTATTGGGAACAGACCTTTTTTTTTTTAAACCTTCCCATAATCAGCTTCTAATTTCTGACGGTCCTTTAACTTTTGTTGACGGCCAATCTTCATAAACTGCGTTTCGCTTTCTTTAGTCCATTTACTATTGAGAATCTAGCTCCTACACTGTTTCTTGGCGGACGAAGATTCTCTAAGCTTGAGAACACTCGCAATTCACCGAGCTGTCTCTATCGGGAATGTGATAGATCTTTTAATGTGTGTAAGCTCCTCTCTTCAAGGTTGCTGGTCCCAATCCCACAGGGGACGACCTTAATGGGGCTTGGGTACCAGACTTTTGAGATCACCGAGGGTTTATAGAATTGATTGCATTAAAAATAAATAAATAAAATTATATTTAAATTAAAGTCTATTTCTATTCAGTCTATTAATGGCAATCGTCCTTGCTTTACTGTTTACACATGTTTGAGTGATACATTTGAGTTGCGTGTTAGGGAATGTGTGTGTGTGTGCGTGTGTGTGTGTGCGTGTGTGCGTGTAGCAAGATAGCGCATATGATTAGTAATGTTTGTATGGTACAGAACGCCACACTCTGATTGACTGGTAATGTGTGTGAGGGGGAGGGCGGGTGGCGGAGGGAGAGGGAACCCGTATACAGCACCCAGTATTAGTATTGATCTTTCATTGGGAACAAGGTCTTACATTTTGTCTTACATTGCACTCCTTTGATCAAAATATCTGTCCGAGTTCAAAATGTACCCTGAAGATGCCTAGAAAATAATAGCAAAACTAATATCCAGAGTTGGTAAACAAGATGGGACCAATTATATGTAACTAAAGCAGAGTCTTTGACCATTCTTTTGGGTTTTGGCTAACTTTAGTATTAACTTACAGGCCTAATTACCCAGACAGTGTTCGCGTATCTTTTGACCAACGTTGAGGCCATTTCCAGTCAACAGCAAGTGTCACAACATACCATGTGTACACTGTCATTGCTAGTCGGTCTCGGCACACTAGCTACGACAACAAAATGGTAAACACGGGAATCAAGTAGTCTTGTCTTAAGATACAATAATAATAATAAAAAAAAATTAAAAAAATAATAAAAATAATAAATAATAATAATAATAATAATATAATAATAATAATAATAATAATAATAATAATAATAATAATAATAATAATAATAATAATAATAATAACTAGACGGGCAAAGCACAAATGACTCAAATGCTCCTTATGGAACTCGTAATATTTAACATTAAAATGAGCGCCCAGAAAAAACAAAATGAAATGGCGGCGTTAAATGCCATTGGTGTTGTTGGTCATCATTTTGGTCTTCTCTGCACTTATTTCCATTCCAAAGAAACAACTGCTGCCCTGACAATGTTGAAGCCCATTTGGAAAGACAGGACCATCAGTTTACACTCCAAGGTAAGGCTGCTGCGCTCCCTTGTCATCTCCATCTTCCTACACGCATGCAAAACATGGACCCTCACAGCAGATCTACAACGAAGAATACAAAGCATGGAGATGAGGTGCTACAGAAGACTTCTGGGCATTTTCTATAACAAGCACACCACCAACGATGAAGTCCGACAGACCATCACACAAGCCATTGGACAACACGATGACATGCTCACACTCAGTCGTGAAGAATTGGAAACTCCGATGGTATGGCCACGTCACCAGGCCTCGCAAAGACCATCCTGCAAGGCACGATGCAAGCAGGCAGAATGAGATGGAAACAGAAAAAGAAGTGGGAGGACAACATTCGAGAATGGACTGGCTTGACACTGAGCGAAGCCATGAGGGTTGCTGAGGACCGAGAAAGATGGAGTACGCTGGTTAAACGATCACCTGTGGCGCCCCAACGACTTTCCAGTTACGGGATAGGATAGGATAAGATAGGATAGATGCTCTTGACCTCGAGATGACACTAACTTCCCTCTCCAAATACACTCATATACCGTCAAATAAAGTACAGCAAAAGTTGTATTATAATATAACACACACACAAAACCGGTTACCTTGGGATGACTTTGATCTTCAGTGACCTTGACCTTGATCCTCACGTGATCTTTCATGCATGTCTGATTAAATCCAATGTTGTTGCATAATATGTGCTTAATAAACAGCCATTTCACTGTAAGATGACCTATTTTTTTGTATATTTTTGCAAGGTCTAAAAGGACATTGACCTTCAAAATCAACGCAAAAACGGAAAATATATGAAAGATCAAAGTATATTCTATAAAAATAAAACAAGTTTGGACTATATATTTCTCATAGTTTAGGATCCAGGTCACTTCAAAGTACCTATACTAACCGTCTTTGGACAGCTCCAGTGACCTTGACCTTGGGGTGAGGTTGACCAAATTTTCAAAGTATGTGTGTCTCATTGATATTTATCATTCATCAACGAACCATAAGTTCAATATTAATAACCTAGAACATAAGTGAAATTTTGTGAAAAATTTTAATTGTTTGACTAACATTAAGGACCCTGTGACCTTGATTTTGAAGTGAAGTCATTCATTCACTGATCATTTATGAGGTCTCATGGGTATACACCATCTTACCAAGTTTGAACGTGGCAGCTGAAATAGGTTCTGAGTACTTAGCCACTTTAAAGGTTTTGCACAGGCAGACGGCGGACATCGACAGAGGACTGACAGACGGCCGGACATTTTTTTTAAGATAATATTTTTTGACTTCTTCAGATTAGCCAAAATATGGCAAATTTTTATTTCAGTTATTTATTTATTTTGGGAAGGGGAGGGGGGGGGAGTGAGTACATAGACTCACATTGCTATGCATGTGAGTCGATAATAATAGTGATAAAAATAATACGTGTCTTTATATATAAGGTTTTTTCCTAAATATAAAACCAGTTCAAAGCGCAGTTCTCCCATATTCATACATAAATGTTAATGAGATTTCAGTAGTAATCTTGCCTTAAGAAATGAGATTTCAGTAGTAATCTTGCTTTAAGGAAGAAAATGTCTGCAGCAGTCTAGGTTTAAGTAAACAAAATCACATAGGATACGTACATAATTATATGTCCAATATATATATATATATATATATATATATATATATATATATATATATATATATATATATATATATATATATATATATATATATATATAATATCATATCATATTACCCGCTTCGCCAAGTTCCCATGCTGGTAATGTATGAGAATAATCTGTACAAACCACTAAGCAGCCTTTCTTTACTAATTATAATAGCGTAGTCAACAAAGAATACCTTAGACTGGCCACATTAAAACTGCCTTGCTTAGAGCATCATCGTAGAGGAGGCGACATGACTGACATTGACAAACAACATGATTGATTTGTAGAAATTAACATGAAGCTTTGTACAAATACCTTCATGACCTTTGTGAGGTGTCCAGCCCACAAATCAATCTGGCTACAACCCAAGAAATTGAGAGGAAAACTCCATGAAATTCTGTAAAGGCCACGGCAGACTAGGTGTCCGGAGCAACTTCTTCTCTCAACGCGTGATCTCTGACTGGAACAGCCTGCCTAATAGTGTGGTCACAGTACAGCTCCTACTGTCAACAGTTTCAAAAATCGCATTGGCAATACCTTCCCACGCTACATGACCCTATGTGCATTAAGTAACATTCCGAATCCCAATCCAGTACTCGGTGTTATAATATCTCGAGCCTAGTAAATGGAATCTATTGTTCGTTCAATTTTATTTTTTTAATCACCACGCATGCAAGTAAATTTGATTGGAGGGATGAACAAGTCGAAAAGACCTACATCCATCAAGTTCACGACTAGAGAGAAAGACAGAAAACTAAGCCAGGGGTACTTGTGGAGTGCACCCGACTCGCGTCGTGGTTAACGGTACAACAGGAAATCCCCTACCCCGGACCCCCATACCCTCAACACCCCCTTCCCACCCCCTCCCATCCGTTCTAATTCCATCCATCTTAAAACTTTGTCTTCAGTCCTGCCAGATGGTCGGCTACACACGCAAGCGCGCTCACAGACAGAACTCCTCTCTGTTCCTTAACAGTAACCCCCACCTGTCCTCCTTTTCTACATTCCATCCTACCTTTCCATTCTGGTTCTCTTTATCCTCCCCACCCTCGCTTTCCCCCACTCCTCACCTCTTAAAATTTATTCCTCGCGTCGCCAGCTGCTCGACCTCACACCGTCGGCTTAGCACCCTTCCTTAACTCACAGAAACAAACTCACAGATACCGAGACGAACAGAAAGACGGGCGGATACGCGCACACGAATACTTTATTAGCTCAACAGAAAAATTCCATTGTGGCGCAAACATAGGACACAATTACTTTTTTTTTAATTACAAAATACCAATAAGAATAAAAACATTGGTAGAAACTAAAAACGTTCTACATTGCACCAACTATTTATATCACATGACAAAAAGAAAAAGTAAAGCGCTGAAATTGAAAAGATAAATCCACTTATGAAATACAATGACTAAAGCAGTAAATCATGACTCTGTTAAAAATGTAAATAATTAAAATGTAAAATTTGTCACCCACCCTTAATAATTTGTACACACACACCCTCACACGCAGAAGCCGAAAGTGTATTATAAATAATATATAAAATTCAACTGTTCTAAATGGCTACTTTGGAATGAAAGTGTTCTTAGAATGTAGTCCTGAATTTTGGGACTCTATAAGGTCTGCCTGATGGGCGGAGATCATACCGACTTGCCAACACATGGCTTCTGTCGACAATCCTACAATAGGCTCAGGCTGTCTGGCTTCCTTCTCACAATTTTACTGCACACTCCCATTCACAAATACCGCAAAACCTATGACGCCCTCTGTTCCTCTCTGCTGATCACCTGTCCTCCTTTAATAATGACCATCCCACCTGTCTTGCCACCCCAACCCCACCTCCACCCCCCGCTACTCCCTTCTGGTCTGTCCTTTATCTCTTCTATTCACTCATCTATCTTCATCGAACAGCAAGTTATAGTCCTATCTTCTTTTATATATCCTTTTCCAGCAGGAGCACAAGGCACTGGCTGGTGATTCAGGATCTAACTCGCCCGGGGCGCCCGCCTGCTCCCTTAGGTGCATCGCATCGTCAGAACTCCCCATGCAACCGAGCACAATCATGGGCAGCAGGGGATAGGGAGAAGGGATCTAGTGCTATGGCAGGCACTCGCCCCTCTAGGACCTGGGTATCAGAATTTTCCATCCATGCGATGGAATGCCTATGTGCACAGACTAGATCTCGGTTTATACTCTCTTCCAAAGGAAGCGCTTATCTGCGCATCACAGTAATGTTTCGTTTTCTCGGCCCTACAGGCCATAAATCTTCATATTTAGATTATCTGCCTGAAATATTATCGCTTAACATTTAATGTTTGAAGTGTTTTGCCGTCGTTTTTACCACTGAGCCATAGCGGGTCCTTTCTCCATGTTACACTGTTGTTGGTTTTTATCAGTAGTTGATTCAGCCCCGAAGCTTGAATCCTGAGAAGTGTAACTCAGATTCGTTTATCCACGCAATCTTTTCACTCAGCAACAAGGCAGGAGTCGTCGTATGAAGTTTTCCAACTTTATATTCAGCGTACAGCAACAACTGCGTACAAGATCGCTCAATCGCTTTTTTCACTTTCACTCGCAGACACAGTGCATCGCCTATATAGTCCCTTTATAATCGAGAGAATGTTCGATCGAACATTCCAGCATGACGCAATATCAGCCAATCGGAATAAAATTCGTCACCAGAACTATGCACTGTCTTGCGTCATATAACTTTATTTATGTTAGAATAATCTCTTAGCTACAACTAGATTTATCTACATGCTTCGATCGATGGTAAACAAATAATTCTAGAAAATTTTCCAATAATATCGACAAATGAATATCATCAGCATTATAGTTTATACTAAGCTTCTTCCAACAACAACGCAAAACCAAATCAAAGGTAAATACACTCTGTTATTGCATGCTTTGCAAAACAAAACGATCGGATCTATCGTGCGCGTCTCAAAGGTACACTCCAATATTTTTACACCCCCACCCCTCCCACCCCCCCCACCCCCCCCACACACACATCCCTAAAACCTCCCATTTCTCATTTTGAAAATTAAATATCTTAAGCTGAGCGTCCTTTTGTCCGGATACACAAACCTTGATCCGTTTAATACGTGCCGTGAATCCACCGGTGTGCAAACAAGTTCGCAAACCTGATAACGTTCACTGTTGATTGATTTTGTATTAGCACAGCAGCAGCAGCATCAGTAAATAGAGGCTTAATTTTCGGCCTCGCGGGCTATTCCACGCCTCTTCATTCAATGTTTTACATACGTGCGTAACATAGACTTCTCGCTTCAAATCCCTATGGGGTGTCCCTTTTAACATTCAGCTGACGGAGAGCCGTCGCGTCTTAAGACGGAGAGAGAGAGCGAGCGAGAGAAAGAGAGAGTCAACTTGTCATTTCAAAAGATCATCTTAATCTTGTAATTGTTTTTCCAACTCAACTAAGAAACTGAGAACATAACATAAACAACACCCCAGTGACCACTTCTAGTGTTGTGTTAGTTAAGATTCATAGTTGCTATCCTCCCCCTATCCTTAAACTCGTTAGGTCGTAGGGGCCACAGATGATCGTGTAACCAGAGAGTTACTTCTTCATTTCCCCTGTTCGCCCGATTGGAAAACCAGTGTCAAAACCATCATTCCCTCTCTTTTGTTGTCCTCCCCCTTTTTTACGTCTCCCCTTTCTTCTAACCTCCTTGCTTGTGCCTTGCAGGATGATCTTTACAGGACTGATGACGTGACACCAGATCACATATAGTTGCTATCCCCAATATTTTTTGTTTTCTTTTTTCCCCTCTCAATCGCTCCTCCCACCGCAATCCCTCTGTGTACATAAATAGTTTTAATTTTAAAAATTTAAAATTTTAAATGTTATATAATTAATTGTTTTGTTTGTTTATCAATCATTTTAACCAAGTCCATGTGCCCTTAACGGGTTTTCTTTCTGGAATAAACTTGCCTTGCCTTGTAAAAAAAAAAAATATTATTTAAAAAAAATGCGCAATCAGATTTTATAGCTTTAAATTAACTGTTTATGATTTCATTAGAGAGCCTGATGGCCCCGTGCAGCTCACGAAGCCCGTGAAGCTGTTGGTCTTGATTAGGTGTAGGATATTACCATGGCAACGGCCGTCCGCAAGGACACGCAAAGCAAAATTGTACGCCACCCGATCCGGACAGTTGAGAGTTTGCGTTGGCGGACCCCTTTTGCGTAAGCGCTTCTGGATGAAAGAAATCGGGCAATCCATTTTCTTCTTGTGCTATTTTTTTAATGCGCATTGCGTTTGCGTAACGACACATAAGGACGCGCAGCTTTATATTGTCTACTCCATTTAACGCCTCTATATAACTCCCAACCCCATCTCTCTTCACCCCTCCGGGACTACTTTGGCTGAATGCATGCCACCTGCCACCGCTGTGGACCCGACACAAAGAGAAGGGCCATGACGCCACCCTGTACCGTTAGCTTCCTTTCAGCCCTAGGGTCGGGTCCCTGGCCTTTCCGCACGACACTGAAGCGTTCTGGGGAGAGAGCTCCGCATACTCCATAAACACAGAGGGTATAGTCTCAAAACTCCAGGCTAGACTGGGTTAGGCTAACGCTTGCATCACAACAACCAAAGATTAATTTTGTAAATAGAAAGACTGCTTCAGTTCAGCTCTGACACACGTGACGTGGGAAAGGCAGGGAGGGTGGGGGAGTTACTGAACCACAAACACCACCACACCATCAATCATCATCACCAGATACTGAGATAGTGATATTTCTTTTTTAAATGGTACCGCACTTTAAATGCTATAATAGAATTATACCCTGAGACACTGCGCCCCTACTCCTTTGGATGAGAGTATAAACCAAGGTCTAGTTTCTTCAAGCAAGCATTTCATCTCATGCACTTGAAAGATCCCGACGCTCATGATGTCCTAGATGAGCGAGTGCCGGCTACACAAATACACCCAGCATGCACCAGGTCCCTTCTAGTTCTCCCCATACCCGAACGCCCAGGATTGTGCCCAGTGGTCTGGGCGTGAGACGATGCGTCCAAAGGCTGCAAGAGGGCGCCTTAGGTGGCTTTAATTAGATCATGTATCAGCCAGCACCTTGAGCAGCTCTTGAGCTGGAAAGACACTATATAAGAATGATGACAAAACAATACAACTGTATTGTCCGATAAAAAACACAAATTTGACTTTGTCCATGCATGCAACAACATAAATATGAGAACTAACAATACAACTATAAAAAGAAATAAAAAGTCAGATCTGCTTACAATAATTATTACATGCAACCATCATACACACATACAATATCAATAAAATCAATAAATTGATATGTTATAGTTAGCCGGAACTCAAATGTTCAAACTTTGACAATAGGTAGTATAATATTAAGCAAGAGCCTCATAATACAAATTATTGCAATGAAAGCTCTCCAGTGAATGTGTAGGCAGCTTAAAAAAGACTAGACTCCTTGATAAAGTCATAGCAGGAGTCTAGCAAAAGGGTACATATTAGTATTACAATTTTACAGTCATCAAGGGTCACCCGATTCCACAGGCACCACAAAACTATCACTTAGTTCATTCACAACAAAGCCTTTGAGCATGCTGGTCATGCTCAACTGTGTTTTATCTGTGTGCACCTAAGAATTCTAAAAGAACTTTCGACTCAGGCAACATCTCGTGGGTTTTCTCAGGTACTCCGGTTTGCTCTGCCAGCAAAATTTTTAAAATCACAAATTATGTTAGGTAGGTAGGGTTTGGGTGCGCCACTGGCTGCGATTATGCCTTCCCCAGGGGAGGCGGCCAAGAGTTTCCTGATAGAAAAGGATAATAAGGTCTGCAACAAAAACAAAAACAAAAACTACAAAAAACCAAATCAGCCATTTACTGCTATAGCAAATGATTTTTCACATGCTTTTACACGACGTTTAGATTCAAATTTTGCCAATATTATTACTATCAGAGTAAAGAAATGTATGATTACATAAGCTAACAGTCCTCTCTTACTGTGAATTATGAATCAATCAATCAGCTCAACATAAAATAGAGCTTTTCCAGCTCATTTATAAAAACATATTATACACTTTTTTTCCCCGCAATTCTCATCTTGACCTCAGACATTAATTAAAATTAAAATTTAATTATAAAGAAAAAAAATTGCCTTAAGTGCTTAAGTGCAACTGTGCACAGACTAGACCTCGTTTATACTCTTAGTTCAAAGCAATATCAAGTTTCTATTATCAATGTTTTATCAGCATTTTTAACTAATACTACAAACACACAACAAACATGTAATTGGCAAATTTTACAAATTGCCCAGGGGACTCAATCAAATTAAAAAAAAAATATTATTAATGGTGAGCTAACGAATTATTAAGTACTAAGAACATGATCCATCCACACCCAATGATATAGTTTATGATTGTGTTTGTTTCATATTTCACATGCTGGGATATAAAGTAGGTTAACCGTTAAGGCTACCATAAAAATTAAATGGGGAGCAAGTTTATATATATATATATGAATTGTCACAGGTATAAAGAGCTAATAGCCATACATCATCAGTTAATGTACAAAATAAAAGAAAGAAAGAGATTTCTCTTATATAGCGCACTTATAAGCTCAGAGAGCTTCTCAAAGCGCTGGCCACTACTATCCAGCAATCACAAAATAGTTTGCTGAAGTCAGGATTCGAACCCACGTCGCCCGAGACGCGCGTATACAAGTCGAGCGCTCTGACGACTGAGCTATCCCTGCCGCCGACTAGATGGAGTAGATGAATACAGACTAGATGGAGCCCATCATTTGAACTAAACCTAGGATTTGAAATTCAACCTATGTATAAAATGCCCAATGATTAGCTGCAGTGCATGACTGTATACATGTATAAATGCTTTACATGAAATAATCCTATACAGGTCCCAGGGTCTCAGTATTAAGGATGCCAATTTTGCTTGTTTTTTTTTTTTTTTAATTCACTTTACTTGAGAAATTGCACTGCAGTCACAGTAAAAAGATAATGGGCAATTAAATGTTGCAAAATCCGACTGCTAAGCTTTGAATTTTAGGCATCTTTCTTTGTTGTGCAAAGCAAACAACTGGTCTTGCTATAGTACTGTATTTATAACACTTTTGCAGCAGTGCTAATTTTAGAATCAACTTTGATGCTAGTAATAAGTACATTTATAAGCAAACACATTTTTGGATTTAAAGCAAAACTGCACTTTTGATAGTTTGTGTGTGTGCTTAATCCTATCTTTCCAGGCGGAGCGACACTCACTGTGAATTTGAGAACGATATATATGTGAGGCTGAAATGTGCCACCTTGGGAAATGTAACTATGACCCAGGTACATTATATTATCAAAGATTACTACATGGCTGTGTAATAGTAATAATGCAGTAGTAAAGCCTACTACTACTGTACTACTAGCACAATCACTGAAGCACATCAACAAGTTGGAAGGCAGCCAACACCACGAGGCCTGTTGGTCAGGGGCCAACCCTATCATCAGCCTATTGCCAGTATTGGGCCCTAGTTTTTAACAAAGACCGCAACACTGTTTTCACTGCTCTATATGCACAATAAAGCCCTTCCATGCACTGTGCTATTGACTTTTATTAATGTAAAGATCCAATAACCTGCACTGTGACAACAATTCGTTGGCAAAGACTGCACTCAAGACTTTAATAATAATAATAATAATAATAATAATAATAATACAGGATGCTATACGCGCCTTACCCCAAATCATTCAGGCTCAAAGCGCGGCGATCTATACCAACATACACGCTCACCTGTCTCATCCACCCTCACACACACCAAACACCCATCCATCACTCAAACAGGTGGTGTAAAGGCAGGGAGATTGCTATTAGAAGACGGAAAGAAAATCGAATTTTTTATTTTTGAAATTTTTATATTGACTGCGTCCTGTACCATTATTGAAGGGAGGGAGGAAACCGGGAGTGCCCGGAGAAAACCCTCGGTGACCTCAATAGTCTCGTACCTAAGTCACATACGTTCGCCCCTTGCCCCACAAGCCTAAAAATATGTTTCAATTTATAAGAAACATCATTCTCTCCCCCCCACACCCTCCCCTCACATACACGCAAAACTCACTCCCAGCATTGAATTTAAATGGAAAAATTAAATATGACATGGCAATGTGACAACAATTTGTAGTCAAAGGGTGCTTGCAAGACTTTAAGAGTGATTAAGACCATATCCCTTAATATAAGTACCTTTAAATGATAACAATCTTCATTCTTCATTCAAAGGCACATGTATCCAACATCCATAACTTGGCATAAGGCACCGAATTAAGAACACTTACATAAAAAACATGAATAACTGACTCTCATTCTCGCCACGAAAAACTCTTAACTTTCTTATATTATTGCTGAATAGAAAAGATTGATGGCACAAAGTTATTATACGTTAACAATCACTGAATCAGTGCTCACGATTTCACACCCTGCTATTGAAATTCTTCAGTGCAGGTCAAGAATTCAGTACTCTCAAAAGGGACCCTAAAAAGATGGATTTAGAAGGCGTCAGACACTTGTGTTGACATATTAGATTGGGCAAACATTATATTACCATAGCGCTCATGACATAAGGCCTATCAATAGATTCAGATCTATCATGCGCAATTCCAGCATGGCTTCTCTTGCATGCTGTATAATTAATATGATTAATCTTTCTTCCTTTTTATAGTTTTTTCAAGATTATCTTTATAACTTCTGTTGCAATAATGAATATATTTCAGTATGTATCACTATCAAAAAACATAAAAAATATACTTGTACTTTATAATAAATTATTAATTATAGTGCTAATGTTCAGTATACACTATGTACAGTAAAGAGACAACATTTGGCAACTTTAGAGCTGCTAAGGGCCAAGCCACATGGATCTTTACTCTCACAAAGCTGACCATCTGCTTATCACAATATCAGTGCATGAACCGGCTTGAGTCAACATAACCGCCCATGCATGCACACCGTCATCAATGTCTGCTTGCCATGTACTATTTGAGCTGAACAGAGCATGCTTAGTTTGTGCCACATTACAACACAATATAATCATTTTTCCATTATCAATCAGTATTTTAAGTTAACCCCTTCACTGTGTTCACACTTTCCAAAAGGGCTGAAATTATACATGAATCAACGATTGGGGTGGCAGAGTGCCACTCAAACTTTTTAAAGGTGATGTATCTAACACGCAAGCAGCCTACATCTACAGTAACCATCAATAATAATAATAATACATGAATTTATATAGCGCACATATCTCACACAAACAAGAGTGATTCAAGGCGCATTCTCCCGCATTCATACATCAAATCAATTTAAACATACACATATATACATACACACACATCTATATACACACATGTATACACACATATATACATACATACACACATACATATATACAGGGATCAGTTTACTAGCGCGCCCTGCGCCATTGACGCATAAAAATTAAAAATGACCCATCTACAATTCTAGCCAGGGGCCGAATGGCGCTTCGATTTTTGGTACCAGTGCGCCACCACAATAACACTAACAGTGCACTGTATTGGAGGCGACAAACGTGCTTTTGCTAAAAATATAAGGCAAGTTCAGCGATTGGCTTTGAGGGCCCGGATGTTGATCTTTCAGCCAATAAGAAGTGTTGTACGATTCTTCCAACTCAGAATTTGCTATCGTCTGCGCGTATGTTGTGTCCGTGCAAGGAGGATTTTGTGTTTTTCTTTGTGCCGCTTTGAAAATGCCCCCCCCCCCCACCCCCAAAACAAAAAAAAACACACAAAAAAAAACCTATACTTGAGGTAGGACAGTCTAGACTGTCGTTTGCTGCTGTTAAACTACAGTCTACCGCCGCTAATCCTACGCAAGATGATTGTGTGAGCCCCGAGTCAAGTCAAAATACTGATCCCTGTTCTGGTTAGTGTTTTGTTGGTAAACATGCTTCACAACTCATGCACACTCACAATAATCTATTTTGTTTTAATTTCTGTAATAATATCTCCAGGTTATCTTTTACATGTACGTAAACTACTGCTGAAATCATGGCCCATTGAAATTTGATCTGAGGGGCCCAATGGCCCATAGCTTTTTTGTGTCAGGCTGAACCCTGTATATATATATATATATATATATATATATATATATATATATATATATATATATATATATATATATATATATATATATATATATATATATATATATATATATACACATATATACCAGGGGTGAGATTTAACCCAGGAGACTAGTAAGTAAAGTGAGGTAGCCCGCATGATTTTTAGGCAGCCCGACAATTACAATCGTTCACATATAAAACACAAATTTTGACAATACACGTAATTTGTAGCGGGTGTCTTTTTCACAAACAAAGCAGACAGCGCGCTTGGCGCGAAAGGGAAGTAGGCAAAGGGAAATAACGCCCGCGTATGCTTCATACTCGTAGCAGACGAACAGTGACCTCAAAACGCCCTCGCTTCGAACCGAGCCTCTAAAAGTCTGCAAGCATTATCTTTTTTTTTTTTAGGTCGCCAGGCGGGTTGGCTCAATTATAAAGTGAGGTCGCCCGAGGGCGACCGCTAAATCTCACTCCTGTATACACACATATATATACACACACGTGCAATTCATAAATTGTGATAGGTCAGTAGACGTTGTGCAAGCCGATCAGCGCTAGTAAGATCAAGGTAGCTACTACTGGGAAAACAAATGGGTTTTGAGGGCAATTTTGAAAGAAGGTACAGATGGCTTCTGGCGGAGTGAAAGAGGTAGTGAATTCCAGTTGACGGGAGCTTGGTAGGAGAAAGAGCGCTGATTGGCGGACACGAGTCTGGTTCGAGGCACTTTGAGTCTGAGGCGGTCGTCAGCAGAGCAGAGATTTCTTGATGGGCTGTACAGAGTGATTAGGTCAGACAGATAAACAGAAGCTATTCCGTGAATGCATTTGTATGTAAGGAGGTTGATCTTGTACTTAATGCGGTCTGCAACAGGAAGCCAATGTAGTTGTTTTAAGAGTGGAGTGATGTGGTCTCGTCTTTTTTTCCGAAGAACAAGGCGGGCTGAACTGTTCTGAATGCGTTGTGCACAGTTTAGAGATGGATGTGGAGGGAAGACCAGCAAGGAGTGAGTTGCAGTAGTCAATACGAGAGAGTATGGTTGAGGTTACGAGTTTGGCGGTTGCATCTGTTGTAAGGTAGTTTCTAATAGAGGAGATCTGACGGAGTTGGAGGTAGCACGTACGGCAGATAGAAGAAATGTTTTTGTTCATGCTGAGTGTACTATCAAGGGTCACGCCAAGATTTTTAACTTCAGATGAAAGCGAAATGGTAGCAGAGGTGAGCTGAAGACAATTTGAAGAGGAAGATGCTAGTTTTGTTGAGTGAGAAGAGCCAATAAGGATTGCTTCCGTTTTGTTGCTGTTGAGTTACAAGTAGTTTGTTTTCTGTCATCCAGTCTTGGACATCGCCTATGCAGAGGGAGACAGTCTGGAGTGAGTTGTCAGTCTGGTCAGGAGAGGAGCTTTTATGCAGTTGAGAGTCATCGGCGAAGGAATGATGTTGCAGTTCGTGTTTATTAAAGATGTGGTCAAGTGGTTGAGTGTAAAGGGAGAAAAGAACAGGCCCCAGAACAGAACCCTGCGGAACTCCAAATTGGAGTCCCACGGGTTCAGAAGTGCGACCATCGATGGATACTGTCTGGAACCTGTCAGTGAGATAGGAGCGAAACCAAGATAGAGCAGAGCCATGAATGCCAAAGGTGGTACTAAGTCGGTTTAGGAGGATGGAGTTTTGAAGAAGTTGATCATCAAGGTCCTTCACCATTCCTTCCCTTTGACAGCCAACATAGATAGAATAGATTTATGTTTTTCAGCCCTTACTTATCTTTCCATCCCTACACATGAACTTCAGCCACAAAGTTTGCATCCCATTAAAGCAAAAAATACAGCGTACTTTCTTTTGGTTGAACGAAGGAAATAATTAACAGCGCCACAAATAAATTAATGTCTTTTTCTTTAAACTTTTAGTTACCACCATAGCCTTCATGTAAGTTTATGGATGGCCATTGTTTTTTTGTCTACACGAGTACATCATGTGGCCATGTCAAATGGGCAAGACTTTGTGAAGGAAATTATTCCTGCTTTTAATGCAGTTTGACATGAATGACCCCATCACGTCTACTGAAGTCGACTATGGTGGCCCACATGCAAGTCAACTAAAGTCGACTATGTTGAATGCTGGATACCTTTTACCGACAAGGTGGTGCAGAGCAGAGATATATAGACTTTATTATATAGTGGTTTGAACACAGGCTAGCAAAGTTTCATGTTAAAAAACTTCATGAGGGGTTAGTACTTGGACGGGTGACTGTGCTAGAAAGGCAACCACCAAACCACACAGAAAGATTGAACCAAGCGCATGGTACACTACAGTCCACACAGCTGTGAATTGAATAGCCTGTACCCGAATCTTTTCCAGAAGGTAAAGCAGCAAGGCAAAGAAGATAGGCACCACCCTTATTAAGCCGGCCTAGAGAAAAGAGATGTCCCAAATGCTTCCCTCCCTGAAAGGTTACAGGAACACCTTTTATTATCTTTGTATTTTAATTTACCAACCTTTTTTTTTGCTTAAATAATACTCAAAGCGCTACGATCTGTGCAAGTCACCATGTACCAATTCGCAACTTCCATCACTTCCAGGAATACTTCCACCAAGACTAGGATTGAACCAACTTGTCACACACTATCTTCAATTGCACCATCATAGTCCTGCTATGAAGAATTCGCCAATGCTTGCAAAGGTTCTACAGGTTTAACAACAGGTAGGCAAAGAGTACAAGAATTCTTTAAGTGGCTGGCCTGGCATTAGTGGTTTTATGGTAGTTCAACAGCAAGAGCATACATAAGTCAGAGTTCTTGAGGCAGATCCACGTGGGATAATATTATTATTTTGTATCATGTTTGCCTGTTCATTTTCACCTGTCCATGTTCAGAACTGAAGGAGTAGATTACACTATGTCAGTAAGTACACATGAAATAATTTCAAATAATTGGTGGTGTGTGTTATTTTCTTCTTTATTTATTGATTTAATAAGATGATGTTGTTAATAAGTACTTAAAAGTTAAAATATACAGTAGATTCAGCCATCTTATCTGGATTCATTTGGCTTCCACACGAATCACTGATGATGATGGTGACGACGTAAATTGTAAATGTAATATCTGCTATTGCTAATGGGTGGCATAGTTTAGCTTAGGTTGGACTGCTGATGTACGAAAACAGTTACCCATGTTTGCACGAAAAGTCTAAATGAAAAGCATTATTTTATGTATTCTTATGCTGGCAATAAATGCAGGCTATACAGTTGTACTGTTACGCCAATGCTGCAAAGCATTTCAAGGTGCATTCAATCCTTTGCTTCCGTGAGCAACAAACAAATTTATAATTTTAAACAAAATGTCTATGCCTCAAGTTCTAGCCTTGAATTTAAAAAAAAAAAAAGCATGGTCTTTCGATGTATTGTAATGTAAGCAACAGCTGGCATAACTCCATAACTTGCAGAATTACTTAGGTATGGTAAGGTTTATTACGAACTTAAGTAAAAGTTTGTAAACTGCGCAAATCAATCGAATAGTACAGGTCCCATGTGAGCAATATGATAAGGTGCAATACCATGCTGCAAAACTATGTGAGCAGTCTATTTGACAAGAAAATGTCTCAAAGCAAACGTCCACGACGTGACTCGCGGGGAGCCGAACGCTTGGCATTTAAATCGCCACGTCCGAACTAAACTTTCCAAAACCGAACAAGCATGGCTTGGAATCATTATGATCACTAATTGTTACTGACCTTTCTGGTTAGGAGATACTGGACTTTTCCTCTCTGGAGAAGATCGGTATTCAGGAGACTTTCTAGAGCTCCAAATTCCTTCTTTTCCTCTTGGAGAACTGTTGGAACTTCTTGAAGTTGAAGTTGCAGAAGAGTTTATCAATGAAAATGCTCTGACAGCCTTGAGCGGTCCTTGCTTAGTCGTCAATGGTGAGACATTTGGTCGCATTCGTGACATGTTTGACACTTTCAACAGCACAACTTTTCCTGCTGGTATCCGTCCAACACGTGTAACGAACTTTTCATGCACTCAGATCGCTGCCATTCCTTGACAGTCTTTCACAAAACTAGCTAAGCAAAAAAATTTCGCACAGCGTAGACCACGTGATCACAAATCTCAATTTCATTGGACAATTCGCTTTCCCAAAGGCTGTCTCGTTCCGGAGTTTTGACAAAGTTTCGTCGTTTAACCCTGTGATGTGTGCCTGGATACGCTGCCTGAAATTTGTGCACGATAAAGGGATTAAATTTTATTGTTATTGGTGAAAAATTTATCCGTTTAACCAAAACCGTTTCAAACCTACGAGGCTTAAGTGTGTGAGGCTTACCTCCCTTACCCAAAGCTTTAAAAAAAAATGTAAACAAATCGCTTTAATCCCAAATATTTGATTATTTTAGGATTATTTCTACCCTACTTCCGTAAATCGCGTTATGCCTTACCCTCTCCTAATCTTATAGTACATTTGTAATGTGCATCGATTCAATTGTTGAAACCTATTAAGTTTGTTTGACCAACAGAGGGTCATTGCAACCACATGGCACTTTTTCAAACTTTTGTACTGAGTGATCTTCGTAAAATTTGAAAAATTAGACTTTCTTTAGCAAAATTAAAACGTTGGCTTATTGTACACTGGTAACATTAAGCAACGTGCTAATGGAGAATCTCACATGACGAGATATAAGGCTTTTTTTTTTCATTCAAAGAGGAAATGCGACAGAGGAAGAGAGCGGTGGTCGCGTCCCTGGCGACCTGAGGGAGCCTTCATTGTTTTGTCATCAATTCCGTTTACGGAAATTGCGGAATGGTTAACAAGTATTTTTTTTTTTTTAGTCAATGCATTCCCCAGTTTCATCAATGTGCAGACTATTTCATTAATATTTAAGGTCGTTGAAGAACGTTTTCGTAATTTTAATTATAATTGACACATTTTAAGATTTTTTTTCTTTTAAAAGTCACACAATAACGAAGCGCACGTTGACGGAAATAATTACGTTCATAATATAGACAAACTCAACCGTGACGATAATTTTTTTTATAATTATTTGTGAATTTATTTAATTTATATATTCATCATGTTTTGTAATATGTTTGGTCTAGGCCCTAGAAAAATGTTGTAAGTAATATTGAAAATGCAAGGGAAATAATCCTTCCTACGTTTCAATGAAATATGAAACAACTTTTTTTGGTGTGGGTTACTTCCCTCTATTCTGACCTTTCCCACTCTCCCCCCCCCGTTCCAATCCCCACCCTAGCCCCAATATTAATAATAATAATAATAATAATAATAATAATAATAATAATAATAATAATAATAATAATAATAATAATAATAAAAATAATAATAAAGTAGGCTTATATAGCGCGATACCCCAGCTCATGGCTGGGCTCACCCCTTTTAGCATAGGATATATCTTTAGAACAAACATAAACAATAAAACAGGGTCGGCAAGCATTCACACCAACCGTATTCGGAAAGGCATTTAAAGGAACAACAACATATGCAATACACTACGAATACGATTACGATCACTTTATTATCTCAATCAAAGAGAAATTCACACGTGGTGCCACATATAAATGTTACAAGAACAGTATAACAACAATAAACAGTAAACAGTAAAACAGGATAAAAGTATATCAATAAGACATTATTGAGTTAACCATTCAAACCTGTAATCATGCATATCATGCATACACATGCATAATAAAACAAAACAAGAAAAAATATTAATACAATGGCATATTACATAATAATAAGATTCACCATACAATTTTAAAATATAACTAAAAAATTACAACGAAAATTAGATTGTTGTTGATGTTTGTAGTGTTGTTTTTAAGTAAAAAACAAAAAGTTATAAAAAGTTATTCTTTTAAGCAGAATCAGAAACTTTAATTTTTCCAGTTAAAACAATGCACAGGCATTTTGGGTACATAATTATCACTACAACCGCTTAACTAACAACATAAACAATAACAACACTTTAATAAATAAAAATTATAAACGTACTGCAGGTAACAAAGAAGGTCATTATACACAACATAAAAGTAGTGTGGATACTATAGTAATTACACATCACAACATAGACACAAAGTCACATATCTAACAATTTAATCCTTGGCGATATACCGTGAAATCCACGCACGTATACATACACACACACACACACACTCACACACACACACACTCACACACACACACCATGAATTCGTTTAGAGTTACGCCAGTACAGTATGCAGCGCAAACTGTCATTGGCCTGTGGAGGTAACAAAAATAACAAAGTCGCACATCGTTGGTCAGATTCTGTTTGTGTTCTTGGTTTCTGTCTCTCTACATTTTCTCTGAAATTATGAAAACATAATTTATTAATCTTAAACTAAAAGGGCAAAACCCATATGACTCACATGTTTCTTACGGAACTCGCAATATTTAACATGCAAATGAGTGCCAAGAAGATGAAAAAAACACAAAATGAAACGGTGGCATTAAAATGCAAAGTAATACCGACTTTTATCTTTCTATGAACTTGAGATGACCTTGACCTCCAGCTCCAAAATACACTCATATACTATCAAATAAAGTACAGCAAAAGTTGTACTATGCAAAACAAACAAAAACGAATGGTGACCTTGGGATGAACTTTACCTTCAGTGACCTTGACCTTGTGATGACCCTCACGTGACCTATCATGCATGTCTGAAAAAAAAACAATGTTGCTTACTATGGGTTAAATAAACAGCCAATGCACTGTACGATGACCTACCTTTTGTATGTTTTTGCAAGGCCTAAAATGACCTTGACCTTCAAGATCAACGCAAAAACGGAACAATATGAAAGATCAATCTATCATCTCTAAATATAATAAGTGTGGACTTTATATCTCTCGTGGTCTCATAGGGTCAAGGTCACTTCAAACTACATGTATACTAACCGACTTTGGATAGCTCCAGTGATCTTGATCTTGATGTGAGGTTGACCTAATTTGTATAGTATGTGTCTCACTGATATCTCACTGATCAGTGTCTTACTGATAAATCTATCATGCTTCAAAGAATCATAAGTTAAACATTAATAACCTAGACAAAAGTGAAATTTTGTTAACCCTGCGACCTTGACCTTGAAGTGAAGTCATTCATTAACTGATCATTTATGAAGTCCCATGGATATACACCATCTTACCAAGGTTGGATAGTTGAACTAGGTTCTGAGATATTAATCCACTTGCAAGTTTTGCACAAACAGACGGCGGACAGACAATGTTTTTAACTGTCATTTTTGGACTATTTAGGACTCACCTCGCACGGTTTTGTAAAAAAAAAAATCTGGCAAAATAAATTTGTGGGTGGGAACATAGACTGCTATGCATGTGAGTCAAAAAGCCAAAGTTTCAAATCAACTCAAATTCTTTTTCTTCATCACTCGTACAATCCAGGCCTTATAAGGAGGTAAGAACGTGAAGTAAGAGCGTTCCGAAGGTCGGGCCCCACAATAACCCCAGGAGACCACTCCTACCTGCACAACAGGCCTTCCTATGTCTGTTTTGTCTCTCCTAGTACTACCGTTTGTACCTCCGTTGCCTCTCTTCATACCTCTGTAGGTGCCTCTTTCGCTGTTTAGCTTGTCTTTAGTACTAATTATACGACTCAGTCTGCCTCTTTCTATGTTAATGCGAGTTCTGATGCCTCCTCTGTTACTTCTTCTGTGACCTCTTTGGTCTGCAGTTGTACCTCTGGCTGTGCTTCTCTTTCTTGTTCTTCGGCTTCTTGTGCCTCTTTGTGCATCTTTCGCGGCTCTGTCTGTGTCTTTTGTACCTCTTGCTTTGACGTTTCTGGCTCTTGTATTTCTTCCCGTGCCTCTTGATCTGCCTGCTTTTATATAATTGTCTCTTCTTTTGCCAATTCTGTTGTCCTTTGTACCTCTTCTGTTACCTCTTCTAGGGCCTCGTTGGCTTTTTCTTTTATCCATTGTGCCTCTTGGTCTACTGTTTATATTGCCTCTTCGAATTCCTTGTTTGCCTCTGATAACATCTTTGCCTCTGATAACATCTTTGCCTCTTGTCTCAAGTTTGCCTGCTGTCCAAGTTTTACCTGCATTCCCGGTTTTGCCTTTTGTCCCAGCTTTGCTTCCTGTCTCAATTTTGCATACTGTCCTAGTTTTGCCTCTTTTTTGGCCTATTGTCCCAATTTTGCTTCCTGTGCTAACTTTGCCTCTGGTCCCAGTTGTGCCTGCCGTGCTGTTTTGCCTTCCGCGGTATTCAAAGGGTGTCGCTAATGGCGGTATTTGAACGACGGCGTCGTCGGCTTCATGTACAACTTCCATATCCTGTATGTGCAACAATGGACTACCTGAGTCACCCTGTATAAAACACAGAAAACACAACAGTATGCTTACGGTGATGATTATTAACTATGACCGATGGACAGACATCGAATTAACATGGAGGTTCAACGTCTACTCCCGCCACTGGCGGTAACATTGTAGCCTGTACAAGCGGTAGTACAAACATCGTTGACCGACTCGAGTAAAATAATAATAATAATAATAATAATAATAATAATAATAATAATAATAATAATAATAATAATAATAATAATAATAATAATAATAATAAATAAATAAATAAATAAATAAATAAATAAATAAATAAATAAATAACTCTTCCATTTTTCGGTTTGTAGTATAAACTGAGGCCTAGTCTGTGGACTTTAAAGATCCTGGCGCTCATGTCCTAGATAGTGCCGTCTGCACAAATACACCCAGCACGCACTAGGTCCCTTCTCCCTATCCCCGATCGCCCAGGATAGTGCTCAGTCGTGTAGGCGGCATACTACGCGCCCAAATGTTGCAAGTGGGCGCCTCGGGCGGCTTGAGTTAGATCCTGTATCCACGTATCCTTGAGCAGCTCGTGAGCTGGAAAAGCGCTATATAAAAGTAAAAAAGTGATTTAAAGGAATATGGGAGGAGGGGATACCCGTTCCTGGAAAGAGGGGGAAGGAACATTGTTGGGACCTCTGTTCAAAGAGTTTGTTTTTTCTCAGTTTAATTTCGATAGTCTGTTGCAGTGTTCAAACATGAGCTGACAACCTCTTCTTTTTTAATTTGTATATGCTTTTCGATGCAGGCTTGCCCAGCAGAGTATTTGACTCCCAACTCTCGGTCAAGACTATGAGAGCACAGCCCAAACCGAACTGTTATTTTATTATTTTTATTTTTTGTAATCCCTTGTAATAGGTACAAAAAAATGATTTGCCTTACAAGGCGGGAAGCGTGTTGATAATACACCGGATTGCCGGTTACTAGTGCCATGACACTCTCTGCAGAACACTGCCACAAACCTGCATAGAGTGCCAGCCGACAATTTAACCCTGTTCACCACCATCACCTACCCCCACCCCCACCCCCCTCCCCCACCCCCAAGAAGAAGACAAAGGGTCAGGCGGGGAGAACATATGTCGTGTCGCCTTGTCCTGCATAACCTAAGGGTTCAAGCACGCACCCAAGGACTCCGCACAGCAAAGGCCACCCAAAGCCAGACTAGCAAAAAGGGAACAAACTCCCTATGGCACGACCCAGGGGGCAACCTCTCCCAAGCGTGACCAATCGCCTCCCACTACGGCATACTTACGTAGCAAGTGGAGCCATTTGAGGTTTGGGGAGAGTGACTGAGGGCTTTTGCACAGATCTGGTGGTCATTCATGGTCACTGTGGCCTGGCTATGTTGGGCAGTGGTCAGGCAATCGTCCCAGCTCAGGATCGTCATGGTCAGCTGATGAAGCACGGCAGGCGGGGTGGGAGACCACATGATGCGAACACCTGAAGATGTAATGATTGATGATGATAGCGTTAGGACTTTTCTTGTGACTTTGCTTCCAGCTTCGCTTTTTGCAAAGACACACTACAAGTGCAGGCACATGAACACGTCCACACAGCCATACACAGAGAGAGAGAGAGAGAGAGAGAGAGAGAGAGAGAGAGAGAGAGAGAGAGAGAGAGAGAGAGAGAGAGAGAGAGAGAGAGACAGAGACAGAGACAGAGACAGAGACAGAGACAGAGACAGAGAGACAGAGAGACACAGAGAGACAGAGAGAGAGAAAGAGAGAGAGAGTGAGAGAGAGAGAGAGAGAGAGAGAGAGAGAGAGAGAGAGAGACAGAGACAGAGACAGAGACAGAGAGAGACAGAGAGAGAGCAAATGCTGAGCATAATAATACAAATACGTAAAAGCGCAAATAAATGGCTTTGAAAAATATTTACACTTGCAGGTTCCACACAGAGGCTCCCCATGCATCCAC
Source organism: Oncomelania hupensis (assembly GCA_036898135.1). Classification (NCBI taxonomy): domain Eukaryota; kingdom Metazoa; phylum Mollusca; class Gastropoda; order Littorinimorpha; family Pomatiopsidae; genus Oncomelania; species Oncomelania hupensis. Next base: position 163,436,218 of record CM072511.1, read on the forward strand.
CACCACCACCATTACCACCAGCACTATCACCACTCCAAAGCCTGTGTAAGCAATTGAAGCCTGCTCTTCCCCTACTACCGCAAATCGGCCCCTTATGCAAGTCACAAACAATATAGGCCAGTTTCCAACCATAGGCGCTTGTATATGGACACGCGAGCGCCTGTGCCGGTGACGCGTCTCCCTTTGGGTATTATAGATAGGCATAGGCGCTCGCGTGCCCATATACAGGCGCCTGTGGTTTCCACTAGGCAGGCGACCTTGAGATCTATCAAGTACAGGATATATGTGTGTAGACGTATGACCTTATTAGCCTCTGACACTTTGATTGGGGTCAGAGTCGCCGTCTGGCAGGTTGCCATGACTACATCTATAAATTAGTAGCATTCCAAGGGAGATCGAGAGCTGTGTAATCGGTCTATTGAAGTTACTTGAGGGGAGTTTACTCACGCGGTGCGATGCTGCCCCATCCTACCACGGTAGCCGTCGGAGGCAGGCACGACTGGGATGCCAGTGTCACTCGCTGCACCCACTTCGTCCATCTCAGCTTCTTGCTTAGGGTCAGCACGCCAAGGTCATGCTCTGAAAAACATCATCATCATCGTCATCATCATCATCATCATCATCATCAACATCATCGTCATCATCGTCATCATCATCATCATCTTCTTCTTCTTCTTCTTCTTCTTTTTCGTCGTCGTCGTCATGATATGTAGGCCTACATCCATTTTATCCGGTGTGACATCGTCACAGTTCCTAGTATCTTAGCTGGGCTGGGAGCGACTGGGAGCATTCTGATTGGTCGACGCGTTACAAAATTCGACGCATGCGCACAGTGCTATCGTAGTCTTAGTAAGGATTAGGGTTAGGAGGGTTAGAGTTAGGGTTAGGGTTAGGTTTTGGGTTACGACCGGGACAGCTTCTGGTTCAAGCATCTTGTGTTTTCTTCGTCGTCACCAGCAGCGGCAACATTCTCTTCAGAGTCGTCGTCGTCGTCGTAGTTATAATTATATAGTCGCTACTGTAAACATGTCCCAGCAATAAAAACAGGGTGCAAACATGAAACCATCCAGTCCAAGTTTTATCCTGCTGTTAGTATCGGGCTGCCCACACTACGTCGCAGAGACGGCCACCATTGGTGGAGATGCGACTAAGCCTCGGCCGTCTCTACTGCGTAGTGTGCTATCAGCCAAGTCGGCCATTCTAATAGCAATTCTGCTACTATTGTCGCTGTTTGTGTACTCACTGTTTATTTTCCCACTGTCATCGAAGTCTGGATGTGGAGTGACGGCAGTAACATTCACGCGCTGCTCTGTCGGTCTGACGTTAGGAATGGTGATGACGTAATCATGTTTTCCTGCGATCACTTCTACGTCACTGAATGCGTACCACGTGTTGTGCCCTGGTTTTCTGTAGACAGTCCTTTTTCTTTCTTTCTTTTTTTTTTGGTCTTTTTTTTTTTTTTTTTTTTTTTTACGGTACAAACGATTTTGCTTGTGTATTTAACGGATGATAAAGCTAAGTTATACCAAAGAGCTTAATGATGGTTAAAAGTTTGGTTTTTGCAAACGTTGCCATAAAAATGTTCTTTTGCAATGGCATAGGCTCAATAAGTTACCACGCACAGATCATTCATATAGCAGATGATGAAATATAGCCAGCCCGAGCAAAGGGAAATAATCCGTGAGAGCGTCTCGCATTTTTGTATAGGACATAATGGAAGTTCCCTTCTTTCCGTAATAAGCTCTTTGGTTATACTCACTAATGTGGCTGTTGGCGAACGGAATAAGGGAGACAAACCATAATGTATCGATTTCCACAAATGTTATATTTTCATTGGCCAAGGACGGTGTGACTAAAACTGATAGGTGTGGTGGTGGTAAAGGCAGTCCCATAGCCTTGTGGCCGTAGGGGAGCGTGATGTTGGAGATCACACTTATCTTGGGCCAGCGTAATGAGGGTGATGCCCATCTCTCTCCCTCGCTGCTTTACCTTCCCCACCCTTAAGAGAGTAGGCCTAGGTACTCAGTCACAGTTGAGTCAACTGGAGGCGTTGTTATTTGTCGCTTCACGTTTTGCGGTCACCCATCCAAGTGCTAGCCGCACTGGACGGTGCTTAACTTGCGACACAGTAGCGAGTGCTCCAACCACTTCGCTATCCGACACCCCTAAAACTGATATCGCATGGTAATTCATCAATCACAGATGACGATGTTTCCAGCAAGCTATACAATATATAAGTCGTAGGAACGCAAGACCTACTTCAATCCATTTACGAACCCCCGTCTCCTACGCCTTTTCTGCAAATGACTGAAAAACCAAACGGTCTTCTTGTATTTTCTGAGAAATTGTGGATAGACTATAAAAGAATGTTTGCGTGTCTGGAGGGCCAGACATTGTGTATGCAGTTGATGATGGCGTCTGCGTCTTTAGCGACGACGCCTGCATTGTTACTGAGTAAACGGGCTGCGTATATAGGAATGCGAGCTACACAGGATTCAAGCATCGAGGCCGAATTGATTTTGTCGCGTAACAGGAAGGAAGGAACATGAAAGAATAGGGAAACTACACCTTTACCTGTACACAGATATTCAACACAGATTAATTGTGTGCCGACAATAATAAGAGTAAGTTGAGGCCTAAAACCTGTTAAGGTTTTTCTCTGCCTCTGCCAGTTGCTAATTGTTCTCAATAGTTTTGGGTGTCTCGAAAGCAAAACTAATTAATTTTTCTTGTTCGATGGGTGCGATTTAGGTTCCTACAATCGAATGCTGAAAAATCTGAGCTGGGATCCTACAAAGCCTATAGCAAGAAACTGGCATGTGTGTGGGGGCGCGCTTGTGTGTATGTATATGTAGTGTGTGTGTATATTGTTTGTTTGCTTGTTTCAAATTTGTGTGGACTTAATGTAGTGAGGTTTTACATGCACAGGCGGCGGAAGCAGGGGGGGGCAGGGGGGCCATGGCCCCCCCTAGAAAAATGTTGGAGGGGGCAGCCTTATATATTGCCCCCTCCAATAATGAGAAGTGGTTGTTGTTTTTTTGTGGTTTTTTTGCCAGGGCATCAAAGGATTTTTTTTCTTCAAATGGAATCAAGCAATACAAGTGTTTATCATCATAATCATCATATCACCCTCTGATCAGTGAGAGAAGTTCGTCCCTTCGTCATCATTTCCTGTCGACGCGTCATAATCGTTAGCCTTAGCGTAGATCAAAGTGACCGACAGTTTTCGACATCGTGCACGTCACAGTCGCTTTTTGAAAACTTTAATTTGCTGTCAGTTTGTACAGTCTACCGTTTTCAATATCAGCAATTTTCTCGCCTACAAGTGAAGAAGTGAGCAAAATGGCAAATGCTTTGACAACTGCATATGGTGTTATTGTTCCTCGTCAAGCATCCCGACAGACTCTCCGTGACAACCAACCTGCGGCCACTCCAGAAGAATATTTCAACATTAGCATTGCCATTCCTTTCTTGGAACACCTGTCAACCGAATTGGACTCGAGGTTCAAAAATGTTGATGGTCTATGTCTGGTGCCAAGCACTTTAATACACAACCAGGATGGTTTCATGCAGGTTCCAGAAGGGGTGATGCTGGCAATGTTGTGGGAGTCTGACCTACCAGACAACGCTACCCTTGATGCAGAATACCAACGGTGGGTTTGCAAATGGCGAAGTGCTGCTGAGAATGCGACAGCTATCATCCCATCCACGGCATCAGAAGCACTGAAACATTGTGACAGGGATTTTTTATCCCAACCTGTTCATCATGCTTTAGAACCTTTGCACCCTACCTGTCACTACTGCCGAGTGTGAGCATTCAAACAGTCAGTTACGCAACCTGAAAAACTACCTGCGCACTACAATGGGGCAACAGAGACTAAATGGACTTGCTTTACTGAAAGTGCACAGGGATGTTGATATTGACTTCAAAGAGGCAGTGAACTGTTTTGCCAGAAGATACAATTCACAAATGGTACTAATGCTGAGGAACCTAGTGCAGCAAGACTGAATTAAGTGAAGGCAGGGCGGTGATGTTCATAAACTACAAGGTAAAGCTTTATACCGTTAACGATCAACAAAAAGTAGTGAATAATAATAGTATACAAAACATCTCTGCTGATAAATAAATGAGTGTGTGTGTTTTTTTTTAAGGGAGGGGCAGAGGATAATTTTTGTACCCCAGAGTTTGTCAGTTCAATTGTTCAAAAAGCTCAAAGTCCCAGACCATCACAGATGGCTTTTTCAAGGTTCAGATTGCACCAGATTGCACCATTTTGCATCCAGGGTGTCGCTAATGGCGGTATTTGAACGACGGCGTCGTCGGCTTCATGTACAACTTCCATATCCTGTATGTGCAACAATGGACTACCTGAGTCACCCTGTATAAAACACAGAAAACACAACAGTATGCTTACGGTGATGATTATTAACTATGACCGATGGACAGACATCGAATTAACATGGAGGTTCAACGTCTACTCCCGCCACTGGCGGTAACATTGTAGCCTGTACAAGCGGTAGTACAAACATCGTTGACCGACTCGAGTAAAATAATAATAATAATAATAATAATAATAATAATAATAATAATAATAATAATAATAATAATAATAATAATAAATAAATAAATAAATAAATAAATAAATAAATAAATAAATAAATAACTCTTCCATTTTTCGGTTTGTAGTATAAACTGAGGCCTAGTCTGTGGACTTTAAAGATCCTGGCGCTCATGTCCTAGATAGTGCCGTCTGCACAAATACACCCAGCACGCACTAGGTCCCTTCTCCCTATCCCCGATCGCCCAGGATAGTGCTCAGTCGTGTAGGCGGCATACTACGCGCCCAAATGTTGCAAGTGGGCGCCTCGGGCGGCTTGAGTTAGATCCTGTATCCACGTATCCTTGAGCAGCTCGTGAGCTGGAAAAGCGCTATATAAAAGTAAAAAAGTGATTTAAAGGAATATGGGAGGAGGGGATACCCGTTCCTGGAAAGAGGGGGAAGGAACATTGTTGGGACCTCTGTTCAAAGAGTTTGTTTTTTCTCAGTTTAATTTCGATAGTCTGTTGCAGTGTTCAAACATGAGCTGACAACCTCTTCTTTTTTAATTTGTATATGCTTTTCGATGCAGGCTTGCCCAGCAGAGTATTTGACTCCCAACTCTCGGTCAAGACTATGAGAGCACAGCCCAAACCGAACTGTTATTTTATTATTTTTATTTTTTGTAATCCCTTGTAATAGGTACAAAAAAATGATTTGCCTTACAAGGCGGGAAGCGTGTTGATAATACACCGGATTGCCGGTTACTAGTGCCATGACACTCTCTGCAGAACACTGCCACAAACCTGCATAGAGTGCCAGCGACAATTTAACCCTGTTCACCACCATCACCTACCCCCACCCCCACCCCCCTCCCCCACCCCCAAGAAGAAGACAAAGGGTCAGGCGGGGAGAACATATGTCGTGTCGCCTTGTCCTGCATAACCTAAGGGTTCAAGCACGCACCCAAGGACTCCGCACAGCAAAGGCCACCCAAAGCCAGACTAGCAAAAAGGGAACAAACTCCCTATGGCACGACCCAGGGGGCAACCTCTCCCAAGCGTGACCAATCGCCTCCCACTACGGCATACTTACGTAGCAAGTGGAGCCATTTGAGGTTTGGGGAGAGTGACTGAGGGCTTTTGCACAGATCTGGTGGTCATTCATGGTCACTGTGGCCTGGCTATGTTGGGCAGTGGTCAGGCAATCGTCCCAGCTCAGGATCGTCATGGTCAGCTGATGAAGCACGGCAGGCGGGGTGGGAGACCACATGATGCGAACACCTGAAGATGTAATGATTGATGATGATAGCGTTAGGACTTTTCTTGTGACTTTGCTTCCAGCTTCGCTTTTTGCAAAGACACACTACAAGTGCAGGCACATGAACACGTCCACACAGCCATACACAGAGAGAGAGAGAGAGAGAGAGAGAGAGAGAGAGAGAGAGAGAGAGAGAGAGAGAGAGAGAGAGAGAGAGAGAGACAGAGACAGAGACAGAGACAGAGACAGAGACAGAGAGACAGAGAGACACAGAGAGACAGAGAGAGAGAAAGAGAGAGAGAGTGAGAGAGAGAGAGAGAGAGAGAGAGAGAGAGAGAGAGAGAGAGAGAGAGAGAGACAGAGACAGAGAGAGACAGAGACAGAGAGAGACAGAGAGAGAGCAAATGCTGAGCATAATAATACAAATACGTAAAAGCGCAAATAAATGGCTTTGAAAAATATTTACACTTGCAGGTTCCACACAGAGGCTCCCCATGCATCCACCACCACCACCATTACCACCAGCACTATCACCACTCCAAAGCCTGTGTAAGCAATTGAAGTTCCCCTACTACCGCAAATCGGCCCCTTATGCAAGTCACAAACAATATAGGCCAGTTTCCAACCATAGGCGCTTGTATATGGACACGCGAGCGCCTGTGCCGGTGACGCGTCTCCCTTTGGGTATTATAGATAGGCATAGGCGCTCGCGTGCCCATATACAGGCGCCTGTGGTTTCCACTAGGCAGGCGACCTTGAGATCTATCAAGTACAGGATATATGTGTGTAGACGTATGACCTTATTAGCCTCTGACACTTTGATTGGGGTCAGAGTCGCCGTCTGGCAGGTTGCCATGACTACATCTATAAATTAGTAGCATTCCAAGGGAGATCGAGAGCTGTGTAATCGGTCTATTGAAGTTACTTGAGGGGAGTTTACTCACGCGGTGCGATGCTGCCCCATCCTACCACGGTAGCCGTCGGAGGCAGGCACGACTGGGATGCCAGTGTCACTCGCTGCACCCACTTCGTCCATCTCAGCTTCTTGCTTAGGGTCAGCACGCCAAGGTCATGCTCTGAAAAACATCATCATCATCGTCATCATCATCATCATCATCATCATCAACATCATCGTCATCATCGTCATCATCATCATCATCTTCTTCTTCTTCTTCTTCTTCTTTTTCGTCGTCGTCGTCATGATATGTAGGCCTACATCCATTTTATCCGGTGTGACATCGTCACAGTTCCTAGTATCTTAGCTGGGCTGGGAGCGACTGGGAGCATTCTGATTGGTCGACGCGTTACAAAATTCGACGCATGCGCACAGTGCTATCGTAGTCTTAGTAAGGATTAGGGTTAGGGTTAGAGTTAGGGTTAGGGTTAGGTTTTGGGTTACGACCGGGACAGCTTCTGGTTCAAGCATCTTGTGTTTTCTTCGTCGTCACCAGCAGCGGCAACATTCTCTTCAGAGTCGTCGTCGTCGTCGTAGTTATAATTATATAGTCGCTACTGTAAACATGTCCCAGCAATAAAAACAGGGTGCAAACATGAAACCATCCAGTCCAAGTTTTATCCTGCTGTTAGTATCGGGCTGCCCACACTACGTCGCAGAGACGGCCACCATTGGTGGAGATGCGACTAAGCCTCGGCCGTCTCTACTGCGTAGTGTGCTATCAGCCAAGTCGGCCATTCTAATAGCAATTCTGCTACTATTGTCGCTGTTTGTGTACTCACTGTTTATTTTCCCACTGTCATCGAAGTCTGGATGTGGAGTGACGGCAGTAACATTCACGCGCTGCTCTGTCGGTCTGACGTTAGGAATGGTGATGACGTAATCATGTTTTCCTGCGATCACTTCTACGTCACTGAATGCGTACCACGTGTTGTGCCCTGGTTTTCTGTAGACAGTCCTTTTTCTTTCTTTCTTTTTTTTTTTGGTCTTTTTTTTTTTTTTTTTTTTTTTACGGTACAAACGATTTTGCTTGTGTATTTAACGGATGATAAAGCTAAGTTATACCAAAGAGCTTAATGATGGTTAAAAGTTTGGTTTTTGCAAATTGCCATAAAAATGTTCTTTTGCAATGGCATAGGCTCAATAAGTTACCACGCACAGATCATTCATATAGCAGATGATGAAATATAGCCAGCCCGAGCAAAGGGAAATAATCCGTGAGAGCGTCTCGCATTTTTGTATAGGACATAATGGAAGTTCCCTTCTTTCCGTAATAAGCTCTTTGGTTATACTCACTAATGTGGCTGTTGGCGAACGGAATAAGGGAGACAAACCATAATGTATCGATTTCCACAAATGTTATATTTTCATTGGCCAAGGACGGTGTGACTAAAACTGATAGGTGGTGGTGGTAAAGGCAGTCCCATAGCCTTGTGGCCGTAGGGGAGCGTGATGTTGGAGATCACACTTATCTTGGGCCAGCGTAATGAGGGTGATGCCCATCTCTCTCCCTCGCTGCTTTACCTTCCCCACCCTTAAGAGAGTAGGCCTAGGTACTCAGTCACAGTTGAGTCAACTGGAGGCGTTGTTATTTGTCGCTTCACGTTTTGCGGTCACCCATCCAAGTGCTAGCCGCACTGGACGGTGCTTAACTTGCGACACAGTAGCGAGTGCTCCAACCACTTCGCTATCCGACACCCCTAAAACTGATATCGCATGGTAATTCATCAATCACAGATGACGATGTTTCCAGCAAGCTATACAATATATAAGTCGTAGGAACGCAAGACCTACTTCAATCCATTTACGAACCCCCGTCTCCTACGCCTTTTCTGCAAATGACTGAAAAACCAAACGGTCTTCTTGTATTTTCTGAGAAATTGTGGATAGACTATAAAAGAAGTGGTGTTTGCGTGTCTGGAGGGCCAGACATTGTGTATGCAGTTGATGATGGCGTCTGCGTCTTTAGCGACGACGCCTGCATTGTTACTGAGTAAACGGGCTGCGTATATAGGAATGCGAGCTACACAGGATTCAAGCATCGAGGCCGAATTGATTTTGTCGCGTAACAGGAAGGAAGGAACATGAAAGAATAGGGAAACTACACCTTTACCTGTACACAGATATTCAACACAGATTAATTGTGTGCCGACAATAATAAGAGTAAGTTGAGGCCTAAAACCTGTTAAGGTTTTTCTCTGCCTCTGCCAGTTGCTAATTGTTCTCAATAGTTTTGGGTGTCTCGAAAGCAAAACTAATTAATTTTTCTTGTTCGATGGGTGCGATTTAGGTTCCTACAATCGAATGCTGAAAAATCTGAGCTGGGATCCTACAAAGCCTATAGCAAGAAACTGGCATGTGTGTGGGGGCGCGCTTGTGTGTATGTATATGTAGTGTGTGTGTATATTTGTTTGTTTGCTTGTTTCAAATTTGTGTGGACTTAATGTAGTGAGGTTTTACATGCACAGGCGGCGGAAGCAGGGGGGGGCAGGGGGGCCATGGCCCCCCCTAGAAAAATGTTGGAGGGGGCAGCCTTATATATTGCCCCCTCCAATAATGAGAAGTGGTTGTTGTTTTTTTGTGGTTTTTTTGCCAGGGCATCAAAGGATTTTTTTTCTTCAAATGGAATCAAGCAATACAAGTGTTTATCATCATAATCATCATATCACCCTCTGATCAGTGAGAGAAGTTCGTCCCTTCGTCATCATTTCCTGTCGACGCGTCATAATCGTTAGCCTTAGCGTAGATCAAAGTGACCGACAGTTTTCGACATCGTGCACGTCACAGTCGCTTTTTGAAAACTTTAATTTGCTGTCAGTTTGTACAGTCTACCGTTTTCAATATCAGCAATTTTCTCGCCTACAAGTGAAGAAGTGAGCAAAATGGCAAATGCTTTGACAACTGCATGGTGTTATTGTTCCTCGTCAAGCATCCCGACAGACTCTCCGTGACAACCAACCTGCGGCCACTCCAGAAGAATATTTCAACATTAGCATTGCCATTCCTTTCTTGGAACACCTGTCAACCGAATTGGACTCGAGGTTCAAAAATGTTGATGGTCTATGTCTGGTGCCAAGCACTTTAATACACAACCAGGATGGTTTCATGCAGGTTCCAGAAGGGGTGATGCTGGCAATGTTGTGGGAGTCTGACCTACCAGACAACGCTACCCTTGATGCAGAATACCAACGGTGGGTTTGCAAATGGCGAAGTGCTGCTGAGAATGCGACAGCTATCATCCCATCCACGGCATCAGAAGCACTGAAACATTGTGACAGGGATTTTTTATCCCAACCTGTTCATCATGCTTTAGAACCTTTGCACCCTACCTGTCACTACTGCCGAGTGTGAGCATTCAAACAGTCAGTTACGCAACCTGAAAAACTACCTGCGCACTACAATGGGGCAACAGAGACTAAATGGACTTGCTTTACTGAAAGTGCACAGGGATGTTGATATTGACTTCAAAGAGGCAGTGAACTGTTTTGCCAGAAGATACAATTCACAAATGGTACTAATGCTGAGGAACCTAGTGCAGCAAGACTGAATTAAGTGAAGGCAGGGCGGTGATGTTCATAAACTACAAGGTAAAGCTTTATACCGTTAACGATCAACAAAAAGTAGTGAATAATAATAGTATACAAAACATCTCTGCTGATAAATAAATGAGTGTGTGTGTTTTTTTTTAAGGGAGGGGCAGAGGATAATTTTTGTACCCCAGAGTTTGTCAGTTCAATTGTTCAAAAAGCTCAAAGTCCCAGACCATCACAGATGGCTTTTTCAAGGTTCAGATTGCACCAGATTGCACCATTTTGCATCCTTGAAAAAAAAATTTCCGGGGGAGCATGCCCCCGGACCCCCCTACAAGGCTCGGCGCTTCGCGCCTTCGCTGAATCTGTAACCCCCACCCCCACCCTCGACTTTTCCCAGGTCTGGCCCTGATGTCAGTGAATATAATGTGTGTGTGCCCCCCCCCCCCCCAATCCTGAGCAGCTTCCGCCGCCTGTGACATGTAGACCTTAGTTAACGAATCCAAGTACGAAACTTTCCCACACAACAACTTACGTAAACTGGCCAACAGTCACTTTCTTCACTCTCTAAACATTTTTACTCATACTCTTTTTGTCTCCCTTGGTTAAACTCGCCAACAATCACTTTCTTGACTTTATTCAACGTATTGTTTCAGGGTTACTTTGAACAACTCCACCATTTCTGGCAACGTACAGAAGACAAGTCCAACATCAACAGTAAAGGTGCTCGCGTCAAACGGTTTGTTTAAAACTCACTGACTAGGCAGACTACTAAAACATTTGTTGCTGTTGTTGGTGTTGTTGTTGTCGTTGTTGTTGTTGTTGTTGTTCCAAACACATAGGAAACAAGAGGAGAGCCCCGGAGAACGTCATCTGAACTGTGTGCCTTTGGTTCGTGCTTAGGAAAAAAGACACACACACACACACACACACTCGCACACCCGAGGTTACACAGTATTATCATGACTTTCCGAAAACGCAACATAACGTTGTGCAGACAATTGGTCATATTTCGTCAACATTTTTAAGTACTTTGCAAAGTTCGAACCCTAACCCTAACCCTAACTCTAACCCTAACTCAGCTCTAACCCTAACGGATCATTGTTCTGACGTCAAAACAAGTAGGCATGTCAATACAAGATATGTAGATGTTCACTGTTTTGTCCAGATAATACTGTGTTAACAAGGACGCACGCACACCCACCCACACATACACACACACACACACCTACACACACAAATTAAGGCGTTCCCTCACACGGACTTTAATTATCCTTATGCTCGTGTCCCAGATGGGTGAGTACCAGCTACACGAATACACCCAACAAGCACTAGGTCTTTTATCCGCCGTCCCTGGTCTATCAGATGTTTGGAAAGTCAGACGATACGCATGATTAGGCAGCAATTGGGTTAGATCCTACATCAGCCAGCGCCTTGAGCAGCTCTTGATATGGAAATGCGCTATATAAGAACGCTAAAGGGACCTACTGTGACCACGCCCCCTCGACAGCTCATTTTAACATTTACAGTGAGTGTTGCCTCCCGTATGAAAACAATAGGCTTACAACGAAACAAAACTCTGTGGAAAGTATAGTTGTTGTTAATGAATACAGTCCGTAGTTTCTTGTGCCTATTAATAGCAACTTAATAGAATAGACCCAACGTTTCCCGGCATGTCGTAAGAGGTGACTAACAGGGGTGATGTCAGCACGGCACCACTGGGCGAAGAAGTCACCGGACAGGGCGGGGGAACCTCACGTTACTATAGGTTCAACGACCACGTGCTCGGGGCTAAGGCGAGCAACACTGTACTCGTGGATTTCAGCTGTGGCTAACAGCCTCGAGAGGATTGGGCCCCGTGTGGGGTCTTTCTTACCCAAGACACATCGTATGATTACGCCCTCACCATTATCTATAACGAGATCTGGCAGAGTGGAGAGTGGCCTACATCATGGACCCAGTCGCTTGTCATCACTCTTCCCAAAAAGATAACCTTCAGGAGTGTGGAAACTACCGCACCATCAGCCTCATCAGCGATCCCAGCAAAGTCCTCCTGAAAATAA
>CM072511.1:163453563-163876063 GCA_036898135.1 Oncomelania hupensis
TATCTGAACATCACAGACAAGTTCAAAACTCTCGTGCAATTTGAAAGTCATAATTCATGTATTCTCATAAACTCTGTATGGCTGGGCGTCTGCATGGCTAATTAGCAGGAAAGAGGAAAAACCTAAATGGCAAAGGTCTCAAACTAAAGTGAACGTAGGCGTAAACAAATGGAGCTTTAAAATACTTCTGCTGTTCTATTGTCGTGTTTGTTTTAGGGGTGGGGGCTTAACAACAGGCACGCGAACAGCTAGAATTCTTCCTACCCACAGCTCTCCATTTCCTAGCCTATCCTATCCTATAACGTAAATCAAAGGTCGTTGGGGCACCACAGACGATCGCTTAACGAGTGTACTCCATCTTTCTTTATCCTCAGCAACCCTCATGGCTTCGCTCAGTGTCAAGCCAGTCCATTCTCGAATTTTGTCCTCCCACCTCTTTTTCTGTCTCCCTATTCTTCTGCCTCCTTTCACCGTGCCTCGCAGAATGGTCTTTGCAAGGTCTGATGCTCTGGTGACGTGGACCATACCATCGGAGTATCCGTTTCTTCACCACTGTGAGCATATCATCGTGTTGCCAAAAATTATTATTATTATTATTATTATTATTATTATTATTATTATTATTATTATTATTATTATTATTATTATTATTATTATTATTATGGCTATTGACGCCTAATCTAAACAAAGCCCTAGGCGTTTACAAAGTCAAAAATTTACAACTAATCAAAAAGAAAACATACAAAACAAGAAAAGAAGATAATTTTTTCACTGATAACCACCTTCTGCAAAACACACACACACAGACACACACACGCACGCACACATAATCACTTCTATAATAAAGAAAACAAAAAATTAATTAAATTAGTCACTGCGAGAAGCTAAGCACACCAAACATACTCAAAGACAATCAAAATTAAAGACTATGATGGAAATAAATAAGTTTTGAGATGTTTTTTGAAGGCTGGCAGGGAGGGTGAATGACGGATGGAGTGGGGGAGCTGGTTCCAGGTAACAGGGGCTTGATAAGAGAAAGACCGTTGGCCAAAAGCTTTTTTTGTCCTGACAGTGGGGATCGTAAAGATACGAGAGTCTGCAGAGGAGCGAAGCTGACGGGATGGGGTGTAGAGATGGAGTAGGTCAGATATATATTGTGGGCCAGAAGCATCAAGGGACTTATAGCAGAGTGTGGCAGTCTTGTGAGAAATTCTCTGTTGAACAGGAAGCCAGTGGAGAGAGTGTAGGAGAGGGGAGATGTGGTCAAATTTAGAAGAGCGAAAGACAAGCCTAGCAGCATGGTTCTGGACCCTTTGGAGCTTAGAAATAAGATAGTTAGGGCAGCCTGAAAGAATAGCATTGCAGTAATCTAAACGAGACAGTAAGAAGGCACAGAGAAGAGTCTTAGTTGAATCTTCAGTAAGTAAATGACGGATGGATGAGATTCTACGAATTTCGTAGAAGCAGGTTTTACAAATATTAGCTACATGCGTCTGAAAGGAGAGGGTTTGATCAATGGTGACACCGAGATTGCGGACAGAGGTTGATAGAGAAATGTCGGTGTCGCAGAGTGAAACAGAACAAGGTAAGGAAGAATATGACAAGATTTTTTGAGGAGCAATGATGATAAGTTCAGTTTTATCCTCGTTAAGTTTGAGCTTGTTCTGCGTCATCCAAACCTTAAGCTCAGAGACGCAGGCCTGAGTGGAAGAAATAAGAACACTAAGATTGGTGAGGGGGTCCAGAAGCATACAGCTGGTTGTCGTCCGAGAAACTGTAATGGGAGAGAGAATGACGTTGTACAATAGAAGCAATGGGTTGAGTATAGAGAACGAAAAGGATCGGCCCCAGGACAGAGCCTTGGGGCACACCAAAACGTAGTGGAGAAGGATCGGAAGACAGGCCACAGACCGAAACGGAGCAAGAGCGATCAAAGAGATAGGAGTGAAACCATGAGAGGGCAGAGTCAGAGATACCAAAAGAAATTTTAAGTCTGTTCAAAAGAATTTCGTGATCGATGGTATCAAAAGCGGCCGAAAGATCCAAAAGAGAAAGAAGAGAAATGTCATTATTGTCCAGAGTAAGGAGAAGGTCGTTAATGATTTTGAGTAGAGCCGTCTCAGTGCTGTGACCAGACTTATAGGCAGACTGAAAAATGTAAGTAAGGTTGTTGGCTGAAAGGTGGTCAAGAAGCTGAGAGAGCACAACTTTTTCAATTAATTTAGAAAAGAAGGAGAGATTGGAAACAGGTCTGTAGTTTTTTAGCAGTTCAGGATCAAGAGTTGTTTTTTTTTACAGAGGACGGACTATGGCAGACTTGCAAACAGAAGGAAAAGAACCAGAGAGAAGAGAGTTGTTGATGACAGACGAGAGGTAAGGAAGAAGGGTGTCGAGACAGTGGACAAAGAAGGATGATGGAAGTGGATCGAGTTCACAGGTTTTAATAGGGGATTTTCCAATGATTTTCTTGAGATCAGCAGCAGAGATAGGTTGAAAGGAGGTGAAGGGAAGTCCAGAGAAAGGGGGTCGGGAAACTGGGGCGGGGTGGTGGACTGGGCATCAAGCGTCTGGCGGAGGTCACAAATCTTATTTGAAAAAAAGTAAGAAAACGCTTGGGGAAGGCGGGAGGGAGGAATGATGGAGGGGAGTGGAGATGGGTCAGATTTTCCAAGAAGTGTGTTAGTCACATCATACAGTTGTTTGGTGGTGGCGCATGCAACGATTTTAGCATTGTAATAAGCAGTCTTGGCAGCGTGTACTAAATTGTTAACAACTTTGTTGGCGGCCTGAAATATTTGTTTGTGTACGGTGAGGCTAGACTTAAGCCACTGTCTCTCGGCTCTGTGGCGCTCGCGCTTAGCCTCCAATAGCTGGGGGCCAATATCGGAGTACCAGGGTGATGACGGGCGCTGAGTAACCCTACGTCTGGTGGCGGGGGCGTGAGTGTCCAGCAAGTTAACCAGGAGCTGGTTGAGGTCCTCAACAGAAGAAGGAGAACAAGCAGCAAGACTGTCGCTCAGCTGGGAGTCAAAGGCGGCCATGTCGACGTCGGCAAAATTTCTTGCTTCAACGAAGACTTGGCGTGGTGGGGGCCTCGACAGGTGCAAACTGCACATGAGGCACAAGTGGTAAGAGGGAAGGGTGTGATCAACAGTCCAGGACTTAAGGATGGTCTGGTCAGCCCTATGCACGAGCCAGTCTAACGTATGGCCATGCCGGTGTGTGGGGACACTGACAGGCTGCACCAGGCCAAACGAGTCAAGAAGGTCGATCAGCTTGGCGGTATAAGTGTTAGTTGGCACATCAAAATGGAAATTGAAGTCACCCACCAAGAGGTAAGCGCCCTTAAGGGAGTTGCAGTAGGCCAGTAGCTCAGGGACTTCATCAATAAATGTTGGGTCTTTCAGTTTATTTTTAGGACTAGGAGGAGGGCGGTAGAGGGTAAGGAGATGGAATGTTTGATAGGGGAGGGTAGCAGTAAGCTGAACGAGCTCAAAGGAAGTATGGGGGAAAGGGAAGGTGGTAGTGGTAGAGACATGAGGCATTAGGGACTCGATAATAACGACAGCAATGCCGCCACCACGAGTAGGACGGGGGAAGGAAAGGGTGCGGTAGCCGGGAGGTGCAAGATCCCTGCATTTGGCTTCATCTCCGACAGGGAGAAACCAAGTCTCGCAGACGGCGAAGATGTCAACGTCATGATCGTAGATGAAGTAGTTGATGGCGGAACGCTTCTCCCTCCGGATGCCAAGGGCCTGGGCGTTGAAGACAGCAAGATTAAGGGAGGTGGAGCGGGAGCAAAATTGTTTGCCAGCAACAGTAGATATATGCACCAGGTTGTATGGGTTGACCCCCAACTGTGAGAGGCCAAAGGTCAGTGGGTAGTAAGTACACACAGGAGGAGGTGATGTAGGATCTCTCACATGCTGACGCAGACTAATGATCACGCTAATGGTACGTCTTTTGCGCGTACCCCCACGACAGGATCGATTACGGGGGAGACCACAGCCTATTTTCAGTGATTTCAGTTGCGCGATCAAGTCGGGATCAAGAGGCGATGTGTATTGGCGACGCGTTAACAGCAGATCGCGAGTATACAGTCATGAACCCGCGGCGGCATTTCACTGTAGGTCTATTAGTCCAGTAGCGTACAGTGAGCGGCTAATATGTGATGGTCTGTCGGACTTGGTCGTTGGTGATTTGCTGGGTATCTGAAATGCCCAGAAGTCTTCTGTAGCATTTCAACTCCATGCTTTGTATTCTTCGTTGTAGGTCTGCAGTGAGGGTCCATGTTTCGCAAGTGTATAGGAAAATGGAGATGACAAGGGAGCGCAGTCTCTTAGAGTGCAGACTGATGGTATTCTATCTTTCCAAATGAGTTTCAACCTTGGCAGGGCAGCAGTTGTTTGTGCGATCCTGGAGAGGACTTCCTGTCGGGACCCATTGTCCGATACAATGGCTCCTAAATATTTGAAGCTATGCACTGTGTTGAGGGAATGGCCTTGCACTTTGATGCCCGTTTTGATGCCATCGGTGTTGGTCATCATTTTGGTCTTCTCTGCACTTATTTCCATTCCAAAGGCTGTGGAGGTGGTATCAAGCATCTGTACCAGCTGTTCAAGTTCTTGTTCCTCTCCAGCCAATCCATCAATGTCATCCGCAAAACGAAGGTTGGAGATTGCTTTACCCCCTATGCTGACTGTGCCTTCGTGATCTGCAACGGCATCTGACATGATGCGCTCTAGGAAGATGTTAAAGGGTGTTTCAGAGAGTATGCATCCTTGACGCACACCGATTGTTGTTCTGAACCAGTTCCCGATGGCGCTGTTGTGTTTGTAGCTAGACTTCAAGAAAGAGTTTGACCCAGTCCGGCATGCAGCTCTGTGGGCAACCATGAAAGTGTACAACATCAGCCCTAATATTATCGTAGTCATCAAAAGTCTGTATGACAAGGCTACAAGCGACTGGGTCCATGGTGTAGGCCACTCCCCACTCTGCCAGATCTTGTTACAAATAATGGTGAGGGCATCAATCATCGCTTCTTGTCCTGCTTGAATCAATTCTGCGGGTATTTTGTCCACTCCCGCTGACTTACCCTTCCTCAGCGATTGCACTGCTGCCTCAACTTCTTCTTGGAGAATTGGGAGGATATCTTTTTCTTCTCTGTTCTTGGGACATGCTAAATCTGATATGGGTCTCCATTTTGGAGTGTAATTGTAAATGTCAGAGCAGTACTCTGTCCGTCTATCCAAGACTTCTTGCTCTTATGTAAGGCATATGCCAGACTTGGTTGGTTGGTTGAATAGATTAATGTCCCCAGACACCTGAGCGTATAAGGGACATTGATCACATCTGAACTTTTGGACCTGTGTGACAACAAAGAAGGTAGGCTAGATATTCTTTGGTGACAAATAAAAAGAAAAAGAACACCTCACAGGGAGCTGATAACTACCGAAAAATCAACAACGATATCCAAAAAGGCATGCGTACAGCAAAGTAGAACTGGATAGAAAAATCAATGCCAGGAAATAGAGAACAGTCTGAACTGCCAGACTTGCTTTGGATCGTGGAGACCTTGGGTTGTTTAACACTTGTCACAGTCTGGTAGGCCTTCTTATTGTTAATTGTTCTTGTTCAGACTGTTCTCTATTTCCTGGCATTGATTTTCTATCCA
Organism: Oncomelania hupensis; assembly: GCA_036898135.1. Classification (NCBI taxonomy): domain Eukaryota; kingdom Metazoa; phylum Mollusca; class Gastropoda; order Littorinimorpha; family Pomatiopsidae; genus Oncomelania; species Oncomelania hupensis. The sequence goes on from CM072511.1 coordinate 163,459,238, forward strand.
GTTCTACTTTGCTGTACGCATGCCTTTTCGGATATCGTTGTTGATTTTTCGGTAGGCATCAGCTCCCTGTGAGATGTTCTTTTTCTTTTTATTTGCCACACAGGTCCAAAAGTTCAGATATGATCAACGGTTTCTTCTTTGGGCGGTGCTTGCCAAGGATCTCAGTGGCGGCATCTGCCACAGCTAAGTTGAAGGCGGTGGTCATGATGTTGACATCTACTTCACCAGCTCCAAAAATGAGCAGTAGTGCAAATTTCCCTCCAATTGTGGCTTGGAATATTTCTGCCACCTGCGGGTCTTGCAGTTTGTCCAGGTCGAACTTCAGTCTGGTGCACTTTGCTGTGTTTACTCTCTTCAAATGGAGCCGGAAAGACATCAACACGAGATCGTAACCACTTCCAATGTCTGCTCCTGGAAAAGTGCGTATCCTGCCAATGTTGACGCTTGATCTGAAGCGTTTCTTGATCATGATGTAGTCAATCTGGTTGTGATGCTTCCCGCTGGGACTGTGCCAGGTCCATCGTCTGGATTTTTGTGAAGGCCAAGCGTGTTTGTCAGTATCAGTTTGTTTATCTTGCAAACTCCAAGAGTCTCAGATTTCCGTTATTTGTCTCATTGTTGCAGTAGGTTCCACATGTCTCCCCCCATTTGTGTTCACATCTTGTCCAACCTTGGCATTCCAGTCGCCTTGCACTATGACCATGTCCTTCTTCGGCACTTGGTTAAGGACAGCCTGCTGTAGATGTTCATAGAAATCCTCGACTTCGCTGTCGTCATAGTCTGATGTTGGGGCATAGGCCTGGATGATGGTGATATTGAAAGGGGCTGCTCTCAGACGGATGGTAATGAGTCTTCTGGAGACGGGGCGGCAACCTCTAGCCTCTCACTTTATCTTTGTTCAAATCGGTATAGAGAACGAGAGAAAATAGAATAATTGCACAGACAAAAACATCAAATAACCCATTTGATACCAACAAGATCAAACAACAACAAAAACAACAGATGCACGTTTGACATCTGTAAAGAAGGAAGGGAGACAATTGCAATTTGTTGCTCGTTGTTCTTGACAATTTTAATTTATTAGTTAATCACCTTGATTTTTGTTCCAGAAACGGAATAAGAACGTTTCCATTATTGGAATAATTTTCTTTTGACTTGAGGCGATTTTGGTAGTATACGGCCAATGCAGACGACAGAACTTCAGAAGACGAAACGTTATCGAAGTTTGATTCCCGCGTCTTGGACAAATTCAGGGGTACATCACGATATTTGCAGCATGCACACTTTTTGAATTAAACTATCTTACTGTCTATTAATGAGAACGATTATTAAAATCGTTATAAAATTAAGTCGATAGGGCTGTTTATAATGTCAACTTTAGATCAAGATCTACGAGACTACAGTTGTTTCAATGTCATTTTTCTTTGAAATAATAAGACAGTTAAGCTGTTGACAAAAACAACAACAAAAAACACAAATAAAATCCAAAACCAAATATTAAAGCACAACCAGTACTATAACTAATATTACCGAGGCATCATAAGCAAGGTATATACCAAAGATAACGTTTATCAGACAAATGTACCAGCAGAAGGACCTCCTACTGATGGTACATTGTTAGGCAAGAAACCTTTCAAATCATTGCATTCAAATAGCAAATGTTTTTAAAAAAAATTTAAAAAAAACTCTCGCTGGGTACACATTAAACATTTTTGCAATACTTAGTCCATATACTTACAGCATTTAAATATATTCTATACGCCATTGACACTACAGATATAGAAATTCCACAGTGTATGAAAAGCACTGTGGAATCAGTACAGTGTTGGCTAGTGTAGATAATCATGCTGCCATGAGTTTGTATATATGTGTGAATGCATTCAAAGTGGGTTTTTAAAAAAAATTTATGTTACAGGTTGACTGAAATACTATATGTATACAGTGCGTTCAGTGTCCCCAGTCTCTGTTCAAAGCTGAACTGGCCAACTAGACATTTCATGATGGAAAGAGTAAGACAATATTGTTTGAAACCAAGGACGCCAGCACCAAAATTGGACGAAACGTCTTGCATTTTCTCTGAAGTGGAGCTGACCGTACTAAAAAGGCTTCGTGAAAAGTACAGTTTCCTTGGATTTCCCAGTTACTCAGGTTAGAACAGCATGAGAATGAGTGAGACACAGAGGGAAACATGCGCTTGTCATAATTTATAGGTACAAAGGTTGATTTTCCACAAGTAGAACTCCAATATTCCTCTGTTTTAACCTTTTACCTCCCATCACACACACACATACACACACGCATATTTGCAATACATCACACCTGGGTTTATTTAAGAATGTAGGAATTGGAAAGTGATTTTTTGAAGGAAAAGGGTTAGGGCAAGGGTTAGGGATAGATCTACAACTAACCCTTACCCGAACCCTTGTCTAAAAAATTGACCTAGTTCATCTCCTATAGGCGACGAAATAGGTCGAAAGTAGAGCACTCCTGTTTACTTAAAACACTCTTATGCACTACAACTGCACTCCCATGCACTAAAAGAGCACTCCCGCGCACTTAGAAAAAAGTGGGGTCCTGGAAAAAAGTGGGTTCCAAGCAAATAAACCCATTTGTTACTAGAAAAGACAAGGTCTGAAACCCATTTGTGCGTTTTTTCACGTACACACACACACACACACACACACACACACACACACACACATTGATTACTTTATTACAACCCAAACCGTTAACTTTAACAATGTTGTAAGTAACTCAGCACAGCTCCTCGCTTACGCCACCCGCACCCTGAATCTTCTCTGCTTCTACACCTTCTACAGCCCATCATGACACTGGTTGATAGGAATCCAGCCAGGTTTTGACTCTGCTGCCATAATTGTCCAATGAGCTGCAATCTCATTTCGATAACTTTAATTATTACAACCAAAACCCGCTAGCTTTAACAACGTTGTGATAAACGTCAGTTATGCCACCCCAACCCTCAATCTTATCCTCTTCCACACCTTTCTAGAGCCGATCATGGCACTGGTTGATAGGTACCCAGCCACCCTGGTTGATAGGTTTGGAGCCAGACTTTTACTATGCTGCAATGAGGTGCAGGCCAGACACAAACTTCATGTGCACTAGCCCCAAAAAGCCAATCACCCAAACTAGGATTTGTGTTGGGAACCCTGTATCGTTTAGAGCATTACACACAGGCATGTACTTCAGACATTTGTGGTTGTTGCAGGTGTTTATAAAAGAAGCATAGACAAACACACACACACACACACAAACACACCAGGGCTCCTCTCCTCTCATCACCTCCCACACTCATTTGAACAATCTTGAAATAATAGTGATTGTAGTTGAACAATTTTATAACTGTTTTAAATATATGAAATATTTCTGTTGTTGCTGGGCTGAGATGACATTGTTTCTGTTCAGTTTTTATTTTCATTCTTTGTTTAATTTCATCCTTTTTTATATAGCGTATGTCCAGCTGAAGAGCTGCTCAAGGCGCTGGCCGATACAGGATCCAACTCAAAGCTACCCGACATGCGTACTTGCAACCTTTGGGTGCATAGTCCTATACCCAGACGACTAAGCACAATCCTGGGCTACTTGGGATGGGGAGAAGGGACCTAGTGTTTGCTAGGTGTATCATGTAGCCAACACTCTCCTGTCTTGAACATGAGCGTCAGGATCTTTAAAGTCCATGCAATGGAATGCATGAGTGCACAGAACAGACTAGACCTCGGTTTAGACTTTCATCGGAAGGAGTACTGTTATTGCTTCTTTTTTTTTTCTTCACAATTTTAATAAAATATTGACTGCTTCCTTTGCAGACTTGGCAGGATTTAGAGGTCCTGGGCACAGAAACAGAAGAATGCCACCCAACACTGAGAAATGTGGAGGTTTAGATGCATGTGTCAAACAAGAACCAATGACACCTGTGCCAATTAATCTTGAAGGACTTGGCAATGTAGTGAGTCCTAATGGTGGATCTAAGCTGGTTGGATCCCGTGGCTATAAGCCAGTTGGACTGTGTGGCTCAAAAGATGTGACACACACAAAACAGATGAAGGAGAAAAGTATCTACACAGAATTCGTTGCAGAGCCTTCTGCAGATCATTGGAAATCTCAACTTCATGTTGGAGTGGAGAATGCCTGGAACTGGGAACGCCAAGAGGCAGAAGATGAAAAGAACATTATTAGTCCACGGGCATTCTCTTGGAGTAAGCAGCCATTGTCAAATAGATTAGGAAATATTTCTCAAAATGGCCAGTCTGATGCTCAAGAAACCTATTTGAGCCGCAGAAGAGTAGATACAGCTTCTACAGAAGCAGCAAATGCATCGTGGTTGCCTCCTGCATTAATGAAGTTCTCGGGAAGCGAACCAGTGTCATCAATTTTCTTTTCTTTACCTGATTCTGATATTCCAGCTCAAAGAATTCAGATTCCACAGACTTGCATTCAGGCAGATTTTCCACTCAGAAAATACCTTCAAACTCACACAACTATGGAAAACATGGCAATAAGAGAACGCTTCCCGTCTTCTACGAATATAGGAGAAACTATAAGCGAAGACAATTACAGTGCTAGAACTGAGCTTAGGTATCCAGGAAGGAATTTACTGAGGAACGCTAATGCTGCAGTGTTTCGTGACCTCTCTAGTTCAAACTGGAGGATGGAACATGCATCATCGGTACTTACGCCTGCGTCTTATTCGCAACATTTAGCACCTTACCCACCACCTACTTCTACAGCACCTGCTCCACAAACTTCAGTGTGTGCAGCAGAAAAAACTTCGTCAACAAGGGTTGGAGAAACACCACCAGGACCTAGACCGGAAGCTGCTCAGTCTGTTAGCGGCAGCAACAGCTTCCTGTCACACATAGAGGGCAATGCACCAAGATTTCCCAAGACAACTGAAACAACACCCACAAGCAATGCTGGAAAGATTAAGACTCCTCTGATGATCCCTCTGGAATGTTCTAATGTTTTGACTCCAAGCCGAAGCAGTCGAGAAAAGATAACAGCCGCTGTCTCCAAGAAACAAAAGAGAGAAAATGAACCAGAATGTTGCGGCAGCAGCGAGAGAATATTCAAGAAGCTGAAGACCTCTCTGCAGCATCAGTCCAAAGTATTTCATCTCTTGTATTTATTTATTTATTTATTTAAATTGATGTAAATTAGATATGGTTTTAATGTAGTCCAACTAATAAGTTTAAAATCATCACAATAACTGTTCATAACATTCAGCCGATAATAATTTTAGAGACATAGGAGTACTAATTCTGAAACTTCCTTTGTAAAATAATGAGTTTGTTTTGTTTTTTTATTATATCAGAAGCCAACTGACCCTTGCACATTGTCAGGAGAAACCATCCTTCCATTTGAGAAAGAAAACATTAAGAAAACGAGACTTGAAGCAAGACGAACTGCATCAGAAATATCTGGTAGTCCTGTATCCGGCATCATCACTTGTGGTGAAATTCCAGACATCAGGAAAGTGAGCGATGGAGAGAGAGAAGAGGCCGCGACAAGGCTGAACAGTAGCAGTGCAATTAGTTTCTTGGTTCTGTACGAAGATTCCACCACCAACACTGATTCTGCTGTCATCAAACGACCTCAAGTAGGCATTAAAATGTGTGGTAGGGTAATCATCGTCAGGGTCAACATTGTGATATTTATCATCAGTGTCTTTATTGTTAGACACCATCACATCATCGTTATCGTCGTCGTCGATGTCGTCATCAATCTTATTATCGTAGTCGTCATTACCTGAGATCACCTCTGTGAGTGCACAGCCTTACCTTAAAAGATCCACCACCTAACCATCCACCCCCATCATCATCATCATCATCATCATCATCGTCATCATCATCATCATCATCATTATTAACATCATCATTTTGTCTTTCAAATATTCGGGAATCAGAACCAACCAAATGTCAATCTGTCAGTTGTTGGTCCGTCCCGCGTGATTGAACGGATTTATTTTACTTCGCCAAAGTAAAATGTGAAGCAGAGTAGGCCTATCACCAGACCAGTGTCACAGACTCCCATTTTTTGGCCTTTTGCAGGTAAAAGCCATTGTAGTGCAAGCAAAGAATGGGGCATGCTATCAGTTACCTGTCCCCGAACAGTGTGACACCAATGTTTCACAATGGACAAAGTCAGTATTCTTCTTCATCTTTCAGTTATTCAATGTTTTCACCAAAAGGACGTAAAAATGTCAAAAATAAATTAATTATTCTTTAATGTCTTGCGCCTATGTGAAGATTCTGTATTATACTGGTTTACCATGTAGAAAGAGAAACTATATCTCAGATGTTCTCAATGAAGATTAGTAGGAAATATTATTTACAGAAAACTGAATGATTATGTAGAAAAAGGAACGATTACTCACTAGCTTACACGTAATGAAGAATTAATAATTTATGGAAAACGTTGAATAATATTTTGCTTGAAAATATGGACGAAAAATGTAACCATTCGCAATTCCAGAAACATGTTGGGTGAAGTCTTGAAGAATGAGAAGGTGGTGAAAATTGCCCTGAACTGCAAGAACCTTGTCCAAGCTTTACTCCGAGACTTCAGTCTTGGACACAACAGAGGTACCTACGCATAGTTTAATATTACCTGTGTGAGCTTATCTAACGTTTTTTTTTTTTTTATAAGTGACCGTACCGATCTCCTATTTATGTAAAATGATGTTTGAATGGTTTGCCACTTTGGTTTTGTTTCGCTAGGAAACTTTTTTTTCCCCTTTGCTTGCTTGATTTTGTTTCTCAATATTGTTGTCTAAATTGTTCAGAGCTTGTAACACTGTTGCCTTGTGTAGAGATTTTGCAGTGGCAGTTTGAAGATCCCATTGTAGCTGGCTGGCTGCTGAATCCTGATGACCCTCCACCCACGCTGCACGCTCTCTGCAAGACTCACAGCATCAAGGTTGCCCAGGTTGGCACACAAGTTATACACTACATTGACTCCCTAACCAGGCTTATCCTATTCTATCCTATCCAGTAACTCGTACTATAAAACATCCCTCCCCATATCGCCTCAGCCCCCCCTCCACATCCCTCCACCCCAGCTCCTTCCAGGGCCAAAGGTTAACACTGACATACTAACGCCAAAATAAGTATGTACAAGGAGTTCAAACTAACCTTAGGCTTGTCCCGATTTAAGGTTTCAATACTCAAACAGGAATAGGAACATTTTCTTCAATAAAGTACTTCTTGCCCTTGATCTTTACTTTTGAATTTTTTAATAGGACAGCATGAGGGTCCACAGCATATCCCCTATATGAAAGGCATAAACCAATGAATTAACCTACATAAATACATGCATACATAAATACATGCATACATAAATACATGCATATACATCCAAACATACATGCATGCAGGATGTTGCAGTTACAATTGTATATTCGTAATAATACGGAAACAAGAATGAAGATCGTTCAATTGAATAGAATAGGGCATGATGTTCGTACCTTTATTTTTACCATTGAAGATTTCCACAAGCATACAATTTTACACACTAAAAGAAGGAAACATTTCTTGTACATAAACTCATCACACATCAACTATGGGTGTGTTTTCCGACGAATCAACACCCTTTTAGTAATGAAAACACACTACCTGATTGGAAGAAGTTGGGATTTATGGATACGGTTGATGATGAATAGGAGTCTTAAGCTAATGAATAGGAGGGTCTAAGCTTCCACTAACTTTGAGTTGATACAATTCTCCCTCCCCTCCCCCCTTCTTTCCCGGTCCCCACCTGTATAAAAAGGTAAAGGTAAAGGTGGTCCCATAGCCTTGTGGCCGTAGGGGAGCGTGATGTTGGAGATCACACTTATCTTGGGCCAGCGTAATGAGGGTGATGCCCATCTCTCTCCCTTCCTGCTTTACCTTCCCCACCCTTAAGAGAGTAGGTACTCAGTCACAGCTGAGTCAACTGGGGGCGTTGTTATTTGTCGCTTCATGTTTTACGGTCACCCATCCAAGTGCTAACCGCACTGGACGGTGCTTAACTTGCGACACAGTAGCGAGTGCTCCAACCACTGCGCTATCCGACACCCCACCTGTATGCCAGTGTCCATAACTATATCTGTAATTCCTGTACATTATTTTATTATTAGGATGCAGGTCTTGGTGAGCAGCTGTCAGTCTGTATCGCGCTGATGGAAAAACTCCACTCACGGTTGAAAGAAGAAAAGCTGCTACTGCTGTTTCAACATCTAGAGATGCCTCTGACTCCGATCCTTGCTGCTATGGAGCTGCAACCTATTACAGTCAATGGACATGTGTTTCTACAGTTTTCTGACGTCCTCAAGGTAAACACTAATAAGAGTCCCGCCCATCTTCTCATGAACGTCTTGACAACGCAATTATTTGTCTGATTTCGAATACAATTTTTTTGTGGTATATGGTGAGTTGTTTTTTTTTGTTCAGAAAAAGCTGGACAAAGTGACGCGCCAGGCTTATGAGGCGGCCGGTCATCCTTTCTGTATCAACAGCACGCAACAGCTCAGACAGGTATGTCGTTAGTTTAGGCCGTTTGTTTTCTTAATTGCTTATTACAGGCAAAATGTGTGGTGTGGGCATCCGCAAGACATGTTTCATGTTAAGCACATCAAGAGGGGTTAGTACATGGCTGACCGTACTAGGAAGACAGCCACCACACAACACACAAAATTAAGCATGCACACGACACACACTCCTTTCCCCCCCCCCCTCTCCACCCCCCCTCTCCACCCCCACCCCCCCCCCCCCCCCCACCCCAATCTTTTTTCTTCTTATATCGTTCTTATTCAGCTGCGCAAAGTGCTGGTCATTTTAGGATCTAACTCAAGCCACCCACCTGCTGTGAACGGGTAGGCCTACCTGGATCTTTTTAGAACTGGGGATGGTAAAGCAGCGAGGGAGAGGAGATGGGCACCACCCTCATTAAGCTGGCCTAGAGAAAAGAGAGGTACCCGATGCCTCTGTTTCCTCAGTGACCGAAAGGTTACAAGAACACTTTTACCTCTGTATGCCTTCTGTTTGTACAGCTACTGTTTGAAGAACTGAAGTTGGACCAACAGTTGGGAAAGAGCAAGAAAATTTCCCTGACAGCCATCGCTCATCACAAGTCTACGTCAGAGTCTGTGCTACAGCAGCTCAAGTCTGTTCATCCCCTGCCTGCCCTCATACTGGAGCACAGACATGTCAGTCCACTTAATAGATTTCAGTTTAAACTGTATCAGTGGTTACACATTGAAAATAATTATGTGATCTGTGGAAACACACTGCAACCAGTGTTACATCCCTGGTATTATATGTCATGACAGTTGACATATAAATAGTGAAGGACAGCATCTACTAAGGATTATATCCAAAATGATGTCACTCCATTCCCATTTCCTTAGACCAGACTACTACCTATGTCTTACACAAACCTTTCGTCTGCCTAAAAAAGATTGTTGTTGTAGTTGTTGTGGTTGATGTAGTGATAATGGTGATGTAATGTGAACGGCATCGTCACAGTAGTATTGTCATCATCATCATCATCTTCGTTGTCATTGTCATCATCAGGATCGTCATCGTTGTAGCCCTTGTGATGGCTTCGTCATTGTCGCTGTCGTCAGCATCATCATCGTCGCTTTTGTATTGTTGATTTTGAATGTATATTTAAAAAAAAAAGAAATGCCCTTCACGAAAACTCATTGTCATGGCCATCAGCCGCCTCATCATCATTATTGTAATTGTTGATATGACCTTGGGCCAGCTTGTAAAACTGAAGTCCACGTACATAGACGGCATCCTGGAAGCATTGGAGGGCGGCCTGCTGTACACACACTGGGACCAGATCGCGGCAGCCACAGGGAGACTGACGTCTTCACACCCCAACATACAGGCCATCCCCAAAACTGCCACCATCGTCACACAGGTCCAACACAACTTCATCCTTGGTAAGAGAGTTGGAGGGTGGATGGAGAGCATCGGTGGTCTTTGGCGTTACACAGTGCGTAACCTCCTCAGTCTTGGGTGTTGTGGATTCCATTCTGACATACGCTGCACACGCTATGTTGTGTGCTTGCTAGATCTCGAGTCCATATCTTTTATCAGATGTCTGGTCACATAGTGGATATGAAGATGATGATGTCCACTTCTAAAACGCAGGTTCTGGTATCTATCACAAAGCATGCTAGTTGTACATAAGGAGAATACATACATGCAAACAAAATCGACGGGACAGTGAAAGTCTGGTCTGGTGGACCAAGATGTAGGATAGAGTCACATGCAACGGTGCTTGGCAAAACTAATTCACTGTCAAGCAAAAAGATGGGTCTTCAGTCAGTTCTTGAAGACTATCGTTATTATGAACATCGTTATCTCTGGATAAAATAACGTGCTGGATATGTGTGTTAAAACAGGTTCAGAGGACACGAGCTACACGATATATGCCAGAGAACCCTACATCAGCAACGAAGGAAACGTCTTTCTTGCTGCAGGTCTGAACCCCCTATTCTCACATTGTCTCAGAAGAGCGTTGATTTTCCTATGCAACCACCTTACCTCAAACAAAACCACAATTTTCTTACAACCATTGCATAAGCGTGCTCAGTTGACAAAAAAAAAACAAACATGAGTGCAAGTATCCGGCGATGTGCCATTATAGGATGCTCTCATCACTGTCAAATTAAATCAGCAAGATTAAATCAGTGAATAAATTGTACCCCTGTATTGATTACAATGCAATATGTTTGATGCAAATGCAGTACTATTTACTACCCCTGTATTGATTACAATGCAATATGTATCATGCAAATGCAGTACTATTTACTACCCCTGTATTGATTACAATGCAATATGTATCATGCAAATGCAGTACTATTTACTACCCCTGTATTGATTACAATGCAATATGTATCATGCAAACGCAGTACTATTTACTACCCCTGTATTGATTACAATGCAATATGTATCATGCAGTACTATTTACTACCCCTGTATTGATTACAATGCAATATGGTTGATGCAAATGCAGTATGTACTATTTACAACAGTTATCAGCAGTTTTCAATAGGGAGTTACTTTCAACCACCCTGTACTAACTGTCAACACTGCAGATTTCCAGCAGATAGAGTTGCGCTTGCTGGCTCATTTGACCAACGACCCAGGACTGAAAGAGATGTTTTCTGCTGACACAGCCCACAGGGACGTCTTCATTCATCTCACGGCCCAGTGGTAAGCTTAAGTGCACCCGAGGTCCAGAACAAAATTGCGCAAAAACTTATAACATGTTTCATTTACGCTAAGAAGTAACCATTTGCGTAGCATCGTGTGTGTCTGTGTATGTGTCCAGTGTTTGCGCAAATTGAATCTGAACTTGGTGTCTGACCATTCAAAAGGTTGTCTGGGTTGACTTATCTCCCATAAATTACTTATACAGGCGTGTGACCCAATTCTACTAGCTTGTGTTTAAAGGTTTCGCTGTCGCTATTTCTAAGGGACTGGTTCTCGGCCTGTTGTATTTGCTGACACCTAATGACTGTATAATAGCAAATTAAAGAATGTAGGTAATGTGTAGCTAGGTGTACGTTCTTGGACAGTAGGAACGCTCAGTGTGTGTTTGAAGGGCTTTGCTATCGCTGTTTGTATGCGACTGGTTGTTCTTGGCCTAGCTAGCCTGTTGTATCTGGTGGCGCCTAACGACTGTTTTGCAGGATACATCACTAGGTGATGTTATAAACGGTCAAAATGTAGGTTTAATAGAAAAAAAGAAAAAAAACAGTATCCTCAGGCTTACTTTAAAGTGGATCTCACCTATGTGGCAGAATGGGAGGTGACTAATTCACGCCTGGGAGAGAGATTGTCTACCTTCCATTTTTTTGGTTAGTCCAGCCTTGGGTGGCTCCTGCTGTGCAGAATCCTTTGGTGTGGTTATTGGGTTATGCAGGACAAGTCGACACAACATATGTTCTCCATGCCTGACCTGCCTGCCTGGTGGTGAACAGGACTACATTGTCAGCAGGCATTTTATGCAGGTCAGTGGCAGTGACTTGTAGAGAGTGTTGTGACATTATAGTAGCCGGCAACCGGTTTACTATCGATGAGCTTCACCGCCTTGCAGGGCAAATATTTGTATGTCCCTATTTTGAGGGATAGATAAAAATAACAATTCAGGTCAGGCCGTGTTCTCAAGGTGGTAGCCGAGAGACGGGAGTCAAATACTCCGCTTGGCTATAATTAAGTGGTGCAATGACTGGGAACAGGCTGATGCTAGACCATGGTAACTGTTGAAGACAGTTTTTCACTGTTAAGTCAGTGAATGGAGACTGACTGGGCGTAGTCAGTGGCGGTTCCAGACATACCTGTTTCGAACTGGGAAACCATGAGGACATGTTTCGATTTGAACTGTGGGATTTGTGGCGGAATGGGAGGTGACTGGTCCATGCTTGGGAGAGAGATTGTCTACCTTTCATTTGTTGGTTAGTCTAGCCTTGGGTGGCTCCTGCTGTGCAGAATCCTTTGGTTTGGCCATTATGTCATGGCACTATAGCCTGCAAACTGGTTTACTATTAACATGCTTCACCGTTTTGCAGGGCAAATATTTTTATGTCCCTCTGTTACGATTGAGACGCGCACAATAGATCCAATCATTTTGTTTTGCAAAGAATGCAATAATAGAGCATATTTACCTTTGATTTCATTTTGCGTTGCTAGAAGAAGCTTTGTATAATGTTTATAATTTTCGTCTGTCGATAATGTTGAGAATTTTCTGGAATTGTTTATTACTCGTTCAAAGCTTCCCGATCTTATGAGTAAAAATTTATCGAATCATCTAGATTCGTAAACACATAATTGACGTAGGATAGTGCATAGTTCCAGTGACGAGTTTTATTTTGATGGGTGTTATTGCATCATGCTGGAATGTTAAAACTTTTTCTCGATTGCAGAGCACTGTCTGCTTGTGATGATGATTTTTTTATGAGGTCAGGATCTTTGTAGTGATTTTCAGAAAGTGATCTTGTATGCAGTTGTTGATGTTTGCTGAATAAAGTTGGAAAACTTTATACGACTCCTGTCTTGTTGCTGAGTGAACAGGTTGCGTGGATAAACGAACTTGAGTTATACTTATCAAGATTTATGCATTGGGGCTGAATCCTCAACCAACAGTAACCTTATATATAAAAACTAATGACTCTAGCACACAATCACACACACATACACACACACACACACTCACACCTGCACAATAAATGCACAATAAATAAAATCGGCCAATAAATCCATAAAAATAAAACCTTGTCTCGCACACTATGGTGACAATGTCATGACTTTGAAAATGATCTTGAGTATGCAATCAGTAGGAAGAGGAAGATTGATGATTGACATTTGAACAGGAGGTAATCCTTTGACAGTTTGACACCAATGCAGTGAGTGTGACGCTGTGGGATAATTGCAATTAAGCCAAAGTTTTGTATTGTAGACAAAACTTTCACCATTCATTTTGTTTCAGTCACCTTCCCGGCAATCCAAGCCTTTACAAGGAATTTAGCAATCCAAGCCTTTACAAGGAATTTAGCAAAGAGTGCTGCATCTTCGGACGAATCCATTAAATTTTTTGTCAACCTTACAACAAATGAAATTAATAATCAAATAAAACGATGTGCTTGGAATCAATGGAATGAGAAATACAAGCAAGAGGTCATTGAAAAACATTACTTGGATAATTATCAAATAACGTTATATCTATTTCAAAATCTTTTTATATTAACAGTTTGTTTCACAGACTAAGGCTAAATGCTTGGCGTGCTCGTTTCATAAATCCTCCAGTTCTTTGTAATTGTGGTATATTTTTTAATGTAAATCACTTAATATTTGAATGTCAACAAAATTATAACCATTTTCAGCCTTTACTCATTAGATTAAATAAATTAAAGCTACCTATGTCAATCTCAAGTATTGTATATCCAGAAGATCATTCTGATTGGTCATTGAGCTTAATGCTCATAGATTTACTTAGAAGTCATGAATTATTCAATTTCTTCTAAATATCTTCTAACAATTAGTTTAGTAATTGTCTGTTTATTCTTTGTACCTAATTTATTTAATTAAGCATTATTAGTTTCAATAAATATATGTTATTTATTTATTTATTTATTTTTGGATGGAAGGGAGGGAGGGTGGGGGGAATTATTAATGAATTTGAATTTGTTTTAGTTTTGATTGATTATTTTATCTTTTTTTTTTTAGTTTGTTTATGGGGTGTGCGGGGGGAGGGGGAGTTGGGGTGGGTGGGATGGAAGGGGGTGGAGGGTAAGGGCCTGGAGGCCTAACTTCAACTTTCTGTAAGACGCAAAATAACATTTATAAGTACTTCGTTCTTCACAGGTGAAGTTGAAAGTTTTTATGTTGTTTTTTTTTTCCTTTGTGTGTTTCTTAATCAATGAATTGTTACAAGGGAATGAATGTATGTTGTTAAAAGTGTATGTGTATGTTAATAGTATGATGATTTCTATAGTTTGATTAATTAATTACTTAATTTGGAAAATATCTATGATGTTCGCATGTTAGATTTTGTAAATTGTTTATGTTACATCAGTACAACTTATGTTAATCTGATGAATAAAAATTGATGCAACAACAACAACAGAATCCTCAACAAGTATTTCTGACGGGTTTAGAATCCATTTAATTAATAATGTGTGTGCTACAGGTTGTCCAAGGTCTACGAAGACGTGACTCATGCTGAACGAGAACAGACCAAGAGGGTGGTGTATTCTATTCTCTATGGCGTTGGTAAGGTAGTAGGTTTTAAGTATTTCCTAACAAACATTTATCCTGCTAATTTATGCCTACAGTAATAAAACCACAAAAATGGAGAATATTTCTCTAATACATAGCCCCCCTACACCAACTTTATTCAGTTCAGCTCAGTTCAACAAATCTTTACCTAACAATATTCATATGGGGCTCTAGTATTTGGAACAAACTGCTGGTTTCTCTCAGAAATTCATCTTCAATTCAGTCCTGTAAATCCTCTCTTAAAACTCATTATTTTCCTTCCACCAATTCAAATCGATGAAACAGATCTACAAAGTCATAGGTTCACATGTGAGTGTGTGCATGAGTGAGTGTGTGTGTGATTGTGTGCTAGAGTCATTAGTTTTTATATATAAGGTTACTGTTAATAGTTAATGAGTTTTCCTCATTTTGTTTTATAGTTAAAGTGGTTTTGTACTCATGTAAGCACCTAGAGCTAAGTCTAGATAAGGCTTATAAATATTCATAATAATATAAAATGATGGAGTAAACACAACAAAAATGTATATACCTGTCCACAAAATGATCAAGTGCTTAATAATTCTGTCTGTGCATGCGCTGACTCTTTTTCAAAGCCGGACATAACTTGGGGTGTCGGATAGTGCAGTGGTTGGAGCACTCGCTACTGTGTCGAAAGTGAAGCACCGTCCGGTGCGGTTAGCACTTGGATGGGTGACCGCTAAGGTGTGAAGCGACAAACAACAACGCCCCCAGTTGACTCAACTGTGATTGAGTACCTACTCTCTTGAGGGTGGGGAAGGTAAAGCAGCGAGGGAGAGAGTTGGGCATCACCCTCATTACGCTGGCCCAAGATAAGTGTGATCTCCAACATCACGCTCCCCTACGGCCACAAGGCTATGGGACTACCTTTACCTTTTTTTTTTACATAACTATGTTTTCAGGAAAGGAGCGACTGGCTGAGTACCTGAAGATTCCAACACAGAGAGCTAAGGACATCATGGACAGTTTTCTAGGTATTAAATACAACGGCCAATAAATCCACAAAAATAAAACCTTATCTCGCACACTATGGAGACGATGTCATGACTTTGAAAATGATCTTGAGTATGCAATCAGTAGGAAGAGGAAGATTGATGATTGACATTTGAACAGGAGGTAATCCTTTGACAGTTTGACACCAATGCAGTGACTGTGACGCTGTGGGATAATTGCAATTAAGCCGAAGTTTTGTATTGTAGATAACACTTTCACCATTCATTTTGTTTCAGTCACCTTCCCGGCAATCCAAGCCTTTACAAGGAAATGCAATGAATACGCCAAGAAATTTGGTAAGAAGTTGCCATGAATGTTAACACAAGAATAAATAAGTACATTCTGTTGTTGTTGTTTTTGTTGTTGTTGCTGCTGTTGTTTTTGTCAGGGGTGGGGGTTGGGTGGGATGGCAGAGAGAACAGCTTTGGGTTAAGATAATACGAGCACAAAATTGTTTTACAAAATATTTTTCACTCTCATCACCTTATCATTTGTTTGACTGGCATGCATAACGCAATGCAAGTCTATGTACTCAACCTCCCCCCCCCCCCCTCCCTCCATCCCTTCCCTCCTTCACCCTACAACAAAAACAAAATTTTAAAACATCCAGATTTTTGTGAGATGAGTCCTAAATTGTCCAAAAATGACATTAAAAAAATGTCTGTTTGTCCGCTGTCTGTCTGCAAAACTTGCAGGTGGATTAATATCTCAGAACCTATTTAAACTATCACAACCAAACTTGGTAAGGTGATGTATACTCATGAGATCTCATAAATGATCAGTGAATGAATGACTTCACTTCAAGGTTAAGGTCACATGGTCAACAAATGTTAGTCCAAAAATAACCTCTTTTTCTTACATTTTTCTTATTTTTTTTAAATTTACAAAATAAAATTTTTTTGCAGGTTATTAATATTGAACTTAGGATTTGTCAATGCATGATAGATATCAATGAGACACTATCCTATCCTATCCTATCCTGTCCCGTAACCCGGAGGTCGTAGGGGCACCACAGATGATCGTTTAACCGGCATACTCCATCTTTCTCTGTCCTCAGCAGCCCTGATGGCTTCGCTCAGTGTCAAACTAGTCCATTCTCGAATGTTGTCCTCCCACCTCTTTTTCGTTCTCCCTCTTCTTCTACCTCCTTGCACTGTGCCTTGCAGAATGGTCTTTGCAAGGCCTGATGATCTGGTGACGTGGCCATACCATCGGAGTTTCCGTTTCTTCACCACTGTGAGCAGGTCATCGTGTTGTCCAATGGCTTGTGTGATGGTCTGTCGGACTTCGTCGTTGGTGATGTGTTGGGTATAGGAAATGCCCAGAAGTCTTCTGTAGCACCTCATCTCCAATGAGACACACATACTATAAAAATTTGGTCAACTTCAAGGTCAAGGTCACTGGAGCTATCCAAAGTTGGTCACTATAGGGACTTTGAAATTATCGTGACCCTAAACTATGAGAGATATAAAGTCTAAAATTGTATTTAGAGATGATAGATTGATCTTTCATATATGTTCCGCTTTTTTGTTTTCATTTTGAAAGTCAAGGTCATTTTAGGCCTTGCAAAAAACATACCAAAAGTAGGTCATCATACAGTAAAAGTGCTGTTTATTTAACCCGTAATATGCAACAACATTGGGTTATTTGATCAGACACGCATGAGAGGTCATGTGAGGGTCGAGGTCATTCCAAGGTCAAGGTCACTGAAGGTCAAGGTCATCCTAAGGTCACCATTTTTTTGGGTGGGGGCATAATACAACTTTTGCTGTACTTTATTTGAAAGTACCTGAGTTTATTTGGAGCCGGAGGTCAAGGTCATTTTAAGGTCAAGGGCATAGAAAGATCAAATTTGGTATTACTTTGCATTTTAATGCCACAGCTTCATTTTGGTTTTTTACTGGGCACTTATTTTCACATTAAATATTGCTAGTTCCATGAGTCATGCAGGCTTTGCCCTTCTAGTTTTCAGTGGTTCTCAAGGAGAAAAAAAAGGTTGCCATTTTTCATTGTCCATCTAAACTTAGCAGTATGATTACTGTGGGGGTTCAGTGTTGATTTAGGTCCCTACCCCCTCTCTCCTGGGACGGTTATCCCCGTCTGCCGTATTTCCAATGGTGGGCTGTTAAGCTTCGATATTCATTTGTCTTTTTGTATCACACTATGGGTCTGTACAAAATAAAAATACATTTCTAATGAAGAAAATAGGATGGATGTCAGTATCACATTTAAAGTTTGCAAACACTGCTTGTGTTGGATTGTTAGGTTACACCGAGTCAGTGATGGGACGCAGACGATGGTTTCCAAGTGTCCGTCACAAGGCACCTGCAGTCAGAGCACAAGCTGAACGACAGGCAGTCAACTTCTGTGTCCAGGGTAGATTATTCCTGTAGGGCTGTTGATGCTTGTTGGTGATGGAGGTGGTGATGGTGGTTTAGGCTTTTAAAAACCCACACAGGCACCCGAAATTCACTGTTGTTTTAAAACTATGCCTTGGTACCCCCAGGCTCGGCGGCTGACCTGTGCAAGAGTGCCATGCTGAGAGTTGAACAAGACCTGGCCAATCACCCACACCTTACTGCAAGGTAGGTCTTTATTCCCTGGTAGCTCAGTTGAAAGTGAGCTAGGTTTCCTGTGCCCAAGGTCAGCGGTTCAAACCCCACACACGCTTGGTCATTCAAGTACTTTCAGACTGTGTCTAAAAACTCCCTTAGTTTCGCCTCGTAGGGTCCCTTAACGCAGGCTGGACTGCTTATAACCTGCTGAGAGACAGCCAGCGACCCACATC
Organism: Oncomelania hupensis; assembly: GCA_036898135.1. Classification (NCBI taxonomy): domain Eukaryota; kingdom Metazoa; phylum Mollusca; class Gastropoda; order Littorinimorpha; family Pomatiopsidae; genus Oncomelania; species Oncomelania hupensis. The sequence continues at coordinate 163,477,826 of CM072511.1, forward strand.
ACAAGCTATGCAACTGGCACTCGCCTGGAAGCTTATAATTACTTTAACCGCGCGCCAAGCTCTGTACTGTATAGGGCCAGGAAGGGGGCTAGCCGGGCGGCTGCGCTACATGCAATTGAGTGCCTATTGCTTGCACCATTAGCACCACGAGACTTTCGTAAATTCGCTACAATTACAGAGGCCTGCAACCTAACACAAGAAAATATTTTATAATGTTGACCACATCACCAGAAAGTTCAAACTGTGTACTAAGTGACTTCAAATGATGAACATTGTAGAAAGGATTTAAATGTGTAATTAAAACGCGTATATACACTAGATCGAAAACCGGTCCGTTGCAAGGCAATGAAGGGCCGATCAGTACACACGGTCAAATCGGCTAAAATATAAGACAAACGAAATGGTATTCTGAGATTTAGTTTATGCTAACACAAAACACAGATATGAAAGTAACTAAAATGCAAAAGGACTACCACAATACAAACGATATTTCACATAACATGATCAGTTCTATAGCACAGAGTTAGAGAATGATATCCAGTCAGTGGTACGCCGTTCTTTGTCTAGTATGTTAGCGGGAAGCGAGACTGCAGGCATGATATGAGGCTAGCCGGCTGGCTGCAGGGCTTGCCAGCTATAATTAGCCTAGTAGCTCCACTGAAAAGTCCTTTCCAGTGAAAGAAAGCACAGGCGTGCACAGGGGACCAACTAAGGTGACTTAGCTACCAGACTTTCAGGTCACTGGGGGTTTTCTCTGGGGACTCCGGTTTCCTCCCTCCATTCAGTAATGGTGTTGGATGCAGTCTTTCTAAAATGTCAAAATAACATAGATTTCCTGTTTGTGGTGTAATAACGACTTGCCTTTACGCCACATGTTTTGAGTGAAGAATGAGTGTTGTGTAAGTAGGAGTGTTGTGTAAGTAGGAGTGTTGTGTAAGTAGGTAGGAGTGTTGTGTTAGTAGGAGTGTTGTGTAATTAGGAGTGTTGTGTAAGTAGGAGTGTTGTGTAAGTAGGAGTGTTGTGTAAGTAGGAGTGTTGTGTAAGTAGGAGTGTTGTGTGAGTAGGAGTGTTGTGTAAGTAGGAGTGTTGTGTAAGTAGGAGTGTCTGTAACATGTGGGTGTTGGTTATAGGTGGTTAGGCTGTGAGGCTGATTTAGGAATAAGGAGCGTATAGCATCAAGTATTATTATTAGTCAAGCCAACAAAGGTTTATTACCAACGATGGACAATTCCTACAGCTCGTTGAATCTCGGTTAATAACAAAAGAAAACAGTTTTAAAACAAATAGAATCAATACATCAAATCACTATATAACTAATACTAACAGTACATTTTCCCAACATAAATACATACTTTCAACTTCACTCTTCGCATCTACACACACATTCAAATATATCATGAGGGTTGCCAAGGACAGAAAAAGATGGAGTACACTGGTTAAACGATCATCTGTGGTGCCCCCAATGACTTTTGAGTTACGGGATAGGATAGAATAGGATAGGATAGGCAGACCTGTTTACCCATACGATTTCGCCGTATTTTATACCCGACATTTGACAAAATACGACCAATACGGGACAGTACAAAAAAATACGGCCTATTTTTTTTTTTTTTTTTTTTTTAAATCTAGACATAAATCGGTTGTGGTCGGAGCTTTGGCGGAATGTTTTTCGGGTAACTTCGGCAATAAGCAAACTCAGCTATTTCCGCTTTTATTAAGGTCATTCGTTGACAACAATCACGGCGCCATATTTGGGTGAAAAATGAAATGTCAAGCAGCAAGTGCAAGTGTTGCTGGCCCTCAAAAGCCCCAAAAAATTCGTGAGCAGGAATTTCTTTAAAAGTATACTAAAATCCCTGGCATCGTCGAGTCTTTTGTCAGCAAAGTGCATGTTCGATGTAAGTACTGTGAAGTTGACTTTTCTATTTCGCATTCTGTAAAATTTGATATCGATCGCCATTGTGAGACTAAAAGCCACTGTGATCGACTTGGTAGAATTCAGGTCGCTGCGACATGCTAAAGCATACAGAAATTCATGCCTTCACAGCAAGTATCGCAAACCGAGCAAGATGTTATCCGAGCCGAGGCCATGTTTTCCGAACTTATTGTAAAGACTAACCTACCTCTCACCACAGCAGATATAATAAGTAAAACTGTGAAAAGTGCTTTTCCAGACTCGAAAATCGTTCAGATGTATTCTTGCGGCAGGAACAAAACAACGGCGATAATTACATCAATGGCAGAAGACATCAAAGCTTTAGTTAAAGATCAGATGCGCAATGGACCTTTTTGTGTTGCCACTGATGGCTCAAACGAACAGAGAGAAAAACAGTACTAAAATCAATTTGTAAAAATAACTACAGTCATAATTGCCTACCATGGTCCTTTGGGGTTCTCTTAAGAGCTTTGATTTTGCAATCTCTGTATTTTAAGGCAATTTATGTTCTTTGATGTAAGATAACATATTTTTTGTGTTGTCTCAAAACATTAGGTATGTAAGTTGCCAATGAATTGTGTCTAATATATGGAATTGTCAAGTTATTAGTGGAATACACTTACTTTTTTCAAAATACACCCTTTTTTCTGAAAAGTACCCAAACTACAATTCCAGGGTAAACAGGTCTGGATAGGACCCCCCTCAAAGAGCCTCTCAAGTCAATGATGCGATACATTGCTCCCAGTCAGTCACAGCTACACTGGTTTCCATTTCTCTCCAACCAGTGTGCATAGTCTACTTTTATTAAATTAAAAGAACCCACTAAGACCACGCACCCTTCACAGATCCTTTTAACATCCATAGTGAATGCTGCCCCACTTCAAGAACAAGCTTACAACAAAATATGTTTTTTGAAAGTATAATCATTTTCAAAATCAATATATTCGGGTTAGGTTAGGCAGTCATTGTCTATCGGGTCCAGCTGACTGCAAAGAGCCCAATCAGGACCACAACTTAGTTAAAAGAGGGCTCACACCTGATCTCTATAAAATATCTGCTGAAAGAACCCTAAGGGAACACTGAAGGCACTCCACCAGCCACTCCACTTTACAATAAAGGCATCCCATGCAGGGGACGCTGAGGCTGTACTCTAATTTATCGCACCCCAGTTTACAAAAAAACATATATATAGAATATAAACATCATTAAAAAATATTAACTAAACACACACATATAAAATGCCTACATTGCTAAATAATAATACCCTAGAAAGCCATAGTGACCATTTGGCATCAAATGTCAAGCGTCCAGTATCCCTTAGCTGACCCAACAGACCTGTTTTGGGAGAGTTGTCAAGAAAAAAAGGTAGGTGACTGGTCCAGCGAAGAAGATAGTAAACTGATAGGAGAAAGAACAAATGAGAATGACAGAAACCGTGGTAATTGAAAGCACTACTATTTATACAGAAACTGTGGTCATTGAAAGCTCTAACTACTATTTATACAGAAACTGTGGTCATTGAAAGCTCTAACTACTATTTATACAGAAACAGTGGTAATTGAAAGCCCTAACTACTATTTATACACAAACGGCGGTCATTGAAAGCACTAACTACTATTTATACACTAACAGTGGTCATTGAAAGCACTAACTATTTATACACAGTGGTCATTGAAAGCGCTAACTACTATTTATACAGAAACAGTGGTCATTAAAAGCACTAACTACTTATACAGAAACAGTGGTCATTAAAAACACTAACTACTATTTATACAGAAACAGTGGTCATTGAAAGCACTAACTACTATTTATACACAAACATTTTTCATTGAACAGAACTGCCTGTTAATAATGGTAGTGCTTTGGCTTGCGGAACTGAAGGTCCTGGGTTCGAGCCCTGTCTGGGCCATTGTGTTGTGTCCCTGGGAAAGACACTTTACTCCCGTTTCGTACTCCTTCGGATGAGAGTATAAACCGAGGTCTAGTCTGTGTGTCGCATACATTACATCATAACGGACTTTAAAGATCCTGACGCTCATGTCCTAGATGGGTGAGTGCCGGTAACAAGAACACACCCAGCATGCACTTGGTCCTTCTCCCCCATCCCTGGCTGGCCAGGCTAGTGCTCAGTTGTCCGGGCGTCAGACCATGCGCCCAAAGGCTGCAGCTGAGTTTCTCAGGCGGTTTGAGTTAGATCCTGTATCGGCCAGCGCCTAGAGCCTGGTCAAGTATGGCGAGATAAGTGCGCTATAAATCCTCAATAATAATAATAATAATAATAATAATAATAATAATAATAATAACTGGAGTTTAGGTAGGGTGATTCCACAATAAAAATTAACTTAAAAAAATGCCTATCTTGAAACCTTCAAAGGCAACTTTAAGACTTGTATTAAAGTAATACTTGAACAAAGTAATGAGACTATTTACATAATAAACAGAAAACGTAAAATAACAAAATTAATAATGCGGAACACCTGCTCTCTGTTTCAGACTGTTGATTCACATTCACGATGAACTACTGTGGGAGCTGCCCAAAGACCAGCTGAAAGATACACACGGTGAGGGAGGCTATTATTACTACTGTGGAAAATCCACCAGTGATCAGAGTTGTATTTGTGGAATTGCTTGCAATACAGTGTTCTTTCCGTTTGTCCCAAACTTGGCTGCAAAGGTTTTCATAGTCCCAAAATTAAACCGCAATATATGTTCACAACTGTAGTAGGGGATAAAAAATATCTCCACAATACTTTTTAGATTAATTGGCGTTGCGTGTAATTTATTTATTTTATTTATTTATGAAATCTTTCTTTTTTACAATCATGGGCTGCTCAAAGCAATGGCCAATACAGGATCTAACTTACTTGGAGCCTTTGGGCACAAAGTCTGAAGCCCAGGCGACTGAGCACAATCATTAATTTTCCTTTTTATTATACTAAGTCCCAACATTAAAGCGGTTTACACTACAGCCTGTGTGTATATATTGTATGTTTATTTTCAGATCTGATCAAATCTGTGATGGAGAATGACCGTGCGCTTTGTCAACCTCTGTTGCCCTCACTGCGAGTTCCTATCACTGTGGCCTTTAGTTATGGCACTTCTTGGGCACATCTGAAACCATACTCCTCTTTCCAACAAGACTGACCATTACCATTCATGTTCCCCACTACCGGTACTTTGGGTTGTGCCGTGCTGCCACTCATTTTGTGGATTAATTTCTTACCTGAAATCTTGTTTGGTTCATCAGTTAAAGGATCATCGGCTAGCCCTATTCCCGTAGCTCAGTGGTGGAGCACTCGCCTGGTGCACCGAAGACTCAGGTTCCAATCCCATGGTGGCCAAGATAAAAGTGACCGTTCTTCACTAAAGCTTTTTAGTTTTGAGGTTAGGTCAGCCAGGCTAGCTATAAATAGCTTCGCCGATGCTTCCTTTCCTTTCACTGTGAGGGAGGGTGCAGGCAAGCTATAAATAGCCCGCAGCCAGCAAAATGTGGAGGCACTAAACAGTGCTGCTCACATTGGCATTGAGTTGGTGTGTCTTCACTGTCCATCTTAGCAGGATGATTGCTCTGGTGGTTCAGTGCTGATTTAGTTCCTTTCCCCCCTGTCCCTGGGAGGGTTGGTGTTGACGTTAAAATGGATCACTACAGTTTTGAAGCAAATGTAACCGTAGTGACATTTTGTGGTACCCGTCTGTGAAAGTACTTTTACGGTCATGACGGCCGACAACCATCTCTATAGCTTTATTAGTGAGACCCCAATGTTAGCGCCTCTGGTGAAAAGCTAAACCAGATGTCAAACTACAAAACGGGTTTTCCTGTTTGTGACGTAGAGGATGGAGTCAAGATGGGTTGAATAGTTGCTGTCGAAGGGCGTGGAATTTTATCCTAGGCAAGATATGGTATTTGCGATTACACAATGCAGTGGATCAGTTTTTATCAAGACCGCCAGTAACTATCAGGGTTTGGTACATAGGAGTGGGAATTCCAGTTTTCCAGAAATCTGTGGAAACATGAACTTTGCTAGTGGACTTAACTGGCCCAAGTGTGGTTGTAAAGAAGAGGGTATGCATTTGGACTGTAGTTTGGCTATACATTTGGACTATAGTTAGGGTATGCATTTGGACTATAGTTTGGCCATACATTTGAACCCACCAAAGGTGTTAGCCACAGGCTAGAGCTCCTTTAAACTTTGTTCAGTGAGCAACTACTCTACTGTTATGCACTATATAGGTTGTTATTGTTATTATTTTAATAAATCAGTTGTGCTTTAACTGGGTTGTTTTTGAGTTAGGAATGTCACAAAACACTTATTTTAATGATTTTTATACAAACACATGACAAGAATGAGCTGTTACACAAATGTTTTATTTAATAATTACTTCATTTCCAATGCAACGCTGGATGAGCGACGCATGTCATGTCATGACAAAACTCATGATTAAGAGGAAAGGGATGAAGGCGGTGTGTGTAAAACACGTCACAAAGGATATTAACAAAAACTGTAGGTTACCTCAAATCATGAAAAACATTCCCTGACAACAATACCTCATACTTGAACATTTATAACACTGGACAATGATAATGCATAAGAACTAATGAAATAACTCTTATTACTAGCTCACCAAATTCTTGGTTTCTGTTGTTAAACTGAAAACTACAAATTACGGAAATAATATAAAATAAATAAAACAATTTAAAATAAATGAAATATTGTACAAAGGCTACTGTTACAAACTGCCAGTAAGATAAAAGAGAGCTGTTGTGGTCTCATTGCCCTGAACTATATACTGTGTCTGCAGAGTGCTGTCCCCTTCCCCAAGTGCTTCCTCCATGCCTGAAGGCATGACATCAACCAGTGCCGCAGTGTCGTCTGCATCTGTCACTGTCACCACACTGCTATCGTTGGTTACCTGGAAACACATCTGATGTGAATGATTGAGTGATGATGATGACGAACTGTGGTATAGCACAGCTATCCCTGAGTGAATAGGGTTTTTTAACGCTACCATCATTCATTTTTGACATCTTGTTGTCACTTTTTTTTATTCACAGCAGCAGCAAATGTACAACATAGCCAGTGTATCAGCAGCAGCAAATGTACAACATAGCCAGTGTATCAGCAGCAGCAAATGTACAACATAGCAAGTGTATCATACATTCACACAAAACCGCAGGTTTGCTTATCTGATCTTTCAATATAATCTAAATTTGTGGAACAAAAGGGAGAAAATAACCCCAGATCAAACCTGAGATTGGTTAACCTATCTTGGAATTTAATCTGCCATTTTTCTACAAATCCACAGCAGAGAATAAACAATCTGGCTTAAAAATAGGCTCTGAATTTCAGCGGACCTGACCTTTTGCAGTCTTCTTGGTGGTAATACGTTGATTACTTCAATCTCACCAAAATGCCAAAAGTGGTAACAGCAAGTCAAAATAAAAGATGACTACGCCAGCAACAATAACACCAGCAACAATAACACGGGCAACAATAACAGTGGCACAGAGGGAGACAAACATGACTACACCGGCAACAATAACACTGGCACAGAGGGAGACAAACAGGTGTGTGTAACACACAAGTACAGTGGAACCTCCGGTATACGACCATCCAAAATCTGAGAAAAAACGGTCTTATAATAGAGGTGGTCTTATACCGGAAACAAGGAGTGGGGTGGGGGAAGGGGGGGTCAGGCTCGGAGGGGTATGTAGTCATAATTTTCACACTCACCAGCGTATTCTCTGACAAAGGAAACTGTAAAACATGTTTCATTTTTAGCTTTGTCTTTTATTCACAACTTCAAAAATAGAAAACGGTCGAACCACTGCCAGACGCGTTCATCCAAGTCTGTCAGTGCAGAAGCTCTCAGTTTCGATGTTTCCCTTTTCGCCACTTTCTCCACTCTCCCATCGTAGTTTCACAGATTCCTTATCCTATATGATGAGCTGAATTTGGGTCTTCCCAACGTCTAAACTTCTTGCAATAGACAAACAACTCTCCCCATTTTCACTTCTTTCAATCACTTTCATTCTCTCTGCCAAACTCAAAACGTTCCTCTTGCGCGACGCCATTTTGACAGCCAGTGTAGGCGAGTAATGTCCCTTACTTGCGAACCGGAAATAGCAGACAACAGCAGGCGTACACTAACATGAGAGAAAATACGAAAGGTACAGACAGCAAATTAACTGATATCTCTTTTAAATTGCCTAAGACGGTCATATAAAGGGCTTAAGACACGGTCGCTGGTCACATAAACAAGGTTGTCGCATACCAGAGGTCATTTATTATTGGAAGTGAATCCGTCAGAAATTTTCAGGTCACATAACGGAGGGAGTCGTATACCAGAGAGCCGGATACCGGAGGTCCCACTGTACTAGTTGTTTCGCTTAAAGACATGGGACAGGAGTAAATAAACCTGTAAACTAACCTGTTGAAGGTGAGCCACAGCAGCCTCATCCTCTATGCCCAGTGTTAGGGTGGTCACCTGTTGGTCACCATCGGCCACTCCAACCTCCCTCACCTCCTGCAATACCACACCTTCCCCTGACACAGCTCCAAGCTTCTGCTCTGCTATCTGAAATCATGCATCATTATCATCATCTTTACCATTCCTTCACTCTTCACTGTCAACAATAAACATAATAAAAATATATTTTATAAAGCGCAATACCAAACACATTGAGATTGAGTATGCATTTATTGTCCCCATAAATCACAACGCATGGAGGTGAGGTCCTACAGAAGACTTCTGGGCATTTCCTATACCCAGCAAATCACCAACAACGAAGTCACACACACCATCACACAAGCCATTGGACAACACGATGACATGCTCACAGTGGTGAAGAAACGGAAACTCTGATGGTATGGCCACATCACCAAAGCATCGGGCCTTGCAAAGACCATCCTGCAAGGCACGGTGCATGGAGGAAGAAGAAGAGGGAGACAGAAAAAGAGGTGGGAGGACAACATTCGAGAATGGACTGGCTTGACACTGAGCAAAACCATGAGGGTTGCTGAAGACAGAGAAAGATGGAGTACGCTGGTTAAACGATCCTCTGTGGTGCCCCTACGACCTTCGAGTTATGGGACAGGATAGGATAGGAAATCTATAGGATAGGATAGGAAATCACCAGGAAATTTAGTCTGCTCAAAAAGCAACATCCATTCATTGTCAGGCACTGTGCAATGGTATACATTTCAATAAATCTGGCATTACAGAAATAACACACACATAGAGATTGTACTAAACAGCACAGCTGTCATGAGCCAACAAAATCTTCTGAAAAAACTAATGCTCACTCAAGCTTCTTAAACTGAATGACGCTTGCACACTTCATGCTCTCTCTATAAATACAAGTTCTGTGTCTTCTTACGAGGAAGGGTACTGCACGAATGTACGTTAAGTTCCACTCCTCCATTTCAATTCTGTGGTGTAAAATGAATGGATGGGTTTGTAATTCTGTTATTACATCGTGATTTGTAGTCATCGTTTGCTTACCTCAGTAATGTGTTCCAATGTGTTGGTGTTTTTCATAATGTGAGAGGCGCTGCACACTATTTTCTTGTAATGCTTGCGAACAAATACAGATGTGTATCTGTAATAGCAGTTCTCACCTTATGTGTGCGATGATGCCTAGTCAAGGCGTAAGGCGTGTTGAACTTCTTGTTGCACAAAAGACAGGGGTGTGCCCTGGGCTTGAGGTGAAGACTGAGGATGTGTTTACGTTGAACAGACGGAGTTTTGAACGACGCACCACAATACTGGCAAAGGTAAGGCCTTTCTGATGAATGACGGGTCTGGTGTTCTTTGAGGTGAGCCTGCCAGGCAGTGACCAAAGTTTGTTGTGATTTTAAAAGCAAATTCACAAAACATCTTTCTTCACAATTACTCTTTGTGGCATAGTTTTAGCCTTTATTCTTTACTCTTAATTGCACCCTACGCCTTTTCCACATCATACCTATCTGTTGTAATCACAATGCCCTGCTACAAATTTATAACAGACTGATACAGCAGAGGCAGACACCGCATTCCTATCGTTATACTATAGTATAGTATCACACGCGTTCAGCTTTTTGCCCTCTAGTCAAAGTGCATGGGTGAAGGTGAGATCCCGACAGTCTCCCTCAATTGTTTTCCTATTTCTTACTATTAGTGTCTGTTCATGGACTCTACAACAGGTCCATACTCTCTTCCAGTACTGTGCCTGCTGGATTGCATAGCAAAAAGCCGGAATTGTGGCCTAACCACATGCACCCATCACAGTGTCAAGGATAGAGTTCATGATGCACTCAGATCAGGCCTGCTGACAATGAAATCAACTAAGCACTTTGAAATAAAGACACGAGCTGGTGCTCAGAAAATATCCCAAACATACATTCCTACAGCATACATTACAGCAGTTACCTGTGATTTGAAGCCCTTGTTACACTTGGAACAGTGGAATGGGTAGTGACGTAGAGCGCGAGAAGTGTGGCTGATTTTGTGCTGCTGTAGCGCGTCAGACCGCTTGAAAGATTTGCCACAGATATCACACAAATGAGGTCGCAGCTGTAACAACACAAATCACACATAATACAGGTATTTCACAATTAACAGATTTTGGAAGAGAAAAATATATAAAACTAACAAACCTAGTACTATTCCCTCGGCATGTTGTGGGTATGGTACTTGAAAAACATTTCGGTTAAAATATCCCCAACAGTTTAACTATTGGACTTTATTTGATTTGCTTTACTTGTTTGGCCATCGCTTATAGACTGGACCCAACAGTTCCAAATCTCTCATCACAGCGTTGTTAACTAGCTCACCTGAGGTCCATGAACATCGCGCATGTGTCGTTCCAGGTGCACTCTGCGCTGAAAGGTGCGCTGACACTGGGGGCACTGAAAGCCGTCAGGACCGCCCGTGATGGCCGGGTGGTTAGAATCCTGAGCGTGGCGCATCAGATGCCGGGTGAAGTAGTTGCGGTTAGAAGATGAGTGGCCACACACTTCACATCGGAATATCTGTTCACACAAAACATGGACAATTTACGTAATAATCTTTATTTTTCAACATACTTCAACGTATATCATTCATCCTGTGAGCTGTTAACAAGTTAAAAAAAAAATTTTTTTTTACATTGTGGTGGTGGTAAAAGTTGATCCTTGGTAAAGACATGCTCTTTGTCTGTGACATTTCACATAGATACAGCAACTAATTGTTTAGCTCTCTGCCTGTAAAATTTCACACAGATACCACAACTAAATGTTTAGCTCTCTGCCTGTAAAATTTCACACATATACCACAACTAAATGTTTAGCTCTCTGCCTGTGACATTTCATACAGATACCACAACTAAATGCTTTGCTCTCTGCCTGTGAAATTTCACACAGATACCATAACTAAATGTTCAGCTTTCTGCTCAAAAAGATAGACGCTGGAATTATGTACTGACTGCAAGCTGGGGAGACTTGGCACTCAAACCGTTTGCCTAACATGTTCACAGAATGAGCGGGAAGGAAGACAGGGTTCGTACTGAATCAACAAAACAAAATTCCCAACCTTTTTCCAACCCATGAGTAAAATTTCCCAACCATAGTCGGCATATAATAAAGATCAGATATCGAAACAAATTAATTTAAAAAAAAAAAAAGCTTTAGGAAAATTCTTTTTTTTATTTGCAGTAAGCTTAAAATACACCAAACTTTCACTTAATGAGTTCTAAACGTTCAAACAAATTAAAAAAAATATTATAAAAATGTCTAGTTTTATATACTGTAAGCTTAAAATTTACAAGATCACAATCACAATGAAAGTCATGGTTATATTAGATAGAAACTTTCACTTAATCCAAAACATTATTGATTTAAAAAAATCTTTTTAAAAAAGCTTAAGAAAAATGTCTTGTGTTATTTGCAGTAAGCTTAAAATTATAAAAACAATTTACATAGTCAACATCATACTCATCACAGACATTGTAGGAGAGCCTGGCTCTTTTCCGCTATGTCTTTATTTACACTGGCTATTTCAGCCTTCTTTTTAGTTGCCCTTCGTCTCAGGGCATTAGATTGAGAGAGCAGAGATAGAGCACTAAGTCGTTCCGCTTCATCAGCCCTAGCTGCAGCCTCCAAACTAGTGATGTCCTCTTGAAGGCGCTGTCTCTTAGCCTTAAGCATATCCACCTCCTCAGTCGCAGCCTTTCTTTTTTGTGCTCTCATCTATTATATTATAGTATTATGAAAATTTCTTATGGATTTGGATAGAAAAATACGTTTTTCTTTATGCAAAATTTTATGGTCAGTGCATGTGTTTGACATGTATGAAAAAACCAAAATCCCTTGTTGCCAGCCAAAGCGAATTTTCCCAAACTTTCCCAACCTGATGCCACTTTTCCCAGACTTTCCCAACTGGGAAAAGGGTACCTCAGTTTTCCCAAACTTTCCCAACTTTCCCAACCGCGTACGAACCCTGGAAGATAATCCCGTCAAAAGTCTGACTAATGTAGTTGTGGGATGCAAACAAGGGAGAAGGGACTTAACTAGGTCAACCACTAGTGAATCACATCTGAACAGGAGATAATCCTGTCAGTTTCATGCTATCATAGCGACCAATCAAATCCACCCTTACACACACTATATTTCAAACTTGAAATATTAGTATAACATTATAAGCCAGTTACCCGCAGTGCCATATCCTTGGGAGCCATTTCGTTATTATATTGAACGCAGAAAATAATTCAGGAGAAAGGAAAAATGTAAAATCTTACATGGCGTGCTTGTTGCGGGACAGATATCTGTCCATTAGGGTGTTTCAGCTTGGTGTGTTTCAGTAGCATCTGACTGGTGTCTGTCATGTAGCCACAGATGTTGCATCTGAAGCACAATTTCCAGATGACACATTTTATAATTATCTAAGACCATAAATAACAAATAAACTCTTGCTTCTTTCTCTCCTAAATTCCAAGTTCTCGCACAATCAAGCTCACAGAGAAATGCAAGCATATAAAGAGTTTTCAAATAGTTCACAGCTTTCTGCATATTTCTTCTTTGTGTGTTAGTTAGTTATTCATTGCTTACATGGTCCAGCAGAGTGAGAAGAGCCGAATCAGGACCACACAATCAAGACCACAACTTTGCTGAAAGAGGACTCAACCCTGCCCCGCATAAAAGATCTGCTGAAAAAAACTCTAGTGGTAACACTGAAGGCACTCTACCAGCACATACATATAAAATACCTACATTGCCAAATAATAACATCATAGGAAGTCCCAGTGACCATTTGGCAGAAAGTGTCCAATATTCCCAAGCTGATCCAACAGACCTCACACCCAAATGAGGAGTTTTGTCCCAGAAGAGTTTTCAAGAAAAAAGGTAGATGACTGGTCTAGCGAAGAACAAGATAGTATAGTAGACTGATAGAACAGAGTAGGAATGAGAAAGAACAAAGGAGAAAGACAGCAACAGTGGGAATTTAAAGCACTAAATTTCCAGAAAGTGGGAATACTATTTATACTGAAACCACCGGCACCCCCTCAGGGGGATGGAGATAGGGAGGTTCTTTGTGTGTGTAAATGGTTTTATCTCTGATTATTACTTCAAAGATCAACAATCATCTCTTCAATTGTCCTTGTTATTTTATAGTAGCTTGCCGTTATTCAAAGAAGTAGACTTTTAAACATTGTCATTATTTTTGTTTTCCACTGCCGGAAAAAGTTTTTCCAATGTGAACTCCTGTACAAATAAATTTCTTATGTATTTATTCTTAATATTTCGAAACTAGAATCTAGCCTGAATATTTCCTAGCAAAAGTAAGAATAACTCAATACAAACTTTAGCAATGTAGACTTGTGAAGTAGTTCGTGTCGTCGTAGATGGCTGAGTCGGATTGTCTTGAAGTTGCATTCCCCGCACTTGTGGACCTCCACAGTGCCGGACTCATGCAGCTTCATGTGCGTGTTGTAATGACTCTCTCGCTTGGACTTGAATGAGCACTGACTGCAGAAGAACTTGAACTTGATCCGGCCTTCATAAATCCGCCTCATCTGAGTAGCTTGCGACACATGAATCATGTTGTGTGCCTTTCGAAGCACTGTAAAAAAAATATTTAAATTTTTTTTATTGTAATGAGGTTATGGAATAGAACATGTTTAATTTATGAAAGGTGGTGCAGTAGCCGGGTGGTTTGGGCGCAGGCCAGTAGTGTTTCATGTTAAGAAACGTCAAGCTGGGCTAGTACTTGGATGGATGACCATACTCCGCAGGCAACCATGCACAGGAAAGAGCAAAACCAGTGCACGACACACCCCTATCCACCCAGCTGTGATTGAGAACCTGGTTCTGTTTAGAACCAGGGAAGGCAAAGTGGTGAGGGAGAAGAAATACAGACCAACCTCATTAAGCTGGCCTACAGAAAATGGAGGTCCGAAATGCCTCTCTCTCCAACCAAAAGCTTACGGGAACACATTTGTTTTTCTCTTGGAAACAGCCGTTCTCAAAATATATTCTGCAAACACTGGTAACATGTATAATCAAGTTAAAAATATGTGACTTACGCCATGACCAATTATTTTTTGACACACAGACAAATTTAAAAGATAATAATTATATATATATATATATATATATATATATATATATATATATATATATATATATATATATATATATATATATATATAATATTTTATTTTAAAACGCGCAAAACCAAACATGAAGTCTGCTCAAAACAGAACAATTCATTCTCATGCAACATACAATGGTATATGAAGATGATATGAAAATCACCCACCTCCAGGTCGACTGACAGGATCTGCAATATTTTCTGAATTCTTCTGCACACCGGCATTTTGCGCTCCCACAAGGGCTACATCACCTTCTTTCAACACATTGTCTGACGTATAGCCTTCACTCTCAGGCACTAACACTAAATCTGAAGGCACGATGTTTTCATTTTTCACCACAGCGTAACTGTTGGCAGCGATAGCTTCCGCTACTGTCCCTTTTCTCGGGCGACCTCTCTTCCTTCGCTGGGGTGCCACAACTGTTGGCTCCATGTCTTCTTCAGATTCGTCAGAGCCAAAAATGTCTCGAGTGTTGGCGACGGCAGAAGAAAAATGGCTGGGGACTTTGACGACTCGGCCCCGTGAAGTGATGAGCGTGGGGCGAGGTGGGGTCAGCTTTTCTTCCACTTTCTTCTTCTCCCTGGCTATCGTGCTGACCATAGATTGTGACGTTCGTGATGATGGGACTGAGGTGACTGTCACACTTTTAGTACCTGTGGTGTAAAAAAAACACCTTTTAGAGTGATGGATGTGTATTTGTTGTGTGTGTGTGTGAGGGTGGATGAGACAGGTGAGCGTGTATGTTGGTACAGATTGCTGCGCTTTGAGCCTGATTGATTTGGGCACATCGACTCAACCAAAGCTTTTAGGTTTTGAGGTTAGTTCAGCTTCGCCGATAGCTTCGCTGGTGCTTTTTTCCTGTCCTTTCACTGGAAGGGAGGGTGTAGGCAAGCTATAAATAGCCCGCAGCCAGCAAAGTGTGGGGGAACCAAAGAGTGCTGCTCACATAGGCATTGAGTTGGTGTGTGGGGAAAGGCGTGTATATAGCATCCAGTATTATTATTATTATTATTATTTACATGAACACACAACACAAACAATCAACAGTCAGTCGGCTTTTTCTTCATCACAGTTTGGAATGTGCTATTTTGATACCGTTCAAAAAGCAGACTGCACTAACTAAACACAAGATAGCAAGCCATTCAAATGTATATCCAGACACAGGCATAACCCACAAAATAAGCATTGAATAACCTGTCTTAATTGGAAGGTTCGTGGAGGTTCAAAAACGTTTTTTTGAGGTTGTCACACACCATACAGGCTGCACTTGATTTGAGGCGGTTTAGCACACTGCCTGATACCTAAAAATAGCCCGTTTTGATCCCGGACAGCCAGGGCACTGTGTTGTTGGTTCAAGCTTTCTTCAATGGCATCGTCATAACAGAGAAAACTATGTTCGTTTCTCTCATCATTTTTGTTTTGTGTAGTTTATTATGTTGAAGGAGACAGTGTTTGTTTGAGAATCTCCTCTTTGTTTTATAGTATTTTGCGTGTGTTGGTTCCCTTCCTTTTTTTTACTTGTTTAGAAGGTTCCAGAATTCTGAGGTTTAATTCATATTAGTACCAAATCTTTCAAGTGAAAACGTGCCTTTTGGTAAGTGTTGTCAGACTGAATCTTATAGAACGTTTTATTTATTTTTTTTTTAAAACTTGGACTCCACTTTCTAGCACTACACGCTCTTGGGATGGTGTAGAACAAGGTCTGATAGCGTGGCCTATGCTGCCTGGAATGCAAGTAGCAGCCAGAAAAAAAGGGGAGTTGAGTGTCATGGGAGTGGTGGGAGAGAGTGGTAATGGTCAGGCTGTCAATTTTTATCTCCATCCTTAACCACAGCTTTGAGATGGTGTGCTCAAATCCCGAACCTAGGTTGCTGAACCTTTATTAGTTCAGCAACCAAGGTTCTGGATGTGAGAACCTCGACAAAATGTGTTGAATCTTCATGAACCACCAACCTTCCTATGAAGGCAAGCCATTAGGAAAGTGTTCGTGTTGTGTGGCCATGTTTTGACAGGGATTTATTCTATTTTATTTATTTCATGGCATAGCGCTTTTCCAACTCAACAATCCTAAAGCGCCCCAAAGAAGCCAAATGAAAGCATGGATTGATGGCCATTGTCTGTAAGCCAAAAAATGATCAATTAATTAAATACAACTAGAAGGACAAAGCCCATATGACTCACGTGCTCCTTACGGAACTCGCAATATTTAACATGAAAATGAGTGCCCGGAAAAAGCGAAATGAAACGGTGGAATTAAAATGCAAAGGAATACTGATTTTGATCTTTCTATGCTCTTGACCTTGAGATAACCTCGACCAACCTTTATCAAATAAACTACAGCAAAAGTTGTATTATGCAACAACAAAAAACCCAGTGACCTCGGGATGACCTTGACCTTTAGTGATCTTGACCTTGACTTTTACATGACCTTCCATGCTCTTGTATGATCAAATAACCCAATGTTGTTACATACTATGGGTTAAATAGAACCATTCCACAGTATGATTACCTATTTTTGGGTATCTTATTGCAAGGCCTTAAATTACCTTGACCTTTAAGGTCAACGCAAAAACCGAACATATATGAAAGATCAATCTATCATCTCGAAATACAACAAGTTTGGACTTTATATCTTTCATATAGGGTCAATGTAACTTCAAAGTACCTATACTAACTTTGGACAGCTCCAGTGACCTTGACCTTGGAGCAAGGTTGACCAAATGTGCAAAGGATGTGTGCCTCACTGACATCTATCATACATCAAAGAATCATAAGTTCAATATTAATAACTTGGGAGGAAAAAAAGTAAAATGTTGTGAACAATTGTAATGTTTCGACGAACATTTGTTGACCCTGTGACCTTGACCTTTAAGTGAAGCCATTCATTCACTGATCATTTATGAAGTCTCATGGATATACACCATCTTATCAAGTTTAGTTGTAATAGCTGAAAAAGGTTCGGAGATGTTAATTCACTTGCAAGTTTTGCAGTCCAGGCGGACAAACCAACAAATTTTTTTAAAATGTCTTTTTGGACTAATTCAGATTTATTTTGCACACATTTGCAAAAATCTGAACTTTTTTTTTTTTTGAAGGGGGGAGAGGGAGGGAGAGAAGTGGAATGGGGGTGGTGGGGTGGAGGGTGAATACATAGACTGGCATTGCTGTGCATGCAAGTCAAATAGGAGAAGACGAAGAAAAAAACAAAAAAACAATGAAGATGGAAAAAAAACAACTACCCGACAGATATGAACTGGATGACTTGGTAGGCAGAAGCAGCAGGCGAGTGGGGTTTTGGATGTTGAGCAGGTCTTTCAACTTGTTATGAATATGAGTTAGAGTTGGCACAGATGACTCCAAGGTGATGCTTTGCTGGTTGTCCATTCCCAACTGTACGTGGTCATCACCCCATAACTGGTCTAACACAAAATCTCTGCTGCCCACAATATTGTTCAACACATCAGGGTTCAGTGTGGCACACACTTTAGTGAAAATCTGCAGAACAGAAAGGATGTACAATTGAAAGCATACCATCAATCAAATCAGACTCACTGCAATATTATTCATGGCCAGTTTTTTCCCCATCCCCCCAACCCCATCCATGAAAGCAAAAACATCAACAGATCAAATTTAATCCCTAAACTTGTGTTTACTGGAGTGTCATCGGTGAATTCCACTAGGGCAGCTGGAGTGTCCACGTATGTTGCATGAGTCACCAAGTTCGACAACCCAGCTGGCTCCTCTCCATCAGTGGCCACCGACACTGGAGCATCCTGGGAAAGGTCAGAAGCTGATGCCAGCTGCGAAGGGTCAGGGTTCACCGAGGTCACATCCTGTACGGACAGGCTGTGTGAGATGGAGGAGGGGATAAAGTCTATCAACTGCCCCACGTCCACAGTACTGGACTTGTCAGGTGACAGGAGAGAAGAATCTTCAGCCTGCAACAAAAATAAATAATAATAACAATAATAATAATAAATGTAAATAATAATAATATATACAGAAATACACCATGTTTATAATTTTTTTGTTGTCTTGAAGGAAAAAAAAACAATAATCATAATAATAAAAATTTTAACTTATAAAAAATATAAATAATAATATATTCTGACAGACAACGGCAAAAACTTTATCCATTTTCAATCTCTTTTGCAACAGAAAACATGCTGATGCTTGCATGCATACAAACACAGGTACATGCACCAAGTGAAGGCTTTGGAATTAACACAAAAATTTAGTGTAATTTGTACACGACTTTCTGACTATAACATTTTATACACAATTTTAATCAAAATTATATCATTTTTTGAGTAAGATGCTATTTGTAAAACGCAAACACTTGTAAGGTATTTTGTAAAATAAAAAGAAAATTCACAGAGAAAAGAATAAAACACCAATGGGATATAATAACACACAAATCTGCAAAACAACTTTCACATTGATTTTAACAGTTTGTTTTGCTGCTGTGACTAATGTGTTAACGCATCTAGGCCAATGACTTACCCAACAGTCCCAATCAGTGAAATGTTGAGTCCACCAAAAAGCCATTTAGAAAGGTTTCACAGCCTGACACTACAACTACCATTTGATTGGCTGAGGTTAATTTTTTCAAAACTTCAGGGGAACATTTAGAAAGGGGGGGGCTATTAACCTTAAAGGTAACTCCTTGAGAAAGCAGTGTATGTAGAAGGGCTGCGTTTTCAGGACTGGTAAGGTCCACCGTAGCAGTTGTAGTGGATGATGTCCCCTGCGAAACATTCCCATCTGTCACAATCAACTCGTGCCCGCTCGCCCCGTCCACAAACGGTAGCGTGTGAAATGTGATGATGGTGTTCTGACCTCCATCGAGGTTGCTAAGCAACAGAGGCTGGTTGCCCCCGGCGTTGGAAAAGGTGATGTTGCCGGTGTTGTCAGTCAGGGTGGTGCCACTGCCACTGGCAACGATCACGATGCTCTGTTGGGAGGCGGTTCCTGAAGGCACAGCGGAGTTCAGGATGTCTGTAACAGAAAAAGTCACGTGAAGCGGAAATAATTATTGTCAATATTTAATCTAAAACATGTTTTATTTAATCAATCTTCTATAGCTCAAGAGCTGCTCAAGGCGCTGATAGATACAGGATCGAACTCAAGCCATCTGAGGCGCCCACCTGCAACCTTTGAGCACACAGACGCCCAGACAACTGACCACGATATCAATAAGTTGCAATGGTAGCAGGCACGCTTGTGAAATAAACTTTTTTCATTTTTACTTCATTATAACTTTTTAATTTTAAAAATCTTTGTGATCAAAATAAGGACCTATTTCATAGCCTGTCCCATTTTCTCCACCTCATCCTCTCTTTATGTCCTTCTCAGCGGCACAATCACATCTTTGTTACCATTATCTCCCATCCAAATGTCTCAAAGATTGTCTCCCATCCTAATGTCTGGTGTGTTACAAACTTATCACATCATCATTATCATGATGGTAAGTTGAGTTGGTATAATGGTCCGAAACATTAATACCAGGTAACAAACTTGACACATCTCAGATTGACCCTTCATTCCTTGGATTTTAGGATACTATTTATGTACGCTACTGTCAAATTTCCTTGTGTATGGAGACAATAAAATCATCTTGTATAGTATAATATATGCAGCAAATATCTAGAGCAGCTTTCTGAATCATGAACAGGTTACTATAGACATGTAAATGCTGTAGTTTCATTCTTAGATTCTGTTAGTTTTGCTTTGTCATTAATCAACTTCAACGTATCTTTGCTGTTAATTTAGCAAGCAGAGGCGTAAACAATATAATCTGAAAAACAAAATAATGAACTGTCTAACCTGATACACTGATGGCGGTGTTACTGTTTGGGATATCGGTGTGAAGTGTGATGCCCGAGCCTGCATCTGTAGAAAAGCCAGTGTTGCTGCATAGTGTTGAGTAAGAGAACGCTGCAGGCGCGCCCAATCCCACACCATTACTGTTTCTGCACAAAGAAAACTCCAATTCAATTCAATTCAATTCAATTCAAACAACTTTATTTATCCAGATTTGGCAATTACAATGGGGTATGAGTGCTCTCTAATTATATATTTTTAAAAAAAAATTTAAAAAAATTAAAAAATAAAAATAATAATAATAATGAAGTGTTCTTATTAAGCGCAATTCCCCTTGCGGGCTCAACGCGCATGCAAACAGCAGCCGCACGCATTCATACAAAAACACTGCCGTACGGGAATGGAGGGAGGGGGTAGAAAGTACTGGATAAGCATAAAAATGTCAACGGAGTAATGGTTCACAGATTAAAAGCTGCGCGAAAAAAGTATGTCTTGAGCTTTGTCCTAAAACTCGCCAGCGATGAAACGTTCCTCAGCTCAGTGGGCAACGAATTCTATATCACAGGGGCCAGAGCACTGAAAGAGCGGTCTCCGACTGTTTTCAGGTTAGTTCTTAGAGTCTTAAGCAGTTTTTCGCTTGATGATCGCAAAGAGCGTGAGGGTTGGTAGGTTGTAAGCGCTGCAGACAGATATGGCGGAAGTGTAGCATTGAAATGTTGGTAGCTAAGAACAGCAATTTTGTATAGTATGCGGAAATGAATGGGCAGCCAGTGAAGTTCTTTGAGCAGAGGCGTTGTGTGGCAACGTTTAGGTTTACGCATAACAAGCCTTGCAGCATTGTTTTGAATCTGTTGCAACCGTCCTATTTGTTCGCTCGGCAAGCCGCCAAGGGCCGAGTTGCAATAATCTAACCGGGATGTAACCATAGCGGTTACAAGCCTAGCAGCTGTGTCCTGAGTTAAATTAGACCTAATAGAGGCTATTCTGCGCAACGCCAGATATGTGGCGCGGCAAATCGCATTGACTTGCTGATGCATTGAGAGCCTCTGATCGAGGTGTACACCTAAGTACTTAACATCCGATTGGAAAGCGATTTCGTTACCCCCTATTTCTATGGAACTGCCGCCTACCAGTCTAAGGCGAGAAGCAGAGCCCACAGGCATTACTTCAGTCTTTTCTGTGTTCAATTTCAGCCTATTACTGTTCATCCATTTAAGTACATCTTCAATGCAGTTCTGCACACTAGCCTGTACCGTCTGAAAATCAGCAGGGGGTGCACTTTTCACAACACATTCTGATATACATGAGGATGTCAACAAACAATAACAACTTGCACAAAGCAACTTGCACAAAAACACAACGGCATCCCCCCAACACCATCCGCACATACACACTGCCCATGCACACACATACATCCAGTTCATAGACATTTACCCAACACAGGCATACATCACCAGCAGCACTTACCACAGACACAGGCATAAAAATAACAAGGTAGAATATTCATTAAAAACCAAGTAAAAGCTTTAGTTTAAAACACTGAACTAAAAGTTCCAATATAATTTGGCTTCAAGACCAATACAATGAAAATAATAATAATAATGGATGTTGTATACGCACTTTTCCCCAAATCACCAATCAGTCTTAAAGCTCAGTGATCTGTAGCAACATACACGCTCACATGTTCCACCCACTCTCACGTATACAACAAACACACATCTATCATTCAAACATGTGGTGTAAAGGCTGGGAGATCGCTATCAAACTTGAAAAGGCTAGCAAATTTTATGTTTATAAATTTTAGATTGACTGCTTCTAGTATTATTATTGAATGGAGTGAGGAAACTGGAGAACTCATAGAAAACCCTTGGTGACCCGAGTAGTAACTTGTAACGAACTTGTACAGGTAAGTCACATAAGTTCGCCCCTTGAAATAATCTTTTTTTAAAGAGAGCATAAGATAAGATAATATAAGACAACTTTATTATCTTAGCATGTATGTTTATGATGAATTTTCTACTTTTATTATTTGTTATGCAAACTTCTTATTGTGTCATAATACCCTCAAAAATGATAAATGTCTAGTGTGATAACTGATATCACGTAATGTAGCAAAATAATTGGTGAAAAGCAGACACCTCTGTGTGAATTGTTTCAGAGAAGGGCCCTAGGCAAAGCCATCAGCATCAAGGACGATTCCACCCACCCTCTCTCTTCTTGGTTTAAAATTCTACCTTCTGGGAAACGCCTCATGAGCCTTAAGACCCGCACTGTACGTTACCGATCCAGTTTTCTCCCCTCTGCTGTGGCCTTGATCAACTCAAACCTGACGCGCTGATGGCTCTGCTTGAGGCTCCTTCCTCTTCCTCTTGCTTGTTGTAATCGGCTCTACAGTGTGTAAGTGTGCGTGTGGTTGTACATGTGTGGTTTGATGAAGCGGAAGGGGGAGGGAGGATTACTTTATACTATGTTTAATTTTTTATTTGCATTTTTCTTTTTATTTGTTTTATTTTAGTGATCAAGTGCCTGTCATAATTCCTTGTAAGAGGTAATAAAGATTTGTTGAGTTGAATTGAATTGAATTGAATGATGTATTATTTCTTGCTATATTGCAAGCTCTTGTGATCCAGGGCATTGAGAGCTTCTTGGTGACCAACTTCAATCAACTGAAATACATGTACACACTGAATGGGGACCTAGTGTGTCCTGAGTGTATTTGTGTAGCTGGCACTCATCCGTCAAGGACATGAGTGTCAGGATCTTTAAAGTCCACAGGATGGAGTGTGTGAATGCACAGACTATATCTCAGTTTATTTTACTCCAGTCTTCAACATGGTTTGAACCACTGCCTGTCCAGGCTGCAATGTTACGCCTGACATTCCAGTACACTGCCAACACTACTGAGTTAACTGCACCTCCCCTACCTTCAAACATGTAACTAATTGCTGGGCTTGCTCAACTGTGAGTAATGTATGTGTGTGTGTGTGTGCTCTAAAGTATTTGCATTATTCATATTGTGAGATCTGAAGCATCGCAAGTGAGGTATGTTTGACATGATTTTTACAAGGTGAATGTGATATGATGGGAATGATAGTGGTCAGCTTTACATTCTTCACATATATATATGCCTTTACATGTAAACTATGATTCTGCGCCTGTTGTAATTCACTTTGAGATAATAAAAATGGAAATAAGTGCAGAGAAGAACAAAATGATGACTAACAACACCAATGGCATCAACATGGACATCAAAGTCCAAGGCCAATCCCTCAACACAGTGCATAGCTTCAAATGTTTAGGAGCCATTGTATCAGACAATGGGTCCCGACAGGAAGTCCTCTCCAGGATCGCACAAACCACTGCTGCCCTGACAATGTTGAAGCCCATTTGGAAAGACAGGATCATCAGTCTACATTCCGAGGTAAGGCTGCTGCACTCCCTTGTCATCTCCATCTTCCTAAACGCTTGAGAAACATGGACCCTCACAGCAGATCTACAATAAAGAATACAAAGCATGGAGATGAGGTGCTACAGAAGACTTCTGGTCATTTTCTATACTCAGCAACCACCAACAACAAAGTCCGACAGACCATCACACAACTCATTGGACAACACGATGACATGCTCATAGTGGTGAAGAAACGAAAACTCCGATGGGATGGCCACATCACCAGAGCATCAGGCCTTGCAAAGATTATCCTGCAAGGCATGGTGCAAGGAGGCAGAAGAAGAGCGTGACAGAAAAAGTGGGAGGACAAAATGCGAGAATGGACTGGCTTGACACTGAGCAAAGCAATGCGCCAGCATCTACTCCACCAATTTGGAGTCCAAAAAATTCTAAATTGGTAGGCACTGAGGCCACAGAATAGTCTGGACAAGTTATTTAAGGATAGCATCTACTCCACCAAATTGGAGTCTAAAAAAATCTAAATTGGTAGGCACTGATGCCAGGGGGGTGCGTCTTGGGACCCTCATTTAGATCGATTATGAAGGCCAAAGGCTTTTTAGCCTGCATGCCGAACTATGAGATGCTATGCTATGCTAAAGATTTGGGTTTTGGGACCCTCATCAACTGATCAAGATTAATTACGAGGGTCAAAGGCTTTTAAGACTAGATGCCGAACTATGCTATGCTATGACAGAGAAAGATGGAGTACCCTGGTTAAACGATCATCTGCGGTGCCCCAACGTCTTTCGAGTTACTGGATAGAAAAGGATAGGAAGATGTGTTGTATTGTTGTTATTATATCATAGTCACTAAAATAAAATAATAATAATAATCATAGTGTAGTATTGTGGTTACCAGCGGCCTTCTAAATGGGAAACCAACAACTAACCAACTGTGCTACCAGCAACATTATTATTAAATTAACAAATGATTTTTCCCCAATAGGTACACGATAGAACGTTTTCATTCAAAAGAATGACAATAGAACGAGAGGGAGGGAAAGGGGGAGGGGAAGAGTTAAATACTATAAAATTAAAAATAGTTAAATACTACACCAAAACAACAAACAAGTGAAAAGTCTGAAAAGAAAGCCGAGCCTAGTTTAGATCTGCTGGAGTTAAATCTACTCACTGTAGAGACCCGTGTGGTTGCTGTTCCATTTTGTCACACTCAACATGTGCCTTAATATACGAGAATCAACAAAATAGTCATTGTATTTGATGGCATGTTCTGCGTGTTGATGTGTAAGTTTTATCTCCACTTGGTCTTCCCACATAACTAAAGCTAGCATAACAAATTTTGTTATAACATTTTTGTTGTTGTAAATACCCCAAGGTTTGACGAGAGTATTCATG
Organism: Oncomelania hupensis; assembly: GCA_036898135.1. Classification (NCBI taxonomy): domain Eukaryota; kingdom Metazoa; phylum Mollusca; class Gastropoda; order Littorinimorpha; family Pomatiopsidae; genus Oncomelania; species Oncomelania hupensis. Next base: position 163,502,995 of record CM072511.1, read on the forward strand.
ATAACTGCAGACACATGAATAAACCAGTATATAAGAATGTGAATACATTTTGCGATTAACTAAATAAACAAATTAAAATAAATTTTTTATTGTTGTTATTTGGAAACATGTGTAACAATAAAAACGAACATTATAAAATGGCGCAAACGTTTTGCGAACCGTCTGAGAATAATCCAAGTGAGGATTGAAGATGGCTGTGATGTGAATGTAAACTACAGCGCGTCTGATTTTTGCAGATTGATCTCATTCGATGCATACAAAGATGGCTGAAATGAAAAAGGAACCAGTCAGTCTTGCAAGCAGGGTTCGAATCCTTCTGATGCAAGCTTGGCGCGAGCGTTGGTCTGATGTGCAATGGGGTATCCAGCTGAAGAAACTGTTGTGTGCAAACAGCAAGGAATCTTGCGATCTTGCCGGTATGTTGCGGCTACTGCTGCACAATTCTATTATCTCTGTCTGTCTGTCTGTCTGTCTCTCTCTCTGTCTCTCTCTCTCTCTCTCTCTCTCTCTCTCTCTCTCTCTCACAGAGACACACACACATACACAAACATTTTTTATAGCATAGCATAGCACGAAAACGGCTTGCAGGCACAAATGCCTTTAGTCCTCATAAATATGACTCCATAAGGCATAAGGGTCACTGGTCCGTTATCAAAGGCTACTGTACTATTAATTTTGATAATTGCGAACTCCAAATCAGTGGAGTATACATGCTTATTAAATAATTTATCTAATTAATGTTTAAACATGAAGTGAACAGTCTGCATTTACGATCTCAGTTGGTAAGTTATTCCAAAATGATATAATTGTGTTAGTAAAAAATAAGTTAACTGATATTAGTACGAGGCTTTGCTAGTTTAAAGTTATGCCCATGGGTTATGACATAATCAGGTAACTTCAACAAGGATGATGTAGTTATTAGGTCATACAATTTGTGTACGATTGTATACGTCTCCATCATATCCCCTCTCATTCGCCTGTTTTCTAGGCTAGGAAGTCTCAGAGACTCCAGACGCTCTTGATAGTCCTGTTATAGTTGACATTGTATTGTTGTGGAAACTGAGTTGTACAAATTATGATTTTTAGTTATTGTGTGTAGTTTATTGATTTGTTGACGTTTTTAGTTGTCTAATATCATTATATATAATAGCAGTATAAAATAATGCAGCATATTATATAACGACCTTATAAGGTAATAAATCTATGTGATAGCTTCAATTATTGAAGCTTGCTTTAGTTTAACTTATTGCATATCGTAGTTCACAACCTTGTTAGCTGCACTGAAGCAGCAGCAGCAGACAAAACAATGCAAAGAAATCAATGAGATTTTTTTTTTTAAATGTTATGCCGATACACAACCTCAAAGCGATTTATTTTAATTAACTCTAACATTGTGTAGTTACAGTTACACATGATTCTGATTCGTAGCAAATTGATGTTAAAAATTGTGCGAACTGACATCGATTATCCTTCTGACTTCGGTCGGGGTCAAGTTTTACCACATATTATTATAGAATTCTTTTGCGGAGCTCAGTCATCTTTGATTTTTCCGATATGATTTTAATAAGAAATCTCAATCCTGGACCTTTCCTCTTGTCTACTGACAAAATTTTAAATCTACTGACAATTTATAAATTTCTCACTGACAGATTTTTCTGCAGGTTGGCATCTCTGCACATGACATGCGTTTGCTCCCTACATCAAACAAGTGAGAACAAGACTGTTTGGTGGCATTCTTTTTTTTTTGTAATTCTACTCGCATTATGTTTAAAATATGCATTTTCTTTTGCAGATATTCTGCTGCAGCAGGCGATGACTGGCAGCAGTCCTAACGCGTTGCTGCTGTCTTACCTCAAGCATACAGTTCTCTCACAGGTGGGAAAGAATGATGATGAGGATGAGGAGGATGTGGTTTTGTATTGCGCCGTCTCCATTTTAATAGATATGCTCAATGCACATGCAGGGGGACATTTTTTTAAAAACATATGTGCAAACACATGCACACATTGTATATAATACATAAATGAGAGAGATTGTAACAGCAGGTCCTGGCACAATTCATCCAGTCCTCAAAACCAGCAACTTGATGTCTTCGGTATTTTACCAAATCTTTCCAAACAATACTTTACAGACTGGCCAGTTATTGTATTCTCTGTTGTTGTTAACGTAATTATAGTTAAGCAAAATGAGTTTTACATGGAAGGATTATCAATTCTATTCTATTTGTTCACCATGACAGTTGATTCCCAGTGGTGCAGTGTTCAGGTACATTGCCACGTTCGACGTCAAGCCAGATGACAACGGCAAAGGGGAAGAACTCTCCCTGGCTCGCCCATACTGTATCCTGGCTCTGTTGCATCTGGCTGAAGTGTTTGCAACTAAACTCAGGTATTTAGAGCGGAGGAGGGGGTGGGGAGGTGTTCTTTCAACAATTCTCTGCATTTTCATCGCAATAACTATCTTTCATAGTCAATATAGAATTTTATTCAAGGAGTTGCATTCGTAAACTCTCTCTCTCTCTCTCTCTCTCTCTCTCTCTCTCTCTCTCTCTCTCTCTCTCTCTCTCTCTCTCTCTCTCTCTATCTCTCTTTCTTTTATATTCATATGTACATTTTCAGTCAGTGGGAACTATTCTTGACCATAAGTTAGGAAGGATTGCACATTATTACAAACTTTTGCATTTGTTTGGATATGGCTCTTTTTGTTTTGTTGTTCTTTTAATGATGTTCTGCATTTTAATTTCAATAACCCTCTTCTTTTTCTTTTTCTTTCTTTTTTTTTTTTGGTAGGCTGAAGAATTTTTTATTGAGGAGTTGAATTAATTTAAACATGTTAAATGTGTTTGAATATGACTCATCAAATTTTGGTAAAGCACTACAAATCTCTGTGGATTCCTTATTTTCATCTTTATACTAAAGCAGACAGTTGTTCGATCACTCCTAGTCACTATAAATAATGAATCTCTGAGAGCTTTAGTCATAATCTTTTGCCATATATCTTCTAAACGTGCTTGCTCGCCGCGTTTTGTACAACTTTAGGCCGACTTACCATCGTAGCTCAGCGGTAAAAGTATTCGCCTGGCACAGGTTCGAATCCTTTGGTGGGCAAGTCAAATTTGGTCATTTTTAATGTCCTTAGCAGTTTGATTGCACTGGTGGTTCAATGTTGATTTAGGCCACTCCCCCATCTTCTGTGGCATGGTTATTTCTGTATCACCAATAATGGGGGTAGATCTTAACCCTTAGCCTGCTGACATGTTTTTCCTGCTCTGTGCTAAAGAAAATTTTTACTTACGATTAAAAACACACATGCCTTATTATATATGCCATTGTTGCTAAACTATTACACCTAGATATATAAAAGTATATATCAAATGAAAGGAAATTGAATAAAGATTCCAAAGAACAGACACAAAAAAGTGTAAGATTGTTGGTTTGTACAATTATGGGATGGAAAGTTAGGGGCATGAGCAAACAAATTCACTCTCACTCAACTGCACACCCATTCTTGAAGTCATACGCAAAGAATTGCAAAATAGAAATAAGATTTATTACCAAAAATTATGAGAACCAAACTGGACTGAAATCAAAGCCTGATAAATACAGAAATAGTCTGTGTAAAAGGCAAATAATATTATTATAGATCTAGTGAAAATAACAAAGTTTTTTTCACCTACCGTCGTCTGCTAAAGATTGTAGGCGGGGATCTTCTTCTTCGTCCGAATCGTAATCCATCCCTCCAGCCTCCGTCAAATAAACATCATCACCCGCATCAAAATCTTCATCCCCACTATTATCATCAAAGTTTTCTTCCTGAAACATTTGCGCCACCTCTTCTGCCGTGTATGTTCTGCATGCCATGATGGCGACGAACGAGGCGGAAAATTTCGCCAGCAACAAGTGCTTCGACGCGTGCTTTTTGTTTGAAAATTACCTCTAAACCAAAAGATTTTTCTTTCCAAAACATTACAGTTGAAGGGAAACAACTTTTGTTTCAAAATCATGACCAAGGATTTATTTTATAAACGCTTTTACCTCCCTTATACTATCTCCCGTACAGCGTACTGATACATCGCATTACGATGGCGTTAAACACCCCGTGCTACATACGTTGACAGCGCAGCCTAAAGGTTAAACTTAAGTGTTCATATTTTAGATGCTGCCGTTGTTTTACACACCCCCATTTTGGGTTACCTACAGGATCAGATGTTTTGCTGCTGTTTCAGCTTCAGCTATGGGCCAGACAAAAGTCTGCCTCTGTGCGGCGCCTTGCTGGGAGTGGTCCACTGGGTTCTGAAGCTGTTGCTGGCCTGCCTGACGGTGGAAGGGGGAAGATCTGAGCGCCCTGAACTGACGCAGGTCATGGAGGCAGCCAGCCGAGCCGCAACTGCCATGCTCAAGCGTCCCACCGTTACTGCCCTGCTGCAAGTGGCTCGTGCTGACAACTCAGGTGAGTCCCTTGTGGTATGTCCTGATAAGGTTACGCTGCTTCTAATAATAATAATAATATTAAAGTAGGCTTGTATAGCGCGGTACCCCCGCTCAGGGCTGGACTCACTGCTCTTAACATAGGAAATATATTAGATAAGATAGTACGCCGATCAGAACAGACATATGAACAATAAAAACAAAATATGCAAGCATTCAAAGGAAACATGTGCCAGTATGATGTCTTCAGTTGATGTGCCAGTGTGAGGTCATCAGTTGATGTGCCAGTGTGAGGTCATCAGTTGATGTGCCAGTATGATGTCATCAGTTGATGTGCCAGTATGATGTCATCAGTTGATGAGCCAGTGTGAGGTCATCAGTTGATGTGCCAGTGTGAGGTCATCAGTTGATGTGCCAGTATGATGTCATCAGTTGATGTGCCAGTATGATGTCATCAGTTGATGTGCCAGTATAATGTCATCAGTTGATGTGCCAGTATGATGTCATCAGTTGATGAGCCAGTATAATGTCATCAGTTGATGAGCCAGTATAATGTCATCAGTTGATGTGCCAGTGTGAGGTCATCAGTTGATGTGCCAGTATGATGTCATCAGTTGATGAGCCAGTATGATGTCATCAGTTGATGTGCCAGTATGATGTCATCAGTTGATGTGCCAGTATGATGTCATCAGTTGATGAGCCAGTAAGCAGAACAACAGATTTCAGATGCAGATTGGAGTCAGGTCAAGTCAAATCCTTTGGATGAGAGTATAAACCGAGGTCTAGTCTGTGCACGCCTACATTCTATCTCAGGGACTTTTAAAGATCCTGACACTTGTGTCCTAGAGGTTTGAGTGTCGGCTATATAAACACACCCAGCCAGCACCAAGTCCCTTCTTCCTCCTGACCCTACTTTGCCCAGGATTTTTGCTGAAATTGTCCGGGGCGTCGGACTCGGCCTAAGGCAGCCAGTGGGCGCCTTGTGCTGCTTGAGTTAGATCCTGTGCCGGACTGTGCCTTGAGCTGCTCTTGAGCTGGAGAAGCGCTATACAAAACAATATAGCAAGTACATAAGTAAATACATAGATTTTAGCTTAAGAGATTTTGCAATGTGTTGAAGGAAATATGTATTGATTAACAAATGAAGTTGTTGCGTGTGAGTACAGAAGCCTACAGGCAGTATGAACAGACTGAGGTCAACCTGCGAGGCACCCTCAGCCAGCTGCCAGACAAAGCCATTGAAGACGGCACCAGAGATAACATGTCCGCCATGCTCACCCTCTCTGCTGAGTAAGTGTTAAGGACAACTCGTCAGAAAGTACAAGGAGATTAAGCACAGCAGATTGACAGATTTTCTATACATGGATTTCCCTTTAAAAAGCTTTGTTAGGAGTTCTAAGCCCACTGAGGTGTAACATACCGACTTGGTCGATGAGTTCTTTTTATCTGGTGTTTGGTTGGGTTTGGTGCAGATCATTACAATAACAGCTGGGTTGCACAACAATCTTATTTTTTAGAAATGGCAGAGAAAGGCGCCCTGGTTAGTTGTTGAATGGTGATATTGAAATGTGGAGGGAAAGGAAAAGTGGCACAACTAATCAGCCCCATCCGCCTGGTTATGATTAGTTTCTTCCTTCAGAACCTGGGGTTGCACAACAATCTTGAGAGCCTGGGGTTATATTGCAATGATGGAGAGAACGTGATTTGGTTTGTCTTATTATAATATTAATGTAAATATGTCTGTTCACATGGTCTTATAACTGCTTAAATATGTGTGTAGGGTAAGGGCGTTCACAGCGGTGAAGAAAAACCTGCGGCACCATGCGTTGTGTGGTAGAGTGGCTATTAATGATATGCAGGGCTTGTACAAGCATGGAAAGTCTTGGAAATTGCAATGAAGTCATGGACATTTTTATCAATTAGGAAAAGATTGTTTGTTTGTTTTTTGTTTCCGGGACTTCCTGTGCTATCGAGAGCTATGAAAAAGTCAGCAAAGGAGAAAAAAGACCGTAATAACATTGATGCCAAACTCATAGAAATTAACATGTAAAACTAAAGGCACAAATATATAATGACTGACTTTGAGGTATTGGTAGAATTTGTGTGTAGGTGTGTGTTGAGCTGTTCACATGAAAACAATACATATCATTTGGTAATGGAAAAAGTCATGGAAATCTACACTCCTATTTCTATTTGAACCCTGTGTTAGACATTTTATGACTGTGCGTGTGCAGGTTGGCAGAAGAGCAGGTGCAGGGCGAGGCGGTACTACAGACGCCCCATGTGTTGGTGCTGCCCACTATCAATGCCTTGGTGGCTCTGGAGGCCATCCTCAATCCTAACAGTGACGTCCAGCCCTTTGTTGACCAGGTCCTCATGCTGGCTAGGCTTATGGTAAGACTGCCAATGTAAACTAGGATAATAACAATAATAATAGTAATAATCATATAATAATAATATTATGAATAATAACGTTAATAATTCTTTATATATAAGATTTATAATGCATGTGCATTCAAGCTGCATTTTTCCTTGCATGGACATGTATATACAGGGGCAGATTTGGGGGGGGGGGTGCACTTGTGCACGTGCACACACCCCTAGCGATTAAAAAAAAAAAAGGGAAGGAGATAAGGAGAAGAAAGAAGAGGAAAAAAACTAATAATTCTCACTCAGCACACAGTTTCATGTACCTCCAAACTAGATTGTTTTAATTCTTTTAATTTTTTATTTATTTATCAGATCTAGATCTACAGGTATTTCTTGTACATGCATCAAGTCAGGTTTGAATGAAACTGATGTTAGTGGCTATTTCTTAGGTGCACTGTTAAGCTTCTGCTAGATCTCTGGCTTTGTTTCCTGACTTAATTTGGAGCGTTTTATCCTAACTACAGAAGGTGAGTCGGCCTCAGCTGTACTTGGAGATGTTCCGAGCGTGCTTCATGGGTCTGGTGGATGCTAACAACAGCCACGAGGAGCTCAAGTGGGCGACCTTCACTTTTCTCAAGGTTGGTCTCCACTACAGTAATGCTTCACATTAGGTACAATAGCTTGTACTGCACAACTGTTCTATACCGAGCTCTGAGTGGAGAAGATCATATTACTTTTGACCCCTGACCCAGCAGACAAGCCTACCCCCTTTGCAGCTATCATCCAGCCGACTGCAGCTGAACACTAATACCCTGTTGTTTATTGATAGCAGTCAGAGCGTTCCACTCTCTGTTTGAGTCAAAGCTGGGCTGGATTTCCTCCCGTCCTGCTCCGTCAGAAAATGATAAAATCAGCACACTGTGCAAGACTTTTGCTAATTTTGCTGTAGTGTAAGCGTGTGAAAACATGTTGACCTAAACGTATAAGATTTAACCCCCCCCCCCCCCCCCCAAAAAAAAAAGCATAAGCTGCATTAGAAAATGAGACCAAAAAAGTTTTGTGTGTGTACATTTCAAAATATGTTTCTTTCTTTCTTTCAATTTAGGATATTTGTGTTTTTCCCCAAAACAGTCTTTTAATCTAGTGAGTTCAACAAGCAAGGCAGAGTATGCACACTTTCTGTCATTGTTAGAAATAATTAATAATCTAAAACAATATTTAGATAAATATATGTTGATAAAATATATACAAACAGAAAATAATATTAAATAAATACAAATACATATATGCATATAAATGTATACAATTATTATTAAAATAAACAATCATCTATGTAAACTAACAGAATAATGTGCAAGCAGGAAAGCAAGTGGTGGGGTGGGGGGAAGAGGAGAGAGAGAAAGTCGTGCAATTTAAAATGAAACGAAAACAATACTCAAACAATGATACAAAAACACAGTGTGAGCTGCATGTGAATGCATGAAATAAATGATCCTATTAGAACTTATGTGTCTGTCCTCTGCCAAACTTGTAAAATATCCATTTAGTGCACATGAAAAATCCTCCGGCAGTACTGTCAATGATCAAGTATCTTAACTTTTGTAGAAGATATTTGAACAAGTTAATGCATTAAATTTGATGCTGTTTGCATAAGTTGTTCAGAGCTTCTCACAGTAAACGGAGCCTGGTACTGAAACCTTAAAAACGCCACACTTTTAAATCACTAATAACATCTTTCACAATTAATCAGTCATTTCGTTTCTTATATTTTTCAATGCACAAAAGTTATATCTTACAATGTTAACAACTTTCAAAGCACTTAAAATGCAAATGATCACAGAAATTGAAGTCAAACTTCACCAAAAATGTGTTCTTACCATTCACAGTAACAGAGGAAACAGTACCACAAAGTACCACACCACACCACATTATATAGCACTTTTCTTCTTAAATACCACAACAGTCAACAAAATATAACTCTTACTCGGTGCTTCAAACACTATAGAAACCAAGTTTTAAAAAATAATTGTCAGAAATATGCAATTCTTCTGAATAAAATAGAAAAACAGATGAAAATATTCCAAGCACAACACCAGAAATGAACACCTTAACAGAGATAAAGAACGAGACTGCTTAAAAAAACGGGAGGGAAAGGTTGGCTTCAGTGCTAAGAGCAGGTGGCTGGGCAGATCAGATTTCATGCTGGCAGAAACTGAGAGCTCGAAAACAGAGGACCCAGTTCCAGCCATGACTGCAGTCGTCTTCTCTCTTCTTTCTTCACCCGTCTTTGGCCCAGTCCTTCAGTGCTTGTCCATACCAGCAAGTTTTCACTGACACAATTACTAACACGTGGAACAATCTTCCAGGGGATCTTGTGTTCCTTAGCCCACCTCCAGATCGCCCGTGCTTTGAGCCTGACTGGTTAGCTGGGGTGAAAAGCTAGTATATAACATCCAGTTAATAATGTTCATTGCCCTGCCATCAATTTGTGGTCAGTCAAACACACTGTGTGTGCAGATGCGCCAGATCATGACCAAAATTCAGCAGCTTAGTCCAGGTCACGACTTCAGTTCAGACGTGGAGAGCGGCATCACCCTTCTGCTGCAATATCGCCACCTGCTGGATCAAGCTGATATCAAGCAGAGGTACAAAATGTTTTAAGCAATTAGACAGTGTCTCCCAGCATCTCTGTATCCAGTTTGTCTCTAGTTACACAACAATAAATTTCCAAGACTGAAACACGAGGACAGGTGAGGCCAGACAGAAGGAGTTATCAAAACGCGTCTTTTTGGATTCAATGAGTTTGCATGTTGTGCCAATATAAAATGTTATTCAGGCACTACATTTTATAAAGCAAACAAGCTCGTGGATCATGATTCAATAACAGTTGAAAACATTTTGATATTTTGACTGCCTGATTCAAATCATGAAAGAATATATGCAGTATGTCAAATAATGTTTTAATAGATGCCTGAAGCATGTACTGTCACTGACTCAGCACAATTCCTGTGTCATGGATACCTGTTAAAATGGTCGCAGTTTGTTTTCCTCTGCAAAATCTTTTATTTTCAGTTTATAACGATGACTTAACTGTTGGGAGTTTTATTTGTGCATGAGTGTGTGTGTATGTGAGTGGATATGTTGTGTATATGTGTTGATGCATGATTATCTTCTTTTTTATGCAGATAATGATTTTGAATGGTATTTTGTCTGCCATTTTGAAAACTTGTGAGTTTAATTTACCCTGGTTTGTTTGTGTGTTAATGTTATTGCTATGTTATTGTTTATGTTATTGTTCTTTGTGACTATTTTTATTATGTACATTGTAATTTCTCACAGAGATATTAAAGTTGTCATTTCAGTACTGTTTGAGGTAACATTGTCTGTTACAGATGGGACTGCCTGATCCAGTTCATGAAGGAGTGCATGCAGGTCAACATCATCACTGAGCCCCAGATGAACTCTCTCATGCAGAAAAGGTAGATCCTGAGATTCAAACTATTGTTGGAATATTGTCCTTTACCCGGTTTCGGAATGGGACATATTTTGTGTGTTACTGGATTTTGATGAAAAAATCTCTGGTGATAACCTTGTACAGAAGTCCACTCCAACTTGCCATTTTCCAGTCAAATCTTAATAATATAAATAATAATAATAATGATAATAATAATGATAATAATGATAATAAATATAATAATAAATATAAAATTAATAATATAATAGTAATAGTAATAATAATAATAAATATAAAAATTATAATAGTTATATTATTGAACATATATACAGCACCCTTACTCACTAGAGCTCATAGCACCCTACAGCAAAGTAAAACATAAAGCAAAACATGAAATACCAAATCAGAACACACGCACACACAGACATGCACACATACACCCACATACACACACACCCACACATACCCACAGAAACACACCCACAGACACACCCACACACACACCAACACCCACACACCCACGCACACACCCATGCACGCACGCACACACACACACACCCACGCACACACACACACACCCACTGTACTGTATGGGCCTAAAAGCATTTGAGCTAAAAGACCTCAGTGAAGCATCCATACATTGAAAACACAACACATCATTGTTTGGTGTTTCAGGCAGGCTCAGAGAGAGCAGTTACAGAAGGCGGACCTGGTGGTTAACTCCACTAGCAGCGCTGGGCTGATAGCACGTGCTGAAACCACTGTCATCAGTATCATCAAGGTCTGTCTGTGTGTGTGATAGCACGTGCTGAAACCACTGTCATCAGTATAATCAAGGTCTGTCTGTGTGTGTGATAGCACGTGCTGAAACCACTGTCATCAGTATCATCAAGGTCTGTCTGTGTGTGTGATAGCACGTGCTGAAACCACTGTCATCAGTATAATCAAGGTCTGTCTGTGTGTGTGATAGCACGTGCTGAAACCACTGTCATCAGTATAATCAAGGTCTGTCTGTGTGTGTGATAGCACGTGCTGAAACCACGGTCATCAGTATAATCAAGGTCTGTCTGTGTGTGTGATAGCACGTGCTGAAACCACGGTCATCAGTATAATCAAGGTCTGTCTGTGTGTGTGATAGCACGTGCTGAAACCACGGTCATCAGTATAATCAAGGTCTGTCTGTGTGTGTGATAGCACGTGCTGAAACCACTGTCATCAGTATAATCAAGGTCTGTCTGTGTGTGTGATAGCACGTGCTGAAACCACTGTCATCAGTATAATCAAGGTCTGTCTGTGTGTGTGATAGCACGTGCTGAAACCACGGTCATCAGTATAATCAAGGTCTGTCTGTGTGTGTGATAGCACGTGCTGAAACCACGGTCATCAGTATAATCAAGGTCTGTCTGTGTGTGTGATAGCACGTGCTGAAACCACGGTCATCAGTATAATCAAGGTCTGTCTGTGTGTGTGATAGCACGTGCTGAAACCACTGTCATCAGTATAATCAAGGTCTGTCTGTGTGTGTGATAGCACGTGCTGAAACCACTGTCATCAGTATAATCAAGGTCCTGTTGTGTGTTCATTTACCTGTCTGTGTGTGTGATAGCACGTGCTGAAACCACTGTCATCAGTATAATCAAGGTCTGTCTGTGTGTGTGATAGCACGTGCTGAAACCACTGTCATCAGTATAATCAAGGTCTGTCTGTGTGTGTGATAGCACGTGCTGAAACCACGGTCATCAGTATAATCAAGGTCTGTCTGTGTGTGTGATAGCACGTGCTGAAACCACTGTCATCAGTATAATCAAGGTCTGTCTGTGTGTGTGATAGCACGTGCTGAAACCACTGTCATCAGTATAATCAAGGTCTGTCTGTGTGTGTGATAGCACGTGCTGAAACCACGGTCATCAGTATAATCAAGGTCTGTCTGTGTGTGTGATAGCACGTGCTGAAACCACGGTCATCAGTATAATCAAGGTCTGTCTGTGTGTGTGATAGCACGTGCTGAAACCACGGTCATCAGTATAATCAAGGTCTGTCTGTGTGTGTGATAGCACGTGCTGAAACCACTGTCATCAGTATAATCAAGGTCTGTCTGTGTGTGTGATAGCACGTGCTGAAACCACTGTCATCAGTATAATCAAGGTCTGTCTGTGTGTGTGATAGCACGTGCTGAAACCACGGTCATCAGTATAATCAAGGTCTGTCTGTGTGTGTGATAGCACGTGCTGAAACCACGGTCATCAGTATAATCAAGGTCTGTCTGTGTGTGTGATAGCACGTGCTGAAACCACGGTCATCAGTATAATCAAGGTCTGTCTGTGTGTGTGATAGCACGTGCTGAAACCACTGTCATCAGTATAATCAAGGTCTGTCTGTGTGTGTGATAGCACGTGCTGAAACCACTGTCATCAGTATAATCAAGGTCCTGTTGTGTGTTCATTTACCTGTCTGTGTGTGTGATAGCACGTGCTGAAACCACTGTCATCAGTATAATCAAGGTCTGTCTGTGTGTGTGATAGCACGTGCTGAAACCACTGTCATCAGTATAATCAAGGTCTGTCTGTGTGTGTGATAGCACGTGCTGAAACCACGGTCATCAGTATAATCAAGGTCTGTCTGTGTGTGTGATAGCACGTGCTGAAACCACTGTCATCAGTATAATCAAGGTCTGTCTGTGTGTGTGATAGCACGTGCTGAAACCACTGTCATCAGTATAATCAAGGTCTGTCTGTGTGTGTGATAGCACGTGCTGAAACCACGGTCATCAGTATAATCAAGGTCTGTCTGTGTGTGTGATAGCACGTGCTGAAACCACTGTCATCAGTATAATCAAGGTCTGTCTGTGTGTGTGATAGCACGTGCTGAAACCACTGTCATCAGTATAATCAAGGTCTGTCTGTGTGTGTGATAGCACGTGCTGAAACCACTGTCATCAGTATAATCAAGGTCTGTGTGTGTGTGTGATAGCACGTGCTGAAACCACGGTCATCAGTATAATCAAGGTCTGTCTGTGTGTGTGATAGCACGTGCTGAAACCACTGTCATCAGTATAATCAAGGTCTGTCTGTGTGTGTGATAGCACGTGCTGAAACCACTGTCATCAGTATAATCAAGGTCTGTCTGTGTGTGTGATAGCACGTGCTGAAACCACTGTCATCAGTATAATCAAGGTCTGTCTGTGTGTGTGATAGCACGTGCTGAAACCACTGTCATCAGTATAATCAAGGTCTGTCTGTGTGTGTGATAGCACGTGCTGAAACCACTGTCATCAGTATAATCAAGGTCTGTCTGTGTGTGTGATAGCACGTGCTGAAACCACTGTCATCAGTATAATCAAGGTCTGTCTGTGTGTGTGATAGCACGTGCTGAAACCACTGTCATCAGTATAATCAAGGTCCTGTTGTGTGTTCATTTACCTGTCTGTGTGTGTGATAGCACGTGCTGAAACCACTGTCATCAGTATAATCAAGGTCCAGCTAACAGTTGTGTTGTGTGTTCATTGACCTGTCTGTGTGTGTGATAGCACGTGCTGAAACCACTGTCATCAGTATAATCAAGGTCCAGCTAACAGTTGTGTTGTGTGTTCATTGACCTGTCTGTGTGTGTGATAGCACGTGCTGAAACCACTGTCATCAGTATAATCAAGGTCCAGCTAACCGTTGTGTTGTGTGTTCATTTACCTGTCTGTGTGTGTGATAGCACGTGCTGAAACCACTGTCATCAGTATAATCAAGGTCCAGCTAACAGTTGTGTTGTGTGTTCATTTACCTGTCTGTGTGTGTGATAGCACGTGCTGAAACCACTGTCATCAGTACAATCAAGGTCCAGCTAACAGTTGTGTTGTGTGTTCATTTACCTGTCTGTGTGTGTGATAGCACGTGCTGAAACCACTGTCATCAGTATAATCAAGGTCCAGCTAACAGTTGTGTTGTGTGTTCATTTACCTGTCTGGGCTGATAGCACGTGCTGAAACCACTGTCATCAGTATAATCAAGGTCCAGCTAACAGTTGTGTTGTGTGTTCATTTACCTGTCTGGGCTGATAGCACGTGCTGAAACCACGGTCATCAGTATAATCAAGGTCCAGCTAACAGTTGTGTTGTGTGTTCATTTACCTGTCTGTGTGTGTGATAGCACGTGCTGAAACCACTGTCATCAGTATAATCAAGGTCCAGCTAACAGTTGTGTTGTGTGTTCATTTACCTGTCTGTGTGTGTGATAGCACGTGTTGAAACCACTGTCATCAGTATAATCAAGGTCCAGCTAACAGTTCTGTTGTGTGTTCATTTACCTGCACGTAGTAATCTTTCGGATGAAGAGTATAACGGGACGTCTAGTCAGTGCATGTGCACACATTCTACCACACAGACTTTAAAGAACATGGCACTTACTTTCTAGAGGGTGAGGGCCTGACGCTTATGTTCTAAAGGGTGAGGGCCTGACGCTTATGTTCTAAAGGTTGGTGGCCTGACGCTTATGTTCTAAAGGGTGAGGGCCTGACGCTTATGTTCTAAAGGTTGGTGGCCTGACGCTTATGTTCTAAAGGTTGGTGGCCTGACGCTTATGTTCTAAAGGTTGGTGGCCTGACGCTTATGTTCTAAAGGGTGAGGGCCTGACGCTTATGTTCTAAATGGTGAGGGCCTGACGCTTATGTTCTAAAGGGTGAGGGCCTGACGCTTATGTTTTAAATGGTGAGGGCCTGACGCTTATGTTCTAAAGGGTGAAGGCCTGGCGTTTATGTTGTTGGGTGAGGGCCTGACGTTTATGTTGTTTGGTGAGGGCCTCAGGTTTATGTTGTTGGGTGAGGGCCTGACGTTTATGTTGTTGGGTGAGGGCCTCAGGTTTATGTTGTTGGGTGAGGGCCTGACGTTTATGTTGTTGGGTGAGGGCCTGACGTTTATGTTGTTGGGTGAGGGCCTGAGGTTTATGTTGATGGGTGAGGGCCTGACGTTTATGTTGTTGGGTGAGGGCCTGACGTTTATGTTGTTGGGTGAGGGCCTGACGTTTATGTTGTTGGGTGAGGGCCTGACGTTTATGTTGTTGGGTGAGGGCCTGACGTTTATGTTGTTGGGTGAGGGCCTGACGTTTATGTTGTTGGGTGAGGGCCTGACGTTTATGTTGTTGGGTGAGGGCCTGGCGTTTATGTTGTTGGGTGAGGGCCTGACGTTTATGTTGTTGGGTGAGGGCCAGCTGCATATACAGCCAGCAAGCAGTAGGTCTCTTCACCCCCATGCCCAGTCACCCAGGATTGGGCTCAGTTGTGTGGGGGTTGGATGAAATGCTCAAGGCCGCAAGTGGGCGCCTCAAGCGGCTTGAGTTAGATCCTGATTTAGTCAGCGCCTCAACACAGAGCCTTGAGCTAACAAACGCTATACAACAACAACAAATGAATAAAGTAATACATATAGTGAAAAGAAGAAAAAAAAGAAGTCAAAAATGAAGAAGAAGAAGTAGACTTCAGATGAACGTGGTACTGATGAAGAAGAAGAAGTAGACTTCAGATGAACGTGGTACTGGTGTTTGTCTCAGACTCTAGATGCGGACCATCAGAAGAACCAGGAGCCGCTGGTTGGTGTGCTGAGCCAAATGCTGACAGGGCGAAGTTTTGAGATCATCACATCCGCTGCTGCATCCATGGGCGAGCTGAAAAACTTCACCCTCAAACTTGTCAGGTTTGTCAAGTGCTGGTAATAATGAAAGAAGGGAGGGGAGGGTAAGAGAGGTAGGATGTGATGGTGAAGATGGTGATGGTTAGTGAGGATGGTGATGAAGGTAAACTAAAACAAAATTCATGTTAACCGTTTCATGCCTTTAAATTCTTTTCTCTTCAGGGTTTTTAGGGTCAGAATGACCATTGTACTCGTATCAATGATTGGTAATGGAAGTCTTTCAAGTGGTTTAAAATTGGCTGTTGTAGGGATAAAGTGTTTTTTTCCCATAAACAATTATTACATTTCCATACCCAAAATTTAATTACGTTTTATTTGTACGAGGAAGGTAATTGCTTCCTGGCTGTACTGTTTCAAGCTCTAGCACGTGTTTACGTGTGGCTATCCCACCGTTGCGGCACAATCTCACAAAATAATTTGGAGTTGTTCTTTTTTTTAAATAATTGTGCTGGTCTGACTTCCCCCGAAACAACCACAGTAAATCCATCTGATGAGAGTTTAAATAGAGGTGTAACCTTTGCACGCAGGCATCCCATCGCAGGGACTTAAAGATCCTGAAGCTCATGTCCTAGACAGGAGAGTGTCGGCTACACAAATACACCCAGCAAGCACTAGGTCCCTTCTCCCACTGGCACCCCCTACCCAGGTGCCCAGCATTGTGCTCAGTGGTCTTGGCCTCAGACCATGCACCAAAGACAGCAAGTGAGTGCCTCAAGTGGCTGGAGTTAGAGCCGGTATCAGCCATCGCCTTGAGCAGCTAGCCAACTAAAAAAAACTCTTGATAAGAATAAATAAATTAATAAATAAAATAATCTCTTTGTTTGTGAAATGATGGTACAGGACGCAGTCAATATAAACATTTCAAAAATAAATATTCGATTTTCTTCCGTCTTCTAATAGCGATCTCCCTGCCTTTACACCACCTGTTTGAGTGATGGATGTGTATTTGATGTGTGTGAGGGTGGATGAGACAGGTGAGCGTGTATGTTGGTATAGATCGCCGCGCTTTGAGCCTGATTGATTTGGGGAAAGGCGCGTATATAGCATCCTGTATTATTATTTATTATTATTAAATGCAGGAGTAACGAGTTTGCACGCCACGCCTCAGGAGAGTCTGGCAAGGCGGCTCAGAGCAGAGCCCAGTTGTTCGACATCACCTTCCTTATGCTGTGCCACATCATACAAGTCCACGGTATGGAGGTTAGAACAATACTGTTTTTTTCTTCTACTTTATTTGGTGGTGGTGGTGGTGACGGTGGCGTTTGTGGCTGGTTGTGGTCTGAGTAGCTCCTAGCTATCTGATGGTTTATTATCCCGCGTGATGTTGTTTAACTCGGAGCAAGCTCAGCTGATTTAAGAAGCAAGAAGATGTTAAATTAGGGGATGGGTCATTATTGGCTTCTCTGGTCAATATAAGATTAAGTCAGAGATCACCAGTTGAATTCTACCACTGTGAGGACCACAGTACATTTTCTTTCCTGCAAAGGCAGCACTATTGACATAAGTTATCAGCAATTCTCAGTAAGGAGTTACTTTTCAACCACCACCTAGATATTTCACTTCACACTGACTAAAATAAATAAAACACTAAAATAAATTGTAACTGAATTTTGATTGTAAGAAATGTTGACGGCGCTGTGCTTAGATCGTGGCTGGCAGCAGAGACGCTGCAGAGTCGTTCGTGATCCAGTGGGCGCAGCGCTGGTTGCCAGAGGACAACAAGTACCGAAGCCTGGACACTGCTGGACCCTCTGACCAGTCCAAGGTAGACAACCTCCTTGTGCTGCTGCTGTCCTCCTCTGACCTGCGCACCAGGTTAGTTCACTGTAATAATAATAATAAGTATATTAATACTAATAAGTATATTTATACTCATAATATAAAAATAATGATGATAGTAATAATAATAATTATAATAATAATAATAATAATAATTATTATTATTATTATTATTATTATTATTATTATTATTATTATTATATTAATACTTAAAATAAAATAATGATGATAGTAATAATAATAAGAATATTAATACTTATAATGAAATAATAATGATGTTAATAATAAATATATTAATACTTATAATAAAATAATAATTATGATAGTAATAAGTATATTAATACTTAAAATAAAATAATAATTATGATAGTAGTAATAATAATGAATCATAACTTTTTTTTTTACAAATAAATATACAATAATAATAATAATGATAACAATATCTTTAAGAACATGATTTAGCCCACCGATGACCCAGGGTCAGATCCTGTGCTGGGTAAGGTTGAGTGATTCTTACTCTTAGTTTGAATCCCAACTAAATCATTGTATTATGTGGCAAGATGGTTTATTGTTATCACGCTGGTCCTCGCTTTAGTAGAGTGTCCATATGACGGAGAGAGAGAGAGAAAAAAACTTACATAAAAATAATATGCGAAATATGGGCAGTGGTTTTTAATGCTGATTTTTATACTGATACTTACAGTTGAATGAACATTAAAATCGTTAGAAAGATACAGAGAAGAGAGTCCAAGAGAGAGAGAGAGATAGAGAGAGAGAGAGAGAGAGAGAGAGAGAGAGAGAGAGAGAGAGAGAGAGAGAGAGAGAGAGAGAGAGAGAGAGAAAATAAAGTAGAACAAAAAGAAATGATGATGTCAAAACGTTTGTTGGCACCACTTATTATTTAGTGTGGTGGTTGTGACATCATTGTCACTTGTCTATGGTCAGAACTGAAGAAGGGGATTAAAACACCTCCCAGATCATTTCAAATAATGGGTGTTGCGTTTTTTGTTGTGACTTTTAACTTTGGGATTTGTGATGATGGTAAGAACATTGTAGTGAATTGTCTGGCAGCATTCAGCGGTGGCATGAGGTGTGCATCAACACCCCCTTCGCAATACAGGAGGTCCTCTTTGCCTGGGAACATAAGGCTCTCTCTTTCGACAAAGTCAAGGTACACTTTTCTTTTTTTTCTTTTCTTTATTTCATTTCTTTTTTCTTTCTGTTTTTTGTTTGTTTGGTTTCTTGTCTTTCTTTTGTTCTTTTTTTTTCCCTTCTTTTCAGTTCTTTTATTTTGTTTCTATCTTTCTTTCCAACTTTCTTCTCATTTTTTTTCTTTCTTTCCTTCTTTTTTTCTTTACATGAAAGTTGGCCTAAATGGCATGCACACACACACACTGTCTGAGAGGAGTTGAAAGCACTGATTTGTGCACAAAAATTGTAACAAAATATTTGTGTAGAATATTACAACTTGTGGTTCACTGGCTACAACTGGCAACGCTGCTTTTCACCAACAAGTCCCTCTTTTTCCTTGTTGGCAATTTTGTTATTACATTGCATTTGTAAACACATTTTGTGTTTTTGGATTTTGGAATGTTATCAGTCAACGTATGCAGGTGAAATTCTCGGTGAAAGCACAGCAACTGCAAGAGAAATAGAAATAAATTAAGATAAATAAATAAACAAGTAACCAATCGGTGAGCCTTTGTAGTTGACATACTGACCTCTCCATTGTGTGATTCTGCACCTCAGGCTGTGCTGGACAACATCAAGAGTCGGATGGGATGTCTGTCAGTGGTCACCTGCGTGTGGCTATGCAGCTACATGAATGTGGTAGGGGTCAAGGCCAGGGAGAAACCGCTAGCCATGCTGGAACATCTGACCCGGGTCAAAGTCGAACAGACCACCTCCACAGAAAGGTAAAGAGTTAGGAAGTTTGGGAACCTTTTTTTTTTTTTAAAGAATGCAGTTGGTGGTTATGTTAGAAGACTAAGGCATTGTCTTGTTTTTGCCTTATCTTGTCTACATTAGCCTTCTCTTGTGTATTTATCCATTTCCTTATTGTCAAATCTGAATGCTGGCAGCTTTGCGTTGTATGGCACTGAAGGATGGTCATTATTAGCAGTATTGGTTTGCATTAATACGCTAGGATGAGGAGTTGAGCTGCTTTTTGCCTTCGTTCAAAAAAAGCGTACTGTACAAATGTTGCAGTTGTTTATTTAGACTATGAATGTTTAAATGATAACTAGTTATGGAATGGATGGACTATGTGCTTTTGTCCCAATTAGGATGATTGGCGAAAGGGGCGCAACTTTGTTAGCGTCTAGTTGCGGTGCACCTTTCCTTGCATTCATCTGGGGACAGAAAAGATTGTGATTGTTGTTTGTCTTGTACTCTGTAATCACCTTTGTTTTTATCAAACCATTATTCTTGCACTTGTTGTGTGGGAATTATATAATTATTGTTGATTGGCATGCATAGTAGCAACTGGAGTTTGTATTCACCCCTGTCTCTCCATGCCCCCCCCCCACCCCTCACCCCCCCAAAAAAAAACCAACAACAACAACACACACACACAAAATCATTTTTGTCAGGATTTTTGCAAATCTGTGCAAAATGAGTTTTAAATAGTTTAAAAAAAATTTATTAATTTTTTTAATCTGTCCATCTGTCTGTCCATTTGCCGATAATAATGTTTACTATGAAGATGATCACATTCCAGACCGTCCAGCCTGATGAATGTGGTGATGGAGCGCATCATGAATGACGTGCTGCCCGCCAATCATCCCCAGCGTAGCTCCTCCCACATCTACGTCCCCATCGATGTCCTGCCCATTGTCACGCTGCAGAACACACTGACTGAGGCTTTCCAGCGGGGCTGGCTCTCCCTCAAGTGCATCCACACCCTAGAACAGCTTCTTACTTTGTGCGGATCTGATTGGTTCTGTGAGAAGGTTGTCATGGTGAGTACAGCCGCACCTTAGTGTTAGGTGCAATTCGCACCACACAAGGAAATCTCCATACTTTGTACGGACGTCATTGGTTCCGGCAGAAGGTGGCCATGGTGGGTACAGTGGCTCTGTAGCAATGTGGAATGATTTATGTAATTATTTATTAACTAGTGGACTTCTTTATTTAACTACAGGGTGGGAGGACCAATAGTTTGTCACCTAACAATCGATCTTATGTCTCATCTCTGCTGAGCTCGCTTACATAGCGTCTGGCGATGGGCCAGTATAGGTCACCGTCAGATATAATCAGAGATCAGCAATTAATTTCTACCACTGTAAGGATCACAGTACATTGATGCTAGTGCGGCACTAACAAAAGTGATCAGGGGTTTTCAATAGGGAGTTACTTTTCAACCACCCTGTAGACCCTTACCTGAGATTTGGGTGGGTTTTTTTCAGCAAATGATGGAGGGCAGTCGTACTGAAGAGCTGGCCCAGTCTCTGAGCCTGGTGCTGGGCATCTTTCACATGGACTTGGAGCGCCTGACCCATTCCTTGGTGATGACACTCATGCCGCGACTGTTGCTGTCAACCATCCACACGCAGCTGCTGACCGACCCTCACGGCTTTACGCTGGCCAAGCTCTGTGTCTTGTGCACCACGGGCACGCAGACCTCAAAGATTGGACAGAAAGGTAAGTGAGGATGTTGGTGGTGGTGGTGGTGGTGGTATTTTTGTTGTATGGATTCATCCATGTCCAACATTGTGTACTGACCCCTTAATTGATGATTTCCACTTATAAGGTGCACCCTATCACTGCTGCCAGCATTCCAAGGGCACTCAGGGTGTCACACAGGGGGGACATCAGAGGCTGACACAGAACTGTTGGATTTTTCCTGTGTGTTGATTAGTGATTTGATTCTAATTTCATTTTACTTGCAAACAAAATAACTTATACCCTCATGCAAACATAACTCATTGAATCATTTTCAAACTTATTGCGTGCACACATTGTTCTGTAATAATAAATGTTTCTCTAAATTCAACACATAAACTGTACACCCTATGTTGATAGCACTTTCACGTAGTCACACAGTTATTCTGGTTAATATATTCGTCACCGTGTCATTCATTCTAGATCATACTCTTCCTTCCATTCCACATTAAATAGGCCTACCTGCTTTCCTTCAAAGTAACTGAACTTCAGAGTTGCCAGTGAACTCAAAGTTAATGTCGCTCTCTCACAGAAACGGCTTCCTATGCACCGCTAATGTAACCAGACAGGACAGGATAAAGATAGAAGAGTCTCTCATCCAGAGTCCAGTCCAAACAAGAAGTTCGGTTTATCCCCTGCTATATGTTTATTTTTTCGAAGATGTCGGATAACATTAGTTGTATAAGAAAGATGAAACCCTGAAACACACAACATAAAATCCACGCTCACTACCAATCTCCATTCTGTTTCATTCTCACTATTCTCAAAAGTATATCTATCAATATTAATTCTATATTTATCACATTAAAAACGGATTTAAAAAAATATAAACTTTAATAGAACATAAATATAGGCTATATTACAAAAAGAGAATCCACAAAACAATTATTTTAAAAATGGCTACAGTGAACATGTTGATGCTCACTCATACTAAAGAAAATCCAATGACAATGATAAGATATAATTATTGTCCCAATAAAAAAGGTAATTATATTTTACAATACAACATTAATAATAATAACAATAATAATAATAATAATAATCTACATGTATGTTATTCACATAGATGCAAATAGTTTAAACTTATGACTTACCATATTTGTGGAACAAGGGCTACACAATTCATAAAGAAGTCTTGCCTCTAAGGTTATCATAGCAAAAGTCCAAAAAAATATCTCATTACAGAATATATATATCCTATTCAAAACTAGTGTTCAACTTTCTCCCAGCAATAAAAAATAACCGGTTTATACAACTTAGTAATAAGAACAATACTCACAATATGATTAGAAGAATAAAAATACAACCAAGAGAAATAACCAAGGTAGCTCAAAAATTATCTTAGTCATACACTTTTTACTTCCCTCTTCATCATCATCATCATCTCTCTCTCTCTCTCTCTCTCTCTCTCTCTCTCACTCTCTCTCTCTCACTCTCTCTCTCTCTCTCTCTCTAATTACCACTAAGGCACATCAGACAAAATAAAGAAGAATAAAGGGAAATAACCCATTAAAAATACTGCTGGTAACACTAAGATTCCATTATTTTTGTTGTTGAAATTCTCCCTAAGGTACGAAATCTCCTCCAAGGTACGAAGTTGAACTTCCAAGTTTGAAGTGTTCCTCCTCCCGTTCGAAATGGTCTTCCAGTTCGAAAGTGCTCCTCCCGCTGGAAGCATACAATGATGCTTGAATACAATAGGCCTGTTTTTGTGCCCTTTAACGCTGGCCGACCAAAGGATCACAGGTCCGTCACTCCCTGTTCACTAGATATTTGTCTCACTTACATGTAGGTTGCTGCTCCTACTACACTGTTAGCAGGCTGCACGCCACACACCCTTGCACCATTTAGCTTGTCCCAACAGCATCACTCAGTGTTTGGGCTTCCTCCATGCAAACTAAAATTGGTACCCAGCACAAAATCAATGACTTCTGATGTCCGCTATTTCCATCCCTCCACACACCTAGTCAAAAACTAACTGGTTACATCATACACAAATATCGTCATCATAAATGCATGGGACTATTTGAACTTGGAACTCTACACAATAATACACATAGGCCTATGTAGTGAATATGAATTGTGACAAAGGGAGAGAGGTAATGATTGTTAGGTTAAGAGAAGGATGTGGGGAGGAGAGATGGAGGGACAGAGTTGGTGCACAGTAAAGGGCATGGTAGGGAGGGAGTGGGGTAAGGGGGAGGAGGGCTGAGGGGAAGGAGGGCTGAAAGGGAGGAGGGCTGAAAGGGAAGGCTGAAGGGGAAGGAGGGCTGAAAGGGAAGGCTGAAGGGGGAGGAGGGCTGAAGGGGAAGGAGGGCTGAAGGGGAAGGAGGGCTGAAAGGGAAGGCTGAAGGGGAAGGAGGGCTGAAGGGGAAGGAGGGCTGAAGGGGAAGGAGGGCTGAAAGGGGAGGAGGGCTGAAGGGGAAGGAGGGCTGAAGAGGGAGGAGGGCTGAAGGGGGAGGAGGGCTGAAAGGGGAGGAGGGCTGAAGGGGAAGGAGGGCTGAAGGGGAAGGAGGGCTGAAAGGGAGGGCTGAAGGGGAAGGCTAGGGCTGAAAGGGGAGGAAGGCTGAAGGGGAGGAGGGCTGAAGGGGGAGGAGGGCTGAAGGGGAAGGAGGGCTGAAGGGGAAGGAGGGCTGAAAGGGGAGGAGGGCTGAAAGGCAGCAACTATGTTCAAACAAACGTGCCTTTGGATGCCTCTTGAAGATGTCCACACAATCTGTGTCTCTCAGTTTTTGTGGCAGTGAATTCCCGAGTTTTGGGCCACAATGAGAGGACGCACAAAAGCCAGATTGTTTCTTTTTGTGGTTGTTTACTGTTCATAGTCATGCTTAGTTAAATAGGTTGATAAGAAAATGTTTAAAACTAAATGTTTACATCAGCATTTTAAATTAAATGTATTTCATTTATTTATTTTTTATTTAAAGGTTCGTATAGAGCACTTTTCCAGCTCAAAAGCTGCTCAAGGCGCTGGCCGATACAAGATCTAACTCAAGCCACCTGAGGCGCCCACTTGCAACCTTTGGACACATAGTCTGACGCCCAGACAACTGAGCACATGTGCAGGGTGACTGGGGATGGGGAGAATGGACCTAGGGCATGCAGGATGTATTTGTGTTGCCGGCACTCTACCCGTCTAGGACATGAGCATCAGGATCTTTAAAGTCCATGCGATGGAATTTGTGCGCGCCCAGGCTAGACCTCAGTTTATACCCTCACCCGAAGCAGTAGGGGCACAGTGTCTCAGGGGCATTTAAAAAAAATATATAAATTACAAATGGTTTTTTAATTTTTATTTGTGTGTATTCCAGGCAGTCAACAAGTTTTTGAAGCAATGACTGTACAGCTGCAATGTTATCGCCTGACATAGGAGTACACTGCAAACACTACTATGCTAACTGCGCTCCCCATCAAAATATAGGCATAAAATTTTTACATTAAATATATACATCAAAATTTGAAACTGAATGCATACATCGATATTTGCCACTGAATTTGTATGCATGCAAATGCAATTAGGAATTTGTTGCTTGTTCATTGCTTTTTGTTTTCATTTGAAAGACGTTGCCTTGCGACTGTGACTGCCTCAAAGCACACTGCTTCTAACCTGTTTCAGAGCCTTACGTTCGGCGCAGTCGCAAGAGGTCAAGAATCGACGCTGAAATGGAGGTTAGTGCTGCGTGCCGCAGTGGGAATAGTGTATTCACCACTGTATTAAACAAGGTGGCAATCCATTCAAATGTATTTCCAGAGCCCCCCCGCTCTCATAGTTGAAAATCTGCATTTCAGAAGAGTTGATTTTTGGTGGCAGTATTGTGACTGGGCAAAAGGAAGACATGGATGATAGGTCACTATTTGAACTATCTGCCAGAAATGTTGAGGTGAAGTGCAAAACGTGTGTATAATATAATTGACTTCAGGAACCTTGACCTTGACCGTTTAGATAGAATAAAGGGCAAAAAATGAGTTTCTGCATAGTAAAAAAATTATAAAAATTGGTCCAGCCATTCTTTAAATAGGGTTAAAAAAAATTGTAAAATTTGGAGGGCAGGTGGAAGGATGGGCTGACTGGCACTGAATGGCCATGAACTGAAGTATAGTTAGGACAAAAATCATTACAATTGGTTCAGCCGTTATTGAAATAGAAAGCAAAAGGTGTTTAGCAACAAAGTGCCACCTGCCACCTTGGCCTTTGGGGTAGAGTAAATGGGTTGGCATGGGAGGCTGCCCACTACCCAGGTAATGTTCCTACAAAGTATGGTCAAAATCCGTTCAGTGGTTCTTGAGATACGGCATGCATGGGGCGGGCTGATAGATAAACTTGACTGCCAGACTGACCTTTAGCTGGTCCTAATTGCTGTCTATTTGAAGCACAGTGACACATTGTTCAACAGTGAAAGTGTGCAGCATGCTTTGCAGGACTTGGACGACTCTGACCTGCCAGCCAGCAAACTACGCAAAGTTCACGAATCTCACACACCACTCACTCTCAACCTAGAGGGATTCAACATCGGTGAGTATTTCAATATTGGTGAGTAATGGTCACTTCTTTTTTTTTTTTTTATATGCTTTCTAAATCTTTGCCCTTGATTCAGGGTCCACTGTTTATTTACCCCAAACTGATTATTTTAAATCAACCCAAAACAAGATTGCAAGCCACTCAAATGTATTTAAGGCACTCACACACATAGGTTAAAAAAAAAGAAAAAAATGAGCATTTTCCGAAGTGTACATTTTGTTGGCAGTGTAGCGTGTCGATTCCTAACAAAGCAAACGGAAAACGTGAAATGATAGGCCGCTATCTGAACTCATTATCCTCATCGGCTTAAGCCAAATTTTGTAGATACAGCGCAATATGCATTTAGGATATGGTGAAGCACAATGACCTTGACCTTTGAGAAAGTACAAATGAGAATTATCGAACATGCTTAGCAATAATGAAAGTACCCTTACAGAAAAATGGATCAGTTCTTGAGATAAGGCGCAAAGTGTGTTTTGAACAAAAATTCAAAGCGACGAACTGACCGATAACTGGGCTGCTAGCCAAGGATGGCCCATGATTTGAAGCACCTGTATACCTAAACTCGACCACATGGCTTCAAATATTTTTGTGCAAAACGTGTTTAGCCACAAAATGACTGCAGTGACCTTGACCTTTGTGGTAGAGCAAATAGGAAGGCACACAATTGATTTTATTGATTCTGTGTCACTGTAGACAATAGATATAAGCTGCTGTGTCAGTGGGTGAGTGTGGGTATATTTCCAGAGAGAGTGAGGAGATTTTTGCTGGTAGAAACTATTATCTGTGATATTTGTTTTATAGTTTATATTTTATAGTTTACTTATGCATTTAACAGCACATTTACTTATTGATTTGGAGTATTCTCCGTGTGTACGTAAGGTCATTTTTAATTTTTATTCTTATTCTTACTGGTTATTTCTGCGCCAACGCTGCCTTTGTAATTGTAATTGCCCAGCTTGAGAGGAATGAAGTTGTGTGGCATTGTGTTGTGCTGTATTGTGTTGTGTTGTATTGTGTTGTATTGTATGGTATTGTATTGTAGTGTTGGGATGTACATTTTGTACTGTAGCTTTCTGCGGAGAAACTATTATCTGTGATATATCGGGGCAGTTTACTTTTTATGACATTCACCTCTAGTTTATTGTATGTATTTAACCGTATGTTTTGTTATTTATTTGTTTTATTTATTATTAAATAATAATCATTTTATTGATTGGACTACTTCTCATGTGTATGTAATAATATTTTTAATTCTTGTGTATTCTGCGAGTTGCGCTGGTGCTGCCATTGTAATTGCTCAGTTTGAGATGAATAAAGTTGTATTGTATTGTATTGTACACAAGGCAGACCACTAACCTAGGTAATGTTGCAACGAACTTTGGTCAAAATCCATTGAGCGGTTGTTGAGATATGACTTCCAACAGACGGACTGACAGACCAGCCTACACTTCACTCGTTTTGATTCCTGACCATATCAAAGTATTTTCAGATTCAATCTGGAAATACAAAAAGTGATGTTCGGCAATGTTCAAACCACAAATAAAATTAAATCCTTCCCCGCTGCTATTTTGGAGATGTGGTTGACAGGGAATCTTGTCCCAGATTTTCAGTTCATTGTGTTATTTTTTTTCCACACTTAATTTGATTTTGATTTTTTGACACTTTATTGTCTTTGTTAAGGGGAAATTCTGAGCCGCCTCCCCTAGGGAAGACATAGTCGCAAGCTGTGGCACGCCCAAACCCAAACAACCTAATAGATTTTATTTTTTTTTAAACATTTTGCTGGGGGAGCAAACCGGAGTCCCCGGAGAAAACCCCCGAGACATTGCCCGAGTTGAAAGTAAATAATTTTGTGAGAAACATAACGCCCAGATGTTGGATCGACCCCACACTTGCAGGAGCCATTGGTTTCTTGCTTGTGGCCAAGTCAAGTTAGTCCTGCCTTAGACCACTGGGCTACGACGCTGGCCCTTTGTTGGCAGACCAACGTGTCTGTGAACGCACACAATAAAAACACCAACAGCAAACACTCAACTTCTGGTTTTTTTATAAATGAAAATGTATTTGTCTTTTTTCTTCAGTCATGCGTTTCAACTGATTTTGTAATAAAAAAAACAAACGGTGTCCCTATGGGCAGTTTATAACACAAACTAACAACATTACTGTATCTGTGCAACAGTTTGTCAGACACCATACATTTTTTGTGTGTGCTTTTAGATTGGATATGGTTCTACATCATGTTGGTCTTTGTTTTTTTAAATAAGGATGTAGTTTCGTACTTTGTATGGTATATACTTTGTTAATATGTGTGGTTTTAAACTTGTGATTGTGCCCCTGTTGTTATTCCTTTTGAGGTGATAAAAATATGTTATACTGTAGTCTCTTCTCCCACAGATGATTTTGCATCCAAAGAAGATGGAGAGACTACGCCCAGTTTCGACATCAAAGATCCAATGAACAAAGCTCTCAGTAAGTTAAAATATATATAAATGTTTAAAGTAAACACCGGCTATAATTTCTGCTCCGGGGAGACAGTTTGGGTGGCCGGTATAACTAGTGGCAATTATATCCGAAACATCAGTTATACCGGTCACCGAGAACAAAGTGGCTGGTATATCATGTTGTTGTATGTTGACTGCAACAGCTATTATATAAACATACAGGGTTGTTGTGTACAGCTAGTAAATATATATGAGCATGTTTGTCGGATTTTGGGTGTGTTTGTGTATTGGTGCCTGAGGGTTGGATGCGTACGTGCATTCCTTTTATTTTTTAAAGTTAATAATTGCTTTACATGCGTTTGTATATTTGTCCTATCCTATCCTATCCTATCCCATAACTCGGAGGTCGTAGGGGCACCACAGATGATCGTTTAACCAGCGTACTCCATCTTTCCCTGTCCTCAGCAACCCTGATGGTTTCGCTCAGTGTCAAACCAGTCCATTCTCGAATGTTGTCCTCCCACCTCTTTTTCGGTCTCCCTCTTCTTCTACCTCCTTGCACTGTGCCTTGCAGGATGGTCTTTGCAAGACCTGATGATCTGGTGACGTGGCCATACCATCGGAGTTTCTATTTTTTCACCACTGTGAGCAGGTCATCGTGTTGTCCAAAGGCTTGTGTGATGGTCTGTCAGACTTCGTCGTTGGTGACAAGATTAGACATTCTTCCTCCATTTCCTCTTTTAAATCACAGTTAAAAACATACCTTTTTAGGGAATATTTCAATTAATCATTTACAAGAGAGTGTAAGCAGGTGTGCGTGCTTGTGTTTTTCATAGTTTAACTGTATTTTGTACATATGTATATTATGTATCTTTTGTCCAGTTTTGTCTGTCTTGTCTCCCCATTCCCCCAACCCCTTGCGCGCCTTGATCCTTAGGCTAAGGCGCCTTACAAATGACGAACATTATTATTATTATTATGTGCTGGGTATAGGAAATGCCCAGAAGTCTTCTGTAGCACCTCATCTCCATGCTTTGTATTCTTCGTTGAAGATCTGCTGTGAGGGTCCATGTTTCGCAAGCATAAAGGAAGATAGAGATGACAAGGGAGCACAGCAGCCTTACCTAGGAATGTAGACTGATGGTTCTGTCTTTCCAAATTGGCTTCAACCTCGCGAGGGCAGCAGTTGTTTGTGCGATCCTGGAGAGGACTTCCTGTCGGGTACATATGTACCTGAAAAATGTCAACATCAAGCTTAATGTCTTTGTACAGTGCTGAAACATCCAATGGTCATGCTAGATTATGAATAAATAATGTTTGTGTGCACAATCTCATCCTGTCTGCATGTCAGAAATATTTAGGGTTGCATGTTCAATTTCTTTTATACCCACACATTAGCCGTCTCACATTCCAAAGGAGCCCACACAATAAGGTGATTAGGCTTCCTTTCTGCCTATCTTCACAAAACACTACCACAGAAGACAAAATTACAGAGACAAGAAATATCTATCTCAATACATAGACAAGAAATATCAATCTCTCAATACATAGATCAAGAAAATTACTTACAATCTTTCAATTTACTACAGTTGTCTCTTGTTACAAACCACATAAACTCCGAGCTTCGCAAATCAACCACAATCCTACTTAAAAAAAAATAACAAAGAATCTAAAATGAAAAAGGCTACAATACTCTAAATACTAATACTAATGCCAGTGCCTAATACTAACACAACAAATTATTAGTGTGCACGCACACAAAAAATAGGACCCAAAAGAACATTCAGTATTCACAATAAGTCCATCATCGTTTCCAAATTGTCGTTGCCCCTACCTGTATTAGGCGCTGGCATTAGTATTAGTATTATTCTGATGCGCTGCTTCCTAACTGGCAAAGGTTGAAAGTCAAACAAGAGTAAATGTACTCGCAGTCGAGCATCAGACAACCCTGACTTCCACTGTTCTCCTTTCAAGTCAACGACCTACAAAAACAACCCTGTTGCTCTCGTCACCACTTTGCTTGCATGGCTGCCAATCCTGAACTCACTGACTAGTCGCGCCTTCAGCCACAGACCTTCTTGATCCATGTCCTCAGTCTCTTTTGGACTGGAAACTCTGTAGAATATCATCCTTCCTACAGTCACTCTATTCCATCCCATGTGAAATCAATACACTAGAAAGACTTGATTTGACCACCACTGTCTTTACAAGTTTCACTGCCCCTCACACCTCTTTTTCGGTCTCCCTCTCCTTCTACCTCCTTGCACTGTGCCTTGCAGGATGGTCTTTGCAAGACTGGTAGCCTTGTCATCTATTATTATTATTAAACTTTGCCTTTCTGTTTTTTATATATATGTAGGTATATTTTTACATGTAAGGCATTAATTTACTTAATACTAGTAGAGTTACTTAGATGATTGATTGACTCATTGCTTTGGGGTACATTTCAGTCAACTTGTTCAGCCTGATGAACTCCATCGCTCAGGACCCAGCACTCACGTCCCGCATGACGTTCATCGTCTCTTTCATCCAAGAAGCCATCAAGTGCGGCGGACAGTACACGCGATTCATACTGCAGTTTATGCCACCCAAAATGGTACGGAGCTTTTCTTGTTCCATTGTGGTACGGTAATGAAGGGCGGTTGCTAGCATCAGATCACTTCTGTCTAATGCAACCGTATTGTCACTGGATGTTACATTGGGATAATTTCCCTCTGTCACTCACAGCTGGTCTTTGACCAGCCAATCAATATTGTTGTTGCAGAGGTGCCTACCGTACGCGCTGGCGCGTATTTTTACGAATTTTCAACATAAAATACGACAATACGAGCAATTCCTTGAAAATACGCATTTTCGTGGTGTAAAAAAAAAAAAAAAATTCACACTGATTTTATGTTTCGATCTGCTATTTTATTTACTTGCTGACCCTAGAGCGCATGCGCAAAAGTGAAATCTCGTGCGTGAGAGGTAGTGCGAGACTTTGTATCCGCC
Organism: Oncomelania hupensis; assembly: GCA_036898135.1. Lineage (NCBI taxonomy): Eukaryota > Metazoa > Mollusca > Gastropoda > Littorinimorpha > Pomatiopsidae > Oncomelania > Oncomelania hupensis. The sequence continues at coordinate 163,534,310 of CM072511.1, forward strand.
ATTGTGCTAAACATGGTGTCGCGAAAGCGTTTACACGAGAGTGACGATGAGAGCGAGTCTGAAGAAAAGCGGGATAAGGTTGCAAGTAAGCAAAAAGCGCCACAACATTTCTTACGCGAATACCGTGAACGTTTTTGAGGAATAATCGAATCTTCAAAAGGAGTTCATTATGCTCACTGCAACAAAGAGTTCAGCATTGCTATGCATACGACATTCAGCGACACTTAGATTAGGTATTACGGACAAACATTTTATTTTGGTTCAGGATGTTTTATTTTGTTTTTATTATATAGTACAAACCTTTAGAAGATTAAAAAAATTTAAATTGTAAAAATAGGTCAATATTAAGGCACTCATACAACTGTTCAAAGTAGGTAACCCTCACATAAAATAAAACGCGTTTTTCCCAAAAGTGGCTCAGCCTCAGGTGTCTAAAATTAATACAAAGTGGATAAAAAGGCACTGTATTTACACAACAAAATGCAGAACACTCTAGTATGCTCAGAAAACAAAAAGTGTTGCCAGTTTCAGCAGAATATACGAAAATAATGATGCATTTATATATATTCATAATTCATATTAATTAATTGTTGGACAATATGAAGATCTTTTGGGGGGTTATGTAGTAAAATACAACACAAAAAATAATACATTAGTGTGCATTTGTGACCATAACTTGTTGAGTTCTATATTATTTTGTTTCATGAGGATTAAAATGGTGAGCTGGAATTAGTATGAATTGATGTTTTGTGAATGTGGCAGTTTTCATGACAATAATTCTTTGATCAAATGTTGCGAGTTGCGCGAAATCTGACATTACACAAAATACACATTTTTCATGCAGCCAGTACACAAATGGTCAGACTGGGGGTAGGCACCTCTGTTGTTGTTGTGTGTGTGTAATAGAGAATGAGACAGACAAAGAAAGAGAATATGCAAACAATTTTCATTCACCACCCCGTCCTATTCCTCTGTTGCTAAGTAATTGTTTTCTGTTTCCGTTTTCTGTTTCCATTTTCTTGTTTTCTGTTAATGTTTTCTTGTTTTTTGTTTACAGTTTCTCATTTTCTGTTTACATTTTCTTGTCCTTGCCACAAGTTCTTCCCCTCTTCATTGCATTTGTCATTAATTGTTTGTTTATCTTCATTGCATTGTATGCCAGAGGTGCCTACCCCCCAGTCTGACCATTTGTGTACTGGCTGCATGAAAAATGTGTATTTTGTGTAATGTCAGATTTCGCGCAACTCGCAACATTTGATCAAAGAATTATTGTCATGAAAACTGCCACATTCACAAAACATCAATTCATACTAATTCCAGCTCACCATTTTAATCCTCATGAAACAAAATAATATAGAACTCAACAAGTTATGGTCACAAATGCACACTAATGTATTATTTTTTGTGTTGTATTTTACTACATAACCCCCCAAAAGATCTTCATATTGTCCAACAATTAATTAATATGAATTATGAATATATATAAATGCATCATTATTTTCGTATATTCTGCTGAAACTGGCAACACTTTTTGTTTTCTGAGCATACTAGAGTGTTCTGCATTTTGTTGTGTAAATACAGTGCCTTTTTATGCACTTTGACCTTTGTATTAATTTTAGATGCCTCAGCCACTTTTGGGAAAAACGCTGTTTTTATGTGAGGGTTACCCACTTTGAACAGTTAAGTGAGTGCCTTAATAATGACCGATTTTAACAATTACTTTTTTTTAAATCTTCTAAAGCTTTGTACTATATAATAAAAACAAAATAAAACATCCTGAACCAAAATAAAATGTTCGTCCGTAATACCTAATTTAAGTGTCGCTGAATGTCGTATGCAGACCAATGCTGAACTCTTTGTTGCAATGAGCATAATGAACTCCTTTCGAAAATTTGATTATTCCTCAAAAACGTTCATGGTATTCGCGTAAAAAATGTTGTTGCGCTTTTTGCTTACATGCAATCTAACCCGCTTTTCTTCAGACTCGCTCTCATCGTCACTCTCGAGTAAACGCTTTCGCAACACCATGTTTAGCACAATGGCGGATACAAAGTCTCGCACTACCTCTCCTGCACGAGATTTTACTTTTGCGCATGCGCTCTAGGGTCAGCAAGTAAAGGAAATAGCAGATGGGAACATATATAAAATCAGTGCGAAATATTTTTTTTTTTTTTTTTTGGGTACACCACGAAAATGCGTATTTTTAAGGAATTGCTCGTATTGTCGTATTTTATGTTGAAAATTCGTAAAAAATACGCGCCAGCGCGTACGGTCGGCACCTCTGTACGACTGTTGCTGTCATTGTACTTTAAAGGGTTGTTTGTTTCTTTGTTATTGCCATCGTTACCACCAGCTTTTGCCTTTGTGCCAGTTATTGTATATTTATTGTACAACCCTAGAGCTGTCAATGTTAGGCATATGTACATATCGAATGTTCGCAAGAATAATAATAATAATATTAATAATAATAATAATAATAATAATTGATACATTTCCACTAAAATGATTTAAAAGAACGGTATTTAAGAAAATAGGGATGTTAAACAATGTTTCTTGGCATGAGTACTATACGGTCAAACCGAATATATGTTAGTTTAAAGTCTCTTAACTAGACAGTGTGAACATTTTTTAATGGAGTTATTGGCACCCACTGAGCATGATTACTTTTTCACTCTCATGTATAATAATAACGGATTTTTATATAGCGGGTACTCCAGCCTATGACCAGACTCACCACGCTTTACATAGTCATTACATATAAGTACATGCACTCGATAAAACATCGCTTTCGCTACAATACACCAAAAGACAGAACAGTAAGGGTACAAATTATTTACACTTATGTACACAAATTACAATTTACAACTATGTACACAAATGACAGAAAAGACAAATAGAATAGCAAAATCATATTCACAGCTATTTATATGCCCGGTTAGGCCCAGGAGGAAAAACAGTATAAATATGTACAGCCGTGTATACACTTACGGATCAGACAGAGACAAAGAGGAGAGAATGGCAGCGGGATACAGATCATTCTGAATAGTGAAGTTTGAAGAGGTGGGTTTTGAGGGCCTTTTTGAATGCTTGTGTTGATTGTATGTTGCGGATATGGGAGGGAAGGGTGTTCCACTGCTTAGGTGCGGAGTAAGCGAATGCACGTTGGCCGTATGTCTTAGTGCGGGTGACGGGAACCTTGAGTGTGCGAGTGTCGGCAGAAGATCTTAAAGTGCGTGAAGGGGAGTAGACAGACAGTAGATCAGCAAGGTAGGAGGGACAAGAATCTGTGAAGAAGTTGTGACAGAGAACAGAGAGTTTGTACTCTATGCGTGCTTGCACAGGAAGCCAGTGAAGGGAATGTAGTAGAGGTGTGATGTGATCGCGTTTCTTAGCTCGGAATACTAGTCTAGCTGCTGAGTTCTGAACCTTTTGTAGCTTGTCAATGATGTGTTTTGGGGAGCCAGCGAGGAGAGAGTTGCAATAGTCAAGACGAGAAAGGACGAGAGCGCAGACTAGGGTTTTGGTGGCAGTGAGCGTAAGATAGTGGCGAAAGGAGCTGATTTGGCGTATGGCCGTGTATGCAGAGCGACAGATGTTGGAGATGTGGTTGTTGAGGGACAGGTCATCGGAGAGAATGTAGCCGAGATTTCTTGCTGAGGATGAGAACTGAATGTTTGTTGTCCCTACCGTAAGCGATGTTGGGAGAGGCGGGAGTGAGGAGGAGGTGTTGTGCTTGTGACAGGGTTCGTACAGAGTCATGGAAGTCTGGAAAAGCTATGGAAAATAGAGAAAGTGATTTCCAGGGCTGGAAAAGCCATGGAAAAAATGTATTTGTCTAGATAGGTATGGAAAAGTCATGGAAAAAAACACACAAGGCAATCTTTCAGTTTGACAAGCATTTTTCTTCAAAAGAAACAAAAATGAAAATACCGTTTATTTGAGATGTTCTCCCGGCGATGTTGCGATTGAAACCGAAAGTAGCAAATAAATTTTTCTTTTAGCGCGGTTATTTCCCTTGCTTACTCTTGCGGGTTAAAGACACAATAAACCTACTGTTTTCTTTCTCATCCGGCCGATGCAGAACAGAAGTGTGTGCAGTACACAGACTTCTTATCAGAGTGTACTTCAGAGTTCTGCTGATAACTTTCAGTCTTTTGACAGGGATAAAGACAGATTAGACAGACTCTTCTTCTCTGCACTGGCCAAGCGAAAGGAGTTGAGTGGCCTTTGGAGTGTTGTGAGAGAAGTGCTGCTTCTTTCTCATGGCCAGGCCAGTGTGGAGAGGGGATTCTCTGTTAATAAAGAAGTAATGACTGACAACATGTCACAGAAAACCCTAACAGCACAGAGAATTATAGCAGACCATTTGGCTAAGGCAGGTGGAGCCATTCAGGTGCCAATTACAAAAGCACTCCTCTTCAATGCAGCTAGTGCAAGATCCAGATATGAGTTTTACCTTGAAGTAGAGAAGAAAAAGAGAAAAAAGAGACATTAGAAAAAAGAAAGATTAATTACACATACTGTACCATGACTCAACAAGTGCAATGTTTTGGCGTTGCTAGGTGATAGTGCCCTTTTAGCGGAAGCTGGCAAAATCAAATCAAACATAGAGTTGCTTCCCTTGCACCAAACCGTCCCGTGTCCCACGTGCTACAATACGCGTCTAAGCGCTCACGGCAAAGGACAGCACACCTCATTCCTTTTTTGGCACTTGGTTAGAGTGGTTGTGCCTACTGTAGCTCTTTTTGCTGGCTTACTCCGTTCGCCCGGTAGTTCGTTGTCGCTACTGCCGGCGGAGTTGTAAGGTTTTCTTTCTGGTTTATTATCCTGTTATCCTGTTACCGCAGCGGTTCGTCGAGTTCCACCCCGTCGCTGCGTGTCTCTACTTCGTCGACCGTTCCCGCTAGTTGGGTCGGTTTACGGTCCTTTCTGTTGCTGTTAGCGCAGCGCCCGCTACGACCGGGGTTTTCTTCCGTCCCCTCTTCTCCCGTCTTACGACTGCTTTGCGTCTTTGGCTTCGCTGTTTGTCCACTCCTGCGCCCCCTTCTTCGTGGTCCTCTGCCTTTCAGGTCAGTATAGGCTGTGGTAGGGAGGTGGGGAGTGGTGGTAGTGAGGTGAGGGGTGGCTCCTTGGTCTTGCCAGAAGTGACCTTGGGGCCGTTTCTGGCCAAGGTTACGGCCAGAAACGTATAAGTGGTCGCCCTAATTTAGGACCACATCATATTTTCCAGCAGGGATGCTCCGGCACGGCCGGGCCAGCTACTTGCTGAAGCCGTTCCCTTCTGTTTCCTACGGGATTCAGACCGGGTCGGGACTTCTGGCTCATATAAGTGGTCGCCCTAGTTTAGGACCACATTAATTTCCGGCGGGGACGCCCCGGCACGGCCGGATACGCTCCCTGCCGAAGCCTTCCCTTCTGTTTCCTGCGGGATTCAGTCCGGGTCGGGCCTTCGGGCTTATGTCAAGCTTGGGACATATTCAACACTGCACGCAGTGTTTCGTCCTGCGGCGACAGGGGGTGTGGCTTCCGGTTCGTCCGGTTTGTCCCTCACCCCCTCGGTCCAGCCCCCATTGCTCTCCACTTCCGCTTCCGGTCGTGGGGCGGGGGCTCTGGTTTCCGGTACGGGGGGTACGGTGCACCCGTCACCCTCTTTTCCGGTTTGGATTCTCCCTCTCATCCTCCTTTGTACTCCACTTCCGCTTGTGGTCGTGGGGTGGGGGCTCTGGTTTCCGGTACGGGGGGTACGGTACACCCGTCACCCTCTTCCGGTTTGGTTTCTCCCTCTCATCCTCCTTTGTACTCCACTTCCGCTTGCGGTCGTGGGGCGGGGGCTCTGGTTTCCGGTACGGGGGGTACGGTCACCCGTCACCCTCTTCCTTTTCCGGTTTGGATTCTCCCTCTCGTCCTCCTTTGTACTCCACTTCCGCTTGCGGTCGTGGGGCGGGGGCTCCGGTTTCCGGATCGGGGGTACGGTTTGCCCGTGGCCCCCTTCCGTGTCTGGTTTGAGTCAAGCCTTCCCTGTTCACCCTTCGACCTCTGTCACTTCCGGTTTCGGTTGTGGGTCGGGGGTGCTGGTTTCCGGGGCTGTTGGTTCGGTTTTTTTCGTTACCTTCCTCCGGATTACATGCGAACGCCGCTTTGCCTTTGTGCGCGCCGCCTTCTGGTGGGGGTGGGGCACTCTTGGTTCCTCCTATCCTAGTTCCTGATTGCTCGGGTGCTGGAGCTTTATATCCGGCTCTTAACCCTGAGGCTCTTTTATAAAGGCGGTTCAACACGCTGCGGCTTTTTGTCCTCAGGTGATGGAGGAGGTTTCGGTACCCCTACCTCACCTCCATTCCTTCCTAGGCGGGACTCTTGCTTCTGCCGAGTCTGATGAGGCTTGCCTTGTATTCAGGGAGTCTCCTAGTGTTAAAGGTTTTGTGGATTGGGCCTTCTCTACGGCTAGAGGTCTTTAGAGGGCGAGGCCTCTTCCTCTTCGTTTGAGGAAGTCCCTCGGTTCCCTAGAGCTTCCGCTGTGGGCTCTTTTGTTGAGTTCGTCTTCTTCGACCGGTGTTCCCGGGAAGTTCCTCTCCCGGTCGTTTCTTCCGAGGTTTTCGCTCCCGGTTTCCCAGGATGATCTCGCTCTTTGAGGGGCCTCAAGCCTTTACCTCCTTCGTCGATCCCTGTTCCAGTCGGGGGTCTGGCACGGATAGAGGTGGCTATTGTTAGGTCCCTTGAGTATATTTCTCTCGCTGACGCGCTGTCTGCTGCGCTGTCTTCTGCTTTGCCTTCTGGGCATATATTCTACGTCGAGGGTTCGTTGATTTCGGTGAGGTCCTTGTTGCAAGAGGGCCCGGGTAGCTCAGTTGGTAAGAGCGTCTTGCTTGTACCCGGAAGGTCGCTGGTTCGAATCCCGGGTTGGTCAACGTGTGATCATATTATTTTCCCCTTTACCAACAACTGGCCCGCTGGTGTCAGTATAAATCGGTCCAGTAGTCACCTTTATGCGAAAGTGTCGTGTGACTATAATCTACAAACAACAACAACATCATTCGCGTAATCTGCGATACTAAGTCGTTATCATTGAGCGGGCCTATCGGACACGCCTGTCGGTCTTTATCGAGTGTAAGCGACTGGACATATAGGACTATCTAAGTAGGTCCTGAGATTTCATTGTGGGCAGATCCATTTCAGTGTTTAATTCACAGAAAACCTCTCATTCTGGCTCTCTGTACCTCCATCGTTCGGGTTGCGAATCGCAGGCTTTTGCCTACGTCAACCTGCTTCTTGCGCGTCGCGACGCTTTTCTTCAGTCAGCGTCTCCGTTGCCTCCGCTCTTGTCCTCTTCGCTTCGGGTGGGACCCTTGGTGCCCGACTCTCTGTTTGGTCCTTACGTTCGCTCAGCTGTTCGTGAGGAGTCGGAGCGGTCCCACTCAGATGGTTTCGCCTTCTGGGCTCGGGACTCTCCTTTGGCCCCGTCTTTCTTTCCTGACGGTTGGCGAGGTCGCTCGGTCCGTGTTCCCTCTCCTCGGGGTGGGCAGTGTGGTACTTCCTCTTCCCGTCGCAGGGTTGAGGTACGCCGTAGGCGTTTACGCAGTGGCGCGTTTTTCTCTATCCCTGCCTGTCCACCCCTAGGTGCTCTTCCCCTCCGGGCTGGTGGCTTGGCTCGTCAGTTTCTTGCTGGGTCATAGCCCTTTTCCAGAAGGGCGCTATAGAGGGGGTCCTTTGCCCTCACTCCCGGGGTTTTACGGCCGCCTTTTCGTTGTTCCCCGTAGGCTTCCGGCGGTTGGCGCCCGGTGTCGATTTTTCTGACGCCTATTTCCATGTGTCTGTTCATCCTCTTCACAGGCGTTGGATGCGTTTTCGTCTGGAGGGATGGGGTTTTTCTTTCGAGGCCCTTTGATTTGTCTCTCAGTCCTTGGGTTTTAACAAGGATTGTTAAAAAAAAAAAAAAAAAAAAATTAGAACTCGCTGCCGTAGTCCTCGGACTCGGGGTGCGGTTCTCTGCTTATCTTGTTGACTGGTTGGTCAAGGCTAGTTCTCACGATCTCTGTCTGGTGCACATCAGGCTCGTTCTCCTTTGGACTCGGCGCTTGGGGTTCTCTGTGAGCCCTCTCGAGTCTGAGTTGTCTCCATCTCAGGGTTTCAACTACCTGGGAATGTCGTTCGACACTCGCGATTGGTCGGTCTGCCCTTTGGCTCGTCGGGTGCAGAAGCTTCAGTCCCTTCTGCTACTTTTGGAGAGTCAGGTTCTCGTTTCAGCCAGATGTCTGGGCGTCTTTGGTCGGTTGGGGTGCGCTTACGGGCAGCCTTTCAGCTCTCGGGTTTTGGTCTCAGGACCAGCTGTCTTGGCATTTTCGTCGCCTGGAGATGGAAACCGTTTGCCTGGCTCTTCATCGTTTTCTTCCCTCCCTGCCTCGGTGCCTTTTGCTCCTTCGCTCCGTCAGTTCCTCTGTGGTTTCTCTCTTCTACCACTCCGGGGTTACCCATTCCCCTGCTCTCTCCATGATGGTGGAGAGCCTCCTTTTGTGGTTAGCTGATTTCGGTTATACGCTTGTGGCCAAGCATGTCTGCGGCTCTGTCATTGTCTTAGCCGCTCTTCTGGGTCGCCCTCATTGTGTGGTCCACACGGATTGGACGCTGTCCCACTCTGTTCTTTATCCAGTTTGGGCGGAGTGGTTTAATCCACTGATCGATCTTTTTGCCACTTGTTACTCTTCCAGGCTACCCCTGTTTGTGTCGCCGGTCACAGATTGTCTGGCTGGGGCGGTTGTCGCGTTGTCCATTTCTTGGGAGGGGTTGGAGACTTATGCCTGCCCGCCATTCCCCCTCCTTCCGCGGGTTCTCAGGAAGGCTGGGGAGGAGTCCCCTTCTCTCTTTCTCGTGGCTCCCTTTTGGCCAGCTCAGCCCTGGTTCCCCGATCGCCTTCGTCTTTCCCAGGGGCTGTGCTTCCTCTAGCTCTCGGGGCGCTTTCGCTTCTGCGGCCTCCATCCGGGATTCCACACGGCATTCCAAGCGTTCTCCGTCTTCACGCTTGGCTGTTGTCCGGCCTTCGTTAGGGGCTTCTGGGCTTCAGGAGACCCCGGCCGGTTCCAGCTTGCTTCCTGCTTCTGTCCTGCCATTCTCGGGAGGATGGCTTCTTGGAGTCGGTTCTGTGGTCTTAGCCCTGCAGTCCCGGTCCTCTTTCCCAGCCTGTTCACGGTAAGATTGTTTCAGATAAAGTTGCTTCCCTCCGTCCTTTTCGTGCTAATCTGCACTTGTTGAGTCATGGTACAGTATGTGTAATTAATATTAAAATTTTCTCTCTAAATTTATTATTAATAAGCATACTTACCATGACTCAATTTAATATCCCTCCCACCTCCCCGCAGTTCCAAATAAGGAATGAGGTGTGCTGTCCTTTGCCGTGAGCGCTTAGACGCGTATTGTAGCACGTGGGACACGGGACGGTTTGGTGCAAGGGAAGCAACTCTATGTTTGATTTGATTTTGCCAGCTTCCGCTAAAAGGGCACTATCACCTAGCAACGCCAAAACATTGCACTTGTTGAGTCATGGTAAGTATGCTTATTAATAATAAATTTAGAGAGAAAATTTTAATTTAGTGTTAGATGAAATTGAAGAGCTGAAGTCAAAGAAGAAACGATTGGAACTGTGTGCAAAAGCCCTGCTTAAATCTGCAAATGAGTTTGCAGATAGGGCAGAGCAGAGTGAGAGCCTATCACTTCTGTCCAAGGCCAATGCTTTGCGCAGGTCAGCGACAAAAAAAGAGGCAGAAGCCATTACTCTAGAGTGCCAAATTGACCAGAAGCTCAAAGAAATAAAACAGTAATTGTGAATTGTGTGTTCATTCTCAGGAAAGTTGAAATTAAACACATGAAAAAATGCAGGGCATATTTGTTTATTAAAATCATATGGACTGTCAGTATCACAGATCATGGGCTGTCTTGTATTTTGTAAGTACAGGTCTAACAATTCCTTTTTTTATACCGGTGTTTTTATGTGATAAGTATTCTATATAGAATTGTTCGTTTCTTGTGTGTGTAAGATGGTCTTGAAAATGTTTAGGAAGCCATGGAAAAAGTCTGGAAAAAGTATGGAATTTTGTTTTCCCAAACTTGTGGGAACCCTGTTGTGAATGAGGAGGGCTTCGGTTTTGTCGTCATTAAGCTTAAGCTTGTTGCGTGTCATCCATGACTTAATGTCTGTGATGCAGTTCTCCAAAGTCTGAACAGTGGAATTAATGAGAGAGGGGGCTGTGGATTTATAAAGTTGTGTGTCGTCTGCAAATGACTGACTCTCAACAGCATGCTTTCTAAGCAGAAGAAGCAGTGGCTTGGTGTACAGAGTGAATAACACCGGCCCTAAAACGGAACCCTGAGGCACGCCGCACACCAAGTCTGCTGTGCTGGAGAAACAGCCATCGACAGTGACTGCTTGTGATCTGTCGGAAAGATATGAGTGGAACCAAGCCAGGACCGAGCCGGAGATTCCAAAGTAGTGTTGAATAGTGTTAAAGAGAATGTGGTGGTCGACTGTGTCAAAAGCGGCTGAGAGGTATAGCAATATGAGTCTGTGTACTCAACCAAATCTGTGCGAGATAAGTCCTAAATAGTTCCAAAATTATTCCTTTGTTTTTTCATTGGCGGTCTGTCTGTCCGGCATCCGCTGTCCATCTGTGCAAAGCTTGCAAGTGAATTAATATCTCAGAACATATTTCATCTATCATAACCACACATGGTAAGATGGTGTATATCCACAAGACCTCATAAACGATCAGTGAATGAATGACTTCACATTAAGGTCAAGGCCACAGAATCAAAATAATGTTTTAAAAAAAGAAAAATTTTCACAAAATGTCACTTTTTTCCTAAGTTATTAGTACTTTGATGCATGAGACACACATACTATGCAAATGTGGTCAACCTCACTCCAAGGTCAGGGTCACTGGAGCTGTCTGAAGTTGGTTAGTTTAGGTACTTTGAAGTGATCTTGGCCCTAAACTAGGATAGAGATAACGTCTAAACTTGTATTTAGAGATGATAGGTTGATCTTTCATAAAAGTTCCAATATTACGTTGATCTTAAAGATCAAGGTTACTTTAGTCTTTGAAGAAAAATCTTTGTAAAAATAGAAATTGTATAGTGTAATGGCTGTATACTTAGCCCATAGTCATCAACAATGAGCACAAGAGGTCACATGAAGGGCACGTGAAGGCCAAGGTCATCCAAAGGTCATTGAAGTTCAAGGTCACTGTTTTTGTTGGGTTTTTTGGGTGGAGGGATGGTGCATAATATAACTTTTGCTTTATATTTTTTTATTTTTTCAATCATACATAAGTGTATTTGGAGCTGGAGGTCAAGGTCATTTGTAGGTCAATAACATAAAAAGATCAAAGACGGTATTTGCATTATAATCCACCGTTTCATTGTGGTTTTTATCTTCTGGGCTCTCATTTTGATGTTAAATTTTGCAAGTGCATAGTGAGCATGTTCATAGAGAGCATGTGAGTCATGTAGACTTTGCCTGTCTCATTATGGTTGTAGTTGGTCTTTGAATTGTTAGTGTGGCCCTGCGTGACAATGAGTGTCTGCTCTAAAATCACACTTACCCCAACAGACGGTAAAATAAGATGTTGACTTCATCATGAACAATAGTTGCTGAAATATATTTTTGTTTGTGTAATTATTTATTTATTACTTTTATATAGCGCTTTTCCAGCTCAAGAGCCGCTCAAGGCGCTGGTCGATACAGGATCTAACTCAAGCCGCCCACTTGTAGCTTTTGGGCGCGTAGTCTTACGCCCAGACAACTTAGCACAATCCTGGGCGCCCATGGGGGAGTGGGGGGAGGGAAAGGGACCTAGTGCATGCTGGGTGTATTTGTGTAGCCGGTGCTCACCCGTCTTGGACATGGGCGTCAGGATCTTTAAAGTCCATGCGATGGAATGTGTGTATGCACAGACTAGACCTGGGTTGATGCTGTCATCCCAAGAAGTAATGAATGCCATCATAAAGAACTAGGGACATGGCTCCTATCCATTCATTTTGCTTTTCTTTTGTTGCAGTTGTCAAACCTGATGATGACAATGCCAGGGGTGTTCACAAATTCTCAGATCCTGCGCATTTGTGACCTTTCCACCTTGCCGGGTCGCAAGCAGGTCGCAAAGGCCATCTGCAACAATTCTCTGTTCATGGACAACAATGTCTAAATGAAAATCTGTCAGGTCACCTTATGCCATGCATAACGCTATATTCACAGATAATATTTAAGAGAGGGTTTGTTGAACCGTGCAAGTGGAACTTGACAAGCAATGAGGCTGGTACTTACCATCCACTTCTGTGCAATTGCAGACAAAACGGCCACATGTTCTTGCGATGAGAGGTTTTGAACACTAAGAATAGCTGTGTGTCACAATCATTTCCCTTGTGGACAAACACCGACTAAGTGCACTGGAGTGTAATTTTGTGATTGCCGGCAGACACAGCACCCCTTTGGGATGACCCTATTTTACAGACAAAAGGCGATACACATTGATAAGGTGGCACCCACTGATTTTTTTTTTAAAAACTTCCAAGTTAAGGCTCAGCAAGACACACAAAGAATTGACATTCATATCATAAGATACAATCTATCTCCATTCCTTCAAATGTGAGTTGTTTGTGTTAACGTGAGTTGCTTGAAAATTAATTGTTTGTCAGTTGTCTTCACTATTATGAAACTTGACTTTGTTGGGACAAATGTTAGCCTCAGATTAGGCACAACATATTATAAGACGCATGGATCAAATTCCTAGGAATAAAGTATCGCCTTTCGCTGCATTACGTACGGTAACTCTCCTGTGACAGAAGCAAATACATATTTGCCTTGATGTTGAGAAAGAGTGAATTAAAAAGTGTGTTGGTGTGGAGTACATTGAGAACTAACGTCTGTTGCTTTGTTCACAACTAGATGATGATGTTTTAAATACCAATCTCACTGAAGCATGGTCAGTGCAGTAGAACTTGAACTTCTGCCTGTAGACAGTCTATTGTTGTTGATGTTGGACCAGTAACGATACTTTGGCGTGTGTGTGGTTCATATACCTTGAGCATGTTTGCAAATAGTATGTCTGTATAAATAAATGAATGTTCATCTTCTTTTTAGTTTGGGTAAATTGTTTTTAAAAATGTAATCTGTATCGTTTTCATTGAGTTTATCATTTTCTGCAATGAGTTGGTCATCACTCAATGTTAAAAATCGGTGTGTATCTCAAAAGGTATTCACTTTATTGCCTATCCTATCCTATCTTATTCTATCCCGTAACTCAAGGTCGTTGGAGCACCACAGATGATCGTTTAACCAGCGTACTCCATCTTTCTCTGTCCTCAGCAACCCTAAAGCTTCGCTCAGTGTCAAGCCAAAATGTTACACTCTGTTTGATGTTGGTGTTTTTCTATCAGTATCTGATTCAGCCCCGATGCTTGAATTCCTGATAGTTGTGTAACTCAGATTCGTTTATTCACGCAGCCCGTCCAAACAGCATACAAATCACAAAGTCGACGTATGAAGTTTTCCACTTTTATTCAGCATACATCAACAACTGCATACAATTCTCAATTCAACTCAACAACTTTCACAGCAACTTTCCAAATCACTATCAACAACTTTACTATCTCTCAACAGCAACTCGGCACACGATTAAATAACCTCTCTCTTTTCTGGAACAATTTGGTACATGGTAGAAATGACGTACTGCCACCAATCGAACTAAAGATCGTCATCACTGACTTACGTCATTACACATTTCTTCTCCTTCCGGATCGTTCCTTCAAATTTCTACAATTATCCCGAATCTTCGATCGATAGTAAACAAGCCGATCCAGAAGATTCTACAACAATATCGACTAACGAAAATTATCAACGTTATACAAAGCCTTTCCTAACAACAATGCAAACTCAAATCAAAGGTAAATAGACTCTATTATTGAATACTTTGCAAATCGAAACGATTAGATCTATCGTACACGCTTCCGACATACTTTCGTTCGCGTTTCAACGTAACATAACCCCCCACTCAAGAAGAAATTTACCCAATTTCTTTCAACAACGTTGAAACGTAATGCACAAACAAAGTCCACAATTGAAACTAATTTAAGACTTTCTGAATACTGTAATTGCGCTCAGCTTATCTACACAGAGTCAATGGTTTTCATCTTCAAATCTGCCTGGATAATGTCAATGTTCACAGTTCATTCACACAGAGTCAAAGTTTCTCATCTGCAAGTCTTTCTGGATACTGTCAATGTTCACAGATCATTTACCCAGTCAACGTTTTTCATTTTCAAGTCTGTCATTACCAATATTCAGAAATACAATTATCCCGAATCTTCGATCGATAGTAAACAAGCCGATCCAGAAGATTCTACAACAATATCGACTAACGAAAATTATCAACGTTATACAAAGCCTTTCCTAACAACAATGCAAACTCATATCCCGGCTTGGCCCCCAAAATGTTACACTCTGTTTGATGATGGAGTTTTCTATCAGTATCTGATTCAGCCCCGATGCTTGAATTCCTGATAGTTGTGTAACTCAGATTCGTTTATTCACGCAACCCGCTCAAGCAGCATACAAGTCACAAAGTCGACGTATGAAGTTTTCCACTTTTATTCAGCACACATCAACAACTGCATACAATTCTCAACTCAACTCAACAACTTTCACAGCAACTCTTCAGCTTCACTATCAACAACAATATTCTTAGTTCGTCCACACAATCAATGTTCTTTCGTTCGCAAGGAATCGACGCCCTCGTCAGTTGCGGTCGTCATCGGCCCAGGGTCAAAGACGATGATCACGTGGGCTTCCCCGGAATTAGTGCGTCCTCCGTTGTCTCCTTCTTCCATCGGATGTCCGACGCAGTCGACGTTGTCAGCTCCCAGAATGCATTCGCTGGGTCTCACGGTCAGGTTGGATTCTGCGAGACGGTGGAACAGCTCCCTCAAGGTCTGCAGATGCTCTTCCCAGGTGCGAGTGTGGACTAGCAGGTCGTCCCAGTAACACACGACATTGTCCATCCCTTTGAGCATCTTCTTCATCCCTCTTTTCAGGGTAGCTCCGCTGTTGACCATGCCAAAGGGCATCCTTAGGCACTCGTACGTCCCATCAGGGGTTATAAAAGCAGTCTTTGGTATGTCCTGTTGACGCACGGGGACTTGCCAATAACCTTTGCTGAGGTCAATCTTTGAGAAGATTCTACTCCCCGATAATTGGCGGAAGAGGTCTGCTGCGGTAGGCATCGGCTCAGGGTCGAAGACGGTGATCTTATTAACCTTCTTGTAGTCGATGCATACTCGGTTGCTCCCGTCCTTCTTCTTCACAACCACGACAGGGGACGCGTAGGGGAACTGGACTCCTTGATGATGCCCATCTTCAGCATCTCATCGATGTCTTTCTTCAAGGATTCACGGGCCTTGAAAGGAATCGGGAAGGGCTTGGATCGAACAGGGATATTCGAAGTGAGGTGGACTTCGTGTTCGACCAAAGTTGTAGAGCCAGGGACATCGCTGAAGCTATGGGGAAATTCGCCCATAAGGTCCTTGAGCTCCATCTTTTGACCTTCCGTCAAGCTTGGTCCTATCTTAACATCATCGATGCCTTCTTTGCTGTGGAAGTCTCCCAGTTCCAGCAGTTCTTCGCTGTCAAAGCTGTTGTCGGTCACAGCTGCTGTGGCTGCGTGCACAGTCTCTGATGGCCTTTCCACGTACAGCTTAAGGAGGTTGGCGTGGTATATCTTGGAATGCTGACCGACCTTCACCTTGTAGTCGTTGATCCCCACCACGGTCTCCACTTCGTACGGGCCTTTCCACTGCATCAGCAACTTATTATGATCGGTAGGTAGCAGCACCAGCACTTTGTTGCCAGGTTTAAACTTCCTGTTCACAGCCCTACGGTCATAGTAGTGCTTTCCACAGTCCTGGGACTTCTTCAGGTTTTCTCTGGCTATATCGAGAGTCTGCTCAAGCTTCTCCCGTAGCTCAAACACGTACTGGTAGCTGTTCTTCACCTCTGGGGTCTCTACTTCTTTCGTCCACAGTTCTTTTAGGATGTGCATCGGCCCTCGGATGGTTCTTCCGTACAGCAGCTCGAACGGAGAGAAGCCGGTGGACTCCTGCGGTACTTCTCTGTAGGCGAAAAGTAAGGCGTTGATGTAGCGATGCCATTGTCTGGGCTGCTCGCTGCACAGTTTCTTCAGGGTGGACTTCAGCGTAGCATTGAACTTTTCGACGAGCCCGTTGCACATCGGATGGTAGGGTGTCGTAGTTAAATGCCGGATGCTCAGCAGTCTGTTGACCTCCTTCATGCAGTCAGAGACGAACTGCGTCCCGAGGTCTGTCAGAATTTCTTCAGGCACTCCAAGTCTACTGAACATGTCCACTAGTGCCTCTGCTACAGTTTCAGTGTCAATCTTCTTCAGTGGCACTGCTTCTGGGTACCGAGTCGCATAGTCTACTAAAGTCAGTACCCATCGATGACCTTCTTCACTCGGAGGTCTTATTTCGCCGATTAAGTCTAAGGCCACCCTCTTGAAAGGTCGGTCGATCAGAGGCATCCTCTGCATAGGCACTTTCGGGACCCTTCCTCGAGGTATGGTCTTCTGGCAAATGTCACATGATCGGCAGAAACGGCTGACGTCCGCATGAAGTCCTGGCCAGTAGAACACCGCCTGGATTCTGTCCGACGTCTTCTTGATGCCCAGGTGACCTCCCATGATTGAGTCATGCGCTACTTCCATCACCTGGCGCCTTAGGGGTAACGGTACCAATACCTGACGTAGTGGTTTCCCTCCGTTGACCCTCGGGTGCTGGAAGATTCGGTACAGGATCTTGGCCTTCACCTCAAAATAGACCGTACCACTGCCTTTGGTCACGTGGTCTTGGCGGTTCCTGTACTTGTTTAAAGTGCTATCAGCTTCCTGGAGCTGGATAAGCTTATCTCTGTCCACGATGGCAGCTTTAGAGTTGTCGGCGACCTTCAGTGGCGTAGACGTCTTGTCTCTCTTGGCCTGGGCCCTGGTAGTAACAGCACCGACGATCTCTGGTCGGCAGGGCTGAGCCGGAGTAACCACATTGTCCCGTAGCAGCTCTGTAAGGTCTCCATCGGGAAACGGCAATGGATCCTCCTCCACAACTTCGACGTGTTGAGTTGAGGCAGGACTCCACTCTGGATCGGGGTCGTCGGGTCGTCTCGCGCCGTCGATATTCCCGATCATCAAATCATACAGCGGCTTCTTCAGGCAAACCGCTTCGACTTCGCCTATGTAGAAAGGGGTGTTGACACGAATCTTCGCAACTGGCGCTCTCACACATTTGCTGTCGGCCATAAGTGTCCATTTTGAATCGCCAGTGAACTGTTCTTTAGCGATTAGGTCTTCTCTGACGATGACCCCACTGCAGCCAGAGTCTCTTAAAACAGTCACTTCATGATTTCCGACGCGTCCCTTGGAAACAGGCATGTTCTGTACGGTCACAGCTGCGCTGGCGACGACGGGGATGGATTTTCCGTTGGCAAGGAGAAGTTGGCCATCGGTCATGCACTCTTGCACGTCCGCAGGAGTAGCTGTGCGCTTGGTCTCACTCGGAAGAATGACGCTCCCACCGCACACTTGATGGTCAGATCTACTGGTTTGCCGTTGATTGGAGAACCGCCTCTGCCGGTTGCCCGCCGCTGAATTGTCCGTACTGCTCCGCTGTCCGCTACTTTTGTTTTGAGGACAGTTAGCCGCTCTGTGGTCTGTAGCGTTGCAGGTGAAACAGCCCCTTGAATGCCCTTCCCTGGGAGGAGGCGTGGAGTCTGTCTGTCTCTGGCTCGTCTGGCTTCCCTGGATCTGGTTCACATGGTTTCCAGTCTTCTGAAAATGTTTCGTCGCGCTGGGTAGCCCCAGGGTTTTCCCATGAGCGATGAGATATCTTTCAGCAGCCTCAGTCACATCTTTAAGCGTCTGCAGCTTTTGTTCTTCTAAGTGGGTCGCTAGGTCCTTGTGACAGGCATTGAGAAATTGTTCCTTCACGATCAGGTCATGGAGACTGTCGTAAGACTTCGTTTCGCCTGATAACTCCACCCACTTGTGTAGATATGACGACAGGCGCTCCACAAACTGCTTTGGCGTCTCGTCTGACTTAGGCCGGCATTCACGGAAGCGTTTACGGTAGCCCTTCTCTGTAAAGTTGTAGCACTGCAACAGGGCCTCTTTCAAGACGTCGTAGTTTTTGGCGTCATCGTTCGACAGTCTGGTGTAAACTTCGAGAGCTTGCCCCGTCAGAAGTGCACTCAGTCGAATTGCCCAGTCTTGAGGTTGCCAGTTAGAGCTTTCGGCGAACCTTTCGAATCTCGCCAGATAGCTGTCGATCTGGTCCTTCCCGTCGACGAAAGCTGGCAATTTTGGAGCCGTATGGTCGTTGGTGACTTGTGGCGCATGCTGATTGTTCTGGATACGCGCCAACTCTAGCTGGTACTGACGCTCACCTTCAAGACGCTTCAGCTCGAACTCTCTTTCTTCACGGCGACGCTGCTCTTCTCTCTCTTGACGTTGCTGTTCAATTTCTAGACGCTTCTGTTCTAACTCTATTTCTTTTTCTAGACGCTTCTCTTCCAATTCTCTTTCTTCACGGCGACGCTGCTCTTCTAATTCTCGTTCTTCGCGCCGTCGCTGTTCTTCTCTTTCTTCACGCAATATTCTCTCCTGGCATTTGACGTACTCCGTCAGCTGTTTGCCTTTTAGATTTAGTTCAACCCCTTTCTGCCAGAAGTCAGCCATCTTGATGCTTCTGGAAAGTTCTTTTCTGGAATGTTCTTTTTCTAGAAAGTTCTTGACTGGAGAGTTCTTTTTTTCTGGAAAGTTCTTGACTGTGCTGTACCTTTCTAGACTGTTCTAGAACAGCACGCTTTCTGCAGTAGCGCTGATGCTTGTCACTAGTCGCCTTCGCTGACGCAGGCCCCGCTGTCCTCGTCGTATGCGACGCTGCACCACGCTGGTGTTGATGTATACGCTCCTGTGCTGAAGTAGACGCGACGTCCGCTCGCCGCTCTCTGTAACACTGGCGATGTAGCTCCGAGACTGTCCCTCGACGTAGTCTTACGGCAGCCACATAGTCCCGCTCTGTTGTTCGCTCACGAAGCAACTCTTCGGCGACTACACGCCCTTGCAGTCAACCCGAACCTATCGGTGATGTAGTCCCAGTATGTTGGCCCCTCTCGACGCAACTCGTTGGCGGCTACCCTCGATGACTGCCTCTCGTAACGTTGACTCGCTTGTTGTAGCAGTTGAACCCTTGGCTATGGCGTGAATCGCGGCTTGACCCCCAAAATGTTACACTCTGTTTGATGTTGGTGTTTTTCTATCAGTATCTGATTCAGCCCCGATGCTTGAATTCCTGATAGTTGTGTAACTCAGATTCGTTTATTCACGCAGCCCGTCCAAACAGCATACAAATCACAAAGTCGACGTATGAAGTTTTCCACTTTTATTCAGCATACATCAACAACTGCATACAATTCTCAATTCAACTCAACAACTTTCACAGCAACTTTCCAAATCACTATCAACAACTTTACTATCTCTCAACAGCAACTCGGCACACGATTAAATAACCTCTCTCTTTTCTGGAACAATTTGGTACATGGTAGAAATGACGTACTGCCACCAATCGAACTAAAGATCGTCATCACTGACTTACGTCATTACACATTTCTTCTCCTTCCGGATCGTTCCTTCGAATTTCTACAATTATCCCGAATCTTCGATCGATAGTAAACAACCCGATCCAGAAGATTCTACAACAATATCGACTAACGAAAATTATCAACGTTATACAAAGCCTTTCCTAACAACAATGCAAACTCAAATCAAAGGTAAATAGACTCTATTATTGAATACTTTGCAAATCGAAACGATTAGATCTATCGTACACGCTTCCGACATACTTTCGTTCGCGTTTCAACGTAACACAGTCCATTCTTGAATGTTGTCCTCCTAACTCTTTTTCTGTCTCCCTCTTCTCCTGCCTCATTGCACTGTGCCTTGCAGGATGGTCTTTGCAAAACCTGATGCTCTGGTGACGTGGCCATACCATCGGAGTTTCCGTTTCTTCAGCACTGTGAGGATGTCATCATGTTGTCCAATGGCTTGTGTGATGGTCTGTCAGACTTCGTCATTGGTGATGTGGTGAGTATAGGAAATGCCCAGAAGTCTTCTGTAGCACCTCATCTCCATGCTTTGTATTCTTCGTTGTAGATCTGCTGTGAGGGTCCATGTTTCACAAGCGTATAGGAAGATGGAGATGACAAGAGAGCGCAGCAGCCTTACCTTGGAGTGTAGACTGATGGTCCCATCTTTCCAAATACCCCCGTTGGGGTGCCGGGGGTTTCAGTATAAATAGTATCCCCACTTTCTGGAAATTTAGTGCTTTAAATTCCCACTGTTGCTGTTTTTCTAATTTGTTCTTTCTCATTCCTGCTCTGTTCTATCAATCTGCGAAAAGGCGCCCAGCCGAATTAAGACACCAGAAACTTTGACGATGTAACACTTGTGTGACATTGTCAATTGGCCTGGAATCGCCAGCGGACTGGGAGCGACTGGGAGCATTCTGATTGGTCGAAATTTAAAACGCATTACAAAATTCGACGCATGCGCACAGTGCTATCATAGTCCGACCGTGCACTGCTTCATTCATTCAAATCTGGCAGTGTTAACGGGAAAGGGTTAGGGTTAAGGTTAGCTCGGCCAATTTAAGACACCTAAAAACATAAAAAGGCCGAGGGCCCTATGGTGCCCGGCCACTATGATACTCGGTCAAGCTGAGATGTTACACCCCAATAGAGCACTCCCATGTACTTAAAACAGTCCCATGCGCTACAAAGAGCACTCCCATGTACTAAAAAACAGCACTCCCATGTACTTAGAAAAAAGTGGGGCGCTACTAAAAAACCAATTTTGTGCATAAAAAGTCAAGTTTATCACCCCATAACACCATTAATACACGCCCACACATACACGTGCGAACACACATACGTACATACACACACTAATACACAAATCTAAACCAAGTAGCGATCATAATGCGAGTATGATTTGAACCTTGGCGGCTAACTTGCGCCTCTGGTTGAGAAGTGTTATTTCTAAAACAGAGCGGTTTACTAGTAAATAAACATATTGTTTAAGTTTTATAAACAATCTTTTTTAAGTAAATGAACTCTAATTTTCATTTATTTGTTTCCTTTGTTCTTTTTTTCTTTATTTTTTAAATAGAAAATTTATTTTCTTGAATTTTGAATGCCGATTAGCCGCAGTAGTTGATAGAAAAATAATTTTTCTAACGTATACCAAGTTAGTGCCTTGCTTGAATTTTAAGAAATTGTCGATTTGAAGTAGTAAAAGTCTTTATTTAAATGTACTTTTTTTTTTAATGCTGTTGTCGTTTTAGCGCGATGTTACTGATTATTTGTGTGAGAGCGTAGGTGAGCGTGTTTGTCTGTGTGAGTGTGTGTGTGCGTAAGTGTGTGTGTGTGTATGAGAGAGAGAGAGAAAGAGAGAGAGACAAGTACAATTTATCCCATAATATTATATTTTAGTAGGTGTTTACACTATGCGTATAAATTGAACCAAGGTCCAAGGGCCCCTCGTTTAAGTACAATTTACCCGCTAGGGTGTCTAAATTGGACTTTCACACCTTAAAAAAAAATCCATCTAAGACAGAAAACATTGACACTGCAGCTTTCGTCGTTGAAGGCCACATGGGTTTAATGCCTACCTTTTAAATGACGTTTATGTTTGGCGTTTGTCGATCCACCAACATATTGAAGAAGTTTGTTAAGGGTTTCAATACACCCCCTTTCTTCTATTTTTTCTCTCTGTGGGAGTGTGTGGGTGTGTGTGTTTGTGTGTGTTTGTGTGTGGCTAGGTAGAAACGTAGTTATTCTGACATACACTTGAACCTCTACGTACTTTCTTTTGACAGACCCCGTTATTTTGACGCTAAAGCAGTGTTCCGTTAGGGTTAGGGTGGTGTTAGGTTAAGGGTTAGAGTTAGGGTTTGGGTTAGGGATAGCTTCAAAAATTGAAAATGTCAAAATAATGTCAAAGAAATGGAAAGTGGGTCAAAATAATGTTTGTGTTTTTTTTCACAACCGTCATCACAACTTTTTCTACAGAAATGTGTGTTTGTGTGTGTAGGTGTGTGTGTGTGTGGGGGGGGGGGGGGGGGATGTAGAAACGACGTTCTGATGACACACACATGAAACTCCACATGGTTTCTTCTCACGTTTTTGGAAGGCTGTACTATTTTGATGTCAAAATAGTTATCCATTGAGTTAGAGCTGTTTTGGATTAAAGTTAGGTTAAGGGTTAGGGTTAGGGATAGCTTCAAAAATTGGAAAATGTCAAAATAATGTCAAAGAAATGGAAAGTGTGTCAAAACAATCCGGTTTTTTTTTTTCACAACAGTCATCAGAACGTCGTTCCTACAAAAATGTATGTGTGTGTGTGTGTGTGTGTGTGTGAGAGAGAGATATATATAGAGACATAGAGGGAGAGAAAGACAGAGAGAGAGAGAGAGAGAGAGAGAGAGAGAGAGAGAGATTAAGCTTATACTGTTAGTCTTTACTTTGGATGAGAATGCTACACCATTGGGTATTTGTGCTCGTCTGTTGGATCGTCTTCCTGTTCACCCTCGCCGCCATCTCCATCGACAGACTCTCCTCCGTCGTCAAGGACAACGCCAGGCCCAGGCTCTTCAGCTCACCACAAAGAACTAGTGGCT
This sequence comes from Oncomelania hupensis, assembly GCA_036898135.1. Lineage (NCBI taxonomy): Eukaryota > Metazoa > Mollusca > Gastropoda > Littorinimorpha > Pomatiopsidae > Oncomelania > Oncomelania hupensis. The sequence goes on from CM072511.1 coordinate 163,557,089, forward strand.
GCGTGTGCCTCCTAGCTGGCCTGGGTGAGCAACGCACTCGTCTGCCTCCCCTTGGCGCTGGGCGGCGCTGTCGGTGACGACATACAACGATGAAGTCCTAAGATGACGGTGAAGACTATGGTGATGATGATGAAGATAATGGTGGTGAAGAAGAAGAAGATGACAATGATGATCAAAGGCGAAGACGATAATGCTGATCAAAGGCGACGACGATGATGATGACGATGATGGTAATAACGACATTTGTGATAACGGCGGTTTAATTTTGGGTATTATCCACATGAAATCATACCCATTTTTCCTAAAAGAGGGAGGCGACAGTTACATCATGGGAGCAGTATTGGAAGTTACAGTGTTCTTGCTTGGGTCTATGGGTGTAGTTGTCCCTAATGCCGTCATCTAACGCGGCTACCACCTTGTGCACCTTAGTATAATATAGTTAGTTAGTTATTGTTTATAGAGTCCAGCGGACTGCAAAAAGCCGAATCAGGACCACTTAGTATAGTATAGTATAGTATAGTATAGTATAGTATAGTATAGTATAGTATAGTATAGTATAGTATAGTATAGTATAGTGTGTAACGATTTTAGGTCTTGCGATTAGATCTAATACAATTACATGTCATTTACTTCCATTGAGTTACCGAGACTAGAAGCGCAGTCTAAAGCGTAAGCTAAAGTGTCACTCTCCTTGGTCACAAATTACAAGAAGAAGCACAAGTGAAATATCTTGGCGTTACCCGGACAAGTTACCTGAAGTGGGGCCCCCCACATCTCCAACATGACTAGCAGAGCAAACAGAACTCTAGGTTTCCTCAGACGAAACCTGAAGACCTCAAACAAGAAATTAAAGCAAATGGCTTATCGAGCGCTTGTGCGTCTAGTCCTGGAGTACGCCTGCTCTGTGTGGGATCCTCACACATCTGATGGCATCAAAGCCATCGAGAGAATCCAACGCCGAGCTGCACGATGGGTCTCAAACCGGTACCGCAGACATCAAGCGTGGACCAGATGATGGAAGACTTGCAGTGGCCCTCAATCCAGGAGAGGGGAAAAAGAATAAGAATGACGACTTTCAACAAATTTCATCATGGCCTAACAATGATTGACAGCCGATTAAAACCAAAACCCAGCTCCCGACACTAAATTTCCAGAAAGTGGGGATACTATTTATACTGAAACCCCAGGCACCCCAACTGGGGTGTAGTGACTGTCGTCCTGTTGTGACTGTATGAAATCATTACATTACATTACATGGTTATTGCTTTAGGTCCAGCGGACTCTTGCGAGCCAAATCATGACCAGAGAAGAGAAAGAGGACTCACCCCTGATCCGCATAAAAGATCTGCCGAAACAACCCTAGTGGTAACACTGAAGGCAATCTACCAGCCGATCACTTTACAATAAAGACATCCCACGCAGGGGACGCTGAGGCTATACTCTAATTTATCGAACCCCCGTTTACAAAAACAAAATAGAATACAAACATCATTATACAATATCAACAAAACACATACATATAAAATGCTAACATTGCTAAATAATAACATAGGAAGCCCCAGTGACCATTTGGCAGAAAGCGTCCAACATTCCTGTCCAAAACATGCCTGTTTCCAAGGGACGCGTCGGAAATCATGAAGTGACTGTCCTAAGAGACTCTGGCTGCAATGGGGTCATCGTCAGAGAAGATTTCATCGCCAAAGAACAGTTCACTGGCGATTCTAAATGGACACTCATGGCCGACAGCAAGTGTGTGAAAGCGCCAGTTGCAAAGATTCAAGTCAGCACCCCTTTCTACATAGGCGAAGTAGAAGCGGTTTGCCTGAAGAAACCGCTGTATGATTTGATGATCGGGAATATCGAGGGCGCGAGACGACCCGACGACCCCGATTCAGAATGGAGTCCTGCCTCAACCCAACGTGTCGAAGTTGTGGAGGAGGATCCATTGCCATTTCCCGATGGAGACCTTACAGAGCTGCTACGGGATAATGTGGCTACTCCGGCTCAGCCCTGCCGACCAGGGATCGTCGCTGCTGTCACTACCAGGGCCCAGGCCAAGAGAGACAAGACGTCTATGCCACTGAAGGTCGCCGACAAATCCAAAGCCGCCATCGTGGACAGAGATAAGCTGATCCAGCTCCAGGAAGCTGATGGTACTTTAAACAAGTACAGGAACCGCCAAGACCACGTGACCAATGGCAGTGGCACGGTCTATTTCGAGGTGAAGGCCAAGATCCTGTACAGAATCTTCCAGCACCCGAAGGTCAACGGAGGTAAACCACTACGTCAAGTCTTGGCACCGTTACCTCTAAGGCGCCAAGTGATAGAAGTAGCTCATGACTCCATCATGGGAGGTCACCTGGGCATCAAGACGACGTCGGACAGAATCCAGGCAGCGTTCTACTGGCCAGGACTTCATGCTGATGTTAGCCGTTTCTGCCGATCATGTGACATTTGCCAGAAGACAATACCTCGAGGAAGGGTTCCTAAAGTGCCTATGCAGAGAATGCCTCTGATCGACCGACCTTTCAAGAGGGTGGCCTTAGACTCATCCGGCATTTAACTACACACCCTACCATCTAATGTGCAACGGGCTCGTCAAAATGTTCAATGCTACCCTGAAGTCCACCCTGAAGAAACTATGCAGCGAGCAGCCCAGACAATTGCATCGCTACATCAACGCTTTACTACTTTTCGCCTACAGAGAAGTACCGCAGGAGTCCACCGGCTTCTCTCCGTTCGAGCTGTTGTACGGAAGAGCCATCCGAGGACCGATGCACATCTTAAAAGAATTGTAGACGAAGGAAGTAGACACCCCAGAGGTGAAGAACAGCTACCAGCACGTGTTTGAGCTACGGGAGAAGCTGGAGCAGACTCTCGAGATAGCCAGAGAAAACCTGAAGAAGTCCCAGGACTGTGGAAAACACTACTACGATCGTAGGGCTGTGAACAGGAAGTTCAAACCTGGCAACAAAGTGCTGGTGCTGCTACCTACCGATCACAATAAGTTGCTGATGCAGTGGAAAGGCCCATAAGAAGTGGAGACCGTGGTGGGGATCAACGACTACAAGGAGAAGGTCGGCCAGCATTCCAAGATATACCACGCCAACCTCCTTAAGCTGTACGTAGAAAGGCCATCAGAGACTGTACACGCAGCAACAGCAGCTGAGATCGACGACAGCTTTGACAGCGAGGAACTGTTGGAACTGGGAGACTTCCACAGCAAAGAAGGCATCGATGATGTTAAGCTAGGACCAAGCTTGACGGAAGGTCAAAAGATGGAGCTCAAGGACCTTATGGGCGAGTTTCCCCGTAACTTCAGCGATGTCCCAGGCTCTACAACTTTGGTCGAACATGAAGTCCACCTTACTTCAGATATCCCCGTTCAATCCAAACCCTTCCCGATCCCTTTCAAGGCCCGCGAGTCCTTGAAGAAAGACATCGATGAGATTCTGAAGATGGGCATCATCAGTGTGACGGTGGGTCTATTGTTGCTGGGATCTGCACAATGGAATGCTATTACCCACTCGTCTATTGTCGGTGGGGATCGCTAGTAATCTCCCTGTGACTTAACTTAATACATTTATTTGTTTAGCTCGGTCTGTGTTTATGCTGGGGGTACAGAGATAGAAAGAAAAATGGTAAAAGATCACTGTCACACTAGCTCTCATACGGCTATGAAACATAGGTAGTCCAGCCACTTGATAACAGTAACTATCACACATTTATTTCCTCTACTCTATACACGATCTGCGAAGTACGATACTAACTTAAAAGTTCAAATGTCAATACGAATGGTTCGCTCTTGATAGTTCTATGCAGCTATTTTATCATCATCGGGCACTGGATACTTTCTGCCCTAATGGTCAGAGTTCTGGAAGAGTGGACTACTGTGGTCCTTTGATACCAGTTTTAGTGCACTTATCTAATAATTCGATGAGCTGTGTTGTGGTTGCTTCCTTGATAAGCTGTGTTGGGGTGGATTCTGCTCCTTGTGGCTAGACTGGTGGGCTCTCTCCGCTCAGTGCTTTAGATGCCTCTGCAGACCAACGTTCAGCGACGACTTGTTCTTGTCTTTTGCCTTGTTGGGCTCACGATACAATGCCTGCTCGTCTGTAACATATGAGACGAAATTCTGCACAACCCTGTATAATAGGTGTGTGCAGAGCGTCTCACTGAAGGCCGAAGTAGCCCTCAGTGATTAGCTCCACATCTCTATATATAAGCGACGAACATTCTGCTAAGTCCGTGATCCACTGGAATCTCCACTCTAATTTCCAATACATATATAAATATAAATCATGGCTAACTATACACATAGAGAAAGAATTAATATTATACACATTCTCTGGTACAGCCACTGGTCTGCAAGCATACACATAGGTTAAACAACAGTGGGTTCATATGGAATACAACATGGCGTCGGCCGGTCGTGTTCGCCACGTGGTCACGCAACGTTGGACTAACAATTCAATTCTTAGCATTGCAAATTTCACAAACATAATTCAACAGTAATATCAATACATCACGATGAAACAAAAGTATGTTCATTTACCTTTTTTGACAACGTCAGGCCGTGGCTAACTTGATTGAATTCGAATTTTCAACAAGTCCTGCTTCTCTAGTCGGTCAGTGGAGAGATTTCTGTTCAAGCGTAACTGTGTACTGCTCCTAGTTTGAACGCAGAATGACCCTCTACCTGGCCTCTGCATGACCAGGCAGAACTGATCTACCTAATCTCGCTGTGTTCTCATTGGCTGTAAAATCGACTCTATCCTTAAGCTGCGGTGAGGTCACTACACTGCGCGGGCGTCACTATACAATTGTATTACACTGGCTAAACAAGGCAACAGCTTAAACTGTGCTGTGTAAAACTGCCTCTTGTTACAATCAGGGAGTCCAGTTCCCCCTACTGTCGTGGTCGTGAAGAAGAAGGACGGGAGCAACAGAGTATGCATCGAGTACAGGAAGGTTAACAAAATCACTGTCTTCGACCCTGAGCCGATGCCTACTGCAGAAGACCTCTTCCGCCAATTATCGGGGAGTGAAATCTTCTCAAAGATTGACCTCAGCAAGGGTTATTGGCAAGTCCCGTGCGTTAACAGGACATACACTGCTTTTATAACTCCTGATGGGACGTACGAGTGCCTAAGGATGCCCTTTGGCACGGTCAACAGCGGAGCTACCCCGAAGAGAGGTATGAGGAAGATGCTCAAAGGGATGGACAACGTCGTGTGTTATTGGGACGACCTGCTAGTCCACACCCTCACCTGGGAAGAGCATCTGCAGACCTTGAGGAGGCTGTTTCACCGCCTAACAGAAGCCAACTTGACTGTGAGACCCGACAAGTGCATTCTGGGAACTGACAACGTCGACTTCATCTGACATTCGATGGAAGAAGGAGGATGCACTGACTCCAGGAAAGCCCACGAGATCACTGTCTTTGACCTTGGGCCGATGACAACCGTAACGGACGAGGGCATCGTTTCCTTGCGGATGAATGAACATTAATTCTGTGTGGATGAACTGAGAACATTGTGACAGTATTTAGACAGACTGAAATCAGTTTTAATTCTGGACTTTGTGCATCGCGTCTCAACGTTGTTGAAAGAAATTAAGTAAATTTCTTCTTGAGTGTTGTTACGTTGAAACGCGCACGATAGTTCGTGTGAAATTCGCGCGATAGATCCGATCGTTTTATTTTGCAAGAATGTACTCACCTTTGATTTGATTTTGAGTTGTTGTGTTGAAAAAGTAAAAAGCTGAGAGTGGAAAAATAGATTGTATGCAGTTGTTGATGTTCGCTGAATAAAGTTGGAAAACTACATACGACGACTTCTGTCTTGTTGCTGAGTGAGCGGGCTGCGTGCATAAACGAATCTGAGTTACACTTATCAGGTTTCAAGCATCGGGGCTGAATCAACTGATAAAAAAACAACATCGAGTGTAACAATGCATAATGTGCTAATACGTTTCTTAGTTCTTGTCCATGTACTCAGGGGTGGATAAGTCGCCGGTTTCCTATTGCGAAGGTCGCGGGTTCGATTTCCGCAAGGGCCGAACGTATGTGACTTAGGTACGAGACTATTGAGGTCACCGAGGGTTTTCTCCGGGCACTCCTGTTTCCTTCCTCTAACCCTTCAATAATGGTACCGGATGCAGTCAATTCACAATTATTAAAAAATAAAAATTCGATTTTCTTTCCGTCTTCTCAGTTTGAGATCAATAAAGTTATACTGTATTGTATTGTATTGTATTGTATTGTATTGTATTGTATTGTATTGTATTGTATTGTACTTCCAGTACTGAACTTCCCATACACAGTTGGTTCAGTTGTACGGTGCGTTTGACAGCGCAGCAAAATTCTGCAAGTTGGTGTCGTTTGCAGTTTGATTTGGGAAAGTCTCTCGAGCAGCCTTTTCAGTTGGTAATTGCGCTATTGAGCAACACGTTATTCTGATTTTTTTTAACACTATTAACACTATTTAACACTATTAACCGTTCCTTCGCCTTCGTCATCGCCACCTATATCTCCATATAAATGTACTAAAAATATTTCCATTCACAAGGACGGCTGCAGTTACCGTCACAATGTGCAGTAACGGCGTAGTAATTACCAATACATCACATCATTTTGGCGAGAGTACAGCGTAATCACCATTGTACAAGCCACATCGCCAACCAGCGCTAGATCTCTACCATTTCGCGGGAAGTAATGTTATCACATTCAGTGAAGGCAATGTAATAACATTCAAGGGAGGTCATTGGGACTACTTGAGTTAAAGATTGCCTGAAGATAATATAATACCCAATGAGGATCAAGGCATTTTCGGATAAGCCAAAGTGGGGGCCGCTCGTTTCTCAGCTACCTCCTAACGCAAATACAACCACCAAATGCAGAAATTGGTCACTGTTTTCTGTTGCCGGTCCCGCATGCAAACATCCCCGTTATTGTTACCCTACAGCTTCCCTACAGGTGTTGATGCCATTTTGTAATTGAGGCCACTGTTTGCCTCTTTTGAGATATAGAACAAAACGAGTTTAGCAAGATATTGACCCCAGTGGCCTTGACCTTTGATGGTCGGATGGTTGGTAAATTGAAATAGGGCTAATACGATGGCAAGGGAGACTTATCACTAAGCTAGATAGCCTAATGTTTGTATGAAGTTCGACCACAATCTGTTTAGTGGTTCTTGAGTTATGGCGAGCAACGGTCCGACCGACAGTTGGCTTCTTCTTTTTCCCGACTACTTCAGGCCAACAGTTTCCTTGTCCTGATACCCGACTATTTTATAATACTTCTCTGACGGTTCACTGTCAGGTCTCCGCACGCCATCAAAACCTCGTTCACCGCGCGAATCGCGACTCTAAGGCGACCTAGCTCGGTGATAGGATCGCCGCTGCTACCAACACACGAGAGCTTTTCCGCCTCAGCAGCAAGCTTATGGATGCATGGACACTATATAATATATACACAGGCGGCGGAAGCAAAGGGGGCAGGGGGGCCATGCCCCCCCCCCCCCTAGAAAAATGTTGGAGGGGGCAGCCTTATATATTGCCCCCTCCAATAATGAGAAGTTTATTTTTATTTATTTTATTTTTTTGCCAGGGCATTAAAGGATTTTTTTCTTCAAATGGAATCAAGCAATACAAGTGTTTATCATCATAATCATCATCATCACCCTCTGATCAGTAAGAGAAGTTCGTCCCTTCGTCACTTCGTCATCATTTTCTGTCGACGCGTCATAATCGTTAGCCTTAGCGTAGATCAACGTGAGCGACAGGTTTCGACATCGTGCACGTCAAAGTCGCGTTTTGAAAACTTTAATTTGCTGTCAGTTTTTACAGTCTACCGTTTTCAATATCAGCAATTTTCTCGACTACAAGTGAAGAAGTCAGCAAAATGGCAAATGCTTTGACAACTGGTGTTATTGTTCCTCGTCAAGCATCCCGACAGACTCTCCGTGACAACCAACCTGCGGCCACTCCAGAAGAATATTTCAAGATTAGCATTGCCATTCCTTTCTTGGAACACCTGTCAACCGAATTGGACTCGAGGTTCAAAAATGCTGGTCTAGCAGTTGATGGTCTATGTCTGGTGCCAAGCACTTTAATAGACAACCAGGATGGTTTCATGCAGGTTCCAGAAGGGGTGATGCTGGCAATGTTGTGGGAGTCTGACCTACCAGACAAACGCTACCCATGATGCAGAATACCAACGGTGGGTTTGCAAATGGCGAAGTGCTGCTGAGAGTGCGACAGCTATAATCCCATCCACGGCATCAGAAGCACTGAAACATTGTGACAGGGATTTTTTTTAATCCCAACCTGTTCATCATGCTTTAGAACCTTTGCACCCTACCTGTCACTACTGCCGAGTGTGAGCGTTCAAACAGTCAGTTGCGCAACCTGAAAAACTACCTGCGCTCTACAATGGGGCATCAGAGACTAAATGGACTTGCTTTACTGAAAGTGCACAGGGATGTTGATATTGACTTCAAAGAGGCAGTGAACTGTTTTGCCAGAAGATACAATTCACAAATGGTACTAATGCCGAGGAACCTAGTGCAGCAAGACTGAATTAAGTGAAAGCAGGGTGGTGATGTTCATAAACTACAAGGTAAAGCTTTATACCGTTAACGATCAACAAAAAGTAGTGAATAACAATAGTATACAAAACATCTCTGATGATAAATAAATGTGTGTGTGTGTTGTTTTTTTTAAGGGAGGGGCAGAGGATAATTTTTGTACCCCAGAGTTTGTCAGTTCAATTGTTCAAAAAGCTCAAAGTCCCACACCATCACAGATGGCTTTTTCAAGGTTCAGACTGCACCAGATTGCACCATTTTGCATCCTTGAAAAAAAAAATTTCCGGGGGAGCATGCCCCCGGACCCCCCTAGAAAGCTCGGCGCTTCGCGCCTTCGCTGAATCTGTAACCCCCACCCCCACCCTCGACTTTTCCCAGGTCTGGCCCTGATGTCAGTGAATAGTCTGTGCCCCCCCCCCCCCCCAATCCTGAGCAGCTTCCGCCGCCTGTGATATATATAGAGAGAGAGTCCATGTTTGGATGACGTTACTGTGAACAGGATGCTCCATACCCTTATTCCTCCAGAAACTCTCCCCGGGAGGTTCAGCGAGTTCTTCATCGGCAAGATCGAGGATATCAGACAAAGTCTTGATTCTGGTCCTCCCGTTGAAGGATCTTCTGATTCGCTGGGTTTCTCGGGAACACTGCTTAGTGTTTTCCAACCAGTGACCGAAGCGCTGGATAAAAAGAAAAAAGATCATTCTCAGCATGCTTAAGAAAGCTTGTTCCAACATATCTGTTAAATGCAAAAAAAAAGAGTGTTAGTACACTGGTGTTTTTTTTTTTCCAACTGCATTGTTTTTGCCTTTGATTCCGCTTATGGTTGGGTTTTACTACTGTCATATCAACAATTAATTATATATTTTTAGCTTGCGTGATTTCCATGTTATATTTGAACCACTGCATCTATTTTGTCTCAACTGTTTTACATTGCTTTCTCGGGATTTACATTAGTGTTAAAGTTAGTATGTATGTTTGTGCATGTAATGTACACCTTTGCATAGCCATGTATGATTTTTTCCTCTCTGTGTTCATAATTGGTGTTTTAAGACTATGTTATGATGTTAAACTGCGAGTGTCTGAATGTGTGCATGCGTGTCAGTGCTTTGAGCTGACTGTTGTCTGGAATCGCGCTTTATAAAAATTATTATTATTATTATTATTATTATTATTATTATTATTATTATTATTATTATTATTATTCCCAGATATTATATGGATTAGTATACCTTCTTGATTCTTTATCCCTAAGTTAAATTTTATATTTCTCTCGTGTGTGCCGACACAGCTTACTCCCAAAGACTACGTTTGAGTATTTGACGCTGTCACCGAACTTTCGGAGTTACAATCATTATCCACAAGTTAGCTTTTTTTTTGTGCATGTGTATACGCATTAACATCGTATCACTGACTGCTTGTTCTACGAGAAATAAGTAATAGAACTTTCAGCGTCTGAAACTAAAATCGCAAAAGTTAGAGTTTATATTTCAATTGTGCATTCAGACATAGTTCATCTTTGACTGCTATTCTCCTTAGTAGTGAAGTGATTGAAATACTTGCGCTAAGTCTTCGTGATGTGTTTTGCTCCTGTTGAGAGAGAGGAGTGATTTCGTTTTTACTCTTCGACCATCAGTGACACGTTTTCTGGCAAAAAATAAACTGCACATCATTGTCACAGATATAACCCACAGAAGGTATGTGGGTTTTTATTTTCAACTTTTATAAAAAAATTATTATTTAGTACTTATTCTATATGGTTGCAATGACAACCAGTTTAAATTAAATTCAGTTCATTTCAATGGGTTTAGTTTACGTCTTTTTTTAATGCATAAGAATATAATATCAGACAACCAATCTTTAAAATACAATATAATTGTTTTTAAATCATAACTGTGTTGACTTTGTATCATTCAGTTTTCATGATGTTAAAAAAAAAAAAAGGTAAATGATGTTAGACACAATTTTATCAGATTTTTTACTGACGATAATGCCTCCTGGCACAGTGGATAAGTCGCCGTTTTCCTATGCTGATAGTCGCGGGTTCGATTCCCGCAATGGACGACCTTATGTGATTTAGGTACCAGACTATTGAGGTCAGCGAGGGTTTTTTGCGGGTACTCCGGTTTCCTCTTACCGTTCAAAAATGGTACTGGATGCAGTTAATGTAAAATTTCAAAAATATAAATCAGATTCTCCGTCTTCTAATAGCGATCTCCTTGCCTCTACACCACATGTGTGAGTGATAGATGGGTGTTTGTTGTGTGTGTGACAGTGGATTAAAACATGTGAGCGTGTGTGTTGGTAAAGATCGCCGCACTTTGAGCCTGGTTGGTGATTTGGGGAAAAGCGCGCGTTTAGCATTCAATATTATTATTATTATTATTATTATTATTATTATTGTTATTATTATTATTATTATTATTATTATTATTATTATTATTATTATTATTATTATTATTATTATTATTATAGTCAATTAAATGTGGTTATTTATTTATACACCCGAATAAGGACCCTTTGTTTCGTTTTTGTTTGCATAATTTATCTTAAGTGCAGACCTAAGCGATAAACCACGGACTTTCTATCACGTAATCCAATTAGAACCAACTGGACGACACACTAATGAGCTCAAAACAGTTCTGGCAGCTGCAAGAAGCAGCTAAAATGTTTGTAGCATCCTCCCTAAAAGAAAAAAAAACTTACCCAATCAAACCCACCACTCCCATCGCATCTCTCTAAATACTCCCATCGCATCTCTCTTAGTCTAAACACTCCCATCGCATCTCTTTAAAAACTCCCATCGCATCTCTCTAAACATTCGCCACTCTTCCACTCCCCACCACATCCCTTACCTCCCCTGCCTCCCCTCCACCTCACACACACACCATAGTTATTCTTATATCGAGCACTTTACATCTCAGCAAGCTGGCAATGGTGTAGATCTTTGTATTGCTTGTGTGGACTTATTCACTTGGCAATAAAGATTTCTGTATTCCTGATCTTTCAAAAAAAACAAAACAAAAAACCCGCCCCAGACGTAGTCTACATCTTTTGCACGTTTGTAAATGCTGGTTGCTGTGGGCATGTAGAAACGACGTTCTGATGACACACACATGAAACTCCACATGGTTTCTTCTGACTTTTTTGGAAGGCCGTACTATTTGGACGTCAAAGTAGTTCTCCGTTGAGTTAGAGCTGTTTTAGGATTAGGGTTAGGTTAAGGGTTAGGGATAGCTTCAAAAATTGGAAAATGTCAAAATAATGTCAAAGAAATGGAAAGTGTGTCAAAATAATCCCTGTTTTTTTTTCACAACAGTCATCAGAACGTCGTTTTTACAAAAATGTGTGTGTGTGTGTGCGTGTGTGTGTGTGTGTGTGTGTGTGTGTGTATGTGTGTTTGTGTGTGGAAATACATTTGAATGGCTTGCCAACTTGTTTGTCAGTGATTTGAGCCGTTCACTGCGCGCTATCAAGACAAGTTCGCCTAGTGTATTTTCAGTGGGGCAACCCTCAACGCCTTACTTCAAATGGGGCAACTTTATACTAAAGTACATTGGTGTATTGGGGAGAGATGTGGGGCGTATTTGGAGGGGACCTCTCCCGTAAAGACTAGGGCACGCAATAAAATAGCATTGTCAAGCATAGTTATCAACTTGGATGGAACGCAGTTTCAACACCTGGATGGATCGATACAACGAAAGAAAACAGCTCACTTCACACTCTTTTCCACCCAGTTGTGAATGGGTTCTAGACCTGGCTTTGCTTAGAACGGGAGAAGAAGAAGGCAAGGCAGCAAAGAAGAGGCGATGAACTTATCCTATCCTATCCTATCCTATCCCGTAACTCGAAAGTCGTTGGGACACCACAGTTGATCGTTTAACCAGCGCACCATTATATTACTCTGTCCTCAGCAACGCTCATGGCTTCGCTCAGTGTCAAGCCAGTCCATTCTCGAATGTTGTTCTCCCACCTCTTTTTCTGTCTCCCTCTTCTCCTGCCTCCCTGCACAAAGAATGGTCTTTGCAAGGCCTGATGACCTAGTGACGTAGCCATACCGTCAGGGTTTCCGTTTCTTCACCACTGTGAGCATGTCATCATGTTGTCCAATGGCTTGTGTGATGGTCTGTCGGACTTCGTTGTTGGTGATTGCTGAGTATAGTAAATGCCCAGAAGTCTTTTGTAGCACCCCATCTCCATGCTTTGTATTCTTAGTTTTAGGTCTGTTATGAGGGTCCATGTTTCGGAAGATGGAGATAACTAGTGAGCGCAGCAGCCTTACCTTGGAGTGTAGACTGATGATCCTGTCTTTCCAAATGGGCTTCAACCTTGTCAGGGCAACAGTTGTTTGTGCGATCCTGTAGAAGACTTCCTGTCGGGACCCATTGTCTGATACAATGGTTCCTAAATATTTGAAGCTATGCACTGTGTTGAGGGATTGGCCTTGAACTTTGATGTCCATGTTGATGCCGTTGGTATTGTTGGTCATCATTTTGGTCTTCTCTGCACTTGTTTCCATTCCAAAGGCTCTGGAGGTGGTGTCAAGCCTCTGTACCAGCTGTTCAAGCTCTTGTTCCTCTCCAGCCAATCCATCAATGTAATCCGCAAAACGGAAGTTGGAGATTTATCTACCCCCTATACTGACTGTGCCTTTGTAATCTGCAAGGGCATCTGACATGGTGCGCTCTATGAAGATGTTGAAGGGTGTTGGAGAAAATTTGCATCCTTGATGCAAACCGATTGTTGTTCTGAACCAGTTCCCGATGGCGCTGTTGTGGAGGACTGCACCAGTAACCTTGTCATACAGGCTTTTGATGACTTCAATAATTTTAGCGCTGATGTTGTACACTCTTGTGGTTGTCCACAGAGCTGCATGCCAGACTCGGTCAAACGCTTTCTTGAAGTCTACAAACACATGATATAGATGTTGTTGGTGCTGAAGGTATTTCAGGCGATGTGCACACCGTCATAAAGCTTGCCATGAGAGTAGCGAAGCCTCTAACGCCTCTCTTCCCCACCCCCTAAAGTTTAAAGGACCACAAGATCACGCACGTCGGTTTACAGATCCTTTCCAAAATCATTGTGAGTGTTGCCCCTACCAAAAAAAATGCCCTCATAAAAATGACACCTTCCTAAGGCACGATTTTGATATACATCGATAACGTCTTTTATGTTTATGTGGCTATTAATAACATCAAGGTTGAATCTGCACGAGAGAGTGTATTGAAGGCACCGTTGTGTGTTTACACAGCAAGAAAGAGATGCCTACCCTTCAAAGCTTAGCGGCCAGTTCATGCAACGATGACCTATTATATCACCTGTTAATGTGACACCGAGGCAACTTCTGAGGTAAAGTCATTGTCACCATACACAAACATCCATGCGACTGTGGCCCCTTTAACTTAAGCGACCGTCTTTACCTGCTTATCTTTTATCGTTGTACTGGTGCAATAGCCTAATATTTCCACCATAATGTAATAAGTGTGACGTGTAAGGAGGCAATAGGAACAAACTCAGTCTGAAAAAACAAAACCGTCCTACATTCTTTCTCTGAGAAGGTGAAAGAGATTGTCTTCTTTTTTTCTCTCTTTTTTTTAATACTGTTTTACACAGATTTGTTTTACTTCCAAAAAGCCTGGGATAGTGCTGTAGTTATTTTCTCTTCCAAAAATGTCAGCTCAGCGTTTTGCTAGGCCTGTTCATAAAGCGTGTCGGCAACCCCTTTCGCACAAGAACCCTGCATAGAGAATTAGTTCATGCGAAATTATAAATCGCTTCTGTTCAACATCTTCCCACGTTCATCGCAAATAGTTTCAACCTCTTATTGTGACCTAAAAATTACACCAGTGTCTTTGAAATTACACCGGTATTCTGGAAAGTAAAGCAATTTCCTGAAAAAATGACATCAGTGTCCTGGAAATTAAACTGATGTCCTGGAAAGTAAACCAATGTCCTGAAAAATTACATCAGTGTCCTGGAAAATTAAACCGGTGTCCTGGAAAGTACACCAGTGTCCTGAAAAATGACATCGGTGTTCTGAAACGTTGTTTGCACAGTAGGCTGGAGTTAGGTTCCGTATAAAGTCAACAAATCTGTATTACAACAAATCTGTATTACAACAAATCTGTATTACAACAAATCTGTATTATAACAAATCTGTATTATAACAAATATGTATTATAACAAACTGTATTACAACAAATCTGTATTACAACAGATCTGTATTACAATAAATCTGTATTATAACAAATCTGTATTATAACAAATATGTATTATAACAAACTGTATTACAACAAATCTGTATTACAACAAATCTGTATTACAATAAATCTGTATTATAACAAATATGTATTATAACAAACTGTATATATTACAACAAATCTGTATTATAACAAATCTGTATTTCAACAAATTTGTATTATAACAAATCTGTATTATAACAAACTGTATATATTACAACAAATCTGTATTATAACAAACTGTATATATTACAACAAATCTGTATTATAACAAACTGTATATATTACAACAAATCTGTATTACAATAAATCTGTATTATAACAAATATGTATTATAACAAACTGTATATATTACAACAAATCTGTATTATAACAAATCTGTATTTCAACAAATTTGTATTATAACAAATCTGTATTATAACAAACTGTATATATTACAACAAATCTGTATTATAACAAATCTGTATTACAACAAATCTGTATCTGTATTGCAACAAATCTGTATTACAACAAATCTGTATTATAACAAATTTGTATTATAACAAATCTGTATTCCAACAAATCTGTATTACAACAAATCTGTGTTATAACAAATCTGTATTACAACAAATCTGTATTATAACAAATCTGTAATAAAATAATAATAATAATAATAATAATAATAATAATAATAATAATAATAATAATAATAATAATAATAATAATAATAATAATAAATTGCATTTATACAACGCATTTTTCATTAGAATAACAACTCAATGCGCTTACACACGTCATTCGTACGCATAATCACAACATTCGCACTACATCATGTACAGCATCTTTGAGAAAGTATTATTACAACAAATCTGTATTACAACAAATCTGTATTACAACAAATCTGTGTTACAACAAATCTGTATTATAACAAATCTGTATTACAACAAATCTGTGTTATAACAAATCTGTGTTACAACAAATCTATATTACAACAAATCTGTATTACAACAAATCTGTATTACAACAAATACAGCAAATCTGTATTATAATAAACTGTATTACAACAAATCTGTATTACAACAAATCTGTATTATTACAAATCTGTATTACAACAAATCTGTATTACAACAAATCTGTATTATCCCAGATCGGCCAGCGCCTTGAGCAGCTCTTGGCAGAAAAAAGCGCTCGCTATAAGAACGGTACAATAACACAAGTAATATTTTTAAAACGAAACAAAGTGGATTTCACACAAACTAGATAGAAATAATATAAGCTTTCATAAATCTTTTTTTTTGGAGGTGGGGTAGGAGGGGGGAAGAGATTTTGACCTCCTCAGAACAGGGAGGAGAGAAAATCCCCTTGATATGAAGAACCAGGGTTGGTGTAAACTGTGCATAAAGGATATCTCGGTGAGACTACCCTAATGTGTAAAATATGTTTGTGTGGACCTTTGACTGGGTGAAGGGTGATAGGTCAGATCTTCAGCTTAACACCGGAAGAATTTCCAGATCCACGAACGCTCGTTATCGGTCTTGGCCTGATTTGTGCAGTGCGTACATTGTCTTCACGAAGGCCTTTTTCTAGTACAGGGTTAAACCTTACGATGATATCCTAGGGTTAAACCTTACGATCATATCCTAGGGTTAAATGCATATATTTCAATATTTATACTGCCAGGGCCCTACAACAAGTAGAATGGCCATTTAGGCAGTGAAATGGCCACAAGGCTCACATGGTAAAATAATTTTTAAAAGATAAATAAAAATTATTTGTAAAAAAAACCACACACTCACACTAATAAACCCACACTCACACACTGTACATACTACACCAAAAATCAAGAACAATAAAAGTATGCCAAAAAAATTACATTTAAAACACATCGTTGAGCAGTCACTCAAGAGAAAGGAAAATATTAAGAAGCAATAAAAGTTTAAAGTAAGCATAATGAAGAAAAAAAATAGTGTTAAACCTTACGATAATATCCTAGGGTTAAACCTTACGATGATATCCTAGGGTTAAACCTTACATTGATATCTTAGGGTTAAAGTTTAAATTGATAACCCATAGTGAAATCTTACATTGATATTTATTAAATTGATTGGATTAAACTTTACATTGATATCCTAGGGTTCAATAGAATTAATGTCAAGTCTTTCCTCTTTTCTTCAGATTTCTAACAATGGAGAACTCTGTGGAATTAGTCAACGTCACCAATATAGGACATTCATGGGAGGTCACCAACCCTGCCTTTAACCATACAGACAATGAAACCATACTTCAAGACAAAGTAAGTTTTATTATCATTTTCGAAAACATTTATTTATTTATTTATCTGTTTATTTATGTCAGAATGTGTTTTAAAATGTATTTATTTATTTATGCCTTGAATTTATGTATTTATTATTTATTAATGTATTTACGAAAGTGACTTGCTTTATTTATTTATTTATTTATTAACCTAATTATTTATTGTATACTAGTTTCATGTCTAGATGTAGCAGTAAACTAATGTTTGAAGTGGTGTGTTTGCATAGCGCATCTTCCAGTTTAAGGAAGTGCTTAATGCGTAGACGCACTACAACTCTTTCTCACTGTGCACTGATTCGCGGCAACCAGAGAGAAAGAAAGAATGGCGGCAACCTAATCTTAATTGGAAGGTTCTGGAAGGTTCAAAAACATTTTTTCGAGGATCTCCGACCTCGAACCTAATTTCCTGAACTTTTTTTTTTCAAAAGGTTCAGCAACCTAGGTTCGGGATCTGAGAATCTCCAAAAAAAACGTTTTCGAACCTCCCCGAACGTTCCACGGCTATAAGCGTTGCAAGATGAGAGCGCGAAGAATTGGTGCTAGCCAAATGGAAATTCAGCAATGTTTTCATTAGAGGATCCCAAGATCACGCACTTCAGCATAACAGAAGCTTTTTGAAATTCACAGTCAGTGTTGCCACAAGGCAAAAACATAAAATTCTCTTTAAAAAGTACACTTTTGATTTACATCAATAAATTGATGTGTTTATGTACCTATTCAAAATATGAATGTGGATTCTGAACATGGCACTGCAGCAAAAGTATATTTAGTAGACACAGTTGTTTATTTCCATAATTAACCAGGAAGAGACGCCTAAAGTTCAAACCTTAGCGGTCGGTTTGAACAATGATTACCCATTATATCATCTTTAAAAAAAAAAGAAAAAAAAAAGCTAAATTACTGTGACAAAATGACATTTCCTAAGTAATTTCATTGTCACTCGCATACACACACGCACACACACACCCACACACACATATAAAAAGACATCCATGATATTCTGGCCCTATCACCATAGTAACTCCGACACTTCCAGGAAGACATACGCGTAGCACAAGATGGCCTCAAAGACGTCGACGTGGTGGCAGACTTGGAGGAAAAGACGCGACCGCGTAGGCGACGTTTCAACCCGGTAGGAGCGATGCAGACGTCGGTCGCAGGCTGCGTCACGCGGCATGAGCGTCACGTGTGGAAAGCCGTCAAACTCATCCTGCTGACCTTGTATTTCCTGTATTTTGGGTAAGACGTAACTCTGTATTTTGGGTAAGACATGGCGTGGTATTTTGGATAAAGTCGTGACGTTGTATTTTGGGTAAGACGCGACGTAGTGTTTTTGGGTAAGACGTTGTATTTTTTAGTTAGACGTGACGTTCTTTTTGGATAAAACATAAGACGTTGTATTTTGGGTAACATGTGATGCTGGATCTTGGTGTGACGTTGTATTTTGTATATGGTGCAGATGGTTGAGGCGCAGGTTTTATTGCCGAAGGTTACGGGTGGTACCCAGAAGGAGGCGAACTTATGCGAATTAGGTACAAGACTTTTCCGGTTATCGAGGAGTACTACGGTTTTCCTTCCTGGATGCAGTCAGTCTAACAAAGGATATTTATATATTTGTTTATTTATGTTTCTATTTCTTTTTAATTTCCAGATACGCCATGAAATATCGTTTTGGTGACGAGGGATCCCTGCGTCTGTTGGTGCTGACCATCTTTGGATTCCTGCTGATTGTGTACAAGACACTGTCGGGCCTGTTAGGACTGACGTGCGGCTGCTGTCCCACAGGCTTACTGCTGAGGTCGTCTACACACACCAGACGACTGAGGTTTTTCTTTCGATGGTGGGTACCTAAAGCTTTACGTACTACAGCCGATATTTAATGTGTTTTGCTTTTTGCAGTACTGATTGAGGAACAAAGTAATGTTCCTATGAAGCTTGGTCAAAATCCGTTGTCCTGAGATATGGCTTCTAATGGACCGACGCTGTGTGCTAAAGATCATAACTGATTTATTCCAGATTCAAGAAGAAGGGGAAGGGAAGTAACTCCCAGTTACAGTTAGGACATGAGATAACTCTGGGGCGACCACAGGCACATGCGAGCGCAATAATGTAACAATTATCAGCTATTCTTACTGATATTTTGCATATTGTGCAGGTTTCTGTACCTCGGCGTTCTGGCATTCATAGTGTTGTACACAGCGCTAGACATTGCACGCAACAACCCTCGCAACCTCATGTCTCTGGCTGGCATTGCTACCTTCATCATCCTTCTCTACCTCACTTCAGCCGATGCCGCACAGGTGAGCAAGAATACTCTGGACAGAATGTGGTCCTTAAATCGCTGTAACGGAGAGATAGGTGGGCGTTGTGAAACAGTGTATTATTATTATTATTATTATTATTATTATTATTATTATTATTATTATTATTATTATTATTATTATTATTATTATCATTGTTATTATCATTATCATTATCATTATTATTATTATTATTATTATTATTATTATTATTATTATTATTATTATTATTATTATTATTGTCTATAATGTGTAGCTAATTCTCACAACCTCTTCGTTTTGCCTCACTTCAGCCGATTCCACACATGTAAATCAAAGAATACTCGCTTTACTGCAGCTGCTGTATTTTCCCTGTTAAGACGGCTTGAGTGTCTAGTTTGGAGTTCCCAGACTTAGCAGAGAATATTTTGATTTAAACGGGAATCGGAACGAACAAAATGTGTGTCGGTCTATCAGTCATGCCGTTGCACGTCACATCTCAATAACCACTGAACAGATTTTTGTAACCCCAAAACCATTAGTTTGTTTTTTCAGTATTGAACTCCACTTCTTCCTTCTATTCATGAACATATGGTACACTTTCTTCCTTTAAAACACACATTTTTATTTCTTTAAGATCAGGTGCTTTGTTAAGAGTGTGAATGTAATTGTGAAGCAGAGTGAGTGCGAATAGTTTCGAGTATAAAATGTGTTTTACATGTTTTAATCATTAACGTGTTTTAATTATTAACATGGTATATTGTTACTGTTATTTTTAATGTCCATAAAGTTAAAGAGCTAGCTGTAACATTAGGCTATATATACATCTGTAAGATTAGGCTATATCTATACCTGTAACATTAGGCTATATATACACCTGTAACATTAGGCTATATCTACACCTGTAACATTAGGCTATATCTACACCTGTAACATTAGGCTATATATACACCTGTAAGATTAGGCTATATCTACACCTGTAACATTAGGCTATATATACACTTGTAAGATTAGGTTATATCTATACCTGTAACATTAGGCTATATATATATACACCTGTAACATTAGGCTATATCTACACCTGTAACATTAGGCTATATATACACCTTAAGATTAGGCTATATCTACACCTGTAACATTAAGCTATATATACACCTGTAAGATTAGGCTATATCTATACCTGTAACATTAGGCTATATATACACCTGTAACATTAGGCTATATCTACACCTGTAACATTAGACTATATCTACACCTGTAACATTAGGCTATATCTACACCTGTAACATTAGACTATATCTACACCTGTAACATTAGGCTATATCTACACCTGTAACATTAGGCTATATATACACCTGTAAGATTAGGCTCTATCTACACCTGTAAGATTAGGTTAGATCTACACCCGTAATATTAGACTATATCTACACCTGTAACATTAGGCTATATCTACACCTTTATTGTACTAAAGGTTTTCAGCTTTAACTTCAAGTTATCTGTACGTTACAGGTTAGCTTCAAGTTATCTGTACGTTACAGGTTAGCTTCAAGTTATCTGTACGTTACAGGTTAGCTTCAAGTTATCTGTACGTTACAGGTTAACTTCAAGTTATCTGTACGTTACAGGTTAACTGGCATCCCGTGTTCTGGGGAATAGCAGTGCAGTACGTGTTCGCTTTGCTGATCATCAGAACACAGTGGGGCTTCTCAGCCTTCAACTACCTCGGAGACCGTGTCACAGAGATGCTGGCATACTCCAACGCTGGGGCAGCCTTCGTCTTCGGTGAAAAATACACTGACCACATCTTTGCTATGAAGGTGAGTGGATAGTGGTGGTGGTGGTGGTGGTTAAAAGGAAGGTGGTGGTGGTGGATGTTAGAAGGTGGTTGGCTGGATGGATGGATGGTCGATCGACTGTTTGATGATGGTGATGGTGATGATGATGATGATGATGATGATGATGATGATGATGATGATGATGATGATGATGATGATGATGATGATGATGATGATGATGATGATGATGATGATGACATCGACAGCAATAAATCTCGTTCGCTATAAATCTTCCAATTTTAAAGCAGAATACCAATGATTTTGCTGCTGACGTCGACATTGATGAAAATCACCGCCACAACAACGACAACAATAAAGCTAACAAACAGCGACATTGCAAACACCAACAATGCTACTGACAACTACAGCGATGACGACGACGACGGCGATTATGATTTTGCTGCTGCTGCAGCTGACATTGGCACAATCACTTCGACGACAAGAACGACTACAACGCTCTTACGATCATAATAATAATGCTGTTTCTTGCAGGCTTTACCAGTCATCGTGTACTTCAGTGCTCTGATCTCAGTGCTGTACTACTTGGGGGTGATGCAAGCTGTTATCAGTGTGGCTGGCAGGTTTCTGTCCTTTTGCCTCGACACTTCACCCACGGAATCCCTCAACTCCGCCGGAAACATTTTCCTAGGACAGGTCAGTTCAGCGAGGATGAATTATAGTCCCCTGTCACAGGGGAGTGGGGGGGGGGAGCGTATGGGGGAAGTCAGTTCAGTGATATGTGCCTCATTTTTAAAGCTGGACACGGTGGCTCCGTGTTTAAAAACATGTCAATACAGTTAAAGCATTGGATGTGTAAGCAATAATGTTGCAGGCAGTGGCTCCAAATTTCAGGGTTGACGGTTTGGAGCTCCGAAACAACTAGCATGCCTCTGATGCCCAGGCAAGTGTCCCCTACTCCCTGAGTTAGGCCTTGTATCGGCCAGCGCCTTGAGCAGCTCTTGTGCTGGAAAAGCGCTAGGTTAAAAACGGGTTTAACAAATTATATTGATACTTGAATTCTAGAGCAGAGGTCAATTCTTACTAGCACGTTCAAACTCCGTGGTGAACATTTTCTTAGGATCGGGCGTTTCAGCGACTCGTGTTTTCTTAGAGGGTCAGAGAAACCATGCTTGTTGAGTAGTAATCCATTACCATCTAGAATTCTTTTGTTTCTATAAATGTTGCACGGAATGACGAGTTATTGACTATTACTGGATCTAGCTTGCAATGCTGAAAACATAAATTCCCTTCTAGCTGCCAGAAAACAACAATTATTCTCCCTCTAAACTCTTCCAAAACACATTTTAAGAAATTCAGTTCAAGGTAGGTGTTTGGTTATAAATTGTTTACCCAATGGTGATGATGATGATGATGATGATGATGATGATGATGATGATGATGATGATGATGATGATGATGATGATGATGATGATGATGACGATGATGATGATGATCTCATGTAGACAGAGGCCCCACTGATGATCAGGCCTTTTATGGAACGGATGACGCGGTCGGAGTTGCATGCTGTCATGGTTGGAGGTTTCGCTACCGTGTCAGGGTCCGTTCTCGGAACCTACATCCTGTTTGGAGTGAGTTATTTCCCTTTTTGCCGCTTGTAACTTTAAAAAACGTCGTTGACAACAAATAATATATTTATTCCTGGACCAGTCTGGTTATGTTTTTCCCTCTTAGATAACTGGTAGACCTACGTCAACAGACTTTTCTTTAAATTCATGGGCGGGAGAGAGAGGACGGTTGGGGGAGGGGGGAAGGGATGGGGGGAGGCTCAATCTGGCTAAAAGAATTGTATTGATTTCCCAGGGGCCAATTGTTAAATGATATTAAAATGATGTATATTGAAATTGTTCTTCTTTCCTATGTAGAAGTAATGTGCTTATTAGTATACTTCTTCATCATCGCCTTCATCATTCTCCTTTTTATTATAATCTTGGTTATTATTGAAACGGTCATCATCATTATATTGATGATGATAATGATGATGATGATGATGATAATTGTCATTATTATTGTTGCTATTGTTTTTTGTTTTTGTCGTCCTCCTCATCATCATCATTGACATTATTATTATTATTATTATTATTATTATTATTATTATTATTATTATTATTATTATTATTATTATTATTATTATTATTACTATTACCATCATCATCATCATTATTATTATTAATTTTATTATTATTATTATTATTATTATCACTATTACCATCATCGTCATTATTATTATTATTATTTTGACAGGTTCGAGCCAGCTACCTTCTAGGGGCCTCTGTGATGGCTGCCCCTTGCTCTCTTGCTCTGTCCAAACTGACCTACCCTGAGACAGAAGAGAACAGGATCGATGCGAAAGAGGTGTACAAGCTATCAGCAGGGTAAAAGCACAGTTCGCTTTGAGTCTTATTTCATCGCTCAGAGTGGTTGCAAAATAACTCCCTATTGACAATTTTTGATTACTTTTAAAAATAGAATAAATTTACATCAAACAAAGCGGATCGTAAACCTTACTGTAGTAGAATTTTAGTGGTGATCGCTGATTTTACTCACTTTGAAGAGAGCAGCATGTAAAGACGCGTCGCTTGACGCTTTATCTTTTGTAACCTTATGCGTTCTCTTGTCTTATAGTTTCATCATACATCAGCGGAGTTCTCTCACAGCTCAAACCCGGCTTCGGGTTCATTTGTTTTTATTTATTTACTATTTATTTATTTGTTCATTATTTATTTATTTATTATCATCACCTCCTAGTTTATTACATGTTTTTAATAAAGATGCATAATTGATAGGAACGTGTATGAATGTCATAAATGTATTAAATGTGATATATTTTTAATAGAGTGGCTTGTATTTATTTTAACTTGTTGTGAATGTGAATTGGTGAGATGTATTTGTGATATGGAACTGTGATAGTCGTAGTATGAATGTGTTGTATGGATGAACTATGATAAGCTTAGTTCATGAACAGTGGTAGTTGCTTTCATTAATGTATTTATAACTGGATAAATATTTTATGTTTTTGCTAGATTACTAAAGGGTGATAAAAATGCTTGGTCGATTTAACACATTTGGCTTTAAAATGTACTTTCCTTTTTTTGTCAAATGATCTACGCATTTTGGGTAAATTCCTTATCTGAGGTAATAAAGTATGTTGTATTGTATTGTATCGTATCGTATCGTATCGTATCGTATCGTATCGTATCGTATTGTATTGTGTTGTGTTGTGTTGTGTTGTGTTGTGTTGTGTTGGTTCATAGAAAATTGAAACTCACGCGAGTGGAGTGTACCAACCACATTTTTTTAAAAATTGTTGGCGGGGTATTCTTTGTGAATTTCCGATCCCATCGGTCCCCACTTATACAGCGCACAATTCCATGCCACACAGACATGCTCAGGAACAGAAAAATATGTCAGTTACTGCCCCTGAACAAAGGTAGATCTGGAGTTTCCGGCGAAAAGACCGCACGGTTGTTGAAGAATTGAATAACCTGTGACATGGTATTCCAAAAGGGTATATGCTGCGTTTGTAAATGTATTAAGTAGGCTTAGTGTGGTAGATCATAGGATCAACCAACTGGCTCGTGTATAGGCCTGCCACTGTTCTGTAAAAACACTGTCTGACCTGGACTGTCCTCAGCACAGCCAACAACATCATCGAGGCGGCGTCATCAGGAGCGTCATTGTCAATCAAGCTTGTGGCCAACGTTGCCGTCAACGTCATGGCCTTCCTCGCCATCTTGGAATTTCTCAACGCCACCCTCATCTGGCTCGGTGACCGCGTGGGCGTGGATGGGCTCAGCTTTCAGGTATTAAGATATAAGGGGTGGACTTTGGTGCTCTCTACATTAGAATGAAAATGACAAGATTATCTCCCGTCCAAATGTCGCTCGGTGTTGGTGGACCTAGCTGTCCCTTCTCCCTTGTTTACATCCCACACCTACAGCAGGGTGAGAGGATTATTTCCAGTCAAACACACACACATACACACACACACACACACACACACACCCACACACACACACACACACACACACACACAAAATCATAGGCTCTTTCGCCATTTTGGTTTTTTTCAACATCCACATCATCTATTATTGTTATTATTATTTTTTTATTTTTATATAGCGCTTTTTCAGCTCAAGAGCTGCTTAAGGCGCTGGCCGATACAGGATCTAACTCAAGCCGCCCGAGGCGCTCTCTTGCTGCCTTAGGCGACCAGATTGACGCTCAGACGACTGAGCACAATCCTATGCTCACCAGGGATGGGGGGTGGGGGGAGGGGAAAGGGAAAACTATACACTGAAACAACCATCAGACTAATAGCAACAATAAGATGGCCAGTGCTCACAGCCAATGTTTATGTCCGGGCCACCTGGAATCGAACCCGCAACCTTTATAACACGAACCCGCAGTTCTACACAAACATTTGGTACCGCTTGAAAATATTTTTCTAATCTCGCTTTAAAATTTAAAGAAAAAAAAATTGGAACCAATTATCCAAGGCAAGACAAAGACCATTAACAGTTCTGCTAGTCCTCACCTTTCGCTCTCAATATAATGATTGCGCGTGTTTCATTTCGGTTGGCCATTTCAATATCCGATTTGATATCGAATTATAGGTTACAGTGTGGTTTGCTCTGTGGGTTCGGGAATTAAATAGAATAGACCCAACGTTTCCCGGCGTGTCGTAAGAGGCGATTAACAGGGGTGATGTTAGCACGGCATCACTTGGCGAAAGTCTTCTACACAGAAGTCACCGGCCAGGGCGGAGGAACCTCACGTTACTACAGGTTCAACGACCACGTGCTCAGGGCCAAAGCGAGCCACACTGTTTTCGTGAATTTCGGCTGTGGCCAACAGCCTGGAGAGGATTGGGCACCGCCAGGTCTTTTTTGCCCAAGACACACTACATGATGAAACTATCCACTAATTCCAAACCGGATCGGTCATCGCCCGGCACAAGGACCGCGCCTTCCGTTGGCCACCATGACGGAGGTGATAAGTATGCTACTGATGGACAAATTAGCAAGATCCGCACGAGAAACATCGTCATAGGAACCTGGAATGTCAGGACCCTAACTGCGGAAGGAAAATTAGAAGAACTGGCCCACGAGCTGGACCACTATCGATGGAACGTTCTAGGTATCAGGGAACTGCGTTGGAAAGGCCTAGGTGAAACAACGACAGATAAAGGCCACAAGCTCTATTTCAGCGGTAGAGATGACAGGCACGAACACGGCGTTGGATTCTTGGTCCACAAGAACATTCTAGCCACTGTCATGGGTTGCCGCCCAGTCTCTAGTAGACTCATTACCATCCGTCTGAGAGCAGCCCCTTTCAACATCACCATCATCCAGGCCTATGCCCTAACATCAGACTATGGCGCCAGCGAAGTGGGGGATTTTTATGAAAATCTAAAGGCGGTCCTTGACCAAGTGCCGAAGAAGGACATATTCATAGTGCAAGGCGACTGGAATGCCAAGATTGGCCAAGATGCGCACCACAACTGGGGAGACACATGTGGACCCCACTGCAACAACGAGACAAATGACAGGGGTCTGAGACTCTTGGAGTTTGCCAGAAACAACAATTTGGTACTGGCAAACACGCTTGGTCTCCACAAAAACTCCAGACGATGGACATGGCACAGTCCCGGCGGGGAGCATCCCAACCAGATCGACTACATCATGGTCAAGAAACGCTTCAGATCAAGCATCAACATTGGCAGGACACGCACTTTTCCCGGAGCAGACATCGGAAGTGACCACGATCTCGTGATGATGTCTTTCCGGCTCCACTTGAAGAGAATAAATACAGCAAAGTGCACTAGACTGAAGTTCGACCCTGACAAACTGCAAGACCCGGAGGTGGCAGAACTATGTCAGGTCACAATTGGAGGGAAATTTGCACCACTGCTCATTTTGGGGGCTGGTGAAGTAGATGTCAACACCATGACCACCACCTTCAACTCAGCTGTGACAGATGCCGCCACTGAGATCCTTGGTAAGCACCGACCAAAGAAGAAGCCGTGGATCACACCTGAACTTTTGGATCTGTGTGATAAACGAAGAGAGAAAAAGAAGAAAAAGAACACCTCACAGGGAGCTGATGTCTACCGAAAAATCAACAATGACATCCGAAAAGGCATGCGCACAGCAAAGGAGAACTGAATAGAAGATCAATGCCAGGAAATAGAGAACAGTCTGAACAAGAACAACAGCAAGAAGGCCTACCAGACTGTGAAGCGGCTGACAAGTGTTAAACAGCCCAAAGTCTCCACGATCCAAAGCAAGTCTGGCATATGCCTTACAGAAGAACAAGAAGTCTTGGACAGATGGACAGAGTACTGCTCTGACCTTTACAACCATACACCAAATGGAGACCCATCAGTTCTAGCATGTCCCGAGAACAGAGAAGAAGAAGAAATCCTCCCAATTCTCCGGGAAGAAGTTGAGGCAGCAGTGCAATCGCTGAAGAAAGGGAAGTCAGTGGGAGTGGACAACATACCCGCCGAACTGCTACAAGCAGGAGGAGAAGCGATGGTTGATGCCCTCGCCATTATCTATAACAAGATCTGGCAGAGTGGGAGTAGCCTCGTCCATGGATCCAGTCGCTTGTCATCACTCTTCCAAAAAAAAGTAACCTTCAGGAGTGTGAAAATTAACGCACCATCAGCCTCATCAGCCATCCCAGCAAGGTCCTCCTGAAAATAAAACTCAACAGGTTGAAACCCCAAACTGAACAAATCATAGCTGAAGAACAAGCAGGAATCAGGGCAGGGCGAAGTACCACTGAACAGATTTTCAACTTCAGAATAATCTGTGAGAAATACCTACAGCACCAACAACATCTATATCATGTGTTCATAGACTTCAAGAAGGCGTTTGACCGAGTCTGGCATGCAGCTCTATGGGCAACAATGAAAGTGTACAACATCAGCCCTAAAATTATTGAAGTCATCAAAAGCCTGTATGACAAGGCTACCAGTGCAGTCCTCCATAACAGCGTCATCGGGAACTGGTTCAAAACAACAATCGGTGTGTGTCAGGGATGTCTACTCTCTCCAACACTCTTCAACATCTTCCTAGGGCGCATCATGTCAGATGCTTTTGCATATCACGAAGGCACAGTCAGCATAGGGGGTAGAGCAATCTCCAATCTTCGTTTTGCGGATGATCTTGATGGATTGGCTGGAGAGGAACAAGAACTTGAACTTGAACAGCTGGTACAGAGGCTTGACACCACCTCCAGAGCTTATGGAAAGGAAATAAGTGCAGAAAAGACCAAAATGATGACCAGCAACACCAATGGCATCAACACGGACATCAAAGTCCAAGGCCAATCCCTCAACACAGTGCATAGCTTAAAATATTTGGGAGCCATTGTGTCAGACAATGGGTCCCGTCAGGAAGTCCTCTCCAGAATCGCACAAACAACTGCTGCCCTGACAAGGTTGAAGCCCATTTGGAAAGACAGGACCATCAGTCTACATTCCAAAGTAAGACTGCTGCGCTCCCTTGTCATCTCCATCTTCCTATATGCTTGCGAAGCATGGACCCTCACAGCAGATCTACAACGAAGAATACAAAGCATGGAGATGAGGTGCTACAGAAGACTTCTGGGCATTTCCTATACCCAACACATCACCAACGACGAAGTCCGACAGACCATCACACAAGCCATTGGACAACACGATGATCTGCTCACAGTGGTGAAGAAACGGAAACTCCGATGGTATGGCCACGTCACCAGATCATCAGGCCTTGCAAAGACCATTCTGCAAGGCACAGTGCAAGGAGGTAGAAGAAGAGGGAGACCGAAAAAGAGGTGGGATGACAACATTTGAGAATGGACTGGTTTGACACTGAGCGAAGCCATCAGGGCTGCTGAGGACAGAGAAAGATGGAGTATGCTGGTTAAACGATCATCTGTGGTGCCCCTACGACCTCCGGGTTACGGGACATGATAGGATAGGATAGGATAGATGTGGTTGAAAGGTAACTCCCTATTCACAAGTGCTCATAACAGCATTTGCCTGAAACAAAATAAATTGTGATTTTTACAGTTGTAGAATTTAATGGCTTTCTGTTTCCTCTGACGGCGACGAGACAGTCAATGATGGTCCGTCAATTGACACAGCGTGAGCGAGCTCAGCTGACGTAAGAAGACTATGCGACAGACGACGGGCTATTAATTTTTTTTTATTTTTTTTTTTTTGTTGTTGTTGTTGCAGTTTATTATCCATTTCAATCGGGAAACTCTGGGCCGCCCTCACCTGGTAAAGGCGTAGTCGCAGCCTGTAGCGCGCCCAAACCCAACCTACCTAACATTTATTTGTGATTTTTGAAATTTTGCTGGGTGAGCAAACCGAAGTACCCGGAGAAAACCCCCGAGACGTTGCCCGAGTCGAAAGTAAATAATAATATTCGGAGAAACATAACGCCCAGATGCTGAATCGAACCCACACCTGTCAGGCGCCATTGGTTTCTGGCTTGTGGACAAGGCAAGTTAGTCCCGCCTTAGCCCACTTGACCACAACGCTCAAGGGTCTGCTCTTGTAGCTGTGAGATGAAATTAGATATAAGCAATTACATTCCACAGCTGTAAGGATGACAATACTGTTTTAGTGTGTTTTTGTTTCTTTTCGTGCAAATGCGTTACTATTGACAAAAGTTATCAGCAATGCTTCTTAGGGAGTTACTTTTCAACCAGCCTGTAATATTTGATCTTCTCGCCAGTTCCTCTGTTCCTACCTGTTCTACCCGATCACCTTCCTGATGGGGGTGGATGAGGCGGACTGCCGGAGGGTTGCTCAGCTCATCGGCTACAAGGTGTTCACCAACGAGTTCGTGGCTTACATCCAGATGGGCGAGCTACTGAAGAACACGCACCAGTACGATAACTACACCTCCACTTTCGGTATCAACGGGACTGTCATCCACGATGGTCTGGACATCATCTTGCCCTATTGGAACAACACTGTATTGGAAGGTGGAATATTATCGGTGAGTTCATTGTTATATAGGCCTATCTGTTGAAGGTGGGCTTGTAGCACGATTGATAGAGTGCTGGTGTTTTACGCCGAAAGTTGCGGGTTCGGACCTCGCATGTGAGGAATTTACATGATTTATTTACCGGTTCCCTCCCACCCTTCCATAATGGAATTGGATGAGTCCAGTCAATCTACATTTTAAAAAAAAGATTAAAAAATTGATTTCTCTTCTGGCTTCTGTAATAACGATCTCTTCAGATCGCTTTGAGTTCCATTGAAGAGAAAGCGTGTGATAGCATCATGTAGTAGTAGTAGTAGTAGTAGTAGTAGTAGTAGTAGTAGTAGTAGTAGTAGTAGTAGTAGTAGTAGTAGTAGTAGTAGTAGTAGTAGTAGTAGTACATTTACATTTCTTTGACCTCATGGCGCAGTGGATTAGTCGCCGGTTTCCTATGAGGAAGGGCGCGAGTTCGAATCCCGAAAGGGACGAACTTCTGTGACTTAGTTAGGTAGGAGATTTTTCAGGACAGCGAGAGGTTTTTCCTGTGTCCTCCCTCCCTTCATTAACAGTATTGGATGCAGCCAATCATTGGATTGCATTCCTGTCATCTACAAGCGGTCACAAAACTTTAGACATAACTTTGTAGCAACCGCCCTGCCTGGATTTGAGTGATAGTGTGTTTGTTGTGTATATGACAGAGGGTGTGTGTATATGATGTGAGCTAGTATGTGGTTACAGATCGCCGTGTCCTCAGTCTGATTTAGGAGTAAGGCCCTTATAGCATCCATCATCATCATCATCATCATCATCGTCATCGTCATCATCATCATCATCATCATCATCGTCATCATCATCATCATCGTCATCATCATCATCATCGTCATCGTCACCATTATTATTATTATTATTATTATTATTATTATTATTATTATTATTATTATTATTATTATTATTATGTCCCATATTATCCCACGTCGTAGCTCAGCGGCAGAGCGTTCGCTTGGCGCACGAATGACCCAAGTTTGAATCCCGTGATGGGCAAGCTACGAGCGGCCATTTTTCCCTGTCCATCCTAGCTGCGTGGTTGCTCTGGTGGTCCAGTATTGGTTTAGTTACAATACAATACAATACAATATTACTTTATTGTCTGATGTTCATCACATACAGAAATGTGTTTTTGGCTCGTCGTCCGCAAGAAGCATGCAATATATCCATTGTATATACACAACTAGCAGAGACACATTCATTTCGAATGACACAGCAGCAACCTTAAATTCCAATCAAATACAGACATTCACAACCTAAATTCCACATCACTAATAACTAATAATTTTACATTCATGCAGAAAAAGCACACGCACACACACCCACACACAAAATAACCTAATGACAGCACAAGTTAAGTGTTGTCTTAAACTATACATATCACGGCCTAAACATGATTATAATGGCAGTGCTTAAAAGGTAGAGGCATGACTAGAACATTCTACATTTACCTATACATAGACAGTCAACAATCAATTACATAATACAATGCAGTAAAAACATGCTTAGAACATTAGAATTTTTTAAATAAAAAAGAAACACAGCAAAGACACAACTGACAAGGTTACCTATCTCATAACTAGATTACATAAAGAGTACCATAACAATGGTTAGGATCATTAAAATAACAAATTATATATTATGTGACTAGAACAAGTTCAATCTACTAATTAAGAATGTCATAACTCAGCAAATTACATCCAAGCAATCATAACAATTATGATGATCCACCCCCCTCACTAATCCCCCACTCCCACCCCCACATTTTACAATGGCACACCCTATTCTTTCCACCCACCACCAATCCATACCCACACTCACAACTAAAAGTTGTACATTAATTTAGATGCTGGATAATTGGGCTTTGGAATTCAAAAGTGAAACTGCTTGGGGGATGAAGGATCTTTTAAACTTGTTTTTCTTAGCCATTGGTACAACATACCGGCGACCTGAGGGGAGGGATTGAAACTCTGAAAACAAAGGGTGAGATTTGTCTGAAAGAATGCGACTTGTTTTCCTGCGCACTGCTCTATGATATAGCTCTTCTAGGGGTTGTTGAACACTGCCTATGATCTTCCCTGCTAAGCAGACCACACGGGCAAGTTTAGAATGATCTTTAACTCCTATGCTTCCAAACCAGCATACTATGTTGTATGTCAGTATGCTCTCAATGAGGCTCCGGTAAGCTGTGCCTAGTGTTTTTGTGCTGACATTGAATGATTTTAGTTTCCTTAGCAAATACAGGCGTTGTTGTGCTCGTTTGTAGATAAAATCTACATTAGAACTGAAAGTTAGCTTAGTATCAAGTACTGTACCAAGGTATTTGAATGTTTCTGTTACCTCAACAGCTTCATTAGCAATTACAATTGGGACAAATTTAGCTTCAGATTTCCTTTCATCAAAAACCAACTCTTTGGTTTTCTTTACATTAAGCTCTAAGTAACTCTCTGTACACCATGTGGCTAGAGTGTGAATGTTTGCATAGTAGCTTGCTAGTGAGTCTTCATCATGTAGCAGTCCAAAAAGTGCCATGTCATCTCCCCCCCCTCCCACCCTCCCCCCCCACCCTCCCCCCCCCCCCCCCCCCATCTTTCCTGGAATGGGAAGCCCCGTCTGCGATATCGCCAATGGGGGGCGTGGACGTGAAACTTGTACGTTCATTCTTCCCATTTTATGATTATGTCCCATGCCCATCCTCTTGATGCTCTTGTCCACTTCTCTCCTTCATTGAAATCTCAAACTAGCCCACTGGGATGTGCTCTTTTCAGCCCAGATCAGAAGTGATAGCCACCTACTCTCTGTGCGGCTTTGCCAATCTCGGGTCTATGGGGATTCAGCTTGGTGGCCTTGGTGCTATGGCTCCTTCCAGGAGGTCAGACCTCAGTCGAATCGTCTTACGGGCTATGATCACTGGATGTGTCGTCTGCTTCACCACTGCCTGCATTGCTGGTAACACATTCTTTTCATTTAAATATTTGTCTTTATGATTTATTTTTTAAAAATAGAAAGCCTACATTGCTGGTTACAAATTTTCATTGAAATAGTTTTATTCTCAATTTTTTTTTTCTATAAAATGTAGTTTTTGAGTCTTTTTTTCCTTCTAAAAAATTTTTTAGCTTTGGGAGATTTAGCTGGGCAGTGCCGTGACCCTTCTTCTCGTTGAGTTGGTCGGTCAGCTAGCTATACATGTAACTGTGTATGATCACTATGACTGTTGACCACCTTTCTATCTTAATTATTTTCCTTTCTTCATGTCTTCATTCCTTCCTTCCTTCCTTCCTTCCTATCATTTTCTTGTGTGTATTACTAAAATATACACACATGTACAATTTGGCCTGGTGATCCAGTTGGCTGGGCGCTGGTTTTCTATGCCGAAGGTCTCGGGTTCCAAACCCGCAAGGGATAAACTTATGCGGCTTATAGGTACTGAGGTTTTTGTCAGGTCACCGAGGGTTTTCTCTAGGTGCTCGGGTTTCCTCGCTACCCTCGAAAATGGCACCGGATGCAGTCAATCTGCATTTTAAATTTTAAAATTGATTTTTTTTTCCTTCTCCTGCGCATCTTGTATGATGATGATGGTGAGGATGATGTTAATGATAATGATGATGATGATGATGATGATGATGATGACGACGATGATGAGGAGGAGGAGGATGACGACGACGATGATGATGACGACGACGATGATGATGACGACGACGACGATGATGATGATGATGATGATGATGATGATGATGATGATGATGATGATGATGATGATGATGATGATGATGATGAAAACACTTTTGTTTTTTGACTTTGCAGGTTTGTTTTTCGACGATAATCAGTAACTGATATGGGAATCTCAAAAACGTCCAAAGATTGGCTTTGGCCATGGCGACCATCAAAATGGACCCCAAGAAAGTTCCAATCTAACCTCCCAAAGCATGACAGTTTTGAAACGTCTGCTCAGGAATCCACATTTTCTGTGGAACTGGCTTCATCAAATTCATGTGTGTCGCTATCTGCAAACTAAACCTTCAACAAAAATTACCTGTTACGTGGAATTTATTCTATCGGCTGTATAACAAAACTTTGTCCCTAAAATGCAAACTAAACTGTTTGGTGTATTATTATTATTATTATTATTATTATTATTATTATTATTATTATTATTATTATTATTATTATTATTATTATTATTATTATTATTATTATCAACGTTTAACTACTTAATAAGATTTTCCTTACTTTCGACCGTTCACCGAAATCTTGTTTTCCAACAGGACAGACAACTGAAAACATCCTCAGTTCACCTCTGAAAACGGGTGTTTGCTCCCTTAAAGTCACACGGTAAACATGATCAATGTCATCACAGGCGCCCGTTTCTGAATGTGAGAGATGCCGAAGCCTATAGAAACATAGTAGAGACAGACAGACAGACAGACAGACAGACAGACAGACAGACAGACAGAGAGAGAGAGAGAGAGAGAGAGAGAGAGAGAGAGAGAGAGAGAGAGAGAGAGAGAGAGAGAGAGAGAGACGCCTTCGATTCAAGATAATTTATTGCCATGTGAATAGGCCTACTACACAAGGAATGCATTTGGTCAACGCTGCAGCACCACACACAAAAGCACACATAAAACACAGTGAACAAGCTGACAGCAAATCCCAATAAAAGGGTAAGAAGATAAAAAGTCATAAAACAGATGAACTGTACAAAATGGCAAATATATAGTTGCTAGTCGATGTAGAGACGCTTGCATATCCAGAAACGGGCATCTGTTATTTTCAATTGCCAGTGTCCTGTTCCATTTTCGCTAAATCCCATTCTATTACTGTTACATGCTATATTTTAAATAAACGTAGGCCTACTACTACGTATTTCACTGTATCGTCACTGTACGGGAAATTGGCAAATATTGACTAGGCTTATTATTCCGACGTGTGATAGCAAAGCATAGCAACATCTCACGATGAGAGATATCTTCCGTGTGAATTCTGAATGTCAGGTGTTCTTAGATTGCGAGACTGAGACTAGTAAATCATCAAACACAAGCAAAAGATGGTTCAACTAGACACAAAATGTCCAGTCTTCATCTTGAATTTACTTTGTTTTGTCATCAGACGAAGCCTCTCTTTCAGTGGTGATTGTAAGACCCTTCTGTTTCAGTTTGACTTCAGTATTTTATTTATAGTGTATTCACACAATGGTTATTTTAGACACACTCGCGTTTCCCCCCCCCCCTTCCCTCCCCCCTCATCTCCCGCCTCCTTTACCTACCACCCCGTCCTTCCCCTACAATCGCTCGCAATGACAAAGGCATCTAAAAACACCTTAATTTTGTTTTGTTTGTTTGTTTGTTTGTTTAAAAATACGTTGTAACTTTGTATGCCTATGTTTGAGGTAAAAAGGTTAAGGTGTTCTCGTAAGCTTTCTTTCGGTCGTTGGAGGGGAGTGGGTGTGAGGAGGGAGAGAGAGACATTTGGGACCTCCATTTCCTCTAGTCCAGCTTAGTGAGGGCGGTGCCTCTCTAGCTGTTGTCCCTCGCTGCTTTACCTTGCTAAGTTCTAAACAGACCCAGGTACCCATTCCCAGCTGGATGGACTGAGGTGGGTCTTGCTTGAGCTTGTTTTATTCTTTATGTCGTTTGGTGGAAATGGCCTTCTCAGTAGGGTCACTCAACCAAGGAAGATTACCATACTAACCTCTCTCGACGTTTCTTAACATGAAACATTTTGAGACCAAACCATTACGCCAACATACGCCACCACGTTTAACGTGTCAGTGAATATAATACGAATACTAAATCTATTGCAATACATTTCACTGGACAGTCACTGGTCCTGATAGGTATTAAGCTATATTCCATGGTACTTTATCATCAACATTACTATTTTGATGTGACAGCTGCAGTTTTATGAATATATAAGCTTTTACAAAATATTTTTATTGTTGAATTTAGTGTTATGCTACTTTCTAATGTATATCTTTGATATTGTATAAATATGTTCCTTAAAATTGTATACTAAAGTTGGATTTTTATAGATCTGATTTTGTTTATTTGTTTGTTTGTTTGTTTGTTTTTTCAAAAATTGACTACAAAATGGCCGCTGTATGGTCGCTATCGAGTTCTCTCCCCTCCCTTTTAATCTTGTAAATGGACAGGTTTCCTTTGTCCAGATGGCTATTCTTTCAGGTATAGCAATAATGAAAAACAAACTGGATACATACACTACATCAATGCTAATCTGTACAAAAACAATACATTGCAAGTTTTTAGAGCTAAACACTTCATCAGGCAGCCAACACACAACACCAAAACCAACATTCTAAGAAATGGACGAGATTACGTTATTTAGAAAGGAGATCTACAACTAAGAATACAAAGCATGGAGATGAGGTGCTACAGAAGACTTCTGGGCATTTCCTATACCCAACACATCACCAACGACGAAGTCCGACAGACCATCACACAAGCCATTGGACAACATGATGACCTGCTCACAGTGGTGAAGAAACGGAAACTCCGATGGTATGGCCACGTCACCAGATCATCAGGCCTTGCAAAGACCATTCTGCAAGGCACAGTGCAAGGAGGTAGAAGAAAAGGGATACCGAAAAAGAGGTAGGAGGACAATATTCGAGAATGGACTGGTTTGACACTGAGCGAAGCTATCAGGGCTGCTGAGGACAGAGAAAGATGGAGTATGCTGGTTAAACGATCATCTGTGGTGCCCCTTCGACCTCCGGGTTGCGGGACAGGATAGGATAGGATAGGAACTCGTACGTTTAAGAGAGGAAATGACTTTTATAACTGAAGGAAGAATTTTAAAACTGGAAGGCAAGACATAGAAGAATACAAGGAAATCAGTTTTAGGCCTATATATCATACTATTATGGTGATCGATGTTCTATGTTATGCATAAAAGACAATCTTTTAAAGTGAACCGAGCGATTATTTTTGTATATATGTATTTATCCACGTCTGTTCAAATAATTAAAGTAAATATGTGCGTCGTTATGCGTGTAAGCTTATGTGCGTGCGTTCGCGCACGTCTGTATGCCAACAATAAAACGCATCACACGTGCACAAAAACAGAAGTACGCGTCGCTAAATTCATTCCATGTATTTTAAGTAAAGATTTAAGAGAGACAGATAGAGGTTAGTTAGTAATTCATTGCGTACAGGGTCCAGCGGACTGCAAAGAGCCGAATCAGGACCACAAAATCAAGACCACAACTTCGCTGAAAGAGGTCTCACCCTTAATCTGCATAAAAGATCTGCCGAAACAACCCTAGTGGTAACACTGAAGGCAATCCACCAGCCGGTCACTTTACAACAGGATACAGACATCCCACGCAGGGGACGCTGAGGCTATACTCTAATTTATCAAACAAAAACAAAATAGAATACAAACATCATTATAAAATATCAAAAAAACACATACATTTACATTGCCTGCATTGCCAAATAATAACATCATAGGAAGCCCCAGTGACCATTTGGCAGAAAGCGTCCAATATTCCCAAAAGCAAGAGGTGGGATGACAACATTCGAGAATGGACTGGTTTGACACTGAGCAAAACAATCAGGGTTGCTGAGGACAGGTGTGACATCGTCAAAGTTCCTAGTATTTTATTTGGGCTGGGAGCGACTGGGAGCATTCTGATTGGTCGACACATTACAAAATTCTACGCATGCGCACAGTGCTATCGTAGTCTTAGTAAGGATTAGAGTTATGGTTAGGGTTAGAGTTAGGGAAAGGGGTTAGGGTTTAGGGTTTAGGGTTACGACGCCTAAGAACATCGTGAAAAAACCGGCCGGCTTGACCTGGCGCATGCGCAAAGGCGCCCGGCTAAAGTAAGACACCCGAAACTTTGAGGACGTGACACAGAGAAAGATGGTGTTCGCTGGTTAAACGATCATCTGTGGTGCCCCTACGACCTTCGAGTTACGGGATAGGATAGGATATGATATAGAATTCCCAAGCTGATCCAAGAGACCTCACACACAAATGGAGTTTTGTCCCGGAAGAGTTTTCAAGAAAAAAGTTAGGTGACTGGTCTAGCGAAGAAGAAGATAGTATAGTAGATTGATAGAATGGAATAGGAATAAGAAAGAACAAAAGGAGAAAGACAGCGACAGTGGGAATTTAAAGCACTACATTTGCAGAAAGTGTGGATACTATTTATACTGAAACCCCAGGTACCCCCACGAGGCGGAGGGGTGGGTGGGTGGAGGGGGGGGGGGGGACAGATAGAGGTAGAGAGAAAGAGAAGGGAGGGAGGAGGTGGGGGGGGGGGCGACAAAACAACTTTCGAAAAGCCTGGTTGTAGGTTTCCCTTGATGTTGTTGCTGATGTTGTTGTTGTTGTTGATGATGATGATGATGATGATGATGATGATGATGATGATGATGATGATGATGATGATGATGATGACGAGAACGACGACGACACAGATGCAGAGTTCATGACCTATACAGGCCTATTGGAACTCTGATCCTGATATGTGCATCTCTGATATAGGCTTATGTATGCATTGTGGGACATTATTTTGGGCAGATTCTGTCATGCAGCAGTTCACTGGATATTGTGAACAAGCGGGCTGTCAGGTGTTCCAGGTAATCGATCGCTGGTGTGAAGTAGCGTTGCTGTACGTTAATTCAAGAATCGTTCTGCACTGCAAGGAGCGGAACAGGACTGGTAGAAAGAGATTCTGCGGAATAAATGATGAATTAATGACAGTGCAGTTCGGTTGATCGAGCTTGGCCACTTGGATGTAGGTCTACCAAGTACGTATCAATGAAGGAATGAAAATGTATCAAGCGCATACACATTTCCACACAAAACGCACGATCACAGTAGATCTACCTAATAGTTCAGGAATTCCGGTAACCTTCGGTCGTTGGGGAGAGGCGGTTGGGATCTTCCTTTTCTCTGGGCCAGCGTTAATGATGGCGGTGCCCATCGACTACTGCTGTCTCTGGCTATCTCTCTCTTTCCATCTCCCTCTCTCTCTCTCTCTCTCTCTCTCTCTCTCTCTCTCTCTCTCTCTCTGCCTCTCTGCGTTACCTGCTCCGGTCCTTACCAGGCCCAGGTCCCTACCCAATCAAACTGCGTTGCAGAGACTGCCGAGGCTGACGTCATCTCTCCACAATCTCTGCCGCTGGTTACAAACAGATGGCAGGTTTTATTGAAGTATTACGTAATCACTTCTCCCTCTCTCTTCCCGAACTGAAAAAGAAGGGGAGACTGTAGGTCCAACTACGCTACGTCACCCGACGTAATAGGTAGGCTACGAACATTGAGGTTTAACGTCCACACCCACCATTGGCGATATAGCAGACGGGGATAACCATCCCAGGGAAAGAGGGGTAGGGACCTGAATCAACACTGAACCACCAAAGCAATCATACTGCTACAATGGACAGTGAAAATGGCCACCACGGGATTCGAACCTGGATCATCGGTGTGCCAGGCGAACGCTCTACCAATTGCGCTACGGCGGTGGAACCGGTAGGCTACTCGACAAGCGGCAGAGATGATGGCAAAGAGTTTATTAACTATTTGATGATGGGGAGGTGACGTAAGACTCGGCCGTTTCTTTCACGCGATGTGCTACCCTTCATGGGGTAGACTGAGCTGTGTGGGTCCCCCCCCCCCTCATTATTTGTGTCTGTAGTGTTGTGGCTTCCTTCCAAGTATGGTTACCCATCCAAGCATACTAATCGCGCTCGGTGTGTTAATTATGTAGGCCTACAACAACTACTGACCTATATTAGTATCCATTATGGAAACAGGGTCTATGGGCCCTACCAAGTAACTATAGGTAGTATTGGCCAGGTAATTCTAGTTTTTGCGGACTGTCCTCTTGAGGCCAGTGTATTCAGTTTGTGGCCGTGCAAATTTACTGTAGTTAGGCTACACAAACGTTGAGAGTCGGATCAAGTTGGGGGTGAGGTATCTGTGGGAGAAAATGTCTTTACGAGTTGGCTTATATCCACAGGAGCACTGCTCAAGGCAAAGAAAGGTCCATGGCTCAAGATGTCTATCTCAAAATGATCGCGGAAGTGGAGCAAACAAAAAATTCTTCCTAATTGCACCTATAAAGTGGAGGGAAAAAAATGTTTTCATTGGGTATAATATGATGATGATAATGATAATGATGATGACGATGGTGGTGGTGGTAGGAAGAACGATGGAAGAAGAAGATGATGATGATGATGATGATGGGGGTACTGGGATGGAGAGGGGGCAACTATGGGAGAAGGTTTCTGTTTAGTCCTAGTCTATCCTAGCAGGAGACTTCCCCAAATTACGTACGCTACTTAAATGCTCTGTCAAAGAAAGTGAAGGCCTCGTCTAGTCTCAGCTACGCTTTAAGGACTCGGGTGTTCATACTACCGGGCATTTCTTAGTACCAGTTCACAGTATTCAGACTTCGGCAAATGACAAGGAAAATGCAAATGAACACAACCCAGTTATAACTAGGCCTAGCTGCTGCATGCTGGCGAACGTAGGCGCAAACACGAGAAGCAGCTAGCGAAGAGCACACGCAGACAACATACGTAGAAAGTTCTACATAATCAACAACAACATTGGCGTCCCGTCCTCCAGGATTTTACCTTGACCTACTCGAATAGAGGAATTTATAGAGCCGAGAGAGAGAATGCCGCTGTTACACCTTCTCACATACATGCATGTGCAGGATTTTCTCTTTCACTCACTTCAATGAGGACTACTTTGTTAATTATCGTATGTTTGACAGTCACGACTGTGTATAAATCATCTGCTGGACTGCATAAACTGTGTCAGTGCAAGGACTAGACGTGATTTCGCAATAATTGTGATCGAACTGTGATGTGCATTGTGACAGACCGGAGCCGAGCGTACAACAGGATACACTGCCCTTGAGGATAAGCCTACGCAAAACAACACACTTCATTTGGGAATATTTGTTATAAATCTCGCGGCGGTTTGTTCGTGTGTCAGTCATCTGAAATATGTAATAAGTTTAATAGTAGCGCGAGCGTGTGATAATATTATACAAATAACTCGAAAAGTTGGCTCAGTCATCATTTCAGGTCACTTTGACTTTCTGAAACTTCAATTTTCCTGGTTTCTCTACTTGCGTTTCTGTGCAATACACAGAAATGTCACTACACCGCATGAACTCGGTAAGTATGAAATAAACAAATTGTATCTATAGATTCTTTCTTAAGAGTTTTATGCAAGAAAATACAATTTATTGAGGAAAATTCAGTGAAGTCTTCAGGCTAACATTAATACAGATGTTTGTAAA
Source organism: Oncomelania hupensis (assembly GCA_036898135.1). Taxonomy (NCBI): domain Eukaryota; kingdom Metazoa; phylum Mollusca; class Gastropoda; order Littorinimorpha; family Pomatiopsidae; genus Oncomelania; species Oncomelania hupensis. Next base: position 163,598,656 of record CM072511.1, read on the forward strand.
CTTTAGGTCTCAGCAGCTATAATTATTACCACATTGGTGCCACCGCTTGATCTAAAGTTTATTTCTATCGGAATACGCCACTTAGTTTTGAACAATTTATACATCTGTTGAGTAGTTTTTAAAATCTGAACTGAGAGAAGGAAAAGTAACCATCGGAATCAAAAGTAGTCAGAACTTGACAGTATCCCTCCTTCTCCAACATCCGGGATATTTTTTCCATAACCTTTTGTGCTTTCGTCATCAGTTGTAGTGCACTGTCTACAATGCTGTGTTGTTGACTACTTTTCCTCCCCTAATGTGGTTGTCATTTTACTAATTTTATGGCTTCCAATTCCAACATTTACGGCTTGCCAGCGATCGAGGTGTGTTTTGTTCAAAATGATTGTTTGCTCGGTGTTTTTTGGGCCAGCCACTGTGCGTGGAACATGATTTGATCGGATGCTTTTTTCGTGTGTGCAGAATGATACCTCGGGCACCACCCGACTTCTTCGGATCAAAGTCGTCGAAGGTGTGAATCTTGCAAAGAAGGACATATTCGGAGCAAGGTACGTTTTCATCGAACAGTTTTTTTGTTTAAGATTGCCCTACCTGTCACCCGTCTCTGTGTTTTTCAGGGCATTCTCAGCTTTTATCGCAAATCAATTGTGCTTATGGCAGGTAAAAAATAGTATTCAGCTGTCATGCTCTTATGTGTCAACTAGCCTAACCTAGATAAAACTGTCCCTCGTGCCCTCACAATGAATTAGGAAATAGTATTGCTCACTTCTCAGCTCAGCAGTGAACATTTTTATCACGTTCTTTATCTGTTCCACAATATTTCAACATTGTTTATGATCAATTGTTGATGTAAGGATCAAGAACATCCTGTCACAGAAACGCAGATCTGCTAGTTTACTTTTTACAACACAGTTGATGATAAGAAATGTTGGCCAACTATCAAACCCAGCAAACTTCAAGTACTTCAAACGAGAATTAAAATTGAAAAGCATGACTGGAACTGGAAGATGAAACAAGCAAGCAGCAGTCGCCTACATTGTGAAAAGCAGTTGATTGATTAATTATCATAAAATCATTATCATGTTTGAAATGTAGCTATGTTACGTAATGTAATCAAATTAACAAAAGCAAACGAATGTCAACTAATATAGTGTTGAATGATAGAAGACACGTAAATGATTGCTAACTGTAGTGTCAGTAATTTGTCATGATTCTGAATTTTGCAAGTCATCCTATGCCTATGGTCTGTTTATGTACACATATATTCACTTGTGAATTGATCAAACAAAACAGCTGACCTTAATGGTTATGAATAAATCTAATTGAAATTAAACCATACAAGGCAAGGCAAGGCAAGGCAAGGCAAATTTTATTCCAGAAAAACCCATTAAGGGCACATGGACATGGTTAAAATAATATACACAAAAATGCAAAATAATTAATTAACATTTTAGATTAAAAAAAAAAAAATAAAATAAAAATTTTAAACTATTTATTTATACAGCGGGATAGCGTGGAGTGGGGGGAGGTGGCAGGGGGAGGTATGGAGTGGGGAAAGAAAAAAAAAAGAACTTGATTGGGGACAACAACTATGAATCATAACTAACAATACAATTCAACCTAAACACATCAATGACAAACTATTGAAATACTTTTTATTACACATAACCTGTCAACATCAGAACTATATTAATTTTTGACATGGGATAAAAACGTTACATTTGTTTAATTATTAATTTCATTAGACTTACAAGCTTTAATAATTCTGACTTTTTGTTAGATGACAATAATTCTTGAAATTTGATGGCATTAGGATATCTATAATAATATGATTTTAATAAATCTCTTCTCGAGTTACAAAAATGTGAACACAAAAATAAATAATGAAACTCATCACCAAGATCGCCACTATTACATTTTTGACATACACGTTCGTGTCTAGGAATGTTAAAATATCGGCCTCTCTGCACTGGCATTCTGTGGTTAAGTGTCCTACAAGTGTAACCCAGTGATGGGTCATAAAGATGTTAAATGTATTTAGACAGGAATGACCACACTCCCACAACTCTCCATACAACAAAAGAAGAGAGAAATCATTTACAAAACTAAAATCAAGAAAGAAAAGGATATTAATTTCAACCACTTTTATTGATATTTCTTTTATTTCTATGTCGTCGAGAAGGGGCAGGGGGGTGGTACACTGGGATTTCTTATATTAAAATACACAATATTAACATAACCATAAACCACTAAAAGTAAAATAACTTCTGTTTCTATTCTATTTAATAATAATAATAATAATAATAATAATAATAATAATAATAATAATAATAATAAGGATATTTATATAGCGCTTTTTCCCAATGAACAATATCAGTTCAAAGCGCAGTACTCGCGCATTCATTCTAAACATCGTTACTTTCTGTTTCCTAAAAAATACCACAATAATTCAAACAAATTAAGCCAAAACTAAGCCTAAACCCCAAACTGAAACTTTAACTACTTTCAAACTAAAAACTAAAAACCCTCACAAAACTTGCAACAAAGAAAAATAAATCTCTTAATAAAGCCAAAACAAAACCCAAAACAACCCAAAACAACCCAAAAAAACAAAAACCCGCTGCTTAGATGAAACCTGCAACTGCAACCAAAATCTAGCATCAGGTACAACACATGACAAAACTACTAGATTCTGAACACAGCAAATGGTCTGTTATCAAATTTAACATCAAATTATGCAAAACTACAGTCAAATACATATTTGGTACTTAAACTATAAAATGCAATAAGTATACAGCATATCTCAATAAAAAACAACACAAAAATTACCTTTTTGGGAGCAGGGACAAAACTGTAAATTATTTCACAATTGCCATGAGGGAAAGAAAATGATGGCTCTAAAGCGTGCGCAAAATGTTAACAAAACAATCATAAAAACAACTGTTATTATAATTATCATATCACACCATTTCTAAACTTAAAAATAACAAATATTTTCAATTTCATATAATCAAAACAAAAATAACTAGTTTCTTGTTGCCAAAACTAAAATAATAGAGCGAGAGTAATAGCCAAGAAACAAACTCTTGCCAATTATAAAATAAAAAAGGCTGCGGTTAACTCCCATATCCATTTTATTGTGGTCGATACCAGCTCATCTACCACATAAGTTTAACCATATTAACCATATGGTTCATAATCATATTGCTCACACACTTGTAAATTATATACATACACTTGTTGACTTATCCTTTTATCTTTTTCTGTGTCTGTAATGGTGTTTTGACTTTGCAGTGACCCTTATGTGCGGATTTCGCTGTACAGAGGAGACAGAGAGGAGGGGCTTATTGATACAAAACAGACCAGGGTTGTGAAAAAGGTGCGTTGTAATAACCATTGCTGTGCCAAACTCCTGTGGTGGTGGTTTTCTTGAGACAAAGCAAACCATGGTGTTAAGCAAAGATGGTGTTCAAGGGTAGGGATTTCCAGTTCACTTAAGTTGTTTAGTTTAGTTCATTTGGGACTTGCTTGTGTAAGGCTTGCGGCATTTTAGTGTCCCAGTCAGTTCGACAACTTTGTAATCGGGTGTTATAATGTTACGATGGTGTTATTGACGTTTGTTGTTTTTTTCTGTGAGATGAGGGCGTATTGATACAAAACCAAACAGCGTAGTGACAAAGAGTGTGTACCATAGCAGACTGGTGTTGTTCTTATTCTTCTTGTATTTGGCTGTTGCTAACAAAATAAACACAATTTTAAAGAAATATTTTTATATAAATAAAAACACAAAATAAGGCAAATATTATTAATAATAATATAATTATGGGTTTACGTAAACTTTTTTGTCTCCCTTAGTAAAAAAAATGGTTCTGTTTCAGACTCTGAACCCAAAATGGAACCAAGAATTTCTATTCAGGGTAAGAAAAAAAGTATCTTATCTTATTTGTGTACACATGGTCTTTATTTAAAATTTTTACTTAACAGAATACACAATCCTTTACTGTCTCCATGCTTTTTTATATTTAAATGTGCTCTTTGTTATTTTTCTTAAGATGTTTAACATGTTTTATCCAGACCTGTGCACCATCCGTATTTTCCCGTATTTTCTACGGAAAGCCCTAAAAGATACGGAAATACGACTTTATCCGTGAAAATCCGGAAAATTCCAATTTTCCTGAAGCCAAATTATGATAGACAATTTATCGTCAGCTATTCAAGGGAGAGCAGCGAGTTCGTCTGCTAGGCTAGATCTATTTCCGTTTTAAATACTCGCGCATGCGTAAAGTACTTGCGCATGCGTGAAATATTGCAAAACATGTTTTCCGGTAGTGCCGCAATGGCTGATAATGTGCAACATTCGGATGACGAAGGTTGTGAACCACTGGCAAAGAAAAGACGTCTTCAAACTTATCGTAGTGCGTATAGTAAAACATGGCCGTTTGTTTCAAGAAGTAAGCAAAGTGATTGTCATGTTTTCTGCAGAATTTGTGAAACGGACATATCGATCAAAAGCGGTGGTGGAAATGACATCGCACGGCATGTGAAATCGGCAAAGCACGTTTCGATCGAGGCATCAAAGAAGAACAGTTGTATCACTTTGTTTTTTGATTCATCTACTGCCAAGAGTGTGGAAGGTGAAGATCAGCTTGCCATCACAAACGCTGAAGTCAAAATGCGTTAGTTTTTGCTTAAAAATTCTCTGTAGACTTAGCAAATATAACAAAAAAAGGCCATTATTTGCCAGTTTTGAACTTATGTGGTCGTGGACACTTGTCTTGCCTCTTGGTATATCCAGACTGTACCTGTATAGTGTAATAGACTTTATTGTTTTCAACCTGTTGGTGAGCTACCTCTCTGCAGTGAGCTCAAGACTGTACCTATATAGTGTAATAGACTTTATTGTTTTTAACCTAGTGAGCTACCTCTCTGCAGTGAGCTCAAGACTGTGTAGTGTAGTGTAGTGTAGTACCTGTATAGTGTAATAGACTTTATTGTTTTCAACCTGTTTGTGAGCTACCTCTCTGCAGTGAGCTTGAGAAACAGCAGTGCCCATTAAAACAAGGTATTTCATTATTCTTATTACTATTAAATTGTTTTATTATTAAAAGCATGTAAATTTGTTGATTTGTGCGGAATAAATGGGTGAATATTGGTAGAGCCGAGATTCTCCAAAAATACTGAAATTTTGTGAAGAATACTGAAAACTGTCAGAGAAGTACTGAAAGATGTTATGGAGGTGTGCACAGGTCTGTTTATCTCATAACGTTGTACGGTATTAGAATATTAACCATTATTAGATGTGATGTTTGTATTATTTCTTACCATGTTTACCTGTTCCACTTCATAACTTTTTACCACAATGTTTAAATATTTATCCTTGCCAGCGAATGTTTGGCTGTATGCATGAGAGCGCTTAGAGCAAGCTTTGGTTTGGCGCTATAAAAATACATTATTATTATTATTACTTCTTCCAAGTTTTTAATAAACTTAATTAGTTTGTGTTTCCCTACCTCCCCGCTCACCAACTCATCATCCTTGTTAGTGTTTGTATTGGGTGATATTTTAAAATGGCAGTTTTGTCAATTGTTTTTGTGTGGGACAGATTTATCATGACCCTGTGGTGTGTGGATGTTTGTGTGACCATTTATCAACGTCGGGGCAATTTCCATTTGCGCTATTCGGCGGTCATTTGGCTGAATACATTCTGTATTCTGCGTTCTGACATGTTCTTTGTAGTGCTTTGCAACACATGATTTTACTTTTTTTAATCTCGTGGATTTTTGGTTTACAGGTAAACCCTAGAGACAACGTCTTGCTGTTGGAAGTGTTTGATCTCAATAGAGTGGTACGTTGGCCTCATTTTCTATTGAATATGTGTTGCAGCATGAGAAAACCAGGCTAAAGTGTCAAAATATGAAAAATTAATTATTTATTTATTAACAAAGTACTAAAAATAATCTTCAAAATGCAAAAAACAGAATTGTTTTATCTTTATTGGTTGATGTTTTATGATTTTTTAAAATATTTTATTTTCTCGGGGGCTAATTCCCAGAAATTGCCTTCAAAGTTTTGAATTGTAAAATGATCATTACTTCACAACCAGAATTTTCCCATGCATGTATTTGGTATCAAAACAATCAGGAAGATGGCAGCAATATGGCAGTGAGTTGAGATAAGATGAGAAAATTCACATTATACACCATTCACACAATACTGAAAATAAACAAATTAAAACAGTACGCACAATTTTATTCTGTACCCATCCATAATGCATAGTGTTTTTAAACATATTAGAAATAAAACAAACAAGTGTTTAGCAAGTCTATAATAACTCAAACACATAATAATATATCAAGAACATGGCCTGAATCAATCATTTTTCTAAAATAAACCTTATCATAATGCCCCCTCCCTCTCCCCCCCCCCCCTCTTAAATCCCTCGTCCGTCAAGTAATCTTTTGTTTAATTGCAAGCAGCTACATCAGCTCAGTTCAAATAGTCAAACAAAGATTACAAACCGAAAACAAAAGTTTCATTAGGTAGTTTTCAGTCCTAATAATCAAGCTTTAATAATTCCCCGATTCTCCACTCCCTTCCGCACGTCGAATAAATCTGTCGCGTCACAGGTGTAAATCAAAATAACATGTCATTTTGCTCTATAAAGTTTAAATAAGCACAAATATCAAAACAAATACTAATTACTAGTAATTTGGTAAATAGTCCTCATGTTCATTTCCTAAAACAGACAAACCAACAATAATAAATACTGAGAACATAGTCAACTTGTCATGCTAGTAATATTGAATGCAGGCCAGACTACTTACCTTTTCAACCACCCCACCCCACCTCCATCCAACAAAATATACTACTGAAATATTTTCCACACTCATACTGTAATTCTTTCACTGATATCGCCTTTTCAACCTTTACCTAAATCTATGCAAGTAGAATGACGGATTATTAAAGACACGCCAATAGCGAAGAGGCCTACGAAACATGAATCATTGAATGAAAACAAACAGTATAGTTTATTAACGGGATCAAGCTTCGGCTCGTCAGAATCATAATCCTCATCACAGTTCCCACTGGCACCATCATAAAAATAGTCTGAAAGCAGGTCTTGGAGCTCTTCAGAAGCAAAACCGGGTCGATTCAAGGCCCTAGCTACTCTAGCAGACGACACATCTATTGACGCTGAAGACGAAGCCATCACTTCCGGTTTCCAAGAAGAATCGGTCACTTACTTTGACAAATTGTTTCTAACAAATGCAACATAAATATTGCAAGAAAACACTTGAAATAGATGTATGATGAGTTTATCTACATTAAAAAAATTCACTTTGAACTAAAAATCGTCGAAAATCTATAGGAAACACTTCAGTTTTTCACGACCTGGCTAGAGACACATTCGAACACAACTTGTGTCACAAGCAAGCTTCGGAACAAGGAATTTCATGAAAAATTCATACGCCACACACTTTTATGTACCAAAAAGTAGTAGCAATAGGGACTTTTCACTCTCCAGACGTTATATATCAATCCACATTGGGGATTTCCCTTCATAGTCGGACAAGAAAAGTTGGGGTATCGGAGGTCAATTAGTGCCATTGTTTTAGCAAGGTGTGATCGACACCCTTATCAAAATCAACAAAATAAACAATGTTTTAGTAATTTTTGAACAAAATCCGTTTGGGATATTAAAGAAAAGTCTTAAATAAAGACAAAGAGGCAACAATCTTAAAATTGATGGGGTAGCCTATTTTTAGTGTTTTACGGCTGTAGCAGCGAATCAATCCTGGCGTCTTTAGCCGGGTTTTGTCATGCGGCAACACATATGTGTTTTTATCGCCATGTTTATATTTTCAGTAGTATTTACCTTATTTTGTTTAAAGGGGGTCATTTACAATGTTTCTCTTTAATAATGTTCATCATTAATTTTCGCAAGTGCCATGGATCACAATTTACAGTGAGGTATACAATTGCTTGTTTTGTTACTGTCATTGGTATTTGTCAGTGCAAACTTTGGTCCATTCATATCAATTTGTGTGTGTTTGTTCCGCTGTAGTTTGTTAGCTTACAGAACTTTGAGCGTAAATATTACATTATGTTGGTGTCATGGCTAGATGACTTACCATAATTTATGAAATTGTGCCTAAGTCTCTAATACATAAAATATTGAGGTTTTTAACTTTTAAAAAAAAAACTGTTAATTTTTGTTTGTATTTTATGAATGTGTTTTCATGTGGAAAAGGAAACATTTTTAACATAATTTTTTTTAACCATTATTTTGGGGCAGCGGGGTAGTTTCTTGTTGAAATAATTTCTTTAAAAAATGAATTACTCTTTGGTATCACTGTAACGGCATTTTCAGTTTGCACTGTGTTATTGCGAGTACATATTATACATTTTGTTGAGGAAATAACTTTGGGAGATGATTTCTCCATGCATGATGGTTGCAGACACGAGATGATTTTCTGGGCCTTGTGGAGATTCCATTGCACTTCATGGGCATTCCTATCGAAGCCTCAGGCAGAGACATCCCTTGCAAAAACTGGGTCCTCCGACCACGATCGTAAGATTCTGGTTTTGTCATACAAACATTTCAAAATATTTTTTTTTTGTTTTTTTTTTTGTTACGCTTTACTGTTCCTTATTGGGAAATTCTTAGTACTATTCTGACTATTCTATTTATTGTTCCTTATTGGGAAATTCTTAGTACTATTCTGACTATTCTATTTATTGTTCCTTATTGGGAAATTCTTAGTACTATTCTGACTATTCTATTTATTGTTCCTTATTGGGAAATTCTTAGTACTATTCTGACTATTCTATTTATTGTCCCTTATTGGGAAATTCTTAGTACTATTCTGACTATTCTATTTATTGTTCCTTATTGGGAAATTCTTAGTACTATTCTGACTATTCTATTTATTGTTCCTTATTGGGAAATTTTTAGTACTATTCTGACTATTCTATTTATTGTTCCTTATTGGGAAATTCTTAGTACTATTCTGACTATTCTATTTATTGTTCCTTATTGGGAAATTCTTAGTACTATTCTTACTATTCTATTTATTGTTCCTTATTGGGAAATTCTTAGTACTATTCTGACTATTCTATTTATTGTTCCTTATTGGGAAATTCTTAGTACTATTCTGACTATTCTATTTATTGTTCCTTATTGGGAAATTCTTAGTACTATTCTTACTATTCTATTTATTGTCCCTTATTGGGAAATTCTTAGTACTATTCTGACTATTCTATTTATTGTCCCTTATTTGGGAAATTCTTAGTACTATTCTTACTATTCTATTTATTGTTCCTTATTGGGAAATTCTTAGTACTATTCTGACTATTCTATTTATTGTTCCTTATTGGGAAATTCTTAGTACTATTCTGACTATTCTATTTATTGTTCCTTATTGGGAAATTCTTAGTACTATTCTGACTATTCTATTTATTGTCCCTTATTGGGAAATTCTTAGTACTATTCTTACTATTCTATTTATTGTTCCTTATTGGGAAATTCTTAGTACTATTCTTACTATTCTATTTATTGTTCCTTATTGGGAAATTCTTAGTACTATTCTGACTATTCTATTTATTGTTCCTTATTGGGAAATTCTTAGTACTATTCTTACTATTCTATTTATTGTCCCTTATTGGGAAATTCTTAGTACTATTCTTACTATTCTATTTATTGTTCCTTATTGGGAAATTCTTAGTACTATTCTGACTATTCTATTTATTGTTCCTTATTGGGAAATTCTTAGTACTATTCTTACTATTCTATTTATTGTCCCTTATTGGGAAATTCTTAGTACTATTCTGACTATTCTATTTATTGTCCCTTATTGGGAAATTCTTAGTACTATGCTTACTATTCTATTTATTGTTCCTTATTGGGAAATTCTTAGTACTATTCTGACTATTCTATTTATTGTTCCTTATTGGGAAATTCTTAGTACTATTCTGACTATTCTATTTATTGTTCCTTATTGGGAAATTCTTAGTACTATTCTGACTATTCTATTTATTGTCCCTTATTGAGAAATTCTTAGTACTATTCTTACTATTCTATTTATTGTTCCTTATTGGGAAATTCTTAGTACTATTCTTACTATTCTATTTATTGTTCCTTATTGGGAAATTCTTAGTACTATTCTGACTATTCTATTTATTGTTCCTTATTGGGAAATTCTTAGTACTATTCTTACTATTCTATTTATTGTCCCTTATTGGGAAATTCTTAGTACTATTCTTACTATTCTATTTATTGTTCCTTATTGGGAAATTCTTAGTACTATTCTGACTATTCTATTTGTTGTTCCTTATTGGGAAATTCTTAGTACTATTCTTACTATTCTATTTGTTGTTCCTTATTGGGAAATTCTTAGTACTATTCTGACTATTCTATTTATTGTTCCTTATTGGGAAATTCTTAGTACTATTCTGTCTATTCTATTTGTTGTCCCTTATCAGAACATTCTGAGTACTATTCTGTCTCCTAATAGTGATCTCCCTTCCTTTACACCACATGTTTGTGTTTTTGTGATTGATGTGAGAGTTTGAGTAGCAAGTGAGAATAAATGCTGGTACAGAGCTGAACCTGATTGGTGATTTGGGAGAAAGGCATGTATATAGCATTCATTATAATAATAATAATTATTATTGTGGTTGTTGTGGTTATTATTAAACTGTGATGTTCTTGATGAACTCCTGTTCAGAACCAAGTCTCGTGTGCGAGGTCACCTGACGTTGTACATGGCCTATCTGCCCAGTGAGAGCGACAATGAAGGTCCAGAAGACACGTCCTCAGAACAACAGGTGAATGAGGTCAGCTTCCAGAGCATGCTTTTGTTACCTCCAATCCCTTCCCTGGAGTGAGGATACTTATTTACATGTGCTCCGGGCAAAGGTCTTGCCGTTTTGTCAAGAAAATCTGATGTACTCAATGACATGAGTGTTTTTATTTTCCTTGAGATTGAGACGCTGCAGTATGTTGCCATGGTTTGACCTGTTGTTGAGCTTTGTTTAGTTAGGCCCACAAATAATGACAATAGGAATAAAGGCAATGGGTGTTGGCCTTTTCAAAAGAAATCCTCGGTTTTACTGTCGCCTTTCTACTCCAGTCCTTCAATTTTAAGATGATTAATAATAGGTCATACGGATCATTCCGTACAAATTTGCCATTTGAATGAGCAACATTTCGACAGGAGATAATCTCATTTAAAGTGTGACTCTAATATAGGTGTGGGATATAAACAATTGAGAAGAAACATAGCTATAGCTAATATGACCACTGTTGAGCTACATTTGGATGGGAGATAACCCTGTCAGTTTGACGCTATGACACTAATGTAGCAAAGTCAACTATTGTCCAGGAGAACAGTAGCAAACTTCATTGTTTAGTTTTCAATCGTTAATGAAAGGAACTGTAGAGAAGTGAAAACTGTACTCTTGTCATCTTGGCAGCCTGGCTGGGAAGTGCTAAACATGGAGAATGTGTCGCTGAATGAGGCTGGAGCGTCAGGTCCCACCACACCACCAGTGCCAGAACCTACAGCGGAAGCTGCCCCGTCAGACAACCCGGAACCACTGCCGCCAGGGTGGGAAGAACGGACAGACCAGTACGGCAGAACCTATTACGTCAACCACAACAGTCGCACCACTCAGTGGGCAAGACCTACGTTGTAAGGATTTTAACTGTATTGATGTTTTGGGGGGGGGGTGAAGGTGAAGGAAAGGGAAGACTAGGTTTGTATCTTTAGAGATGCCTGTCTCCTACTTCTGGACAGGTCAAGTCATAGAGAGAGAAAGAGAGAGAGAGCCAGAGATTTGGATATTCTGGGGCAGTTTGCAATTATTATTATTATTATAATAACCTCTACCTCATACATTATTGTACTGCATGGTTTTCATCGTACATTTATTTGTTAACTTTGATAGTTCGCTCTGTGTATGCCATGTGATATTTTTGGTTTTTAATGTGCTAATGCCGCCACTGTAATTGCTCATATTGAGATGAATAAAGTTATTTTGTATTGTATTACAGACAGCAAATGTGCAACAAAAAACACAACAACATTTGCTAACTGCATCAGTTTTCACCTGTTACCCTGTCTACAACATCTGTAATGCAAATGTATTACAAATGTTGAGTGGTTTAAAACTTGCTCTAATACTTAGGAGTGATACTTGGCAAATCAGGACTTTTCCAGCATCAAGGTGCCAAGCATCAACATAGGGCAATGGGATCTAGCTTGATTCCAATCTGACAAGACAAAATTACACATGCACATAAAATCTGATTTTACTGCCCCAAAAAATTCTATTTAGACAGTCAAATACTTACTCAATATTACTATCGCTCCATCTGATGGTTGTTGCGTAAACACATTTAGAATACAGCCGCTTGTCATTGACCGAAAGCTGTAAAGGGAAGTAATTCCTTTCTGACTGTACTGTTTTCTTCAGCAAGTGTTTACGTGTGGACATCTCACAGTTGCATCACAGTCCAGAAGATAATTGGGAGGTTATTTTTTAAACAGTTGTTGCAGAAAAGTTGTTTGTTTGACTTCCCTTTTACATTGGCAGATCGCCCGTTTCTTTAAAGTGGGTTGATTGTTTTAAATTCAGTGTTGTACAATTGACAGATCACCTGTTTCCCACTGACACTTGAGCATGGCATATAACAGTGTATCATCTTTCACTTTTAATTTTATTTGCCTTCACAGTGTTTTTGTTGGATGCTTGTGGTGTAAACTATGATTTCATTGTACACTTTAATTAAACCTTTTTTTGGGTGGGGTGGGGGGTGTAACCAGAAACCGTGTATTACCGCCAGACTGGGAAGAGAGGACAGATGCCAATGGCCGATCTTATTACGTCAACCACAGAACCAGAGTCTCCCAGTGGGACTTTCCTACAGGGTAAGTGCTTGTGCACGCAGACCTGATCCCCACACAAAAGCCAGCAATCTACTCCTTCCAATGAGATTGAAGTGAACGTTGAGGTTTAACGTCTACACCCACCATTGGCCATAGGGCCTACGGGGATAACCATCCCAGGGAACAAGGAATAGAGAGCCAAATCAACACTGAACCACCAGAGCAATCATACTGCTAAAATGGACAGTGAAAATTGGCCACTTTTTATATCACCCACCACGGGATTCGAACCTGGGTCATCGATGTGCCAGGCAAACGCTCTACCACTTGAGAGTGTTAACAAACGTATAGTCTGTGCATGCTTGCATTCTGCTGCATGGACTTTAAAGATCCTGACCCTCATGTCCTAGTTGGGAGGAGAGTGCCAGCTGCATAGATACACCCAGTAAGCATTAGCTCCCTTCTCTCTCTCCTCCCACCACCCACCCTCCTCTCACCCCTCCTCCCCTATTTTCCCAAGGTGGTGCTCAGTGGTCTGTCAGGGGAATCCAACAGTGCGCCTGTGGCGGCAAGTGCTCAGCCAGCGTGAGTTAGATCCTGTATCGGCCAGCACTTTGAGCAGCTCTTGAGCTGGAAAAGTGCGCTATAAGAACAATAACTATTATAAATATTTATAGTAATAATAATAATTATTTTTATTATTATCATTATCTATAAATTGTGAATTTGGATTGCTGTTGTACATTTCGAGTGCTAGCGGTTCTGTTTTATTCCATTCCGATTGTAAGAAATGAAATGAAAGAATAAAGTTTGCTGTATTGATGCTGTGCAGCTCGCCGGACCACCAGACGGAACAGGATTTACAGCGGCAGAGGAGCGTGGAGGTGGCTCAGCTTTACCGCCAGAGGCGCCACATCAGTCAGGACGACTCACTTAGCATAAACTCCAGCCTCTCAGAAACAGATCTCTCCCAGCAGCAACAGGACGACAGGAGGGTCAGTTTCAATTTCATGACATTTTCCCATTTTTGTGACTTTTTAGTAGGTTTTATTTTATTTTATTTTTTTTAAATGTGTTTTAAGATTGTTTTCTATTTATGTTTAGCTTCGTGTGGGTTCATTTAAGTGTTCAAAATTTTATCTTTGTGGTTTTTTTTTTCTGTTGATGAATTTTTACGATCGTTTTTCATTACTCATACAATCTTTGGTTTTATTTCTGTTACTCTTGCTCTTTTGCAAATCCTTATTATTATTTAGTGTTGGAAGAGAAAATTACCATTTGTTCATATGTACTTTTATATTTTGTCATGGTTTTGTTTTTCATGTTGTTGGTGTTTTCAAGTGTTTGTTAATGGTATTTTGTACTTTGTTCGTTGTTGGATTTTCAAAACTGATGACTTTTATTTTACCATTGGTTTTTTATTTTCATTGTATTGGTACGTTTGACGTTCGTACATTTATCCTTTTTGTATTGTTTGAAGTTTTGATTGTTAGCATGCTGTGGCTGTCACATGACAACAACAAAATGTGTTACATCTTCTGCTAGACCCACAAGGAACGTCTCTCTTATATGCTAAAGTCACGCAACGGACATAAGTTATCAGTTCCATTTTGGTAGTTTTTAATGCTACAATACCATACAGCGTGGCTGAGACTAGACTAGGCATGCTCCCTCCCACAAGTCTCAGCGGAAGAGGGGAAGGCCTTCCCTCTAAGCCCCTGTGATGTAATGGAGTGAGAGAACTAAGCGGGAAGGGAATGTGATGTAATGGAGTGAGAGAGCTAAGCAGGAAGGGAATGTGATGTAATGGAGTGAGAGAGCTAAGCAGGAAGGGAATGTGATGTAATGGAGTGAGAGAGCTAAGCAGGAAGGGAATGGGATGTAATGGAGTGAGAGAGCTAAGCAGGAAGGGAATGTGGTGTAATGGAGTGAGAGAGCTAAGCAGGAAGGGAATATGGTGTAATGGAGTGAGAGAGCTAAGCAGGAAGGGAATATGGTGTAATGGAGTGAGAGAGCTAAGCAGGAAGGGAATATGGTGTAATGGAGTGAGAGAGCTAAGCAGGAAGGGAATGTGATGTAATGCTTAAGTAAGCCTTCAGTCTGCAGTGGGCAGCCTTCTCATCATCCACAGGGATTGGAGAGAGAGGGAGAAGGTTTCACCTAGTCTCTGATGAGCTTTATGTTACAATACATGACTCTTGTTCACAGGGCTCTGTACCGCCAATGGTGGCCTTGGTGAGTTTTAATTGGCCACAACTTACCTAGACATGAACTTTGAGGCCTGGATTTGCTGGTAGCGAATATGTCATAGCCATCAAAACAAGTTTTATAGTTAATAAGTCAGTAGAAGCAAAATTTGTTGGCAAATTTTTTATTTTAAAAATTTTTTGTTTTTTTTTGGTTTGTTTGAGGACTTACACGTATTTGTTTTTTAATGTTGGCAAATGTATCTCATTACATTTGTTGGCGTGTGTAGAGGTTGAGTACTGTGCCAAAAACGGTGATAGGGGATGTATTCCCTTAATTTGATGGTATTTCATTAATTCATCAGCGAACAGATTTGCCCATTATTAACTATCGAACAGATTTGTGCCTCAAATTCATGTCTTTAGATTTGCAGTTTTCTCTTCTCACTCCTAACCAGTCAGAATGGTAGTGGAAATTTGGGTTTACTACAATCACTTTCCTGTAACATCTTCACCGCGCCCCCTCCCTCCCCCCCGCCTCCCTCCCACTCCCCTCTCCATAACTCTTCATCTACATTCCTGGCTTTATGTTTGTGTGGAATATGTGGAGTAAACCCATTTACTAACAAATGATACTATTTTTCTCCTTGTGCGTCGCACTCAAAATGGCTTTTCTTTTTCATTCATAGAAACTCTTTGAAATATCTTAATTATAGAACTCCATCCAGAATGAAGGCATATTATTGTCCCCACAAATTACAAGGAAATGTAGTGTGTAGTGTCAACATTTTCCAATCCACAAAAAAACAAAGTCAATAATACAAGCAAAAATACAATAAAACATGGGCATAATTATATCACAGGAACACCAAACGTAGCGCTGCAGTGCAGTACAGTCACATTATCTTTAGCTTCCACAAACACACCGCGCTACAAGGATTAGACCCATCACTAGCAAGCTTCCCGGCAATCAGGCCAATTGCACCTGCACTGGCCAACATTCTGCAGCTGCAATCTCCCACCAATCAGGCACACCTGCTTTCATTCCTGCAAAATTTCTGAGCTTTTAAAGTATTTGGAGTATTTCGGCATCCTTAATACCCAGGCGGTTTAATCGGACATTTTAAACTTGTACCCAAGAATCAGAGGCACTGAACTTTCCTTGTTGTGCATGCATGTTTTTGCCACAAATGTGAAGACTTTTCAAAGAGTTTTTCATGTGAGGTGCCTGTGTTTTGTGCACTTTGTACTCTTGCTGTTCCTCATCCTAGCCGTTGTTGGTTTTGTTTTTTGTTTGTTAAGCAGTTGCACAGGCGGAGCGCACCCATTCAGGTACGTACACGCATTTGGCCTGGGCTTTTTCCTCTTCTTCTTTTTAAAGTGCGTCTGAGGTCGAAGTTAACATTGCACAAAAACTTACTATAATGTCTAATTCATGCTGAGAGGATTATGAAGTTAACATTGCACAAAAACTTATCTATGATGTTTAATTCATGCTAAGAGGATTATGAAGTTAACATTGCATGAAAACGTATCTATAATGTCTAATTCATGGTGAGAGATGACTATGAAGTTAACATTGCACAACCGGTCCTGATTTGGCTCGGAAGAGTCCGCTGGACCTAAAGCAATAATCATGTAATGTAATGTAACATTGCACAAAAACTTATCTATGATGTCTAATTCATGGTAAGAGGACTATGAAGTTAACATTGCACAAAAGCTTACCTATAATCTCTAATTCTTGCTAAGAGGACTATGAAGTTAACATTACACATTGCCTTATCTATGATGTCTAATTCATTCTAAGAAGACTATGAAGTTAACATTACACATTACCTTATCTATGATGTCTAATTCATGGTAAGAGGACTATGAAGTTAACATTGCACAAAAACTTATCTATAATGTCTAATTCTTGCTGAGAGATGACTATGTGCTTAAGTATTCATACTGTTATTTTTGGGGGTGTGTCTTAATATTTGCAAAAATTTAATAAAAGATGTGTGTCTGACCAATTCAAAAGGTCTTTAGGCAGCAGGTGATTTATCTCCTTTATGATCTTGGTAACATAGGTGCTTACACATGGAGTCACATGCATAACCCAATGCTTGTGTTACATGTGGGAAAAATGTGCTGCGGCGGTTTCTAAATGACTGGTTTTTAGCAGGTGATGCGTAATGAATGTATAGCAGGTGATGCGTAATGGCTGTATAGCAGGTGATGCGTAATGACTGTATAGCAGGTGATGTGTAATGGCTGTATAGCAGGTGATGCGTAATGGCTGTATAGCAGGAAACTGGTGAAATGATGTTATAAAAGGACCACATGTCTTTCTAAGCTGCATGCAGGATTATTGCAGAGCTTTGACCTCAGTAATGTGGATTATTACGCTCTTCTAGGATCATACTGCCTAGTGTCAAAGTTTGAAAAAGTGACCTCAGACTGGCCGACAATTTTTTTTGTTTTATCTGTTTATTTCTGTTTCGTCTCTGTCTTCACTAAAAAGGGGAAAGTTCCTTGACTTTTTCTTTGTCCAATGTGCTTTACTCTGGTGGTCACGCTTTCTGGCACGTACTCCTCGTGTTCACATTTTCTTAAAAGTTACGCTGTTCTAGATGCTTTGTGGGGTGAGGGCGTTTCTCAATCTAAATGTACATCTATAAGGCCCAAGCTTTTATGCAAAGCTCAACTCAGTTGTATTTAATGGATTAATGTTACCTCTTTTTCACAAAAATGAGATAGACAATAAAAAACGACCAACCTTCAAAATAAAACAGGATTACTTATAAAGAAATGATAACAGTTTGGACAGAGCGCACGAAAGGAACTTTTAAGATTATAAATACCACACGTTGTATAAGTTCAAATGGTGGACCTAATTTTAACTCTAAGAAGCTCGAGGGCATTACAAAATCATTGCAAAAATTGGTGGATAACACTTTCATTCATTTATATATATATATAGCGCGTCTCCAGCTCAAAAGCTGCTCAAGGCCTGCCTATAAAAGATGTAACTCACGCGATCAGGAATGGGGAAAAGGACCTAGTGCTTGCTGGGTCGCTCGCATTGACCCAACTAGGACAGGGGTGTCAGGATCTTTTAAAAGTCCATGCGATGGAATGCATGAATGCTTGCATGTGTTTTAGGGTGATGTTCTGCTGCAGTGTAGGAATGTTTTTAAAAGTGTTAAAATAGTTCAATAATGACGATGTAACAGTGGCTGCACTCCTGTGTCTGTCTAGCAGGAGACTGTCGAGGAGGAAGAGGAGCCATTACCAGCGGGCTGGGCCATGGGCACAGCGCCCAACGGACGACACTTTTTCATTGACCATAATGAACACAGAACCACCTGGGTCGGTACTCCGCAGTATTGCCACTGTGATAATAATAGTAGTAATAATAATAGTAATAATAATAACGGTGACGTGGCCATACCATCGGAATTTCTGTTTCTTCACTGTGAGCATGGCCACGTCACCAGATCATCAGGCCTTGCAAAGACCATCCTGCAAGGCACAGTGCAAGAAGGTAGAAGAAGAGGGAGACCGAAAAAGAGGTCGGGGGACAACATTCGAGAATGGACTGGTTTGACACTGAGCGAAGCCATGAGGGTTGCTGAGGACATAGAAAGATAGAGTACGATCATCTATGGTGCTCCTACAACCTCCGAGTTACGGGATAGGATAGGAATAATAATAATAATGCTACTTATAAGGCACCTGATCTTATTTTAAAATAATTTGCAACACACATATAAAGGCAATACACACACACACACACACACGTCCCTGTCAAAATTACTTTTTACAGTTTCAATGTGGTTTTTGTTATAGCTCCAACCTACACTGCGCACTTCATTTTGCATACAGAATAGGCCTAGTGTAAATTGGTTTCCTTAGGAGCGTGTGAGTCATATGGGCTTTGCCTCTCTAGTTTAAAATTGCATGGTGAAATATGAAGGATTTTTTTGTTCATGATCTCCACATGTGTGGACCAATAAACAAATTATTTTCTTTCTATTTAAAAAAAAACAACAACAAAAACATTCCATGAGAGTTATTTCTGTCCGAAAGAATTAGGATTTTCTGAACATTTGCCATTAATGATTATGCTTCTGTGCAGGATGACCCCAGAAAACCCAAAGAACGATCCCAATCCATGCGAAACCATGACTCCCCCACACCAATCTTCCGCTCTAATTCCACCGATGATCTACTGAGTAACCTGGGTGGATTACCGGTAATTGCCTTCACAACTCTATTTGTATTTCTTTCCTTCACAACTCTATTTGTATTTCTTTCCTTCACAACTGTATTTGTATTTCTTTCCTTCACAACTCTATTTGTATTTCTTTCCTTCACAACTCTATTTGTATTTCTTTCCTTCACAACTGTATTTGTATTTCTTTCCTTCACAACTCTATTTGTATTTCTTTCCTTCACAACTGTATTTGTATTTCTTTCCTTCACAACTGTATTTGTATTTCTTTCCTTCACAACTCTATTTGTATTTCTTTCCTTCACAACTGTATTTGTATTTCTTTCCTTCACAACTGTATTTGTATTTCTTTCCTTCACAACTCTATTTGTATTTCTTTCCTTCACAACTCTATTTGTATTTCTTTCCTTCACAACTCTATTTGTATTTCTTTCCTTCACAACTCTATTTGTATTTCTTTCCTTCACAACTCTATTTGTATTTCTTTCCTTCACAACTCTTTTTGTATTTCTTTCCTTCACCTTCACAACTGTATTTGTATTTCTTTCCTTCACAACTCTATCTGTATTTCTTTCTTTCTTTCTTTCTTATTACAGTTACGTAGCTCGTTAGGCAAAGTGTCAATGGTTCAGTGTTTTTAGTTCTATGTTTAGTTGTTTTCCTAAAAAAAAAAAAGGTAAAGGTAGTCCCATAGCCTTGTGGCCGTAGGGGAGCGTGATGTTGGAGATCACACTTATCTTGGGCCAGCGTAATGAGGGTGATGCCCAACTCTCTCCCTCGCTGCTTTACCTTCCCCACCCTCAAGAGAGTAGGTACTCAATCACAGTTGAGTCAACTGGGGGCGTTGTTGTTTGTCGCTTCACACCTTAGCGGTCACCCATCCAAGTGCTAACCGCACCGGACGGTGCTTCACTTTCGACACAGTAGCGAGTGCTCCAACCACTGCACTATCCGACATTCCATTTGTTGTTTTCCTGTGGGAGAGAAACCCCTATCAAATGCAGAACAATTGATTTTTGTTTGTTCATTATAGTTTTAGTTCCATTGTCTTCAGCATCTAATTTTTGTCTTAGAGAGAAAAAAAAAATTGGGGGTAAAAAAAATTTTTTCAAACAAAATAATGAAAGAGAATGTGTTTTTGTTGACAGCCTGGGTGGGAGGAAAGAACACACGCGGACGGCAGAGTTTTCTACATTGACCACAGTAAGTTTGACAAAGATTGTCCACCTTTCCTTCACAAGCTTTATGCATATGTTGGTGCAGTTTGTATGGGCCGCACAACGTCCAAATCTCAGCCTGACATTTTTGTCACCACCGATCCTCTTCAAGTTCTTGCTTGGTTACTCTTCCTCCTCTATGTGCTTGGCAACACACTAAGGGAACTCTTCCTCCTCTATGTGCTTGGCAACACACTAAGGGAACTCTTCCTCCTCTATGTGCTTGGCAGCACACTAAGGGAACTCTTCCTCCTCTATGTGCTTGGCAACACACTAAGGGAACTCTTCCTCCTCTATGTGCTTGGCAACACACTAAGGGAACTCTTCCTCCTCTATGTGCTTGGCAACACACTAAGGGAACTCTTCCTCCTCTATGTGCTTGGCAGCACACTAAGGGAAACTTTGTCACGCAAACTAAAGGCCGAGGTGGTCTTTGCGGTGGTGTGGCACATGAGCCAAGTTTTCTGTGTCTTACTAGCTAGGTGGGAGTCTGGAAAATATATTTAAATGGCTTACCAGCTTGCTTAAAAAGAAAAATTTAATTATTTTTTTTAAATTTTATTAATTCATATTTAATTTTCAGATACTAGAACCACTCAATGGGAAGACCCAAGACTCCAAAAATTGGGAGGACCCGTAAGCTGCCTTTTTTTCCTAATTTCTGTTCACTGTATCTTTTGAAGGAACCGTTTATTATTTTGTACTAAAAACAAAATAATGATTAAGTAACTATATGGTAACTTTACAATTAAAACAGCTCTGATGTAGCATTCTAGCAGAATTGATTACGGCACTTCAGTATACTTAGAAAATGTTCTGTACGCTGAGGATGTTACCTTCGTAGAATTGTAATTTGACATATTATGTAATGCAGTGAAATTTTGTTGATTGTATTGGATATACATGTACATTTTTGTTGTGTAGGCTGTACCATATTCCAGAGACTACAAGAGAAAATATGAATACTTCAGATCCAAGTTGCGCAAGCCAGTAAGCTCTTATTTTCAAATGTGATTTTTGAGTTTTGTATGTCAATGTTTGGAATAGCAGTGATCGTCCTAGGGATTTGCAAAACCGGTACGACATCACAGTAAACAAACCCACTCAAACGCAAACCGGTAGGCCAGTCATGGAAACCGGTATGACCCATAGCAAAGCTTAATAATGCGTCACTATTTTATATAAGTAGATGGCGACTCTGTTAATGCACTTTCTGTTTCATTAGAAACATCTTCGTCTTCACATAAACTTCTTTTATCGCCCCTCTCCCCCTTAGCAAAAAATGAAAAAAGAGATTTTTGCTTCTTCATTATTACTAGCCTATTTGCCACTGTCGCAATACATACTGACGAGCACGAGGGAAGAAAAAATCGAAAAGTGCGCGAGTTAAATTTATCCGTATTCATGATAGCCTTGCGCCCGCTAATGTTATATCATTCTGTATTACTTACCTCAAAGAATATGGCAAGGCTACCGAACGCATTCGCAGGCCTCTCGTCTACACTCCCTAAACACATGACCCTAAACACATGATCAGCCTGGCTGGCTGGCTGGCTCTCTCTCTCTCTCTCTCTCTCTCTCTCTCTCTCTCTCTCTTTCTTTCTTTCTTTCTTTCTTTCTTTCTCTCTCTCTCTCTCTCTCTCTCTCTCTCTCTCTCTCTTCATTTCTCTTGTTTTTCTTTCTCTTTTTCTTTATTTTTGAAACCAGTCAAACAAAATAAGAACTGGTAGGCTCTACCGGCTACTGATTTTTCAACCGGTATTTTTATTCTCAAACCGGTAAAATACCGGTAATTTCCGGTTAAATCCATCCCTGGAATAGGCAGCGCACCGTTCTGCCATATTATGATGTCGGGATGAGGATTTCCACTCGAAGAGTGTCAATAAAGCTCCATTGTCCTTGAGGATGTACTCCAGAATTCGTGTTCATGAACAAAATATTCCAATGTTAATAATAAGCGACATTTGGACGGGAGATCATTGGCCTGTCAAAAGTTTCTCACTAATGTAGCCAGCGTCACTGTATATGGAAGAGAGAGGGCAAAGGGAGGTTACTGCAGCTAGGTCGACTAATGTGGAGCCACATTTGGATGGGAGATAATCTTGTGAAGGTTTGAAATTAATGTAGCGAATGCCACAGTGTGGGATAACTGCAATCTAAACAGCTAAGGTGACCATTTATTGCAAAAGTTTGTGTGGCCCAGTTCTGTTTTGGTCATATGTAGCTGAAACCTGCATGGCTTTATTAACGGAGAGAGAGAGAAGAATCATTGTCAGCTAAACACCTGGATGTCTGCATCCACAATTGGATTTGGATTCTTCACAAAATCACTTACAATGACGTATGCATGTAAACATGTTTCAATGTTGTTGGTTTCTTTCCTTTTCTAAATACTACCCACAATGTTTGAAAAGATAAGGAGAGAGAAACAGAGCTAGAGAGGTTTGTGGTTTAGGGTAGGGGAAAAGAAAGATGAAAACATAGAAATGTTAAAAAGCAGGCTGTGGTTTCAATGTTGTACATTGACTTTCAGAGCAGCCTGCCCAACAAGATTGACATCAAGGTGAGCAGGAGGAACGTGATGGAGGATTCCTTCAGGGTCATCATGGGTATCAAGAACCCAGAGCTGCTCAAAACACGGTCAGCTAAATAAATATGCTCAGTACATGTATGAGAGGGGTTAGAAAGGGGTGGAGAAGTACTCGTTCTTCCGTGTCCCCCTTCTCAAACAACCACAGTTTACAGTTTGCCTATCAAACAAACAGAAGAACTGACTGATGCTGGGCTGGACTCCTCCACCCAGCTCCCTTTGTTTTCATCTCCGAAAAAAACCAGGTTCATTTGTCCTCATTCTGTTTGGTGATTTATCTTCTGCTTTCAATATTGTCCAGACCCCCGTCTCTTGGCTCAGAAGCTTCTGTGACCTTGAATGTAACTCCCCAGACCTCCCCTGGATCCTTCGTTAGCTTCATCATTTGGAGAAGTCGGTCTGTCCAAAGGCTACGTCCACTGGCACGCCTCAAGGAACTGTTGTGTGTCTTGTACTTTTCCCTCTCTAGAGAGGGTTTGGGTCTAGAAAGCGAGGAGAGGTAAACCAGGATATAAAGTATAGTAACATTCTCTTAGGTAATGTATCCATTTGTTTCCCATTCAGTGTGAGTTTGGTGGGAAGGGGTCAGAAAAGGGGGGTAGCAAATAGGCTGTAGATATTATTAGATGTTGATTTGTGAACTGCATCTTATACACATTTATGCAAGCTGAGTTTGAGTGTTTTGACAGCATTTGTTTATATTTGTACGCGCAGGTTATGGATTGAGTTTGACGGAGAGGTGGGTTTGGATTATGGCGGTGTGGCCCGAGAGTGGTTCTACCTTCTATCAAAGGAGATGTTCAACCCCTACTACGGCCTCTTTGAGTATTCTGCTATGTAAGTCGCAACCTTGTTCAAAACTTCCAACAGGGCAACCCTACATTTTAGACATAGTTTTGATGGTCAATTCTCTTTCAAAAAGTTTGGTCCCTTCCCATTTTGTTTTCAGCCAATGTACGTCTGATAAGGAGAGGAAGCCAGAGAGATTATCACTTCACTCGTTCCGAGAAATACCGATGACAATTTCCAAGGACATTAATTTGTGCGTAGGACTGTTTGTAGATGATAATATTATTGTCTGTGGGTGGTTCTGTGCAGGGACAACTACACCTTGCAGATCAACAACTTGTCAGGCATTTTGAATGATGAGCATCTGACCTACTTTGAGTTTATCGGACGAGTGGCCGGCATGGCCATTTTTCATGGCAAACTTCTGGATGGTGGGAGCTTCTTTCTTTTATTTTTCTCCTCTTCGTAATGTCTTTGTTTCTGCTTTGTCTTCTTAATAACATGATACTAGGTAAAATAATACACTTTTGTACTTGTCCGCCTGTGTCATTAGGAGTGACGACTCTTGGGGTCTGTCATTTCAAGTGAGATTCCTCTGGGATTGATGTTGTGTACTGTACAAGGTGGTTTAAAAACAACTCCCTATTGAACATTGCCTACAACTTTTGTAAATAATGTTGCGTTTGTGTGGAATAAAATGTATCGGGATTCTTAGGGTGGTAGAAACCCATTGCTGATCTCTCGATTTCATCTCACAGTGGTGAGAGCAGCTCATTATGGCCCATTGTCTGACACTGCATGGAGCAAGCTCAGCTGACATAAAACATACCAAAAGTGTCGGTTGCTCTTGTTACTGTAAAATGAAATCAGAGTTCAGCAATTAAATTTCTACCACTAAGGATCCCAATACAATTTTTAAAACGCGCATGGAGCACTATATACAAACTAAGCTGATGTTGGCAATACAGGCGTGTGTACTGTACAGCCTCTCCAGTGATCTTCAGGCCACTGTTTACTGATGTAAATCTTTGGTTGTTTACCCTCATTGCAGCTTTCTTCATCCGACCGTTCTACAAGATGATGTTGAAAAAAGCCATTACCCTCACTGACATGGAATCTGTGGTGAGTGATCCTTTCCTAGTCAATAAGCTGACACCAAAAACATTAGCCACTGTTACACATTCCACAATGACTTATAAGGAATAAAGTTCCTACTTCTTTCTGCAGCGAAGGGGATCATTATACCCGGCTGACGTATTGCCGATGGTTGGTGCAGACGTTAAACTTCAATGTTCGTTTTTTTCATTCTACATTGAATTGCTGGAAGAATGATTGCCAGAGTTTTTGCTGGAAGAATGATTGCCAGAGTTTTTTGCTGGAACAATGATTGCCAGAGTTTTTGCTGGAAGAATGATTGCCAGAGTTTTTGCTGGAAGGATGATTGCCAGAGTTTTTGCTGGAAGAATGATTGCCAGAGTTTTTGCTGGAAGGATGATTGCCAGAGTTTTTGCTGGAAGAATGATTGCCAGAGTTTTTGCTGGAAAAATGATTGCCAGTTTTTGCTGGAAGAATGATTGCCAGAGTTTTTGCTGGAAGAATGATTGTGAGAGTTTTTGCTGGAAGAATAATTGCCAGAGTTTTTGCTGGAAGAATGATTGCCAGAGTTTTTGCTGGAAGAATGATTGCCAGAGTTTTTGCTGGAAGAATGATTGTGAGAGTTTTTGCTGGAAGAATGATTGCCAGAGTTTTTGATGGAAGAATGATTGCCAGAGTTTTTGCTGGAGGAATGATTGTGAGAGTTTTTGCTGGAAGAATGATTGCCAGAGTTTTTGCTGGAACAAAGATTGCCAGAGTTTTTGCTGGAACAATGATTGCCAGAGTTTTTGCTGGAAGAATGATTGCCAGAGTTTTTGCTGGAACAATGATTGCCAGAGTTTTTGCTGGAACAATGATTGCCAGAGTTTTTGCTGGAACAATGATTGCCAGAGTTTTTGCTGTAGGAATGATTGCCAGAGTTTTTGCTGGAACAATGATTGCGAGAGGTTTTGTGTGCATTGTTTTGGTCACTGAATGCAGATGTTGCCATTGAGAACTGCGTACAATAAACTTAAATCTAAAAGTGCAAAGTGGGACCCCTTAATTAGGCAATCTATAATAGGACTATTTGCACAATACTGTGGACTAGTATACAAGGTACAGAATACCATGGTCTAGTATACTAGATACAGAATACCGTGGTGTAGTATACTAGGTACAGAATACCATGGTCTAGTATACTAGGTACAGAATACCGTGGTCTAGTATACTAGGTACAGAATACCATGGTCTAGTATACTAGGTACAGAATACCGTGGTGTAGTATACTAAGTACAGAATACCATGGTGTAGTATACTAGGTACAGAATACCGTGGTGTAGTATATTAGGTACACAGTTCTTTATTGTATCAATAAACCTTTACAAGGAGATTTGGGTGTACATTCCATCTGCATATATTTTTTTTTAATCTTTTTTTTTTCTACGAAACAATCGATTTATTATATAGCATCATTGTTACACTGTTATTTATCAATTGTTGATTCAGCCTGGTGCTTTACCCGTAACATCTGGAAGTTTTGATCGATAATAAACAAGCAATTCCATAAAATTCTCAACAATATTGAATGATGAAAATTATCAACATTATACAAAGCTTGTTCTAGCAACAACGCAAAATCAAATCAAAGGTAATTACACGTTATCATTACATTATTTGCAAAACAAAATGATCGGATCTATCCTGTGCATCTCAATCATAATAATCATAAAATATGAAATTAATAATGATGTTGTTACATTGATTGATGAATTTTCATTTTGTGTGGGATACAGAATGTTTAACTTTGAATTAACACTGGCGTTCCAATGCAGTAGAGGATTTAATATATCCCACATTCACGGTATGTTAGCGTTGAATTGTGCGGGTGATGATGTGTGCAGGATTCAGAGTATTTCAACTCCATGGTTTGGATCAAGGACAATGACCCAGCTGATCTGGAGCTTCACTTCTCTGTGGAAGAGGATCGCTTCGGGGAGGTCAGGGGCATCTTTATTTTTAGAGGCTAAGAATGGACAAAGGAGGTATGGATGGAAGAAAACTGAAAACTGTTAGCCATTAAACCCATTGATTATACAATAATGAGAAACAAACGCATGAATAAACTCCAACAACGCAGATTGGAACACAAACGCTACAGAACAATAAAAGGCAAATTTGAACACAAACACCACAGAACAATACAAGGCTAATTTGCACACAAAACCAGACAACACCATGCAATTTTGAGCCAAGTTCTTTATCAGGCACAAAACATGACGCAACCAAACAACATTTCTTGAAAGAAAACTCACCAAACAAACAAAAAAAATTAATGAAAGGGGAGGTAATTTATATTTATATATATATATATATATATATATATATATATATATATATATATATATATATATATATATATATATATATATATATATATATATATATATATGTGTGTTTTTTGCTTTTGTTAATAGGTTTGGGGTTTATGTTTGTTGCCTTTGTTTTTACACAAAACATTGTGTTTCCAGATAACGGAGCGTGATTTGATAGCCAATGGCAGAAACGTCAGAGTGTGCAATGACAACAAGCTGCAGTATATTGAGTGAGTACACTTCATCCTACAATACAAGGCACAATCTACTTCATCTCAAAACCTGGCTTTTATTATCTTTTTTTTTTTTAATACTGCACAACTCTTATCCTATCCTATCCTGTGCCGTAACTCGGAGGTCGTAGGGGCACCAAGATGATCGTTTAACCAGCATACTCCATCTTTCTCTGTCCTCAGCAGCCCTCATGGCTTCGCTCAGTGTCAAACCAGTCCATTCTCGAATGTTGTCCTCCCACCTCTTTTTCGGTCTCCCTCTTCTTCTACCTCCTTGCATTGTGCCTTGCAGAATGGTCTTTGCAAGGCCTGATGATCTGGTGACGTGGCCATACCATCGGAGTTTCCATTTCTTCACCACTGTGAGCAGGTCATCGCGTTGTCCAATGGCTTGTGTGATGGTCTGTCGGACTTTGTCGTTGGTGATGTGTTGGGAATAGGAAATGCCCAGAAGTCTTCTGTAGAACCTCATCTCTGTGCTTTGTATTCTTCGTTGTAGATCTGCTGTGAGGGTCCATGCTTCGCAAGCATATAGGAAGATGGAGATGACAAGGGAGCGCAGCAGTCTTACTTTGGAATGTAGACTGATGGTCCTGTCTTTACAAATGGGCTTCAACCTTGTCAGGGCAGCAATTGTTTGTGCGATCCTGAAGAGGACTTCCTGTCGGGACCCATTGTCTGATACAATGGCTCCTAAATATTTGAAGCTATGCACTGTGTTGAGGGGTTGGTCTTGGACTTTGATGTCCGTGTTGATGCCATTGGTCATCATTTTGGTCTTCTCTGCACTTATTTCCATTCCATAAGCTCTGGAGGTGGTGTCGAGCCTCTGTACCAGCGGGCACTAAATAGAATAGACCCAACGTTTCCCGGCGTGTCGTAAGAGGCGACTAACAGGGGTGATGTTAGCACAGCATCACTGGGCGAAAGTCTTTTATACAGAAGTCACCGGCCAGGGTGGAGGAACCTCACGTTACTACAGGTGCAACGACCTCGTGCTGGGGGCCAAGGCGAGCCACACTGTATTCGTGGATTTCGGCTGTGACCAACAGCCTGGAGAGGATTGGGCACCACCAGGTGTTTTTGCCCAAGACACACTACAACTCTTATCAGGCATTATTAAATTACTCTTTCATATGAGAGTATAACCTGAAGTCTAGAATGCACATGCAGGCATTCCATCGCCTGCACTTAAGAGATCCAGACGCTCATGTCCATGATAGCTGAGTGCCAGCTACACAAATACACCCGGCAAGCATGAGGCCCCTTTTCTCCCAACCCCGGTCCCCAGGTTTGTGCTGAGTTGTGTGGGCGTCAGGTGATGCACTTAGGCCAGCAGGTGGTCATCTGGGGCGGGCTTGTGTTAGATCCTGTATCAGCCAGCGCCTTCAGCTGAACAAGTGCTACATCACAATCATAAAATATCAATAAATAAAGTAAATAAAATATACAACAACGTTATGAAGTAAGGAAGCAGCAGAGGTTCCGTTGTTTAGGATGTGCAGTGTCTTAAGGTGCGGTCTGACGTGAAGTAAAACAGAAGCAAAGCGGTAAACAGAGCAAGGCATCTGCTGCTAGAAGCAAGTGCGTTTATAATGCTTTGCTTTGTGAAGCGGTCACACGATGAGAAGTTTTGCATAAGCAGTCTGCGTGGAAGCAATGCGCGACAAGTCGTAAATCAGTTACCTCCCTTTCGTCAGATTGACCCTCACAGAAGTCCATGAGGCCTTTTTCAGGGGTTGGTTTCTGTAATTTTGACTTCTAACGTTCCATAATGCCTCGTGGCTTTGAATTAGATCGAGGAGAATAAACGTATTGTCTTGTTTCAGATTTGCTAATGGCCCAGTAGCTTTTGATGCCGCCATGATCGCTGAAATGATAAAAACCTCGTTTTCACGTCGGCTCTTCTGATTGGCTGGCATTAAAATGCTTCAGCAAAACAACCCAAAATTTTAGAGCACGCTCTAAACTGAAAGCATCTGCTTTGCTTCACTTCGGCGCTTTGCTGCTGTTATGCTTTAGGTCTAGTCACACGATAAACATAGTCAAAACTACGATGTTTCGTGTTTTACTGGCTGTTTTGCTTCTGTTTCACTTCCCGTCAGACCGCACCTTTAGCTGTTGTAGGTATAAGCATTTCGTAGCCTGAGCTGTGAAACTGTTGCTGAATTGTATTAGGTTTGTTATGATAGATAGAGGTTATTGTGGTAGAGGTTATTGTGATGGAGGTTATTGTGATAGATAGATATTATTGTAATAGATTGAGGTTATTGTGATAGATAGATATTATTGTAATAGATTGAGGTTATTGTGATAGATAGATATTATTGTAATAGATTGAGGTTATTGTGATAGAGGTTATTGTGATAGAGTTTATTGTGATAGATAGAGTTATTGTGGTAGAGGTTATTGTGATAGATAGAGGTAATTATGATAGATTTATGACTGAGTGTGTCTTTGTGATGGTTTTTTGTAATAGTCAGGTGATCAAGTGGCGGTTCGTGTCCAGTGTGGAGGCTCAGATGCGTGCTTTTATGAAAGGCGTCAACGCTCTCATCCCACAGAACCTGCTGCAGATCTTCGACGAGAACGAACTGGAGGTAAGTATGATGCGCCTGTCATTTGTAGAAATAAAAACCAGAATTAATTACTTTTGAAAGACAAAAGACAAAAAGGTCTGTAACACACAAGCTCACACACAAAACAAAACAAAGCGTTTGTCACTTTCGGGCTATGTTGGAATGCTGCTAGCTTATAGAGGCAGGGAACAGAGCTGGCCCGAGAGTGACGCTGACCCCGAATGTGAGTGTAGGAGGTTGTTAAGGGCATAGGCCCACCCACAGCTTATGGTTGATAGATCTCTGACACTCAGCTAGTGGAGACTGGCCTAACACATCAGATGTTGTCTTGTCATACAATACAACAACATCAATTATAAACCTTCTTCTTCTTCTTCTTCTTCTTCTTCTTCTTCTTCTTCTTCTTCTTCTTCTTCTTCTTCTTCTTCCTCTTCTTCCTCTTCTTCTTCTTGTTCTTCTTCTTCCTCTTCTTCCTCCTCTTCTTCTTCTCCTTCTTCTTCTTCTTCTTCTTCTTCTTCTTCTTCTTCTTCTTCTTCTTCTTCCTCTTCTTCTTCTTCTTCTTCTTCTTCTTCTTCTTCTTCTTCTTCTTCTTCTTCTTCTTCTTCCTCTTCTTCTTCTTCCTCTTCCTCTTCTTCCTCTTCTTCTTCTTCTTCTTCTTCTTCTTCTTCTTCTTCTTCTTCTCCTTCTCCTTCATCTTCTTCTTCTCCTTCTCCTTCTTGTTCTTCTTCTTCTCTTCCTCCTTCTTCTTCTTCTTCTTCTTTTTCTTCTTCCTCTTCCTCTTCTTCTTAGCAAGTGAGGATCTTGGCCGTGCATGGTTTGCGTGTGTTGTACGCCTGTGGTTGGTGTTTGTGCATGATGGCGTTGGTTTGTGATGGTGTGTGGGGATGTATGTGGGAATGTACAGCACAAGTATGTTTGGGGTATGGGATAGTGTCGCCCTATTTATTTTTGGTTTGTACATGTCATTCTTTTAAAGATATTCTCCTTTTACATTTACTATGTTTGTGCAGCTGAAAGGCAAATTTCTATGTAAATTTCGTCGATGAATAAAGTCTTCTCCTTCTTCCTGTTGAAACTGTGGACACAGAATTTTGAAAGAAAGCTTGCACAACTTTCAACTTTTTGACATGCATGCATAACAGTGTGAGCCTGTATACTCACTCCATAAATATTTTTTCAATATTTTTGCAAATCTGTGCAAGATGAGTCTAAATAGTCCAAAAATGACGTCTGTGTCTGTCTGTCCATCCGTCTGTGCAAAACTTGCAAGTGGTATAATTTTCCCGAACCTATTGCATCTACTGCAACCAAATTTGGTAGGATGGTGTATACTCATGAGACCTCAAAACTGAATATGAATGGATGACCCCACTTCAAGGTCAAGGTCACAGGATCAAGAAATGTTAATTTTAAAAATGACACATTTTTTACTCTTTTTTTTGAAAGTTGTTAATGAACTAATGATTCTTTGATGCATGATAGATATCAATGAGGCACATTTACTACGCAAATTTGGTCAACCTTGCTCCAAGTGTGACAGATATAAAGTCCTAACTTGTTATATTTAGAGATAATAGATTGATTTTTCATGTTTGTTCAGTTTTTACGTTGATATTGAAGGTCAAAGTCATCTTAGGCCTTACCAAAAAATTGTAAAAATTTTCTTTGAAAAGTGGAATTGCTCTATATTTAACCCCTAGTATGCAACAACACTGGGTTATTTGATCATACATGAGCATCAGAGGTCATGTGAAGGTTAAGGTCAGGATCACTGTTTTTTTGTGTGCATAATACTTTCGCTGTAGTTTATTTTACATGAGTGTATTTGGAGGCGGAGAACAAGGTCATCTCAAGATCGAGAGCATTGAAAGATCGAAGTCTGTATTACTTTTGCATTTTAATGCCACCGTTTTATTTGGTGTTTATTTTCTTCTGGGCAATATTGCGACTTTCATAAGGATCATGTGAGCCATATGACTTTGCCCTTCTAGTTTAATTTGTTGGACCTTATTGTGAGACACCATCTATATGGGATTGATAACGGCTGTAAGGAATGAATGATTGATTGCCTTTCAGTTGTTGATGTGTGGCTTGCAAGACATCGACGTGAACGACTGGAAGCAGCACACCGCGTACAAAGGAGAATACAACCCCAACCATCCTGTTATCATCAACTTCTGGAAGGTCGGTGCAACAGCTTTGGCTTTATTTTATTTTATTGACCGCGCCGAGAACAGCCATAGAGGGCCAGTTGCCGGACACTGTGTGAGCAATTGCCGCTGAGCTAAGATGTAAGAAGATGTAAGTCCAAGTGTCAGATGATGGGCCATTAGTAGTTGCTGCTCTTTCCACTGTGCAATGACGTAACAGACCAGCTAGAACATGGTACCCCTGTAAGGATGGCAGTACATTTTGTTTGATGCCATGTCAGCAAAGTAATGGCTGATGTTTAATAAAGAGTTACTTTTCAACCACCCTGTAGAAACTGAACAACATGTGTCGTTGTTACAGGCGGTGTACTCGTTCAACAATGAGATGCGGGCCAGACTTCTGCAGTTTGTCACAGGAACCTCTAGGGTGCCCATGAACGGTTTTGCTGAGCTGTACGGAAGCAACGGTCCTCAGCTTTTTACCATTGAAAAGTGGGGCAACTCCTCTCAGCTGCCTAGGGCGCACACCTGGTACGTAACAGTGTTTGTCATTGCTGGCCACTTAGGTAGCAGGCTTTTCAGGTTACTGAGGGCTTTTGTCCAGGTGTTTCCTTCCACCCCTCAGTCAGTTTTGGGGATGCAGTCGATGAACAATTTCAGTGTTTAAAAAATAAATGTGCTGTTTACTGATAGCGATGTACTTGCCTTTACTCCACAAGTGTGAGTGACATATGCGTGTTGTGTAAATAAGAGTGTGAGTGAGGTGTGAGCGTTTATGTTGCTACAGATCTCCACTCTTTGTGATTTATGGAAAAGTGCATATAAGGCACTGTCCCAGCGCGGAGATCACAACCAGATCAACTACATCATGGTCAGGAAAAGCTTCAGATCAAGCGTCAACATTGGCAGGACACGCACTTTTCCAGGAGCAGACACATCGGAAGTGACCACAATCTCGTGATGATGTCTTTCCGGCTCCGCTTCAAGAGAGTAAACACAGCAAAGTGCACCAGTCTGAAGTTCGACCTGGACAAACTGCAAGACCTGGAGGTGGCTGAAATATTCAAAGCCACAATTAGAGGGAATCTGCTCATTTTTAGAGCTGGTGAAGTAGATGTCAACACCATGACCACTATTTTCAACTTAGCTGTGACAGATGCCGCCACTGAAATCCTTGGCAAGCACCACCCAAAGAGAAAACCATGGATCACACCTGAACTTTTGGACCTGTGTGACAAATGAAGAAAGATGAAAAAGAAAAAGAACTCCTCACAGAAAGCTGATCCATACAGAAAAATCAATAGTGACATCCGAAAAGGCATGCGCACAGCAAAGAAGAACTGGATAGAAGATCAATGCCAGGAAATAGAGAACAGTCTGAATAAGAACAACAGCAAGAAGACCAAACTTGAAGTGGCTGACAAGTGTTAAACAGCCCAAGGTCCCCATGATCCAAAGCTAGTCTGGCATATCCCTTGCAGAAGAACAAGAAGTCTTGTATACATGGACAGAGTACTGCTCTGACCTTTACAACCACACACCAAACGGAGACCCATCAGATCTAGCATGTCCCCAGAATAAAGAAGAAGAAGAAATCCTCTCAATTCTCCGAGAAGAAGTTGTGCAGCAGTGCGATCGCTGAAGAAGGGGAAGTCAGTGGGAAGGGACAACATACCCGCAGAATTGTTTCAAGCAGGACGAGAAGCGATGATTGATGCCCTCACCTTTATCTGTAACAAGATCTGGCAGAGTGGGGAGTGGCCTACACCTTGTACCCAGTCGCTTGTCATCACTCTTCCCAAAAAAGGTAACCTTCAGGAATGTGAAAATTACCGCACCATCAGCCTCATCAGCCATCCCAGCAAGGTCCTCCTGAAAATAATACTGAACAGGTTGAAACCCCAAGCTGAACAAATCATAGCTGAAGAACAAGCAGGATTCAGTGCAGGGCGAAGTACCACTGGACAGATTTTCAACCTCAGAATAATCTGCGAGAAATACCTACAGCACAAAGAACATCTATATCATGTGTTTGTAGACTTCAAGAAAGCGTTTGACCGAGTCTGGCATGCAGCTCTGTGGGCAACCATGAGCCCTAGCATTATTGAAGTCATCAAAAGCCTGTATGACAAGGCTTCCAAATGCAGCATTCCACTACAGCGCCATCTGGAACTGGTTCAGAACAACAATCGCCGTGAGTCAAGGATGCCTACTCTCTTTAACATTCTTCCTGTAGCGCATCATGTCTATGCCCTTGCAGATCACAAAGGCACAGTTAACATATGGGATAGAGCAATCTCCAACCTCTGTTTTGTGGATGACTTTGATGGATTGGCTGGAGAGGAACAAGAACTTGAACAGCTGGCACAGAGGCTTACACCCCCTCCAAAGACTTGGGAATGGAAATAAGTGCAGGAAAGTCCAAAATGATGACCATCAACACCAATAGCATCAACACGGACATCAATGTACAAGGCCAATCCCTCAACACTTTGCATAGTTTCAAATATTTAGGATCCATTGTATCAGACAATAGGTCCCGACAGGAAATCCTCTCCAGGATCGCACAAACAACTGCTGCCCTGACAAGGTTGAAGCCCATTTGGAAAGACAGGACCATCAGTCTACACTCCAAGGTAAGGCTGCGGCGCTCACTTGTTATCTCCATCTTCCGAAACATGGACCCTCACAGTAGACCTACAACGAAGAATACAAAGCATGGAAATGAGGTGCTACAAAAGACTTCTGGGCATTTCCTATACCCAGCACATCACCAGTGATGAATTCTGACACACCAACACACAAGCCATTGGACAACACGATGACATGCTCAAAGTGGTGAACAAACAAAAACTCTGATGGTATGACCATGTCACCAGATCATCAGGCTTGCAAAGACCATCCTGCAAGGCATGGTGCAAGAAGGCAGAAGAAAAGGGAGACAGAAAAGAGGTGGGAGGACAACATTCGAGAATGGACCGGCTTGACACTGAGCGAAGCCATGAGGATTGCTGAGTACAGAGAAAGAGTACGCTGGTTAAACGATCATCTGTGATGCCCCCATTGACTTTCAGATTACGGGATAGGATATGATAGGAATATATATATATTTTTTGTGGTAATAATAGTTTTTGTGATTAGTAAAAATATTTTCTTCTTCGCTCTTTACAAGGGAAAACCCCGGGATATCCTATCACATGACGTCATGTAGCAAGTGATGAAGAATGTCTTATTTTCAACATTTTGCAACAACTAGTCCTCGGTGCTACTCTATTGACAGGCAGCATTATCACGGTCATAGTTCAGAACTGAATCATTTAGGAAACAAACGTTCTATCAGGGGATATTTCTCTTTCGATTTTACTTCAACACATAAATACGACTAAGAAATTCACCTGAGGATGCATGACTGAATTGCGCATGTACCAGACATTTGTACAGCTTCATTTTTGTTTGTATGAAAAACAAGTACAAACGCTCTACGAGAGCTTTTTTTTCCTCCGTCACATCATGGACTCTGACTAAAGAAAGTTTTTATTTCAACAGAAAAAGTAAACAGAAGGTTCTAAAAATAATCCAAGGAATTACCACAAAAACTATTTTTGTTGAGTTGCAAAAAAGTCAGTATTATGAATAATGATACAAATATTAAAGTATAATACAAAGCATACAGCATAACACAAATGAGGTATTGGTTTTTCAATGATGTGGACAAATTTTGTAGGCATGATGTATTGAATTTATATTGTGATCCGGACAAAAATATTTGTTAGTCAGTTTTTTAAAATAATTTTTCAGTACGAGATAGTAACGCTTTGTTTTATGTTCGATCTTGTATCGTCTTACGATCCATTTTATGTCATGTCTTACGCTGTTGAATGTGTGATTTATTGTTTTGCTGCTTCACCAACCCAAGGTCTTTTGGAAAAAATTGGAATAAAGTTAATTTGACTGTGGACTTGTAACTGAAAAATTGTGGCTTTGTGTTTCAGCTTCAATCGATTGGATCTGCCGCCCTATGAAAGCTACAGCAGTCTGCGCAGCAAGCTAGTCACAGCTGTGGAAAACGCTCAAGGCTTCGAAGGAGTGGACTAAACATCTGGTCTTTCCTCGCTGTCCCTGTGGTGTTTAGGGAGTGAACCAAGTGCCTGTGCAATCATGTAGATCTGGGATGAACATTCCTGTGTCAAAGAGTTTTGGATGAGTGGTACGTGAAACCTGTGATCCCTCTAATGGACAGTTGCTGGGGTGATTCCTGTATGATGGCCATTGAGACTACCAGATTTATATACATCCTGCATTTGTTTATTGAGGATTCATCTTGCAGCAGTTCAGCACTTCAGAGGTGACCATGGATCAGACTTGGATGTCTGCAACACTGTGTATGTGCGTGTGTGTGATGTGAACACGCAAGTGTTTTGTTAAGAAAAGAAGCAAAAGTGTTTGTGGGTACACAAAATAATTTTTGGGCATTGGAGACATTGACAGCTGATCTGGAGTGACTTTGCCTGCCACCCACAAACACAATCGTTTATTTTGTTTTTGCCTTCCACCGCCTTCATCGTCTTCTTCATAATCTTTTTTCATCATCTCTCGACTGTACTCTGGGATGTTTATCCCCCATCTGCCGTTTCGTCGATGGTAATGTTCATTCATCTGTACTGTTATCCCTTTCATTCTATATATATTGTTCAAAATCTATGGTCTGTTATCTTGTCCACTGAATTGTGTAGTGTTTGTATGGTAGCAATCAGCAATTTGTGATTTCTGGACCTGAATGCAAACTCCATTTGCTGGGAAACTTGGTAAAATGAGAGCTTGTGACCTAGGGCTAATAGTTCTAATAGTTTTGTGTCGGTCGTTGAACCCTTAATCTGTAGTGATGAGTCTGTGGAAAGTGGTATCTTTGACAGTTTACATGGACAGATTATAAATATTGTGCGTTACTCAATTTGTGTAAATTTTCTGAATTTTTGTAAAAATAGATATTGTCTGAGTGTTTTTAACACTTGTTTTTATCATGGTGTCATCCTTGCATTATAGAGCCAGTCAGTTAAATAGCTTTATCAATTGTATTGTGTTGTGTCTAAAACCATGATTCAACCAACCATAGTTTTGAACCATAAACAGCTCAGTCTTGAATGTAAAAAAAAGTGTTGTGGTTTATCTGTAACTAAATAGCATTACTCTCTGAGGCCAGAACAGTGCAAATGTGTAAGTGCTGCAAAAATCAAAAACATAATAATAATGAAGATAATTATGTTAGCAATTGTTGGGGTGTGCAGGAAATTTATTAAAATGTAAGGTTAAGGGCTTCTTGTTTGTTGCTGGTGTGTATATAGGAAGTTAAAGTGACCTTTGCTTCTAATGTATGTATCTAATTCAGTATGTGTAATGCAAAGAAATGGCAACCGGCGTTTGTAGAAAGACAACATTTGAACAGCTCCCCTTTCGTATGCAGTAAAAAGTTTAAACCTATGTATTCCTATCCTATCCTATCCTATTCCGTAACTCAAAGGTCGTTGGAGCACCACAGATGATCGTTTTACCAGCATACTCCATCTTTCTCTGTTCTCAGCAACCCTCAGGGCTTCGCTCAGTGTCAAAGCCAGTCTAGTCCATACTACATATTCAGTGTGAGTAAAAGGAGTAAGCTGTCGTTTTTATGTGTGTTTTTTTGTTTTTTAAAATCTAAACTGCATTTTACAGAAGCAGACATCAGCCAAGATAAGATTCAATGCTAGTAGTAGTGGTGACATTTTCGCTTTCAATAAAATTTTTTTTTTTTTTTTAAAAGAGCTGAAAGGGGAGATAACACACTCCTGCTTTGAGAGTGGACCATGAAAGAGTTACTGAGAAATGGAAAGTGAAAGGAAACATTTTATTGTGAGGGATGTCCTGTGCATGGCCAGGTCCCAAGCTACAATGTTTTGTGCCTCTTGTCAATATTAAAGAGGCCAGAGTGTGATTTGGTGTTGAACTTGCCAGCAGTACTCTGTGCCAATACTTAGAGAATAATAAATGTAAAATGATAGGAAGATGTGAGAGAGAGAGAGAGAGAGAGGAAGAGTTGGTTGTGAGGGGTGGGGGTAGGAATAACAACAACCAATGTAAAGGATTGGAAGGTGTGAAAAAGTGGGATGGGGAGGAGAGGGAATGAGGAATTATCTCCCTTGTCAGAGGATTGAGTGTCGTTAGCGCACTTCTCACAATGTCAGAGACCTGCTGACCTCCCCAAAGTTTGGGGTGGAGATTTGTTGTTTTCCCCAAAGGATTTGAATGTAGGTCAGAGCCTGCATTTTGTAAGTTATACTTGCGTTTAGTGCTTGAACTTGAGAATATTTCCAGCTTCCTCCAAAAAAAAAGAATGGTCAACTTATAGCCTTTCTTAATTAGAAGGTTGGTGGAGGTTCAAGAACCTTTGTATTTTACTCCGAGGTTCTCACATTCAGAACCTAGTTCCTGAACCTTTTTTTGGAGGGTCCAAACCTCCATCAGCCTTCCAATGAAGGCAATTCTTCAGCTGCAGCTAACCTTGATGGTGGCACTGGCTACATGAGGATTATCTCCCATCCAAATGTCGTTCAGTTGGTCGACCTAGCTGCTGCTGTTTACATCCCATCTTGTAGCGCTGGTTACGTAAAATGTTGACAGGATTTCTCTCCCATCATTGTGCGCTTGTTTCCCATGTTGGCCAGCGATGTTACAATTCAATGTAATAACAAAGGTTTGTCGGTCGTTTGAAACAATATTACTGAGTCGATTTGTTGCATGTGGTTGATTTGTTGTTAGTATAATCTAGAAAATTCGTCGCAATATAGCCCTGAAAGACCCAGAATAACACATTGCTCAAGATAGACTATAGCACCCTTCCCTTAAGTAAACCAACTTTCAGTTTTATAGCACAGTTCCACGACCAAGTTGTTGTTTTGTGTTTTTTGGTTGTTTTCTATTAATTTAAACCAAGCTTGTTGATAATTTTATATTTGACCAAAAAAAATTTTTGTTGCATTTTTCTACGTGTTTTTTTTTTTTTCATTTGTAGACTGTGTTTAGCAGTTGTTTTTCAGCACATATCAGTTTGTTAATAGTATATTTTGTGGTTGAATTGTAACATGTGGTCAGGTGCATCACAGTGTAGGTACATAAGTACTCAATGTTAGTTTTGTTCATTGTGTTTGTATCAGCAGTCCTGTTCAGCTGCAATCTTCCTTTGGAGTCATTCTAGCCATCTCCTGTAGATCATTCATGTACTCGCTTTTGATTTCTGTAGAAATAGCATCCCCACTTTCTGGAAATTTAGTGCTTTAAATTTCCATTGTCGCTGTCTTTCTCCTTTGTTATTTCTCATTCCTACTTTGTTCTATCAATCTACTATACTATCTTCTTCTTCGCTAGACCAGTCACCTACCTTTTTTCTTGAAAACTCTTCCGGGACAGAACTCCTCATTTGTGTGTGAGGTCTGTTGGATCAGCTTGGGAATCTTGGACGCTTTCTGCCAAATGGTCACTGGGGGCTTCCTATGATATTATTATTTGGCAGTGTAGGCATTTTAAATGTATGTGTTTTGTTGACGTTTTTATAATGATGTTTTTATTCTATTTTGTTTTTGTAAACGAGGGTTCGATAAATTGTAGTATAGCCTCAGCGTCCCCTGTGAGGGATGCCTTTATTGTAAAGTGACCAGATGGTGGAGTGCCTTCAGTGTTACCACTAGGGTTGTTTC
This sequence comes from Oncomelania hupensis, assembly GCA_036898135.1. Lineage (NCBI taxonomy): Eukaryota > Metazoa > Mollusca > Gastropoda > Littorinimorpha > Pomatiopsidae > Oncomelania > Oncomelania hupensis. Next base: position 163,638,685 of record CM072511.1, read on the forward strand.
AGCAGTTCTTTTATGTGGATCAGGGGTGAGTCCTCTTTCAGCCAACTTGTGGTCTTGATTTTGTGGTGCTGATTGGGCTCTTTGCAGTCCGCTGGACCCTGTAAGCAATGGATAACTAACTAACCCAATGAAATAGGACTAAGAGTTGTATAATAAATCCTGCATTTCTCTGTCTATATATTTTGTATTATTATTTGTATTTTATTATTTTAATGAGGTAATGTGTTTATGTTTTTTTCCCCGTAAACTGTTATTTTAGTTTGCATATAATGCCTACAATACTTGATGGTTCGTTTTTTCTTCTTTTTTTAATTCCTCAGTTGTTTGTTCGATCACATTTTGTGTTGCATTTCCTGGTGTTTTAATTTAATGTATACAACTGGATAAATCAGCATTTGTATTTTTACTATGTCGGTTGTATTGACTGCAGTTTGAGAATGTAAAATCCGAATTTATATAAGTTAATTTCAGTACATTTCATTTTCGTGTTTTTTCATAGGATCTTTATTTCATTTTCTCTTCAAGATTTGTATTTTATCTTTCAGATTCTTTCTCAATCCTCTCTTTTATTTTTTTTCTTTTGTTTTGTTGAAATAAATCGGAGAAAACCAAATGGAACTATACGGGCATTAACGTGACTTTAGAGAAATGGTACTATTTTAAATAGGGTATGTCTTGTTGTATCACATTTATTACTTTGCAATTAATTCGTGTTTGATTATAGTTTTTAGTCATAACTCCTCTTTGACGTATTGGAAGCATTGCAGTAGTCACTTTTGCTCAGTTATTATTCCATCTACTGTTATTTTAGTCTTTCCAAATCCACCCCAGTTGGGGTGCCAGGAGTTTTCTGTACAAATACAAATAATATCCCCACTTTGTGGAAAGTTGGTGCTTTAAATTACCACCGTTTCTGTCATTCTCATTTGTTCTTTCTCATTTTTAATCTGTTCTATCAGTCTACTATCTTCTTCGCTTATAAACGACGACTAACTAAATTTCCATATCCACTCACGAAACAAAGTATTTAGGATAATTAATAATTTATCATTTGTATAGTGCTTTTTCTCTATTGGAGCGCAAAGCTCAGAATAATTGTCTTAGCGTATAGCAGCAGTACATTTGTAATATTTTACCCAAGAATGGAGTCAAAGTCACACAAATTATTGGGCAGCTGTTTTCAAGACTAGATAGGCATCCCTCTCCTAAATGCATTTGACTTGATTAGTGGCATCTCTCACCCTTCCTATATGCTTTTAACTTGCCACAATGTTTTGTAATGACTAAATCAATGTCGCTGAATTTTGTTGCAATGCAACATCATTTTGGGTAAGATGCACTTTCTTACATATATATATATATATATATATATATATATATATATATATATATATATATATATATATATATATATATATATATATATATATATATTATAGTCTTGATGTTTACAGTCTTTGCTCTTCATTTTGAACAATACGTTTCATGAAATGAATGTGTCGATCTTTTTGTAATGGTAATCGTCTTAGCATTTTCATCTAAATCCACTGAGAAATGTTTAAATTTGTTGGATTGAGTACATGTATATATTATGCAGTTTGTAATTATTTAAAGAAACATTGTACAGTAGGTGTATAAACAAAAGTAACATTAACTGTAAAAACGATTTCATTAGTATTTCTGTCAATGGCGATTGCTTGCTTGGTTGAAAAAATTAACAACTTGCAAAGTCGGAAGAGCGTTTTCATATTTCAGAGGTGGGACTACGTTTGTCACCTTTAGACGGACTTTCATTTCTGTGTATTATTTTTTTTTTTAAAACTGACTGTGATTATCTTTCATTTCACTTTGGATTGATTGTGGCCAACTTTTGTTTTGTCAGTATGTTTTGTAAGTGCAGAAAACTCATTGAAATTAAAAAAAATGCCAATCTGTCTTTTGGGTTTGTTGGACTGTATTTTTGTTGTTTAACATATTTTTTCCCTTTTGAAGACTTTTGTTTTCTAGCAAATATGTGTGAATGGATGTTATCATTGCAAGGAGCGTGTGTGGTTATTTTTAGAGTTTGGGCTATTGACGGCACATCATTCTTATATGAAAACACACACACACGCATCCAACAGACACTTCTAGAAGGAAAGAACAGACAAGTTTCTGAACACACTTTGTGGGGTGGAGAGGGTGGTTAAAAAAGCACTCTCTTTTTTTTTCTTATCTGAAATTTATTTTTTTCTGACAAGTTCACAAGATTGTACACATTTTCATGAATAGAAAAGCCATAGTCATATACAGTTGTTCAACTTGCAAGCCAGCATTCACATTTAGGTGGTCAATTTCTACGTCAAATTTGTCGCAACAGAACAAACAACGCTAAATGTTTCTGTTCGTGTGTTTTCTACTATAAAACCTCTTAACCGCATAAGGGTAGTCCCATAGCCTTGTGGTCATAGGGGAGCGTGATGTTGGAGATCACACTTATCTTGGGCCAGCGTAATGAGGGTGATGCCCATCTCTCTCCCTCGCTGCTTTACCTTCCCCACCCTTAACTCTTCCGCGCCGGGAAGCAAGTTTTCCAGTAGCCGCCATGCATCTCTACCTGCCGGGAGGCAGGTATTCCAGTATCCCACACTTGCATACAGTCTAAGAGAGAAAACTCCGCATTGCAAAAATATATTGAAAGCACGGTTATCTCCCATGTTAATAAAACATACGGTCACTTCCGCCAGGTTGAATTTTCTTGTTCTGATGCGAACTTGGCGTGCAATTTGATTTTTAAATGACGAAAAATCGAGGACTATCAAGATCTTTCTCTCTCTCTGCTATTTTTGTGTTGAGCTGCCATAATATTTTGTGGAAATTTACCAAAAGAAATATCTAAATACTTTAATGTTTACCTAAATAGCTAAAAAAAACTTACATAAATGCTTTTTTTCAATGTTATTGTGAAAATTCAAGAAATAAAATGCGAAAGAGGCTTTCATTTAGGATTTTTTTCAGTTTTTATTATTAAACAAACATAAAATTTATATAGTTTTGTAAAGAAATTAGTTTTCTATAAGTATGCCAAATTTCATATCAATAAGCCTGCACTGAGCTAGGCAAGAGCCGATTTTGTACAACTAGTGGTTTTCACAACAGTCTGGCCCTGCAGGCTCAGGCCAGCAGTGATGCTTAGCTGCTGCACGCTCAGGCAGAATAGAGTTAAGAGAGTAGGTAATCAGTCACAGTTGAGTAACTGGGGCGTTGTTATTTGTCGCTTCATGTTTTGTGGTCACTCATCCAAGTGCTAACCACACTGGACGGTGCTTAACTTGCGACACAGTAGCGCGTGCTCCAACCAATGCGCTATCCGACACCCTTTAACCGCATAACCAAAACAAAGAAAAGGCTGGAGTAATATTAGTTGTTACACAACATCTGAAGCTAAGCCATTATACTACATTTGGTTTTGGTGCGAAGCCATCCAATAGTAAGACAATATATACGTTCAACAAAGACGATAATTTTCATAACCATTTACTTTGGTGAAACAAGAAGAAATATGGTGGCCTGACATCGCACAGATTTTGCAACAAATTAAGAAAATAAATAACTAAGATGGTGATGGAAATGGTTTTTTGGTTATGCCAAAATGTTTCCACCGTGACCATGGGGACTACCGTTCCCTAGGACCAAGCTTAACTGTATTCAACTAGTACATCTCTTACAGATTGTTAGTACCAATCAACACCCCCACACAAGTCTAAGTACCACTGCTGAAGAAAGAACATATTCAAGGACAGGTTGAAATGTGTGCAATCATCGGCTCAACTTTCAATAAAGACATTTTTAAATTGGATGTGTTTAAAACTATTAAACAAAAACAAACAATTTTTTTCTTGGAGACAATTTTACCAATGTGGTTTGTCAATACTGATACTGTAGTTCTTAAGCAAAGACCCAGGACATTTTAAGTATGGACACTATTTCTTTTTTAAACTTCAGCAATCAGTGGTCTATCATTAGGCGATATACTGTACTTACAAATGTTGATTTGCCTGAGCCAGAACTTAGTAACATGGCTACAATCACAAACATGATTTTCTGTTCAAAACAGCAGAAGAAATAAATGAGAGTGATGTAGCATCTCTACATGATAATCCTAACCTACCAGCTGGGGTGGGGGAAGGGGGGGAAGGGATCAAAATACACTTATAGTTTGTAGGACCTTGCATGTTCAGGATTCACATTCACCTTCCATCAACAAATGTGGAACACTGTTGTTTGTGCAAACAGCCATTACCATCTCGCAGGCGAGCGTCAAAGTATGAAATATCGAAGTGGTCACTCGCTAAACAAAGCAACACAACACGAGCTTACAAGTTACAGGGGGAGGAGCAACACAATCATTAAAAAAAAGTAATTTCAGATTTCTACTGCAGCTGAATATAAACCACAGCTACTGAAAAAGTTTTAAACTAGAAGGGTACAGCCCATATGACTCACATGCTCCTTATGGAACTCGCAATATTTAACATGAAAATGAGTGCCCAGAAAATCCTATTCTATCCTATCCCGTAAGTCAGAGGTCGTAGGGGCACCACAGATGATTGTTTAACCAGTGTACTCCATCTTTCCCCGTCCTCAGCAACCCTGATGGTTTTGGTTTTGCTCAGTGTCAAACCAATCCATTATCGAATGTTGTCCTCCCACCTCTTTTTCAGTCTTCCCTCTTCTTCTACCTACCGCCCAGAAAAATCAGAAGGAAATGTTGGCATTAAAATGCAAATTAATCCTGACTTTGATCTTTCTACGCCGCGGCTCTAACCTTGAGATGACATTGACTTCCAGCTCCAAGTACACATGCACTATCAATTAAAGTACAGCAAAAGTTGTATTATGCCAAGAAAAAAAGGCGACATCTTGAGATTACTTGGATCATCAACCTTGACCATGGGATGATCTTGACCCTCACGTGATCTCTTATGCATGTCTGATCAAATAACTCAATGCTGTTGCATACTATAGATTAAATAAACAGCCATTCCACTGTATGATGACCTATTTTTGTATGTTTTTGCAAGGCCTAAAATGACATTGAACTTCAAGATTAACACAAAAACTGAACACATATGAAAGATCAAACTATCATCTCTAATTACAACAAGTTTAAACTTTAAATCTCTCATAGATTTTAGTGTCAAGATCACTTCAAAGTACCTATATAAACAAACTTTGGACAGCTCCAATGACCTTGACCTTGTGAATTAAGTTGACCAAATTTGCATAGTATTTGTGTCTCATTGATACATTACATGTATCAAAGAATCATAAAGTTCAATATTAATAACCTAGAAAAAATTGTGAAATTCTGAGAAAAATTGTAATTTTTTTAACTAACATTTGATTATGACCCTGTGACTTTGATCTTGAAGTGAAGTTGTTCATTCACTGATCATATATGAGGTCTCTTCACCATCCTAGTATTCCTACCAAGGTTGGTTGTGACAGTGGACAGACATTTTTTTTTATATCAATTTTGGACTATTAAGGCCTCATCTTGCACAGATTTGCAAAAATCTGGAAATTTCTTTTGTGGGGGATGGGGGATGGAGAGGGGAGGAGTACATAGACACACAATGCTATGCATGCCAGTCAATACATTTAAAATGCAGTTTTCTTTCCTTTTGAAAATTAACCTTGTAATAATATAAACAAACAAACAAAAAAACCGAGCAAACATCTTTTAAAACAAGTGCTGCCACCACACCAAAGGGGAAAAACACATTTACATATTACGTGCACTAGAAGTCATGGCTGACTGAAAGCAAATAAATAAATACGCCGTCATTTACATACATCATGAAAATGTATTATACCCCCAAAAGACAATGAGCCAGTCCACATGTCCCGTTCATATTCCCTATTTTCATTCACATAAAGGCAAACCAGACATACGAACCACACTGAAGCTCCAACATAACAACTACTAATATGACCACAAATAATGACCAATTACCCCACTGTCAAAATAAAACAATTCTCTGTTGCTCTCTTTTTTCTCCTCACACTATAAAAGAAAGAAAAACACTGTATTTTTACATCAGTCTGTACATAGAGTCCAACAGCATGTACTTAACAATACTATACATAATAACAAAACTGTCACTACTTTTTTACTGCGCGAACATATCAGTGCTTCCAGGGCATGTTAGCTCGGGGAATCATATCAAGGAGATACTGTTGATGCCTCTGTAGATCGGCCTGCTTGACGAAGGGTAATGTGTAGGGAAAAGAACCTCGAGCCCCAAAGCCGGCCTGCAGCCCTGCCAACGGCTGACTGGCCCGGAGCTGAGCCTGATGCGCCTGCTGCAGGAAGTTTTGCTGCTGACGTAACTGCTCGGCGCTAGCGCGATAAGAGGCAGAGTTCAGGCTCATGGCGGCTGCCACACTGTTGACGGCTGCCGCTGCTGCCAAGGCCTGTGGGGGAGCGGTGGTGGGGGCAGGGGAGGTGGCTGATGGAGCGGGAGAGGAGGAGGCAGAGCTGGTAGGGGCCTGCATGCGCTCAATCTCCTGCTCCTGCTGCAAAGCCTTGACAAAGGCGCTCTTCAGGCGGTTGGTGTGCTCTTGTTTCAGCGCTCGTTTCTGGTTCCACGTCACGCAGTGTTCGCAGATCACGTTCTTTGACCCAGGCTTCTCCCGTTTCCACACGGGCGTGTAGTCGGTGCCACACTGCACGCAGGTGAAAGGGTTGCAGATGAACTTCTCATCAGGTGACTTCTGACCACGTGCGATAAGCTGAACGTCGATGATATGGTTCACCACTTCTTCCAAGCCTAGCAAGAGCACGAAGTCTGGGCAGGCCAGAGAGGGGATGAAATTCATTTCCGGAGCAGGAGGTTTGGGGGGAGGGATCTGTAACAACGTTTTCTCCAGCTGTTTACGCAAAGCCAATTTTGCAGCAGCTTGGCGCTGAGCTGGTGTCTGGGTATCTACCGGAGGCTGCGGCGGGGTGGCTGCCTTGGGAACTGTCTGCTGTTGCTGTTGCTGCTGCAGCTGCTGCTGCTGAACATTTCGTTGATTGGAGGAGGGCTGATTCAGGTTGCGAATACTCTGGGATGCCAGACCGTTGGAGCCGTTTGTATTGGCGCCGCGTGGTGTTCCCACCAGTGGCGGTGGGCCCTGCATGTTTCGTGCTGTGGTGCCCTGCGTAATTGAGCGATTGTGCTGCTGCAGGTGTGGCGGTCTCCCTGGCTGTGCGGGACCACGCACCAAGGCTGGCGGGGCACCAGACTGGCGAGGCACGTTGGGTTTGACTGGCTGGACGTTGTTAGTATTGTTGGGCACCGGCACCTCAGGCTGTGGAGGTGCCTGCTGACTCTGTCGCAGCTTCTTCAGCAGCACCAGCTTGGCTTCCTCATTTCGAAGCTCAGCCTGCAGCCGACGAACGCGCCTCCTTAGCTTCGCCGACTTGTCAAACGGGCCCTTCTTGTCAGATTCCTCTTCATCAGAAAGCGTGATTATATCCGGAGTGCCAGCATTGCTGAGATCAGCAGGAGTGCTCGCGCTCAAATTTTCTTTATCACTGCCACTCTCCGACCTCACCGACGCTGCTTTCTCCCCATCGTTACTGTCACTATTTGCACTCTCCTCCTTGACCGCAACCTTTACATCTAGCTCTTCACTGTCGTCTTTTGCCTCGTCTTCAGCAGATCCTTCTCCGCCTGACCGATTTCTAGTAGGGTAACGACAAGGCGGTGAATCAGCTTGCTCTTCCTTTTCTACTTTGACCACCACTTTGAAATCTTCAGCCACGGTCTCTGAAGATTCAATCTTTTCTTCTTTGAGGTCAACTTTCTTTTCAGTTTGTTTTTTCAACGTCTGTTTTGGTTCCTCACTTTTGTTCTGTTCATCTTTCTCTACCACCATGTCTTCTTCACAGACGCTCTTTTCCACACTTTCTTCTCTGTGATCTTCCTTGTCTGCGCCTTTGCCACAAGGCTGAGGCTGATCCGGTGCATCTTTCACAGCTGGGACCTGGTCCTCCTCCTTCTCCTCAGCACCAGTGGCTGGGTTTTCTTCAAACTTCTTATCATCCTGCTCCTCTGTCTTGGCCCTAAAACACCATCAAAGGAAAGTACTTTTTTTTTTCAGTTGACAGCTACATGCGAGTTACAATATTCCAACTTAAACAATTTAAATAGATAAATTACACCATAACTCGGTTGTAATAGTGGCAGAGGGTTTTCCCGACAATCCTAGTCTCCTACATAATTTGTTGCTTAACATTGATCTTTGACAGTTTGTGAAACAACAGACCTTTCGTCTATTGAACTTATAGAGGCAGTTAGCCTGAAAGCCACGTTGATCCCAATGTCAGTGTCAGAGGCTGTTGAGGGCATAGGCCTACACACAGCCTATGGGTGATAGATCTCTGACACTCAGCCAGCCTCAACATAGCCTGTTTACAGCAAACTGGCCTATAGATTGCATTTTTATTGTCAGGCATCTGACAGAGAGAACAAGTGCAGCAGATGCCCACCACAAGAGAAGCCATGTCTACATTCCAGTCTTTATTTTTCAGATTTAAAACACGTACATCATTCGCTGGATCACTCTTCTCAACGGACATCACAGGTCTAGCCGCACCACCTCCCTCACATCTGCGTCCACATGCTTGTGCCCTCTGGGCCATTACACAGTGGGTCAGGGCTGATACAAAGGAGGCCTAAAGCATACTCACTTCTTACTAGAGCTGCCACCTCCCGCTTCATCCTCTGCCTCCAGTTTTCTTTTAAGAGGAGCATCATTTGTCCCCTCCCCCTTCAGACTGAAAATCAAACCAAAGTTCACTTAACGCTAGTTCCTAGTTCACGTATGGAGGGTCACATAAATATGTTCTACGATATTCAGTCATTTCCGTCGGTAAAATAGCACCAGTGCATGTATACTGTAGCTCTAAACAAGAGCATCCAGCGTTCACGCTGCATTGCAACTACAGTAGCGGCAAACATTTTATATGAGGCACGGCGCCTGTAGCCTAGTGTAGGGACTACAAGGTGTTAAAACTAAAAGTTAACAAAAACATACATAAAATAAAATAATTATTTCATATAAAACAAACAAATAAAATCGTACTCATTTTTCTTGTCTTCCTCTTTTGTAGGTCCATCTTTCTTTATTTGGGTTTCCATGATAAACAGTGCTGTGTTTACTCAGCCCAACTTCCAGTGATTGTCAGAGGTAGTCTGCAACACAATATTATACATTTTAATGGCGTGAATGCAGGGAAAAGACTGGAAAAGACAGTGATTGTCAGAGGTAGTCTGCAACACAATATTATACATTGTAATGGCGTGAATGCAGGAAAAAGACTGGAAAAGACAGTGATTGTCAGAGGTAGTCTGCAACACAATATTATACATTGTAATGGCGTGAATGCAGGAAAAAGACTGGAAAAGACAGTGATTGTCAGAGGTAGTCTGCAACACAATATTATACATTGTAATGGCCTGAATGCAGGGAAAAGACTGGAAAAGACAGTGATTGTCAGAGGTAGTCTGCAACACAATATTATACATTGTAATGGCGTGAATGCAGGAAAAAGACTGGAAAAGACAGTGATTGTCAGAGGTAGTCTGCAACACAATATTATACATTGTAATGGCGTGAATGCAGGAAAAAGACTGGAAAAGACAGTGATTGTCAGAGGTAGTCTGCAACACAATATTATACATTGTAATGGCGTGAATGCAGGAAAAAGACTGGAAAAGACAGTGATTGTCAGAGGTAGTCTGCAACACAATATTATACATTGTAATGGCCTGAATGCAGGGAAAAGACTGGAAAAGACAGTGATTGTCAGAGGTAGTCTGCAACACAATATTATACATTGTAATGGCGTGAATGCAGGAAAAAGACTGGAAAAGACAAACAGCAAAAAAGACAAAAGCAGCAATGAATTTCTTAATGCTGGCTTGTTTGTTTCTTTGTTTTAAATAACTAAAAGGTCAAAGCCCATGTGACTCACATGCTCCTTATGGAACTCGCAATATTTAACATGAAAATGAGTGCCAAAAAAAAACACAAAATAAAACGGTGGCATAAAGCTGTGAAGTAATACCAACTTTTATCTTTCTATGTTCTTGACCTTGAGATGACCTTGACCTTCGGCTCCAAATGCACTCATGTGCTATCAAATAAACTACAACAAAAGAAGTATAATGCCAAAAAAGGTTACCTTGGGATAACCTTGACCTTTAGTGACCTTGACCCTCATGTGACCTCTCATGAATGTCAGATCAAATAAATAACCCAATGCTACTGCATACTATGGGTTAAATAAACAGCCATTCCACTATACAATGACCTATTTTTTTATGCTTTTTACAAGGCCTAAAATGACCTTTACCTTCAAGATCAACGCAAAAACTGAACATAAAAAAGATCAATCTATCATCTCTAATTTATTCAACAAGTTTAGACTTTATATCTATCATAGTTTAAGGTAAAGGTCACTTCAAATTACCTATACCAACTGACTTTGGACAGCTCCAGGGACCTTGACCTTGGAGTGATTTGACCAGATTTGTATAGTGTGTTATATCTACCATGCATCAAAGAATAGGTTCAATATTAATAACCTAGGAAAAAAAGTTAAATTTGACTAACATCTGTTGTCCCTGTGACCTTGACCTTGAAGTGAAGTCATTCACTGATCATTAATGATGTCTCATGATATACACCATCTTACCAAGTTTGGTTGTGATAGTTGAAATAGGTTCTGAAATATTAATCCACTTTCAAGTTTTGCAGACAGCGGATGGATAGACTGAAAATTTTTGTTAATGTCATTTTTGAACGTTTTTTCGGGGGGTGAAAAGGTGGTAATGGGGCATAGGGAGGGGAGGGGAGGAGGGGAGAAATTACATAGACAACACGGCAGTGTGAGTCAAAAATCTATGCAACCATTAATAAACTCATCCAATTTATTTGGATGAGGTTTGCATTGTTATATTTAAATTATAAATAGGACAAATATTCACTAAATCATGCTGGCTTTCAATCCCCAACCCTTTAGTGAAAATTAAAATTAGTCACAATATATATTGAGACAGGTTAGCGTGTATGTTGGTACAGATCGCCGCGCTTTGAGCCTGATCGATTTGGGGAAAGGCACGTATATAGCAGCCAGTATTATTATTATTATATATTGATACTGTATAAAATGCTGATATATGTGCACATGTCTTGCACATCTACACTATAGAAATTCGGTGTCACAATAAACTTTAATAATAATAATGAATAACATTTATATAGCGCAAAACTCACAGAGACTCATTGAGCATACACAGGCATTCACTCACGATATAGAAAAGGATTACATGCATGTATGGAGGTACATCTACCAACAACGAAACACAAATATTGTTATGTTACACATAAGACTCCCTATAACTTGTATAAACAGGCATGCTACTCTGAAAATTTTGTTTTCCAGGAAAATTTTTGAAGGATTAGCAGAGCCCCGAGAGCGAGCCTGCAAAGCAGGCGAGCCCCCTAGGGGGGTCCGGGGGCATGCCCCCCCGGAAATTTTTTTTTTTTAAAGTTAAAATCTGTGCAATCTGGCACATTCTGAGCACTTTTTGAGAGACGAAAAATCAATCAAATTGCCCGGAACCTTAAGCTGTTCGATGTGGTCGCCAAATTTCTCGACGTACTTTTTTTCTTTTTCTTTTCCGACAACTTTTACTTCATAATCCAGTGTTCTCTGCAGCCAGTCCCAGCCCCACTTGTTTTTGAGACCTTTGTCCCAGTCTCCTACTGTGTTTCTTATTACAATGTCGGTTCGAAACATTTTGATACTATGCTACTATTAGTAGTATTTAACATCACAAAAACGCTTCCATACGTTATCAAACTTACAAAAACTAAGAATCGTGGTGAAGACAGTCAAAAGTCAAACAGAAACAACTGGCTATAACACAGAGCGAATCACGTAAGAGAGAAGCAATCTGATTGGCGAGATAAATTTAGCTAGCCAATCACAACGCCGCTTTGATATGATCGTTAAATTGACTGTCACGGCGTTCTAGCAGACGAATCCCGCTGATATCGCCTACCGTGATAAGAATGCTTGCTTTTTTTTTTCAACACAGATTTTTTTAATACTCCAGGAAATTTTTCAATCACCAGGAAAGCCAAAGATCGATTTCCAGGAATTCCTGGAATTCCAGGAAAAGTAGCATGCCTGATAAAGATGAAAGTCATGTATACATACATGTATGTATGGAGGTACAGCTACCAACAACAAAACACAAATATTGTTATGTTACACATAAGACTCCCTATAAGATGAAAGAAGGGTAGGGTGGGGAGGGGGGATGCGAGTAAGTTAATCAAAAGCTAAGCGAAAAAGGTATGCTTTCAGTTGGGCTTTAAATATATCTTCCAAGTTCCTCAGACCGACAGGAAGTGCGTTCCAGAGAGATGGAGCAGTGAAACTGAAACCGCTCTTGTCAACACTGACAACAGTTTTCAGGTATCGACGCGGAACTTTTAACAGCTTTTCTGCGGAAGATCGGAGAATGCGGGCTGTCCGGTAGGCTACAAGTGAGTTGGAAAGATACGCTGGGAGAGTTCCTTCCAAAAAACGAAAGGCAATAAACACAGATCTTATACTGGAGGCGGAATTTTACAGGCAGCCAGTGAAGTTTCTGAAGCAACATCGTGATATGGTCTCTATCTTTTTCAAAATGAGCAGTGCTGCACTGTTTTGTACATATTGGAGACGATTTATCTGTTCTGCTGGTAGACCCAGCAATACCGAATTACGAACCAATTTTGCGCAGGCAGTCTCGGATAAAAAAAGGCAGAATGGAAGCAATACGTCAAGGAAAGCACCACGGCAAATGCTTCCAATCTGATTTTGCATCGACAAAGTTTGGTCAATTTTGACTCCAAGATATTTCACTGAGCATTGGAGCTGAATGGTGCTACCATCAATGTCCAGGGAGTCACCCACAATATACAAAAGGATTACATGTATGTATGGAGGTACATCTACCAACAACGAAACACAAATATTGTTATGTTACACATAAGACTCCCTATAAGATCAAAGACATGTAAATACATACATGTATGTATGGAGGTACATCTATGATCTACCAACAACGAAACACAAATATTGTTATGTTACACACAAGACTCCCTATAAGATGAAAGAGGGGTAGGGTGGGGAGAGGGGGATGCGAGTAAGTTAATCAAAAGCTAAGTCTGAGGCACGCGGAAGTATCGACTGCCATTGTCTCTGTTTTGTTCGTGTTCAGCATGAGCTTATTACTGTTCATGCAAGCTAAAATATCATGGACACATGTTTGAATTTCAGACTGAACAATACAAAATTTATCAGGTGGTGCACTTTTAGACAACTCTGTGTCATCAGCGTATTTGTGAAAATCACAATCATGTTCTGAAATAACATCAGATAGCGACTGTGAATATAAAGTAAACAAAACTGGGCTCAACACCGATCCCTGAAGGACTCCGAAAACAAGAGGGGCGCAGATGAAATCCCATCAACAACAACAGACTGAAAGCGCTCACTAACATATGAAGAAAACCACCCAAGAACCATTCCCTGAAGGCCATAAATAACTTCTAGTCTTTCCACGTTTAAAAGAAAATAGACACTGTACTAACACTACTTAGATTGCTTGTCTGCTGCACAAAAGTCCATAGAATGGAACCTAATTGAACCATTTAATTAGGGTCAGGCTGTGGGTTTACTAACCCTGGCCCTAACTTTCCTAACCCTAACACTTTGTTGATTACATTTTTCTTTGGGTGCGGATTTAATCCATTGCCCGTTGACTTATCTCTCAGTGAAGCAAGTAACATCATAACTCTTCTCTGTACATATTCTATGCCACTGCACAGCATGTGTGGTGTGGTTGCCAAACACAATTTCCATATTCCAGCACAGGGCGTACAATGTTTTAATAGAGGTGGGTGAAAAATGCTTCCTCATCGATGTTTTTGAACAATTCCCACAATCTTGCTCACATTGCGCAGGGCTCCCCATTATGCCGAGATAAGGCGTGATTACGCCTTTAATCCTCAAAATCACACCTCAGAATAGCCAACCAGGCTTGAGAAGTATGTCTTAAATGTTACAATTGGTGTTGAAAACATCTATGCAGCCTGAGAAGATCGTCACCGCAACATTTAACGAGCCAAAAATTATTTTTTTTCTAAATGAGTGTCCGACAAACAGCTTCTTCTTACAAGAGCATTTACTGTTTTGTGGAGAATTGTATCTAAAATTAGTACGGCCATGCGACTGAAAAGTTAGCTCAATGTTTACTGGTTTACCTTCTGCACTATCAAGTAATCACAAAGCTCCTAATTTGTCGCGCTATGCTTAGGAAGTGAGGTCATAGATGTGAATGTGCGAGTGTGAATCACTGGTATGAATGTGTGCATGACGTGTGTGTTGCCTTGTAAAAAGTGCTTTTGGCCATCTATTTTTTTCCCCAACTCCTTTAAACGCTAGCCTTAACAAGGAATGAAAAAAATCCTTAAAATTGTAAAATGGAAGTTAGCCCACTCCTTAGATTCATTCAATCATTGCAAATGAGGAGCCCTGCTGCGTACTAGAGGTGGCCAAGGCATTTACGTCCCCTCTCTACCACAAAAGCTTCAGCCACCTCTGCTACACAATATGAATCTTGCTGGGCTTTTTTAATGTTTTATACTGGAAACCATAGATAGACCTAGCTAGTCCTAACCTATGACCCAAACCTTAACCTGCATGTCCCTCTGCTCTTGGTCAAGTTGGTGTTAAATGTAAATCTTGACTCATAATCTTGACATACACATCTCAGCTAATGTGTCCAAACAACCTTGCCATAATTACTTATTTTTTGGAAGCTATCATGCCGTCAGATTGAATGGAGTCTGACAAGATCCTGTTGTAAATGTCTGTGTTAATGAACCAACACTGAACATATAAATAATAACTTTCAAAATTTTGAAATGTTTCTCTAGATTTTAATTATGTAGTCTAATTTTTTTTTTTAATAGAGAGATGAAACTTGCGCTATACAGCTAATTGAATCAGTAATAGTTTGACCACAGCACAGACGGACGCTCAAAATACTTGTGCAGTTGTGGTGATATGTGACTTCGAGTTCGAGTGCAAGTTGCTAGCACTTTACGATCACCTCGTGAGTATATGCTGATCGCTAGCTCACAAATAGCCTTTAGTTTAAAGAGCTTAATATAGAGACAAAAATGTTTGACAGTAATCACTAACCGATCGACTCATCAATAACAAAACCGGCTTGATGTAATCTTCAGGCATCCATGCTAAAATTCCACAAAGGAAGAGCTCTACAAGAGGAGATTCCCTACTATCGACTTTGCTGATTGGCCAATTTCACTTTACAACACATCAAAGCGAGGCTACACAGAGATCTACACCGGAGGGGGGTGCAAAATGCAATGACCCGACAGAACGCGTCAAAACACACTCGCCCTTGATCTACATTTTCCGAATTGCAACCCACATTTCATTTGCCATTTCTTGAAGTCTCCCTTATCCCTATCCATTAAAGCTAACATAAAATGGAGCAATATTCGTGCCCATGGCCTGTTTTGCACAAAATAAGGTCAGAAAACCCCCATCGTTCAAAAAAAAAAATGTGTCAAGGAAACGAATCCTTGCTTTCAACATCTCACGTCGAACTGCATACATGTATTTTATGTTTACAATCAAATCAACTGTCAGTAAACCGATAATTAAAGTATTAAACGTTTGAAGTCATGGAAACAAGAAACAAATACCGGGCAACACGATTTACAAACGTGAAGGGGATTTCCCAACAATCTAAACATAGAAAAGAATCGTTGCAATGAAGCCGCTATATTTCACCACGTGAACGAAGGTTGTCAATGTCGAATACACGTCAATGTGTACATTCTACGAAAAACCTCCGGATATATTTTATCTATATACTAGGTCTAAGCACACAAGCCAGACACGCGCACACAGGGAAAAAAAAGTATCCAAGCTCATGTCTCACCTCTAGTGATTGTTATCCCAAATCAGCTGGATTTCAACAATCCTATCGATTTTTTTCAAGATTAAATTTTTGCAAATATGCGCGTCGTAGAGTAACAGCTACAAGTGGGACACCCTTCACTCGAATAAAATCCACAATCTCAGGTCTCTTGGGACGGTATATCCAACTGAGGTTTCCCCCTGATCGTTTTCATTGTTTCTCCCCCACCATCTTTATTTTCAAGATGGCTTCCTTCCTCCAATTTGCACATCTCCTATCTGGGGTTCACCAGAAGTATTCCAAGGCGCAAACAAACAAAATTGTTTACGGGTAAACAACCCATAACTAATGATTGGATTGAAAAGTCACGTGACCCTTTGAGGCACCAAGCCGCCGCGCATTATGTGACCACCGTCTGTTGACCTTGTTTCTAAAAATAGTTAGCCGTTTCCATCCGCAACACTTGACAGCTCAACAGTGAAGGAAGGAGGGGAGGGAAGAGCTAAAAAAAAAAGTACTTACACGATAAGGTAGTCAATATCAATAGTCTTGTACTAAACTGTTTTGTGTTGCAGTTATTGCAATTTTAAATTTTAGATAATCTTACAATATTCTTAATTAGTACAATTATAATTTGCATAATTAATTGCATGTTGTATATAAAACACATCTATTCATGTAATGTAACTAGAGGCATTTATTATTTCCTTGTCTGTCTCCTGCAAAGTATTTTACACTATCGGTAGTAGTTGTTAAAACGTATTAACATCAGTTCTGCAATTCTTGTTCGTTCTTGAACTAATTCGTCAATGTTTTTCTTCATGAAATGAAATCGCTATACGACACAGCTGTTTTTACATGGATTACATTGATTTAATAAATTCTGAATTTTTCCTTACCGAGGGAGAAAAAAAAAAGAAGACGCGATCACTATTCGTCCAGCCTAAAATCTAAGGTTATGTTAAAAGTCAAAATATACTGAAGTCAGAAAGAAATATACAGAGAACGAGTTAAATCAAAATTAATGTTCTGTAATAACTCACCCCCATCTTTGCCCACGAAGAAGAAGAAGAAGAAGAAATATCGTAAACAATGTTAGATCTATAGAGTGTTTTGTGTGCTGTTTATTTTTTTTTAATATATTTTTATATTTTACGGGAGCAGAAGAGTTGGGCAGAGGGTAGTGGCGCATGTGCATTACACGATTTGGGTGCCTCTCTCTCTCTCTCTCTCTCTCTCTCTCTCTCTCTCTCTCTCTCTCTCTCTCTCTCTGATAGAAACATGGATTCTTCAATAAAGAGCCGAGAGAGGTACGCGTGCTCAATGACGTTGCGTATCCAGATATTGGCGCCTGTGATTGCGATTGAAAAGCATGAACAACAGTGCACGTGCATTCGGAAAACCAAGGCTAACACTTATCAAGACGTACGTACGAGTTTGCGGTTCAATTTGGACGTGCCGTCACGGTACCTCATTCGACGTCACTGGCTTTGACCATGATGACGTGGTGACCTCTAAGGGGCGTGTTGTTTTAATACAAACGGATGTGTATTATCTAACGATGCGCTATCGAGGAGGATCCGTACTTGGCTGCACTTTCGAGGATTTGCCCAACTTGCGTAATGCACCAGTGGTGTAAATGACCACACATACTGACTTTATGTCTCCTAGAGTAGGCTAACAGCTGAGACTGTTGTACGCATTAATTATCTTCCTCAGGGAAGTTAATACTCTACTCTTTGGAAATCCAGAATTGTTATTGCAAGAAAATACCAACACGTTTTCCACTGTCCACACATTCTTACACCCATGTAAGCGCTTCTGAACGCATCACATTTTATTTTCACCGACTTTCTACATACTTCGCTTTCTAACTTTGATCCTCAACACACATCTGTTAGTTTCTTTTTCACAAGGTATAGCTCTCTCTCGCACCCGCCCATCCTCGCCTCCACCACACACACCCTCCCCTTCTCCTATCCCTCCCCCTTTATCTCCCCCATGCTTGGAAATTTATTTTAGTTTGTTATAGATCTACTTCGAATAATACAAAGCATGGAGATGAGGTGCTACAGAAGACTTCTGGGCATTTCCGGCGCATCACCAACGACGAAGTCCGACGTCGACGGACCATCACGCGGGCCATTGGGCGACACGATGGCATGCGCACAGTGGTGAAGAAACGAAGACTCCGATGGTATGGCCACGTCACCAGATCATCAGGCCTTGCAAAGACCATCCTGCAAGGCACAGTGCAAGAAGTTAGAAGAAGAGGGAGACCGAACCCTGGGAGGACAACATTCGAGAATGGATTGGTTTGGTGGTAAAGGTGGTCCCATAGCCTTGTGGCCGTAGGGGAGCGTGATGTTGGAGATCACACTTATCTTGGGCCAGCGTAATGAGGGTGATGCCCATCTCTCTCCCTCGCTGCTTTACCTTCCCCACCCTTAAGAGAGTAGCTACCCAGTCACAGTTGAGTCAACTGGGGGCGTTGTTATTTGTCGCTTCACGTTTTGCGGTCACCCATCCAAGTGCTAACCGCACTGGACGATGCTTATCTTGCGACACAGTAGCGAGTGCTCCAACCAATGCGCTATCCGACACCCCTGGTTTGGTTTGACACTGAGCGAAACCATCAGGGTTGCTGAGGACAGAGAAAGATGGAGTACGCTGGTTAAAAGATTCCCCCCCCCCCCCCACCCCTCTCCGTGGGGAGGCCAGGGGTTTCAGTATAAATAGTATCCCCATTTTCTGGAAATTTAGTGTTTTAAATTCCCACTGTCACTATATTTCTCATTTGTTCTTTCTCATTCCTACTCTGTTCTATCAATCTACTGTACTATCTTCTTCTTCGCTAGACCAGTCACCTATGCTCCTGTTTTTACAAAACGAGTTAAATACTAATCTAAACCAAACTGGCTTGACAGTGGATTACAACAAGCTATTAATCGTAGAGACTATTTAAAGAGACATGGTAATGAAAGTGAATATAAAAAACAAAAAAATGCAATAACTTCACTCAAAAGAAAAAAAATGAAAACATACATTAAAAATTTAATATCATCTTCTAAAATGATTTGGAAAGCAATTAATCATTTAACAAACAAATCACCTTCATCTACAGTAATTAAACATATTTCCCCTCATACACTAAATTTACAGTTTGTAAAAACGTCTGATAGAATTATAACTGTTGACAAATCAAAAGAAAATAATTTACATAAATTAACAGAATTGTGTCAGTCCAAAAACATTAAAAACAAAACCTATATTCCTTTTTTGTCAACTGAATTAGTTTATAAAACATTAAGGAACCTAAGCAAATAAATTCAAGAGGAGTTGATGAATTAGATGGTAAAATATTAAAACTGTCTGCTCCGCTTATTACTTATATATACAATTTATGCATTGACAAATCATGTTTTCCTATCACGTTTAAACAAGCTAAAGTTATTCCGATTTTTAATCTGGTGATAGGGCTGACCCATCAAATAATAGACCCATTTCAATTCTTTCTATCATATCTAAACCGCTTGAAAAACACATTAACAACCATATTCTAGACCACTTCACAAAAACAACCTGTTACATAAAAATCATTCTGGCTTCAGAGCTAAACATTCTTGTCATACAGCTCTTACATCTATGATAGAGCAATGGCTTAATAATATTAATGAGCACACATTTTCCGGAGCATTATTCGTTGACTTCGCAAAAGCCTTTGATGTAATTGACCATTACCTCCTATTACGAAAACTAAAATTATATGGTATTAGCTTTAAATCGCTTGATCTCCTAAAATCTTTCATTTCTGACAGAGAGCAGTGCGTTTTCATTAATAACCAAAAATCACAGTTTCATGCTGTTACTACTGGAGTACCTCAAGGATCGATCTTAGGGCCTTTATTATTTTCTGTCTATATAAATGATCTTCCCCTTCATATATCTACATCTTGTGAACTCTTTGCTGATGACACCACTACACTCCAAGGATACAGAAATACGTAATTTAGCCTCCTCTTTACAAAATAGGACCAAATGAACTACAGGAATGGGCTGAATTTAATCACATGACGATTAATCCAGACAAAACTAAATCCATGCTAATTGCAACGAGACAAAAAAGGCAAAGTTCTTCTATGCAACTCCCTCCTTTAAAGCTTTGCAACAAAACAGTTGAAGAAGTATAGTGCTATAAACGTCTTGACGTGACATTTTGACAATAATTTGTCTTGGTTGCAACATACTTTAAATGTTAGTAGATCTATTTCCAGAAGGACTTATCAATTATCAAGGATTAAACATTACTTAAATCTGCAGTCTCGTAAACTATTCTATTTGGGAAATTATTCAACCATTTATTGATTATTCTTCAACTATTTGGGATTCTGCTAGTAGCAATGCCATGAAGCCTTTATTTCGGATTCACAAACGTGCAATTAAAATGGTTATTCTTAAAAACAAAATCTCTCTGAATGATTACAAACATATCAAAATACTACATCTTGCCAACAGATTAAAATTTAATAAAGGAATTTTCATATACAAGATCCTTTCTGGTAATACACCTTCCTATCTTTCTTCTATTTTTTCTAGGAAAACTGCCAGATTTTCTACCAAACTAAATATCCCATTTACAAGAATCGATCTTTTTAAAACCAGTCTGTCATATTCAGGTTCCACTTTATTGAATAACTTTTCAGAACTTGAAGTTCTCCGCAGTGCAGTCACTAAATACACATCCTTTTGAAACCATCTTTTACAGCACGTTAAAATTAGTTAATTAGCTACTTTGCAAGAGTTCTACGTTCATAACTTTAATTAGAATGTTTTACATAAGTTGTGTGTGTGTGTGTGTGTATGTGTGTGTGTGTGTGTGGAACGGGGGAGGGGAAGGAGTGCGCATATCTTGTTATATTGTTACATTCTGGTGTTATTGTTATGAAGTTATTTTGTTATACTAATTGTTATTGTTACCAGTCCCAAGGGCAGGATGTAAAAAAGTACACCCAGTTCTTTATCTTTTACCCTTGTTAAATACAATTGTTATCTTATCTTATCTTATCTTATCTTATCTTATCTTATCTTATCTTATCTTATCTTATCTACCTTTTTTCTTGAAAACTCTTCCGGGACAAAACTCTTCATTTGTGTGTGAGGTCTGTTGGATCAGCTTGGGACTATTGGACGCTTTCTGCCAAATGGTCACTGGGGCTTCCTATGATGTTATTATTTGGCAATGTAGGCATTTTATATGTATGTGTTTTATTGATATTTTATAATGATGTTTGTAAAACGGGGATTCCATAAATTAGAGTATAGCCTCAGCGTCCCCTCCGTGGGATGTCTTAATTGTAAAAGTGACCGGCTGGTGGATTGCCTTCAGTGTTACCACTAGAGTTGTTTCAGCAGATCTTTTATGCGGATTAGGG
Organism: Oncomelania hupensis; assembly: GCA_036898135.1. NCBI lineage: Eukaryota > Metazoa > Mollusca > Gastropoda > Littorinimorpha > Pomatiopsidae > Oncomelania > Oncomelania hupensis. Next base: position 163,660,166 of record CM072511.1, read on the forward strand.
GTGAGTCCTCTTTCAGCGAAGTTGTGGTCTTGAGTTTGTGGTCCTGATTCGGCTCTTTGCAATCCGCTGGACCCTGTAAGCAATGAATAACTAACTAACTAACTAAAGTTTAAACGATCATCTGTGGTGCCCCTACGACCTCCGAGTTGCGGATAGGATAGGATAGGATTGTTATACTTAAACTATGCGTGGTAACTTCTCAGACGTTTGTGTTTGTCGGTATTGTTTTATTCAGTTCATCTTATTATTTTTATTTGTATTTATTTGTTTTCTTTTTACTTGTAGCCTATTTATATCAATGTTTTGTTGTTGTTGTTTCCTGTCTATTTTGGATACAGTAGCCTTGTGCTTTCGTGCGCCATGTTTGCTCTGTATTATTATTATCTGGTTTTTAAATAAATTTATGTTTAAACCAATTATCAGTCCTTGATAAATTGTTGACATGATAATTAAGAAAGCATGCAGATATGGTATGGCATAAGTCGAAATTTATAATGCTGATTGTGACGTGTTCCTAGCTTATTATATATAGAACATCAAGAAGAAAATGAGACAAGAGTCAGGAATATGGTGCTGGTCTTCTTTTTACTCATGAGCGTTGTGCAACTGTCTTTTGTCGACATCTCGTCACGTGTTTTCTAATGACGTAATATATAGAGTGACGTAATCTTTACTGTATATGCCTACATATCATGACATTCCCTCCTTTTATATGGACAATTAGCACTAAGAATGTGTTGAAAATGTATTCTTTAGAGTCCTTCAGATGACAGCAAGGGAGACCAAAATTTCACTATACAGGGTGTTCCAAAAGTCTTGGGCACATTTTGACATTGAATATTTCTGAAACTATTAAGGATATAAAAACGCATCTGGTAAATTCAGAAAGCTTGTAATCTAAATTTTTACATGGAATGTTCAAAGATGTTCAATGTGAGCACCATTGGTCACACGACACACATCAAGCCGATAGTCAAATTCTTGCAAAACGCGTCCCAGCATTTTCTGGTTGAGTGAACGCCATTAATGGGTCTGAAAAGTAATAAAAAAAATCAACAGCTTTACAAAAAACTTAATGTAATTGGCTTTAAAATGGCACAACTTTTATCTTACTACCATTCATAGTAATTGAGATATGGGGACTTCAAATGTGCCCAAGACTTTTGGAACACCCTGTACTTTCAATTCACTTGAGATAATATAATGTCCCTAATCGAACCGGAACGTTTTCGTTTTGTTTTTTTTTAATTGTATTTATTGGAACTTGTTTATCTATCAGAGTCTGAAGCGGGCAGGGGTGATGACAGCACCTCCGCTGCGGGTCGAACGGACATGGCTGGTCACTTGACTACAACGTGCTGTCTGGACTGAAACTGCTCTCGTGGTTTGACCGGCCATCTCGGTCGGCTCAGTCGATCGGAACTGGATTCAGGCTCCTCATGTGGCCGGAGGACAGAGAGCTTTGGTCGTTACAAGACCAGGGCTTCTAGGGATCTCGGCGATCGGAATGCTACCTTTGAGTAATGCTAAATGCGACAGACGGAGGTGCTTTTTGTCCCGTCTGTACTGGCTAACACAAGAGGTTTGCACCAAATAGGAGCTAGGTGCAATTTGGTTGAAGACCGTAGCTTTGACTCATTGTCTAGTTTCTGAATGACGATGCCCCCCGCTTCCAGTTCTGGCAAAACTAGCTCCGTGTCGTTTGTCAAAGTACATCTTGTCCTTTTTCGCCTTGTGGTCGTGTTCGGCATTCTCCGTTGGTGTGCCGGGGGTTTCAGTATAAATAGTATCCCCACTTTCTGGAAATTTAATGCTTTAAATTACCACTGTCGCTATCTTTCTCCTTTGTTCTTTCTCATTCCTATTCTGTTCTATCCACCTACTATACTATCTTCTTCTCTTGTCACCTACCTTTTTTCTTGAAAACTCTTCCGGGACAAAACTCCTCATTTGTGTGTATTGGATCAGCTTGGGAATACTGAACGCTTTCTGCCAGATGATGTTATTATTTGGAAATGTAGGCATTTTGTATGTATGTGTTTTGTTGATATTTTATAATGATGTTTGTATTCTATTTTGTTTTTGTAAACGGGGGTTCGATAAATTAGAATATAGCCTCAGCGTCCCCTGCGTGGGATGCCTTTATTGTAAAGTGACCGGCTGGTGGATTGCATTCAGTGTTACCACTAGGGTTGTTTCAGCAGATCTGTTATGCGGATCAGGGGTGAGTCCTCTTTCAGCCAAGTTGTGGTCTTGATTTTGTGGTCCTGATTCGGCTCTTTGCAGTTCGTTGGACCCTATAAGCAATGACTAACTAACTAACTAACGTGTTCGGCAACGGCTTGTTTGTCAGACTGCTTGGGATGAAGATTTGACTGGGAAGTGTAACTCGTAGTCGTCGTCGTCCCATGGCAAGTTCTGCTGGACTCACTTCCGGCGATGTCGTTGCTGTAGCTCTGTATGACAGTAGAGCTAGGAACGGATCCTTCTGCTGGATCGTGTGTTTGGCAGTGTGTGCACTGCTCGTTCTGCCTCTCCATTCGCTTGAACAAAGTAAAGTACGGGCTGCACGTAGAATGCGTGAAATTTCTCTCACCCGTAAAATCTTAAAACTCGGCTGATGTGAATTGTCGGCCATTGTCACTTACGAGCAGTCCTGGGATTCCATGATGGGCAAAGATATTCTTCAGGCTCCCAATGACCGTTGGTGTTGTCGTATTCGGAAGGTACGAGATTTCAAGCTATCTGAAGAAATAGTCAATGAGGACCAGGTACTGCTTTCCTTTTACGTCGCACAAATCACCTGCTACCATCTGGAATGGACGTTCATGAAATGAAGTAGGAAGAAGACGCTCTTTACTCTGCATTGGTTTATTTTCTTTACAGTGATCACATGTCTGGACTTTTTTTCACAATGTCTTTGCGGATGCAAGGCCACCACACTGAAAATTTGGCGCGCTCGCAGCACTTGGTAATGCCTTGGTGTCCAGCATGAATTCTATCCAGGATCCGACTTTTTATGGAAGCTGGAATGCGATCTGGCTGCCATTGACGCGTAGGCCTTCGTGGATACTCAATTCGTTTCTGACTGCATACAGATCTTTTAGGTCTGGGCTGACATCGCTCTGGTAGATCGGCCAACCTGTTGCCGTGTACTCAAATGCTGCACTGAGCATTTTGTCATTTCGCGTTTTAGATGCGATTTCTGCAAGAAGCTTGTCTGTTGCTGGCCATGACTGGCATATTGATCGGACTAAGGCTACGTTCATGCTAAGCCCGGCAAGTTGCCGTCAGCCAGTTGCCGTCACCAGTGTTCACGGTAGAGCCCGAAGTTGCTGTCCGGCGAATTGCTGCCACACTTTACTTTGTATACAAAGATGGCGCTTTGACCAGCCAGCCGTTTGTTTTGTGACATGCGACAAAGCATTTTGCTGGCTGACGGCAACTGGCTGCAGCATGAACGTGCATCGCCGGTTTTCATGGTGGGAAAGAAGAAAAGGGCATAACCACAGATTCCAACCAGTGGCCGGCGGCAGCCGACGTCAAATTGCCGGGTTTAGCATGAACGTACCCTAAATCGATATGAGCTTCAACGTCGTCCATCAACTGGCAAATTTTCTGGCTCTTCTCTTCCTTCTGAGGACTTAGGGATAATATATTTTCAACGATCAGCTTTTTTCCAGGTATGAATATTGCTGTTGGGTTGTATCTCATCATTCTCATGAGCATTCTCTGGCATCTGAGAGGCACTTCATGCTGATCTTTTGTAATGATCAACGGTACGAGGGGTTTGGGATACTTTCCATCAAGTCAAACTGTCAAACTTTTCACATGCGGCAAGACACTCTTTTTCTATTTGCGCGTAACCTCGCTCTGCCGATGTCAATGTTCGCGAATAGAATGCCACTGGTTTCATGACCCCATCATGTTCTTGAAGTCGGACCCCGCCTATGCCGTAACTGCTGACGTCCGAGCTAACAATTGTTGGCTTGATCAGGTCGAAATAGGCAAGAATCGGCTCCTGTGACAACTGCTGTTTCACTTTGGGCAGCGGTGAGGACTGTGGCTCTCCCCAGAACTATTCTTTGTCGCTTTCAAGTAGCTCATTCACTGGGCGAAGTGTTGCTGACAAATTCGGAATGTATCGACCTAAGAAGTTGGCCATACCAAGAATTCGCTTCAGTTCTGTCACGTTCTGTGATCAGGAATGTTCACGTTGGCCTAAACTTTTGTTGGATCTGGGTTCACTCCTTCACCACTGATTCTGTGGCCCATGAATTCTATTTCTCTCTTTCTCAATTCTGACTTTTCTTTGTTCAGCTTTAGTCCCGCTGTATAGGGACTCTAAATTCTGTGGTAATGCTTTATGGCTCTGCATCATCTTTGAGTCTTGTCCGCTCTGTCCACTCTCTGCACAAGGCCTATCCCACAGGCAGCACTGCGACTGTGGAGGTTGTTAATGTCAGCATCAACAACCAAAATGCGCAATGAAAATGTCTTGTTTGCACACTGCTTGACTGATGCATACTGCTTGACTGATGCATACTGCTTGACTGATGCGATAAACTGACCAAGACAGTTCATGGTATACTACCAGGTGACTTGAAAACTGCTCTTGTAGAACCGAGTGTGGGAAGAAGATGCTGATTTTTGTACCCGCGCAACGATATGACTGAGACCTCTGCACCGGTATTAATCCCCAAATGTTGAGGTCTGTGAGCCATGGGTGGTACGCTTGATTCAATTGAGACCAGGATATTACGTAGGACGATCATTGCCATCATCGTGTACGACGTCTACGTTGCCACTTCGGCCACGACAACAATTTGCAAAGTGGTTTGACTTACCAAATTTGCTGCAAATCTTTCCTCTAGAAGAACACTCAGAGGCGTTTCTGTGTGAATTTCCTTTACACATATCACGTATGGCTGACGTTCACTTCCACACTGCCATGAATAGAGTGATGACCATCACAATATGCCCCACGTTGTCTGCCATGGTGTGAACCGTGACCACCACGTCTATGACCACCAGTGTTGCCCTAGGCATTACACTGGAAACCACCTGCCTGACCAACTCGTGAACCACCGCGAACAGCATCAACGGCTGGGTTTCGCTGTTCTGACATTTGCATTTTCACTTGCTCATGTTGACGGGCGATTGCAATGGCACTCTTTAAGGTACGTTCTGGCTGTCTATCCTATCCTATCCCGTAACTCGAAGGTCGTAGGGGCACCACAGATGGTCGTTTAACCAGCGTACTCCATCTTTCTCTGTCCTCAGCAACCCTGATTGTTTCGATCAGTGTCAAACCAGTCCATTCTCGAAGGGAGTCCTCCCACCTCTTTTTCTATCTCCCTCTTCTTCTGCCTCCTGGCACCGGGTTTTGCAAGATGGTCTTTGCAAGGTCTGATATGCTCTGGTGATGTGGCCGTACCATCGGAGTTTCCGTTTCTTCACCACTGTGAGCATGTCATCATGTTGTCCAATGGCTTTTGTGACGGTCTGTCGGATTTTGTTGTTGGTGATGTGTTGGGTATAGGAAATGCCCAGAAGTCTGCTGGAGTGCCTCATCTCCATGCTTTATAGTCCTCGTTGTAGATCTGCTGTGAGGGTCCATGCTTCGCAAGTGTATAGGAAGACGGAGATTACAATGGAGCGCAACAGCCTTACCTTGGAATGTAGACTGATGGTCCAGTCTTTTCAAATGGGTTTCAATCTTGTCAGGGCAGCAGTTGTTTGTGCGATCCTGGAGAGGACTTTCTGTCGGCACCCATTGTCTGATACAATGGCTCCAAAATATTTGAATCTATGCACTGTGTTGAGGGATTGGCCTTTGACTTTGATGTCCATGTTGATGCCATTGGTGTTTTGGTCATCATTTGGGTCTTCTCTGTACTTATTTCCATTCCCAAGGCTCTGGAGGTGGTGTCAAGCCTCTGTACCAGCTGTTCTTGTTCCTCTCCAGCCAATCCATCAATGTCATCCGCAAATGGAGGTTGGAGATTGCTCTACCCCCTATGCTGACTATGCCTTTGTGATCTGCAAGGGCATCTGAAATGATGCGCTCTAGGAAGATGTTGAAGAGTGTTAAAGAGAGGAGGCATCCTTGACGCACACCGATTGTTGTTCTGAACCAGTTTCCGATGGCACTGTTGTGGAGGACTGCACTGGTAGCCTTGTCAACTTTTGATAACTTCAATAATGTTAGGGCCGATGTTGTACACTCTCATGGTTGCCCACATAGCTGCATGCCAGACTCGGTCAAACGCTTTCTTGAAGTCTACAAACACATGATTCTGGCTGTAACTGGAGTTTTCCTGACAACTCTCGATCACTTAAACCAATTACCAGTCTATCCCGAATGGCTGAGTCTTTGTCTTCGGAAACTGCATGCTCTGCAAGCTCATGAAGCACACGAATGCACGTTTCCACGTTAACCTAGGTAACATAGGCTTACATAATATTCAAAGTATGCGTTCAATTAATTAAGTAGCGAACTTGTGACCTTGACCTTGACTGACAGAAAAATAAAACTGTAAATGGAATGAGTATAGTAATAGCTAGTATGTACATTCTCTTCAATTGGATGGAAATGTGCACCACTGCTCATTTTGGGAGCTGGTGAAGTAGATGTCAACACCATGACCACCACCTTCAACTCAGCTATGATAGATGCCGCCACTGAGATCCTTGGCAAGCCCCGCCCAAAGAAGAAACCGTTGATCACACCTGAACGTTTGGACCGGTGTGACAAACGAATAGAGATGAAAAAAAAACCACCTCACAGGAAGCTGAAAAATCAACAATGACATCTGAAAAGGCGCACAGCAAAGGTGAACTGGATAGAAGATTAATGCCAGGAAATAAAGAACAGTCTGAACAAGAACAACAGCAAGAAGACCTACCAGACTGTGAAGCGGCTGACAAGTGTTAAACAGCAAGTCTGGCATATGCCTTACAGAAGAACAAGAAGTCTTGGATTGATGGACTGAGTACTGCTCTGACCTTTACAACCATACACCAAACGGAGACCCATCAGTTCTAGCATGTACCCAGAACAGAGAAAAAATTCTCCCAAGAAGAAGTTGAGGCAGCAATTCAATCGCTGAAGAAGGGGAAGTCACTGGGAGTGGACAACATACCCGCAGAATTGCTTCCTTCAAGCAGGAGGAGAAGCGATGATTGACGCCCTCACTATTATCTGTAACACGATCTGGCAGAGTGAGGAGTGGCCTACACCATGGACACAGTCGCTTGTCATCACTCTTCCCAAAAATGGTAACCTTCAGGAATGTGAAAATTACCGCACCATCAGCCTCATCACCCATCCCAGCAAGGTCCGTCTGAATATAATAACAGGTTGAAACCCCAATCTGAACAAATCATAGCTGAAGAACAAGCAGGAGTCAGGGCAGGGCGAAGTACCTCTGAACAAATTTTCAACCTCAGTATATTCTGCGAGAAATACCTACAGCACCAATAACTATATCATGTGTTTATAGACTTCAAGAAAGCGTTTGACCGAGTCTGGCATGCAGCTATGTGGGCAACCGTGAGAGTGTACATCAACCCTAAAATTATTTAAGTCATCAAAAGCCTGTTTGACAAGGCTACCAGTGCAGTCCTTTACAACAGCGCCATCGGAAACTGGTTCAGAACAACAATCGGGGCGCGTCAAGAATGCCTACTCTCTCTTCAAAATCCTCCTAGAGCGCATTATGTCAGAAGCCCTTGCAGATCACGAAGTCACAGTCAGTATTAGGGGTAGAGCAATCTCCAACCTCCGTTTTGCAGATGACATTGATGAAATAGCTGGAGAGGAACAAGAATTTGTTGACGACCAACAGCTGGTACAGAGATTTGACACCACCTCCAGTTCGAGCCTTTGGAATGGAAATAAGTACAGAAAAGACCAAGATGATGACCAACAACACCAATGGCATCAACACGGACATCAAAGTCCAAGGCCAATCCCTCAACACGTTGCATAGCTTCAAATATTTAGGAGCCATTGTATCAGACAATGAGTCCCAACAGGAAGTCCTCTCCAGGATCGCACTGCTTCCCTGACAAGGTTGAAACCCATTTGGAAAGACTGGACCATCAGTCTACACTCCAAGGAAAGCTGCTGCGCTCCCTTGTAATCTCCATCTTCCTATACGCTTGCGAAACATGGACCCTCACAGCAGATCTACAATGAAGAATACAAAGCATTGAGATGAGGTGCCACAGAAAACTTAAGTGCATTTCCTATACCCAGCACATCACCAACGACGAAGTCCGACTCATCATCACACAAGTCATTGGACAACATGATGACATGCTCACAGTGGCGAAGAAACGGAAACTCCGATGGTATGGCCACGTCACCAGATCATCAGATCTTGCAAAGACCATCCTGCAAGGCACGATGCAAGGAGGCAGAAGAAGATGGTGATAGAAAAAGAGGTGGGAGGACAATATTCAAGAATGTCCTAGCTTGACACTGAGCGGGGCTATGAGGATTTCTGGGTCAGAGAAAGATGGAATACGCTGATTAAAACGATCATCTGTGGTGCCCCAACGATTTTCGAGTTACAGGATAGGATAGGATAGTATGCAGCCGCAGCAGCAGCTATAAAGAAGGATAGCTGGTTTATATTATTATTATTATTATTATTATTATTATTATTATTATTATTATTATTATTGTTGTTGTTGTTGTTGTTGTTGTTGTTGTTGTTGTTGTTATTATTATTATTATTATTGTTGTTGTTGTTGTTGTTGTTAATTTATTAATGTATTTATTGTTGTTTATTGTTGTTGTTATGAAATAATATTAATTTATCATTAATAATAATGCTTTATGAGCCAATTTGCTTTTGCCTGGTATGATAATATTTGCGAATGCGTTACAATGGCGTTAGTTGAGATTTCAATGTACGTCTCAACTACACAGTCTGTGGACGTAGTCGTGCGAATAATCATTCCTCCTTTGCCAAGGGACATAATTCTAAATATAATATGGCTGACCTTCATTGCATCTGCTGTTGGTAGGACGTGTGTTTGCATATTTTCCTAGCGCTTCCGTTATCGCCTATTTGATTATATACAAACCGTTTCAAAAACGAAGCGCGATAGAACCATTTTGTTGTATTTAACATGCTTTATAAGTTTTACTGTAATTTATTTGCAGAGCCGATTCAGCGATTGCCAGACCTAGCAAGGATAACCCTACACTGACTAGTGTTGCACTCGACGACAAAACGAACCATGATGAAGTCAATGGTTTCTGCCCTCACCAGGTTATGTGTTAAACCTCAGTATCACAATGCAACTAGTCTAGGTAATAATTATTCTATTATTCTATTACATGTAATTGCTAAATAGGTATGCCAGTGCGAAACACCCTATCCAGATGTGTGGCGGTCTCAGCTACTCAGAGGGTGGGCGTAAATAATCCGCCTTTGCCAAGGGACACGAGAAGGAGAGATAGATCTTTCATATTATTCCCTGATTTCACAGAGGATGGTATCTAATAAGGATTATATTCCAAATGCACTCAATAAAGTCCAGTCCCATAGTTTTGGCCAGACACCTTTGTCACTTGCGTTCCACACAAACTTGCCGTCTGCCTATCCCGAGTTCAAATCTTCTGTGATGTCTTTTTCAGGAGTCTTCCAGCAATCTCAGCAGTTGCATTTGACAGGCAGTCATTGGGTGCTGGACAAGGATCATCCAAATAAAAAGGCCACGGATAAACTTCGAAGTGAGCAAGATCAGTCCTTGAATACAGAAGATGAAACAGATTTTATGGAGCTCAGCAAGTGAGAGGTTTTTGCTGTTTCTAATTCTTGAGTGTGTATGTGCCTTTTTTGGTGATTATCATCGTGCATGCATGTAGTTGTTTGCTTTGAAGGTTTCAGTCAAAATATTTTGGTTTGTGTGTGTGTGTGAATGAGTATGTTTGTGTGTGTGTGTGTGTGTGTTTGAGTTTTCATGTACAATGATCACTTTGTGTTTGATTTTTGCCTTTTCAGACTTGAATCCATTTTTCCCTCACTTGAGACTCATGCCATGTTGATCAACGGAGTGCGTTACGATCAGCTGCCAGTTATTCACGTCACGGCCACACACAACAACACCATCATCACAGCCACTGATGGCAATGGTAAGGTATATTTTAATTTATTGTCACCTGCCTCGGCGGTCCGTAGTTCAAGCCTTTTCATAACATACGGATTGGTTAGTGTGGGTTCCACTCTCAATAAACAATAACAATTTTAGTCAAGAATTGTTAACATTAGGGCATTGTTTTGTGCATGGTGGATCTCTTGAGCGTATTTTCAGCTCAGAAGTCATCGACATGAGAAGAATCCTATTTCTTTTCTTTGTATTTAAAAGATATCGGTTATCAGGTATTGACCTGAAAAAGCGCTTATAAAAGGGATAAAATTCAAATAAACGGATTTTCGTGGTCATGTGGCGTGTTGGTTGGTCTGTGGCTATTTTATTGATATTGAAAGTCCTACGCTATAGGATTTGCAGACTTTTTGTGCTTTTAAAGTGTTACTGATATCAAAGGACTAAAGGTCAAGATTAAGGTATCAAAGCAATATAAATATTGTTTGCATAGTTTTGGTACGTTTGAAATCTTATCATTAGTTGCTACATGTTTGATCATTTAACCACCCTTGCCATTTCATTCATATGGTTGTATTGTTTTCAGGCAAGCCTGTTGCAAATGCTTCTGGGGTAAGAACATCCTTTTGTATATTGTTTATTGTATTTCTATCATTCTTGTTTACATAAAAACTAGAAGTATCCAGTTGTATAATGCACGGAGGGAGATAACCAAAAGTCTAGGGCTATATAATATGAAGGACTAGATCAATCTTTATGAAGCATTTTAAAATGGAACAACTGTTGCTGTTTCGGACAGCTTGTTCAAGACAATTTATTTTGGACTGCTGAAGGCGAAAGAGCTCATCTCTCACATAAGTGTTTGTGTATGTAATATAGGAAAAAATCCAGGAAATTATTATAATGTATATATGCGGAAAACATTATGTTTTGCTACTTTGTCTATGAATGCTTACAGTCATTAGCTTGGTGTATTTTTGATGCTTTGTTTTCTAAATATTTTATGTTTTCATTTTTTATTTCAAATGTAATCATTTTTCTGTAGCGCTTTTCCAGCTCAAGAGCTGCTCACAGGGCTGGTCGATAAAGGATCTAACTTGAAACTCTGATAATTGGGCATTTAGTTTTAAATACAAACTCCATTATTATTATTTTATTATTATTATTACTATTGCATTGTTACCATTACTTTACTCCAGGTACTAAGTTTTCCTCATGCCTTTAATAATGATATTAGATGCAGTCAATCTACATTTCAAATATCCTTAACTAATTTCTTTTTCGTCTTCTAATAACGATCTCCCAGTGTTTTATTCCACATGTTCGAGTCACACCAGCTCAATGCCTATGTGAGCAGCACTCTTTGGTTCCCCCACAGTTTGCTGGCTGCGAGCTATTTATAGCTTGCCTACACCCTCCCTTCCAGTGAAAGGAAAGGAAAGAAGCACTGATGAAGCTATCTGCGAAGCTATTTATAGCTAGCCTGGCTGAACTTACCTCAAAACCTAAAAGCTTTGGTCGAGTCGGTGTCGAGTGGTGAGTGCGAGTTTGTGGTGTATGTGAGAGGATGTGTAACGTTTGGGCAAGTGTGTTGTACAGATGTTCGAGTGGTGAGTGTGAGTTTGTGGTGTATGTGAGAGGATGTGTAACGTTTGGGCAAGTGAGTTGTACAGATCGCTGTGCCTTGAGCCTGACTAGTGAAGTGAAGAGAAAAAGTGAGTATAGAGCATCCAGTAGTATTATGATTACACTTCCAACCCTGACTTTCTGTTGTTTTGTTAGGGGACAGTGGGTTTCCGCAATGCCAGGAAAGGCACCAACATCGCTGCACAGGCTGCAGCAATATCTTTAGCAGGAGTAAGGCTTCTTTTCTTTCAATTTACTTTTTTTAATTTGATTTTGTTCTATCATTTCTTTTTTTTTCTTTATTGTTATTATTTTTTTGTAATTAATTATTTTATTTAAAAGCTTTTTTGTTTAAATGTGAATGGTGTAAGAGCTGCCAGAGATGCAAATCTTCAGTATGATTTTTTTGTTCTACCCATTTTTTTTGTGTTATGCAAATCTTCAGTATGATTTTTTTGATCTACCCATTTTTTGTGTGTTATTGTTGCAGTTATTGAAATGTATACATAAAACCATTGATATTGTGTGTGAACATAAAACCATTGATATTGTGTGTGAAGAGGGAGTACCTTATTTCCTCTTGGCTATTAGGTTATACAAACAAATTATACGAAGGTTTATTGAGAAATACTTTTTTGGTCAATAATGACAAACTGTGTGGGTTTTAATTGTTTGAATATGTTTTCAGACATGTGTATTATTCTCAATTTTGCAGAAAGCCATAAAAAATGGCATTGATATTGCACGAGTATCCGTGAAAGGAATTGGTCCTGGTCGCTTGGTAAGTGGAACAGATCGTTAAAAGTGGACCTCACCTATATTTTTAAAGCAAATTTAAGCATATTCACGTTTGTGGTACTGATCAGTGAAAGGATTTTGACAGCCATGACAGTCGACAACCGTCTCTATAACGTTAGCGAAATCAGAATGCGAGCGCCTGTAGTGAAACACAAATTGGCGATGCAAACAGCACAACAGGTTTTCCCGTTAATGATGTGGACCCAGAGTACCCAATGGGTAGAATGTGTGCTGTCAGTGGAATGTCATCCAGTCACAACAGATGGCATTAGCATGCATTGACAGCTGTTACACAAGGCAATGGGTCAGTGTCTATTCAAACCACCAGTGATCCCGTTGAGGTGCCGGGGGTTTCAGTATAAATAGTATCCCCACTTTCTGGAAATTTAGTGCTTTAAATTCCCACTGTCGCTGTCTTTCTCATTTGCTCTTTCTCAATCCTGCTCTTTCTCAATCCTGCTCTGTTCTATCAATCTGCTATACTATCGTCTTCTTCGCTAGACCAGTCTCCTACCTTTTTTCTTGAAAACTCTTCCGGGACAAGACTCCTTATTTGTGTATGAGGTCTGTTGGATCAGCTTGGGAATATTGGACGCTTTCTGCCAGGTGGTCACTAGGGCTTCCTATGATGTTATTATTTAGCAATGTAGGCATTTTATATGTATGTGTTTTGTTGATAATTTATAATGATGTTTGTATTCTATTTTGTTTTTGTAAACGGGGGTTCAATAAGTTGGGGTGAAGCCTCAGCCGTCCCCTGCGTGGGATGTCTTTATTGTAAAGTGACTGGCTGGTGGAGGGCATTCAGTTTTCCCACTGTTTCAGCAGATCTTTTATGCGGATTGGGGGTTGTCCGGTCCTGATTTGGCTCGGAAGAGTCCGCTGGACCTAAAGCAACAATTATGTAATGTAATGACTCTAAACTATGAGAGATATAAAGACTAAACTTGTATTTAGAGATGATAGATTGATCTTTCATGTATGTTCCATTCTCGCATAGATCTTGAAGGTCAAGGTCATTTTAGGCCTTGCAAAAACATACAAACTAGAAGGGCAAAGCCCATATGACTCGCATTCTCCTTGTGGAACTGGCAATATTTAACATGATTATGAGACACCCTTCTTCCACAAAGTAACACAGACTATCTATGCTCTTTACCTTGAGATGACATTGACCTCTGGCTCAAAATATACTCATGTAGTATCAAATAAAGTACAGATTATAAAAAAAAAGGGGGGGGGGGGTGGTGGTGGATGATCTTGACCATCAGTGACCTTGGAATGACCTTGACCCTCATGATTTCTCATGCATGTCTGATCAAATAACCCAATGTTGCATACTATGGTTAAATAAACCGCCATTCCATTGTAGGACAGCCTATTTTTTTTATGTTTTTGCAAGGCCTAAGATGACTTTGACCTTCAAGATCAAAGCAAAAATGGAACATATGTAAGATCAATCTATCATCTAAATACAAGTTTGGACTTTATATCTCACAGTTTAGGATCAAGGTCACTTCACAGAACCTATACAAACTGATTTTGGACAGCTCTGGTGACCTTTACCTTATGAGGTCTCATGGGTATGCACCATCTTACTAAGTTTGGTTATGATAGTTGAAATAGGCTCTGAATACTTAACCACTTTACAGTTTTTGCACAGACAGCGGACAGATAGATAGACGGGTAGACATTGTTTCTCGGTATCATTTTTGGACTGTTTAGGACTCATCTCTCACAGATTTGCAACAAATCTTGAAATTTGTTGGGGGCGGGTTTTGTGAGTGCATGGACTCGCATTGCTATGCAGGTGAATCAAAAATAGGTCACCGTACAGTGTAATGGCTGTATATTTAATCCGTAGTCCTCAACAACATTAGGTTATTTGATCAGACATGAATGAGAGGTTATACGAGGGTCTTGGTCACCGTATCTTGTTGCGCATAATACAACTTTTTGCTGTAGTTTATTTGATGGTACATTAATGTATTTGGAGCTGGAGGTCAAGGTCATCTCAAGGTCAAGAGCATAGAAAGATCGAAGTCGGTATTACTTTGCATTTGAATGTAACCGTTTCTTTTTTTTCTTTTCTGTGTACTCATTTTCATATTAAATATTGCGAGTTCCATAAGGAGCATGTGTCCTATGGGCTTTGCCCTTCTAGTTTTCTCTTGTTGATGTGAGCATGTCACCAGCTGATGGCATCCATTAAGCCTCCAACTACATTACATTACATTATTATTGCTTTAGGTCCAGCGGACTCTTCCGAGCCAAATCAGGACCGGACAACCCCTGATCCGCATAAAAGATCTGCTGAAACAACCATAGTGGTAAAACTGAAAGCTCTCCACCAGCCAGTCACTTTACAATAAAGACATCCCACGCAGGGGACAGCTGAGGCTTCACCACAACTTATCGAACCCTTGTTTACAAAAACAAAATAGAATACAAACATCATTATAAACTATCAACAAAACACATACATATAAAATGCCTACATTGCTAATTAATAACATCATAGGAAGCCCTAGTGACCACCTGGCAGAAAGCGTCCAATATTCCCAAGCTGATCCAACAGACCTCATACACAAATAAGGAGTCTTGTCCCGGAGAAGAGTTTTCAAGAAAAAAGGTAGGAGACTGGTCTAGCGAAGAAGACGATAGTATAGCCGATTGATAGAACAGAGCAGGAATGAGAAAGAGCAAATGAGAAAGACAGCGACAGTGGGAATTTAAAGCACTACATTTCCAGAAAGTGGGGATACTATTTATACTGAAACCCCTGGCACCCCAACGGGGGTAGCCTCCAACTCTTAGTTTGCATTTAACATTATTCTCTTTTAAAAAACGAAAAATGGACTCTTTCATTATGTAGGATTGTACACAGTGTTGATTTTTGGTTTCAGCCGGCCATCAAAGGTCTTCAGATGTCAGGCATAACCATCGTTTCTGTTACCGATGCCACACCATTACCTCACAACGGCCACCGCCCCAAGAAACAACGCCGACTTTGATGTAGTTGTTGCATGATGTGTATGTGTGTCATTTGGACGTATTTTGTGATTAATTGTGCTCTGGATGTATGTTGTGTTACTTTAATAGCTCAATGGAAATTCAGTATGAAAGTTTTACTTGCAGTGATAGATATATATTTGTTTGCTGTAACTGTGAATAAAGAATAAATGATGTTTTTAGGCTTTATCAGCGTATTTCTTCTCGTGGCATGTGTTTGATTTACTAATCGGAATACTTTGTTTTTTTAAAGCAAACTTTTAGATGCTAGTACTTGAATGCACATTTATAGACTTGTGGCAGTAATTTACAACCAAGAAGATCAAAAGACTTTTGTATTATGGAAAGTAGAACTAGATTTGTTAAAGTATATGCTATAGGAAGAATTGGAATCCTAGTGTTTATAGGAACTCCCATAATGTTCTATGATGAACTGGAAGTCCTGACAACCCTGCGGAAAAAGCTAGTGTACTTCGGCATTTACAGTAAGCTTTCAATTTGTACTAGTGCACAGTGCAAGTTTAGATTGTATTGGCAGTTAACACTAGATTACCATTGGCACTAAACACTAGGTTCCAATTTTTCCTGTGACATACATTAAAAATTAAAGAAAATATAAAACAAAAAAATCTTTTGGAAGAAGATAAACAAAATTAAAAAGGTAAACAAACAAAATTAATCGAACAAAATTATAAAGTAGAACAGAAATCGAGATGGATAAATATTTGAGTACATATACTAGGTACACTTTATTACAGTATCAAACAGCAAATGATCACATTCATGTTCAGAGCATCATTGCCTAAACAGTCATCATATCATGTCAGTTAGTCTGTACCTGTCCTGATTTCTGTCGCCAGTTGTTTAAACTACAATAAGTCACTTCAGCAAAAAAGATGTGACCATTGAACTCCACACAATTCTTCACTTAAAATCGCAGCATGTTTAAATGAATGTTTATCATTTTATAATTATGAACTATAATTGTTATTAAATGGCGCTTTATGAAGACTGGTGATGTGTGCAAGCATTTATGCAGGGTAGCTCTAGGCATGGGAAAACGCTCACTTGTTGCTTTATGCACGTTGTCTAACGCCCTTGACAACTGAGCAATTGTCGTTACACCCAGGAGAATGGGACCTAGTGTTTGCCGGGCGTGTTTATGTAACTAACAACCACCCACCTACAACATGAGCGTCAGGATCTTTCAAAGTCCATGCTACGGAATGCGTGTGTGCACAGACTAGACCTTAGTTTTTAATACTCTGGAAGATGCTCCTTGAATTAACACATAAAATTCACATTTGCTCCTCACAAAAAGGATAACATTTAGCTTTGGGGGATTGAAAACAAGTGTCCACAAAAAACTGGGAAATCAAGCGCCAACAGTATTGGAAAGAATCCAGTTACTAATAATGTGATGGTACAACAGGATTTTCTATAATTATATGCAAATTTTGCAAACAAAATACTGCAAGCGCTCTTGGAGTATACGTTTCTGATACCAGTGATGTGTGCAAGCACTTAGTTGGGGTAGCTTGGGCTTATGGGTAGTAGATTTAGGCTATGATGGATGTTCTCCATCCTGGGTAGTGCAACAGCCATGTTCTGACTGAAGGAATCCAAATTATAACCCTGCCCCTGCCACAGCCGCTAAATATGTTTTTAAACCTAAAATCCATCTTTCCACACAAGTATATGGGTCTACCAGAGGAACATACATGCCCTACAGTTTGCTAATACCAACATTTCAAATGTTATTTCATAATAAATTACTCCAGACATGCTCAAACCAAATGAAATGATAGCGGTTTATAAATGATTTCTTCTCAGTATGAGCCAACTAGCTGCATTTGATTCGATTTGATTTTTTTGTTTGTTAAGGTCCAGTAAACTTGTAGCAGTCATATCTGGACCACCTAGCTGCATTTGATATCCTAGAAGGACCAAAACCTACAGAATGCATGCATTTTAACACAAAATCCAACATTTCTACGCTCAATCTCTTTCCTACCAACCTTCTTTCACTGTTCACACTCATGTACAGGAAAGGGTCGAGGATAAAAATGTTGGGAGTTTTGCGTTACAATGCATGCCGAGGCCTTCTTTTGTTAGAAGAACAACTAAATTTAACATGAAATTCCATAGGTTTGGCCGATCTTCCACAACTTAATCCATTTTATGGCAACCATTTTTTCTTAACTGGCAACATTGCTGCTAACATAATAACCACGCCAGCCGGCACAATGACAGTGTTGTACATACCATGACTACAGAAACGCCACTCGCATTCTTCGCTTACAACAACAATGGGTTAACTGCTGCAGTCAAGTTTTTAGCATTAAATAAAAGTTTGAACATGGAAAAGTCATCATTCATACAAACATACTGTAAGGACTGGTTTTTGTACAACACAAGTTAGGTTGCAATAGTCTGTGCCACATACCATTGCTACCACTTTTACTTTCATCGCACTTTTTCGCATGCCAATTTCACAATCTCTTGTGATGCACCTTTTCTTTCACCACACTTTCAAGCACCTGTACTCATTTCTAACAATTTGTTGTGCACGTGCGTGCACCTATGGGCACACCAAATACCCACTCCACCTCTTTCTCTCACACATATTTTTTTTAAATGTATGTGTGCAGACGCACTCACACAGCTCTTGCACTATCTCAAAAACTTGTTTCTACAAGTTTTTGTATAAGCACACACACTTTTTTTAAATTTCTTAGTCACGCACTTTTCTATAGTATTTTCACTCTGGCTTTTCAAACTCCCTTCTCTTTCATTACTTGATACAAATAACTCCCCCCTCTCTGCTTCACCAAGTATCTTTCACTGCAGCCAAGCAAACATCCTTTACAATATGAATATATTAAAATAAAATTGCACATTATGTTTAAAGGAACCAAATAATGCGGGTCTAAATAATAGATTTTAATAAAATGCTGTTGTATTATAAAATCAAATTTGGTTTTATATTATAGCCAATCTTTCTGAAACCAACTCTTAATCCACATTGTGAACACAACATTCTGAGTAACAATAATTTTTTTTAAATTAAAAAAAAATAACTAGAACCTGTTAGTCATACAGAATAAGTTCATTCACACAACCAACATACTGACATAGATTTCGACTTCCTGAGAACGCTACACCAGTAAAATTACGTAAACTGGAACTGCAAAGTATAGCACAAACTTAACTCTTTCCCTGCCAGGCATGTTTCCACGTTTGTGCCAGACATTTCTCTGGCACCGGAAAGAAAGTTCAGTACCTTAGGCATTTAAGCTACTGTTCTTTCAATAATAGTTGTTAAATAGACATATTTCATATCAAATTAAAGGTAAAAGAGTGAAGAATAAGAAAAAAAAACCAAAAATGTTAATTTGATTATGTTATTGAAATATGTGTTTTGAAAGCATGTTGATCTTTTTGAAATGATAAAATAAAATAAAAATATTTCTACATACCACAGTGATCAAAAAAATCTGGAGGAATAATTCCAATCACTGAATCAGCTTCACACACCAGAAAGAAAATTTATTTAGGATCAAAATACACTTTGCAGTTTGAAATTATATTGATTATTAGCAGAGTTTGACACACTGTCGATTGTGCCCATCACAATGCTTAGTAAAATGCACAAAAAACACTCTAAAAACGAATCAATTTGAAGAAACAACGCGCGTGTCGATCGGGAACGAAAGTAGAAAGAGTTATCTCTCTTTGGTTAAAATAAAATTTGGATTGGACTGCGCAAAAAACCGGAACGAAACAGAATACTGAAATCGACGATATATCGTCGATTGGCACAAACATGGCGGCTCAGATCGACGATATATCGTCGATTGGCAGGGAAAGAGTTAAAATACCTCATACTTTAAGGCGACTACCGCAAGAACTGTAATAATAATATAAACCTACAAAATATGAATTTCAAAACCTGTCAATACATCAAACAAAGCACTACGTAGAAATATGCACAACATATTAATAAATAAATGTGCGAAAGAGATTGAAATTCCTAGATGCAAAAGCACAAAACAGATGTCATGATTTTTTTTTTCTTTAAATTTTTGCATCCTGATTCAGTCTTGTTTTGACACTGGCCCACGTTTTAAAAACAATAAAAAAAACTAACATTCATGCATAAGCAGTTGTTTTTTTTTTACTTCAGAAATTAAAACCAACTTGCAGGCCAAAGCCTGTATGACTCACATGCTCCTTATTGCACTTGTAATATGCACAGAAAAAACAAAATGAAACAGTGGCATTACAATGCAAAGTAGTACCGACTTTGAATATATTTTGTTGCTCTTGACCTTGAGATGACCTTGACCTCTGGCTCCAAATACACTCATGTACGATCAAATAAACCACAGCAAATACTGTATTTACGCCACACACAAAAAAACAACAGTCACCTTTGGATGACCTTGATCTTTACATGTCTTCTCCATGCTCATGATGAAATAACACAATGGGTTAAAAATAGAGCCATTCCACTGTACGATGACCCATTTTTAAAAACGTTTTTGCAAAGCCTAATTTGACATTGACCTTCAAGATCAACGCAAAAAAACAGAATATGAAAGATCAATATATCATCTCTAAATACAAGTTTGGACTTTATATCTCTCATAGTTTAGGGTCAAGGTCACTTCAAAGTACCTATACCAAACTGACTTTGGACAGCTCCAGTGACCTTGACCTTGAAGAGAGGTTGACCAAATTTTCAAAGTGTGCGTGTCTCATTCATATCTATCATACACCAAAAGAAGCACAAGTTCAATACTAATAACAGGAAAAGTGTTAAATTTTGTATTTAAAAAGGTCATTTTTTGACTTCCAATAATTTGTTGACCCTGTAACCTTGATCTTGAAGTGGAGTCATTCATTAACTGGTCATTTATGGGGTCTCATGGATATACACCATCTTACCAAGTTTGGTTGTGATAGTTAAGAAACATGTTCTGAGATAATTAGTCATTCGCAAGGGACAGCGGACACCAGATAGATGAACTTTTTTTTTTTAAATATACATGTAATTTTTGGACTCATCTCCCACAGATTTGCAAAAATCTGAATTAAACAAAAAAAATTTTTTTTTGGTTGGGAGGGAGGGGGGGGGGAGGGAGTAGGGGGAGAGGGAAGGGATGGGAAAGAGTGGTGGGGTAGGGGGGAGGGGGGTAGCACACAGACTTACATTGCAGCTATGCATGCCAGTCAACCATGTAACAGCCCTACAAACACATGCACACGTGTTATTTTCTCCTCCTTATTTAACGCTCTTTTAGTTCAAGAGCTGCTGAAAGAACAAGCCGACACATGCAAGCTGTTTTATTCAGGTACACATACACAGTGACACATACACAGTAACACGTACACACATACACACTGACACATGCACAGTGGCACATACACAGTGTACACAGCCGATATGCATTCACAAACTGTTTCTTTCTTCTCGCCCACAATCTGTAATAAATAGCAAAATCATAAATTAAAAACAACATTGGCTGGTGCTTGTGGTATGAAAACCTTTTCATAATTGATAGGCCATTATTGCTGGATACAACCAAAACACAAGCTAGCTTATATTATAAGCACACCACAAAACAAAACAAAAAACATTTTCATCCAATTGTGGCATAAACATTAAATAGTTGATAGAGCGGTATGGTGCACATCCATATGACCAGCTGTGCAACACATGGCTGAACCCCAGCCGCAAACTTCAGAAATGTTAGTATAACACATTATTGCAGAACCACAAAATGTAGCACAATTTTAAACGTCCTCTCGCACAGACTTCAAATCCACGCACCTTTATTATTCTAACAGCCAAGTACTGAATTAGGCCTTGGCTTAACCCAACGCTTAAATTACTCGTCTGCACACACGCAACAGGAATAGAGTTTCGCCCACACAGAAAATAAACATTACACTCCTTATTCTGCCGTCACTATTTCACCTGGAATTTCACTTGCAAACAACGTAGACATGATTCTGTAGAGAATACAGCTGACAAAATGTACACTAGGATTTAGTCCTCATATACTTGACACCACCATGACATAGTCCCCAACAAAAACTTTGTTGCTTCCACTACGAGGGAAGTGCACTACTTGTCTCCCGTCCATACAGACGCTCCCTCTCCTTGGTATTATCTTCTTGTATAGCGCTTTTCTAAGAGCTGCTGGAGGCTCTGGCTGATACGAGATCTAACTCAAGCCACCCGAAGCGCATCATCCGATGTCCCATAGGAGGTGAAATTCACACACAGCTGCACTGTAACAGGCCAGGGCAAGTCTGCCACTACATTGTAAGCTGCCAAGGAGTGGTGAAGGGGTTAAAGTGTGGTTGGGGATGGGTCATACAATAAAGCAACTAGGCAAGCCTTTGTACATTTGGTTGTTTAAAGCACGGTGTACCACACACCTATGCATGTCAGGTTCCTGAAGTACATCTGCAACTGCGATCAATAATACAAGCTCCCTCTCACTTGTTCACAATTCAATTGACACACAGAGCCTTTCTCTCTCAAACGCACACGCAAGGTTTCTTTCTCAAACACACTCAAACCCTCTCTCCTCTTTCACCCACCCAATCAAACACAAGTTCTCTCACACACAAACAGAAGTTCTCTCACACACACAAGTACACATAGTTGCCTTTTCACTAGACAGACTTTTGAACTGTATGCCAAGTTTGCTTCCTCAGTAGGCCCTGCCAGTGGGCAGATCCTCCTGCGCTATTATTCTTTATCATTAAATTGAGTCATCCACTCCTCACAGTGGCTCTTATACCCAGGCAAGGCCATAGGACCCACACGCAGTGGGCATACCAGGGTTTAAGCTGCTGCCTTCAAAAACGCTGCACCCAGGAAAGGATACATGCTGTTGTTGCCCATAGTGGGCCGTGCATCAGGCCACACAGGACTGATCCACGCATAAGGCTTTACACCACTCTTCCTGACCAACACAGCTACTCCAGCAACTGTTGTATGTGTCGCCTTGTTGGACTGGCCATTGTGCCAGCTAGCGAAAGTGGCTAGTGGAACCGGCGGTCACGTATCACCCAGTGGAACCAGCACAGTGATGCAGTGCTCAAGTACACTGTAGCGCGTGCAGTTTGTTGTTGGCAGAAGCCAGATTACCGTCAGCGCATATTGTTGCCCGCAGTATTCTTTTTGTCCTCACTTTTCCGAGGTCACAGCCTGTCACAACATGTTGCTAGCCCCCCCTGACGTGTTCAAGTGGAATGGACATGGGCCGCTCGTCCACTGCAACACACAAAACATCAGCTGTCATTTCAAAGAAAAGCTGCGTAAAAGATAAAGAAATAACAGCCTTTGAACTTCACTGCGGGAACTTGGCACATGCCTAGCCCGCCTAACTTAAAACAATCATCATCATGGAGTACGCAGTGCCACTGATGCCGTGAAGACTGCAGCGGTCTTTTGATTATGGCTGTGAAAACATCATTGGTAAAGATAAATCAATAGTAGAAATAAGCTAACAATTCACACGCTTCCTTTCCCTCCCCCTCCCTTCTCAATAAACAAACAAAAACCATGTCACACACTTGTAGCAGAGTAGCACTCTCAACACTGTGGGTTGGAAAATTCTGGCCTGCAGCAAAAAATCTTCAACTTTACACTACCGTTGCTCTGCCCCAAAACCTTTGTACAGGTCGGGGTCTATTTGGATGACATTGGAACACCAATCGTCCTCCTTTCGCGCTTAAACCAAAATAAACATAAAAATAATAAAAGAGCCTATAAATGTGACCTGAATCAAGCCGTGCTCCTGGAGCTGCGAGGACTGGAAGTGGTCTTTGAGCAGCGACTGTGAGAACGTGGTGTGCAACCTGTAACCCTCTGCCTCGTTCACTGCATCGCCCGACAGTCGGTACAAGTCTGGCAAACACACAACACCGCACAGTCAACACCACATTTTTTTTTATTTATTAAAAGCGAATAAATACTCCTCAAGCACGATCATTTTTCTGAAGTCTTCATTCTTCTTTTATATTTTAACGGTATTGCATTTTGAGCATGCGGAGCTTCTTTCTCTGCCAAAGTCCTACAAGCAGAAGATTTTAGAGAGAAATACAACCCTTACAGCTTCCAACACGCAGATGTTAGCTGAGTGTCGGAGACATAAGCATAAGCTTGGTGTAGGCACGTGCTTCCACAGCCTCTGACACTGAGATTGGGAGTCATTGTCATTTTGTGGCCAGCTGTGCTCACTGCCTCCATAAGCTAGTAGTATTGCAACGCAGCCCGATAGCAGCAAGCGGTCTATTAACACCATTACTCGCAAAGGGAGCCTAGACAGGCTAAAGGCTGGAGCAAACCTTAAGAACGAGGCATAAAATAGCAGTCGTACATTTAAATGGCTGGAGATTGTATTCCCAAGAAAAGGGAAAGGAAGGAAATACCTTTAAGGAGAGATGAGGCCCACAGCTGAACGTGAACGTCGGGGATTTTCCCTGCCAGCTGCATAGCCGGTGTCACCAGGTTCATCGCCTCCTGCAATCACAGAACAATAATAATAATTAATAATAATAATAATAATAATAATAATAATAATAATAAATGAAAATAAATAAATAATAACAATAATAATAATATTAATAAAGGATATTTATATAGAACTTCTTCACCAAAAGACTGCGTTCAAAGAGCAATTCTCAGGTATTGACATATCGATGAAGAAAACCACAACAATAAAATGAACAACAAAGGGAAATGGGAAGACAAACATAGGCAAAAGCTTCAGGGCTTTCTATAGCTTTCTAACATAGAGGGTCTCAGGGACCCCCTCTTGAGAATTTTAGGGGGTCCCCAAGTGATGTCAGAGGGTCCCACTAGAGAAAGTCAAGAGTGAGGGGTATAAAAGTTTGCAGTCTAACAATCACATTGAGGTTGAAGTTGAAAAATGACAAAAGACAGCTGTGATGTGTTTCCTGACTCTTTATTATTTCTAAAACATCAATAGTAATCAATAATAATAATAATCATCATCATTTTTATTTGCATGCATCTCTGATAAACAGAGCACACAGCCAATTTCAAAAACAACAAATTTAACACAACATCAACTCAACATCAATACAGCAGCTGGCACTGGCTGCTCGCGAGGCTATAGTCTGATTTTGATCGGCGTGGGTTAGTGCGTCCCTCGGACTTCCAGTTAGAAGTTTTAGTGCGTCCTATAAGGCTTTAAAGGGTCAGGGACGCACATATGTGCGTTATCGGAAGCCCTGAGCTTCATACACTATTTACAAGATGTGACAGTTGTAGTAGACACTATTATTTGGCTCCCAAATGTAGTCAGTCCGCTCAGCAAAACAATCTACCATGACACTTGAGAAATTGATCGATATTTCACTATCAAAGGCCCTCTGATCGCTAGAATTCATAAAACACATAGAAATATCACTCTGATTTATCAACACTTAAGTCCTGAGCTTGACATCTTGCTGTCAAAGTCCGCCATTACGATTGCAAAAAGGTGTGACAAAAATCTCTTCAGAAATTGATCAAGAAACAATCGAGAAAAGACCGCTCAACTAAATTGGCAGCTACATGGCAAACCGGCAGAAGTGGCAAGAACTTTGTTTTCAACACAGGAGAGCTTCTATTTCCGGTAGTTTCCTTTTACTTTTGATACCTGTCGAACCAAGGTTTATCACTGTTCGGGTCTGGATGTGAACCACGGTTTATCCCGATCAAGAGTTAATATCTGAAAACTCTGTACAGACTCGGTAGACTTTCACATTATATTTGCGACTGTTTGTTTTTTGCAGCAATTCTTCGCATGTTTGTGTACAAATGTGTGTGGTTGTGTTTGCTTTTATTTCCATTCCCAGACATATTTCTTGTATTTTAACTTGGCAATAACATTATCAGTGTTTCCCAAAACGCACATGTGTGCGTCAGAGACGCACAAAAACTGAAAAAGGACGCATGAAAAAAAAAAAGGTGCGTCACAAGGGACACAACGTTTTTTTGTTTTTTTTTACTGCCGTTATGTATCCTGGCACCTCTGAGCTATCGTGCGGCCGAGCCGAGTAAGCGCGGTGATCTCCCCTACCCACTGACCGCGCTGACACGCATGCGCAGCCTTTTTGTTTGCTTCCGAAAAGCTGAAACATGTCGCTCGACACATGGCTACGGAAAACGATAACCCGCAGAAATGCGGAAGACGATGCAATCGTTGAATGTTGAATCATCATTTTCAGTTCTCCCTAGACTAGGCAATGATGATCTTGTCTGTAATACGCAGTTGAACTGATTTTTTTTTCTCTTTTTTTTTTCTTCTGGTCATCGACTTCTCCTCTAACACTAACTGCTTTTACAGAGACAATTTGTCAGTACATGCAGATTGATGTGTGTAAATTGTCGTATGACCATTTCATGTTTGTTCTATGGTCATTTTATGTAATTTTAAGGTTCCTCTAGTCAAAGATGAATTCCTTTGTAACATTTATCAGAACAGTATTCCTTTTGTTGTGTTGCTTGTTTTATGGCTATTCAGAATTTTCAATAAAGTTGCATTGAAAACTAAGCTTTGTTTGACTTTGAGGCGTATTTGTGTGTCCGTGATGTTGGTAATCAAAATCAAGGTAAATGTAGGAATTGTAAGGGGACTCTCAAATTTTGTAAGGGGATTCTTGAAATTTTGCACCAGAGAGTCCCAAGGACTCTCTGAAAAAAAAGCTGTAGGAAACACTGATTATTTGACTTGACTATGGCCTGTAGCAGATATAGATACAGAGCGTTCCATAATCTCAACAACAGAGCTATTTTTCATTTTCCCTTGTGCAATTACAGCTGCACAAACATGTATAAGACATGTAGCTGACAACAATCAAAGTACATTTGAATTAGTCTTTAAAAAAAAAAAAATTTCAGTTGCAAACCTGGTTATTGCCTAGCGTGAGGAAGATGTGTCCGAGTAGCACCAGGGAACACGACGTCAGCCTGTTGACATCTTCTGCGTTCGCCATCTTCAGCGTCTCCCTCAGGTACCGCCTGCACAAACACCCAAACACAAAGAGGCTGATGCCACATGTTTTACTGCCCAATTAACCCACAAGGAATACATTTAATCCATGCAACGTTATCCAATAGGCCGGTTTTCCCTAAACAGGCGACCTTGAGGCTAGCTGAGTGTCGGAGGTCTATTAACCATAGGCTGTATGTATGCACACCTATGACTTCTACAGTCTCTGACTGCCTATATAAGCTTAATAGCAGCCCAATGGCGGCAAAAGATCTATCCTAGACAATGTATAATGCAAACTTTCTAGACAATGTACAATGCAAACTTCCTAAAATACACAGTTGTAAAAATAATTTTTTATAATGGTAACAGTTTTGCCGTAACAGTTTGACGGTAAGGAAGAAGAGAAGTGTTTAGAATCTCCTCTTCTTAGGACCAGCTCTGCGGCATGTCAACGTCTCGTTTGATTTTGTAAGGATGCAAGTTTTGCCATAACAGTTAACCTACTTGGCTTCGGAGTAGTTGGCCTGGAAGAAAGACTGCAGGCCCTTGACAAAATAGGCCGCTGCCTTCAGGCTGTGTGAGCTGAAACAACCACAATGTACGTGTCAACATCAAGCTTAGTGAAAAACGCACATCCGTTACACTGTCCCATTATTTATGAAATTGTGTGTGTCATCTTAACAAATGAATTGTACAAATTGTTGTTTTACAGTTTTGGGTTATTTGTTGTAGTTGTTCTTTTTTTTTTCTCTTTTTAAATGTTACATTTTATATAAAGAATTGTGTTTTATTTTCAAGGTTAGTTATTATTCATCATCTTGTGAAAAAAAAACCATACAAATTAAACCACCGAATGAAACGAGTCCAGTTGATCCCTGAATTACAAACGTACAAAGCCAAAGCTATTCAGCAAACTCTAATGACGTTAATCCCCCAAAACACCCGTGTTCAAACAATATTCACGCTTTAAAGGGAGAACACCATACAAAAAAAGTAGAAAAGAAGAAGAGGAGAAAGACCCACCACCCTGCCTTCTTTCTCTCTCGCTTTAGCACATTTAGTATTGTTTTGCTTTGTCAATGAGGTGTGATGTTTATGGGCATGTAAGTGTGTGTTGTTGGAGGCGAAGAGGGAGGGGGTGGGAGCAGCGGTGGGTGGGAAGGGGGGGGGGGAGTAGGGGTGGTGGTGGTGGTAAGAAACTTTAACACTACTGACTGTGAGTGGAAGGTCTCTGGCTCCAGCAGCTCCATCATGCGCAAGAGGTCTTGCTGTCGGTTCATGCGCAGGTACACGATGGCCAGGTTCAGGTTGATGAAACTGCACAGGTCGCTCTCCAAACCTGGTAACCCTGGTTGCTGCAAAAGCGCAGGATGCATTGCGTTATTGCATATAGATGGTTTAAGTTATTTCAAATGTGCATGGGGTGGTTTGGAAAGGCCACTCCTTTTTGAACATTGCTTATGACATTGTTAAACAGCCCTGCATTTGAATGAACCCAAATGTGTCTTGATCCTTACAGTCATACAATGTCATCGCTGATCTGTGATTTCCTCTCACAGTGACGAAAACACCCCATGAAGGCCCATCTCCTTGGTCTTACAGCAACTGGGCTCACTCCAGCAGTTTGAGGCGACAGGCTACAGACATGCCTGACCCAAATTTCAGTAACTATGCCTTCATCGTTCACATGTCTTGGACACTCCACGGGTCGACCAATGTCATCCATTCCTCCTTGTGCACGACCAAATTCTGTGACATAAACAGTACGGACAACTCACGCTTCCTGGCTTGGCGCATAGGAACTTCTCTGTATAAATCTGTCGGTAGCACTGCGTGCAAACTTTAGCGCTTGACCGACCGCTTGATTCACCGTGTTTTCTCTTCGACGCCATCATGAAAAAGTGTGTGTGCTCTTAAGACTTCCCCGCGAAATGTTTCTGGCCTTATATATGATCCATGGTGACATCCACAGCCAAACCCAAACAGCATGAAAACACCTTTTTTTTTTAAAAAAGAGGAGATTTATCCTATAATGGGGCAATGGTCTGTGGTCCAGGAGCAACACCCTGGTAAGAGTCCAGGAGGCGAATCCCCCAGCCGAAAATGAATTTTAGCAATTTTGGCATGGATTTGGTGGCCTCTTCTGAGAGATAAATATCAGAAGAAGCCTGAAACCCAATGCTTAATTTTTTGTTTCTTTTCAATTTTTCAGTTAAAAATGCATTTAAGCAGAATCATTTCTTATCCTATCCTGTAACTCGAAGGTCATTGGGGCACCACAGATGATCGTTTAACCAGCGTACTCCATCTTTCTTTGTCCTCAACAACCCTCATGGCTTCGCTCAGTGTCAAGAAACCATTTACTCTCTTAAAGAATATAGTCACAGAGGCATTGTCACAATGTTTTAGTTTGCTCTATGCCACTAATATGTTGCCTACGGTAGCGAACTGTTGCACACATATTGTCTAAAATGCACATATGTTAATTTAGTTTCCAAGAATTAGCGGTAGCATTAAATTCAAATGTGTAGTTTTATACCACTAAAGTACAACATAAACAATCATGAAACCAATATCTGCATGAATACCTGGTTAATAAGGCTTAGATGAATAGCATACCTAAAGCACAATGTTTTTGCCATGATTCTCAAACTGTTCCCCTTAGGCTTTGGCTTTTATTCAGCCAATCTTTCTTATTTATAATGCAATACCTGTACATTTTAAAAATAGATATATAAAAAGAAATGCAGTTAATTATATACAGTAGACTATCTTCTAGGGTCGAATTGCCCTTCAATGATGCAACTACTTTGGTGGCCTGTGCGCTCAATGTGGTGCGAATGGCGAGGAAGCCACCATTTCTGAATTAAACAACTTTTTGGCAAGGTTCACAGAAGGCTTGGCATGTATTGTCTTTTTGCTTTCTAATGACATCCCCGGCCCTCTGATCACACACCACTTTTTCAAGCCACTCAGTCTTCCAGTAGTTTGCATATTTCTTATTTTTTATATATAAAGTCACCATTGTGATACTGAGGACATTTCCTATGGCAGAGCGAAGTGTAATGAACAGCAGCAATGAAGCATGAAAAAAAGATTTTAAGTAAATTGATGAAACAAATTGTGAACAATCGCTAGTAATTTCTCAGAAGAAGTAACCTATGTGAACACTTGTGACCCGTTTGTGAATTCACGGTGGGATCACACAAAATGAGAATAAGCAGTTTGCGAATATAGTTGCCAAACACCGACTAGGCACTTAATCGGTATAAACTTTCATCTCTTTTTTTAGACGGATACTTTTTGGCTTCGGCGGAGATGCGGAAAAGGCAGTGGTGATTTCATGCCTACTTCTTTCACAATTCTGATTTTTTATAACGCGAAAAAAATATTTGTGCTTTCAGTAACGGCTTCTAATTTGTCTAAATTTCCAAACAAAATACCAAAAATCTGTAGACGTGGGCATGTATGAGGCCATTATAGGCTATAACTGTGAGATGGATAAAAAGAGCAGCAATGAACACAGTATATTGTGTTTCATGCAAATGCAGTACAACTGACACAAGTTATCAGCAATGACATTGATTGATTGATTGATTGTTGCTTTAGGTCCAGCGGACTCTTCCGAGCCAAATCAGGACCGGACAACCCCCGATCCGCATAAAAGATCTGCTGAAACAACCCTAGTGGGAAAATTGAATGCCCTCCACCAGCCAGTCACTTTACAATAAAGACATCCCACGCAGGGGACAGCTGAGGCTTTACCCCAACTACTCGAACCCCCAGTTACAAAAACAAAATAGAATACAAACATCATTATAAATTATCAACAAAACATATACATATAAAATGCCTATATTGCTAAATAATAACATCATAGGAAGCCCTAGTGACCACCCAGCAGAAAGCGTCCAACACTCCCAAGCTGATCCAACAGACCTCATACACAAACAAGGAGTCTTGTCCAGGAAGAGTTTTCAAGAAAAAAGGTAGGCCATTGATTGATTGATTGATTGATTGATTTATTGTTGCTTTAGGTCCAGCGGACTCCTCCGAGCCAAATCAGGACCGGACAACCCCCGATCCGCATAAAAGATCTGCTGAAACAACCCTAGTGGGAAAATTGAATGCCCTCCACCAGCCAGTCACTTTACAATAAAGACATCCCACGCAGGGGACGGCTGAGGCTTTACCCCAACTACTCGAACCCCCGGTTACAAAAACAAAATAGAATACAAACATCATTATAAATTATCAACAAAACATATACATATAAAATGCCTATATTGCTAAATAATAACATCATAGGAAGCCCTAGTGACCACCCGGCAGAAAGCGTCCAACACTCCCAAGCTGATCCAACAGACCTCATACACAAACAAGGAGTCTTGTCCAGGAAGAGTTTTCAAGAAAAAAGGTAGGTCATTGATCTAGCGAAGAAGAAGATAGTATAGCAGAGTGATAGTACAGAGCAGGAATGGTAAGAGTAAATGAGAAAGACAGCGACAGTGGGAATTTAAAGCACTAAATTTCCAGAAAGTGGGGATATTATTTATACTGAAACCCCCGGCACCCCAACGGGGGTACTGTTGCCGCAGTGAATCGGTCATGCCTACAAAGTCAAGACAGGTTTTCAACTGGGGCTTTCACTTTTCCCTTTATAGGTTAGAACAATCTACAGTGGCAAGATTGCTCATGACCCCAAGGGGTAGCAATGACATTCTACCACTACAGTGATCACAGTATATTGTGTTTAATGCACATGCAGTACAACTGACACAAGTTATCAGCAATAGGGAGTTACTTTTCAACCACCCTGCAATATCCGCTGTGAGATTTTGGACAATCTCTATTAGTTCCCTCAGCCCATCCCTTTGCATTCTGTGTGGGCCCATCTGCTTTCTGTTGACAAAACAAAACCCTTTGCATTCTGTGTGGGCCCATCTGCTTTCTGTTGACAAAACAAAACCCTTTGCATTCTGTGTGGGCCCATCTGCTTTCTGTTGACAAAACAAAACCCTTTGCATTCTGTGTGGGCCCATCTGCTTTCTGTTGACAAAACAAAACCCTTTGCATTCTGTGTCCGCCCATCTGCTTTCTGTTGACAAAACAAAACCCTTTGCATTCTGTGTCCACCCATCTTTTTGCAGATGACACACAACTTGAAGGTACTTGCGATCCTGCTGACATCGACACCTTGACTCAATCATTTCAAGACTGCACGACTGACATCAAACAGTGGATGACAGACAACAGACTTAAGTTAAATGACGACAAGACCGAAGCTCTTCTGTTCTCTGGCTCATGTTCCTCCTCTGATCTGCCATCAGCTGTCACTGTTTGCTCCAGTAGCATACCTTTTTCTGAGAGTGCCAGGAATCTTGGAGTCATTTTTGATTCTTCTCTTGACATGAAAGAACACATTAGTAAAGTTTGTGGACAGTGCTTCTTTGAACTAAAGAGAATAAGTTCCATCCGTCGCTATCTTACTGTTGAAGCAACTAAAACCTTAGTTACATCATGCATCCTATCTAGATTGGATTACTGCAATTCACTCTTGGCTGGCTTACCCCAATCTGCACTTGATCCCCTACAGAAAGTTCAAAACTTTGCTGCACGCATCATTTTCCGTTCAAACCTCTGTGAACACATTACTCCTTTGCTACACAGACTCCATTGGCTACCAGTTGCTGAACGCATAAAATACAAGATAGCTTGCCTTTGTTTCTCTGTTTTTACAGGCACAGCTCCTGCTTATACTTCTGAAATGTTATCCATATACACCCCTTCTCGAGCTCTGCGATCATCTGCTGACACACGTCTTCTTAGAACCGCTTCAACAGACAATCGCATGGTTACCGCTCTCTACCTGTCTTTGGTCCTCAACTCTGGAATTCCCTTCCATACAAGATTAGACATTCTTCCTCCATTTCCTCTTTTAAATCACAGTTAAAAACATACCGTTTTAGGGAATATTTCAATTAATCATTTACAAGAGAGTGTAAGCAGGTGTGCGTGCTTGTGTTTTTCATAGTTTAACAGCATCTTGTACATATGTATATTATGTATATTTTGTCCAGTTTTGTCTGTCTTGTCTTCCCATTCCCCCAACCCCTTGCGCGCCTTGATCCTTAGGCTAAGGCGCCTTACAAATGACGAACATTAGTATTATTATTATTATCTGCTTTCTGTTGACAAAACAAAACCTTTTGCATTCTGTGTTCGCCCATCTGCTTTCTGTTGACAAAACAAAACCGTTTGCATTCTGTGTTGGCCCATCTGCTTTCTGTTGACAAAACAAAACCCTTTGCATTCTGTTTTCGCCCATCTGCTTTCTGTTGACAAACAAAACCGTTTGCATTCTGTGTTGGCCAATCTGCTTTCTGTTGACAAAACAAAACCGTTTGCATTCTGTGTTCGCCCATCTGCTTTCTGTTGACAAACAAAACCCTTTGCATTCTGTGTGGGCCCATCTGCTTTCTGTTGACAAAAGAAAACCCTTTGCATTCTGTGTCCGCCCATCTGCTTTTTGTTGACAAAACAAAACCCTTTGCAATCTGTGTCCGCCCATCTGCTTTCTGTTGACAAAACAAAACCCTTTGCATTCGGTGTTCGCAAATCTGCTTTCTTTTGACAAAACAAAACCTAAGGCTCAAATGCGAACCCTGAACAGTTTTCAACCGGATCGGCGTATTCCAAAAGTTTATTGACTGTTTGGTTGGTCACTGCATGCCTATGAACACCCCAAATTAGCAAAAGACTATCGGCAAATGTGCATTTTAACATCTACCTCATTCAATTACAGCTGATGGCATTTTACAATGTTAACGTTGTTAGCATTAACTGTTAGGTCAATGGATTTCTACCCAGAAACTAACCTTGGTCGCTTCCAGAGCAGTTTTGAACTGCGCCTCTGCTGCCTCCAAACAGTTCATAGACATAGCATACAAGCCCTGCACACAAAAACAGGCGGTGTTATATTAGCCTGACAAATGACCTCGGGCGTCTGTGGAACATTGGGCGTCCCTTCACTAAATGGCTCTACAATGGTGGATTTGACTGCTCCTTGCACTAGGGAAGGACCTTACAGTGATTTCTCACGTCCAAACATTACTCACCATTGGTTGACTTGGCTGTAGTCATTTCCCCTCGCGCTTGTTTCCATCCCAAAAATACATAAGGTGGCAACTTTTGACAGGATGATCGCCCCTTAAAATGTTGCTCATTGTTATATAGTACTTATCCTACTATGACTCCAACAATAAATCTTACGCGGTTGTAATAATACAATGGATTGTGTAATAATTCCCACAACAGATGACTACTTGCAATCACAGAATACACAATTTATTCAGCCCAATGACAACATACACTGCATAGGGAAATTGCTCCGCTGATGGTACAGTCACACACATACACACTACACTTCACACAACACCTTTTAAGACTTCAATTAAAAGATCTTGTATACACAGTTGCAACATTAAGCACAATCACAATGGACATGTCAAGTATCAAAATTGGCATGTGTATATACTATAACACAGACAAGCTCTCGCTAATCTCTCTTTCTTTCTCTCTCTATATATAATTATAGAGATATAGAGATAGCAAAAGAGAGAGAGAGAGAGAGAGAGAAAGAGAGAGAGAGAGAGCAATAATGCTATTGGATGCGGTCAATCTAAACAAATTCCAAACATAACAATTTGATTTCCTTTGGGTGTTGTAATAACGACTTGCCTTTACACAATTTGTGCAAGTGATGAACGGGTTGTTTGTTGCGTTATGTAGGAGCAGTAAGATATGCCAGCATTTACGTTGGTTACAGATCGCCACACTGTAATTTAGGAATACATTTAATCTAATCTCATTTAGGAATAAGCAGTGCATAGCCTCCAATATTATTATTATTTTTAGTAAAGCAAGGGAGTCTTACAATAAGACTGTGGATCTGTGCGCCGTGCATGGTAAACAGTTTGGGATGCTGCTGACATACGTGACAGGCCTGGAAAATCTGCACGTTCACACAAAAAGGTATTCATTAATTCATTTTTCAAAACAAAGAGTCTGTCAATGCTAATGCCACAAATGCATTTTCCTTAAAAATAGACTGGACGCATGGTGTACTAACAAAGGTCCCATCGACATTGCCTTTAAAAGATCCTGATGCTCATGTCCCATACGGGCGATTGCCAGCTAAGATGCCATTGGTGTTGTTGGTCATCATTTTGGTCTTCTCTGCACTTATTTTTATTTCATAGGCTAAGGAGGTGGTGTCAAGCCTCTGTACCAGCTGTTCAAGTTCTTGTTCCTCTCCAGCCAAGAACTTGAACGACTGGTACAAAGGCTTGACACCATCTCCAGAGCCTATGGAATGGAAATAAGTGTAGAGAAGACCAAAATGATGACCAACAACACCAATTCAAATTCCCAAAGAACACTGTAAATTTGCCGCAAGGATGGTTCATCCAGTTCTATCAAGGATGGTGCATCCAGTTCTATCAAGCATCCAGTTCTATCAAGGATGGTGCATCCAGTTCTATCAAGGATGGTGCATCAAGTTCTATCAAGGATGGAAGTGCACAGTTCATCCATTTCTATCTCCTGATTTAAAAACGAAAGTACGCTTGTTTAGGACTATTGCTAGCGAGAGTCAGAGGGCCATTCAGACTTCTCAAAGTGCGTCATTTGCGGGCGCCAGTGGGCCATGCAGTCGGCATTGGGTTAAGGTGGAAAAGCGCTTTATGAAAACAGAACAAAAATAAGATGGGGACAGTTAGGAGTAAACCTCCTGGTGCCTGCAGTGCCGTACCTCTTGGATAGCCACCGATTTGTGGCCCATGATCAGCCGGCACATAATGATGTGCTCTAGCAGCATCAGCTGAAACGTGGACAACAGCGGGTGGCTCTCCAGCACTGAAAAGTAAAACACATACCGCTTATACCCTTACCATCCTAGAAGAGTTTATTAACACACATTACTGATGTGAAAGATTTCAAACCAGCATGTATGCAGCTAATACAGATATTTATGCAGCCCCTAGATAACATCACCTAGCAACAGACTCGCCTACCTGAAAAACATGTTGACAGTACTCCAGGCAATTCAAAACCAGATTTTGGAAGCTTTGTCCAGATTTTTGCGTAACGGAGTTTGTGTCTTCTTGTAACACATTAATATTGACATGGTGCACAAGGTGTACTGAAATACATGTCGAAAGGCATGTTTACTAAGCAAATAATATTACACAGTATAACATGAAAGGACAAGTGAAGAGTTCTCAGTTCAGTCAACGTTTTGCAGAAGAGGGCAAATAAACTTTTTTTCACCTAAGCAAGATTACACATACTTCAGGCTATTCACACTTTTCTGCTATCCTATGCACCAACGGGAATCCCCTCAATGAAACATACTTCCGTTTTTTTTTCTCCGCGTGTTTTAGTGAGTTATTTCCAAATATTCAAGAATAATAACATGTGTCACTGGCCACCAGTATCGTACCCTCACATATTTTTTTTTTTTTTTTGCTGCAGTTTATTATCCCTTTCTATCGCCAGTGGCGCGCCTAAACCCTACCTACCTAACATTATTTGTGAATTTTTGAAAAATATTCGGAAAAACATAACGCCCAAATGCTGGCTCGAACCCACACCTGTCAGGCGCCATTGGTTTCTGGCTTGTGAACAAGGCAAGTTAGTCCCGCCTTAGCCCACTTGGCCACCACGGTCGCCTAACATAGTCAGTTACTTCGTGTTTTGTGAAGGTTGCGACGGCGAAGCTATGGAAAACTACAAGAGTCTTCAGGTCTTGTTTCACTTTCTGTCGATGATGGACGCACCTCCGAAGTCGCCACAAATACAGGCCTCTACGATTGTTTTTTGCATCCTTTCACTGAGGATGTACTTCCTCCACCGTTTTTATACTTATCCCACTCGTTTTCTGGCTCTAACAATCGTCGTTTTCCGCAATTTGCCATATTTAAAAGTCACGCATCAAGCTTTGGTAAAAGCAAAACAAGCTAGACCGGAACTTGGTTTCATGCTAACCTCGTTTTAATTTATAATGGCGATACCCACGAGTTTTTATGAGAGGTGCCGGAAAGTTGTGAATAATGTATGAATGTGTTTGGCACCAGTGGTTTTCATCTGCACCTGGAAAAGTCTTTTGATGGACATAGGCCTTTAGCAGCTTCTTCAAACTTTTCACGTGATTTTGATGAAACTCGCTTTGCAGTCATTGCTACTGGCGTATGCAATGGTGAAGTGGATTTAGCACAAAGTGCAAGGTGCAAACTGGGCTCTTTGGGAGATGTGCGTCAGACAAGGCCACTTTACATTGCCGAGGCCACTTTACATTGCCGAGGCCACTTTACATTGCCGAGGCCACTTTACATTGCCCACTTTCAAAAAAGCTTTCTTTCTGGCCTGCTGTTTAGCTTTTGGTTTCATCTTTATTGAGATCAGCAGAACGGCCTGCATTACGTCTTGGCCTCATTTTTCAGCCAGTGTATACACAGCACCGAGCAGAATGGAGGAAAGCCAAACACAAATACGGCGAAATTACGATAGGTGCTCATGTGCCACCTCGCGAAAGGAAGTTACTACACCACGCATCTTTTAACAGTTTGTGTATTTTTTGTTTTTTTTTAAAAGGCACTTTTAGCGAGTTGACCAGACGACCGTACTCCAAGGCTAAATTGGCGTACGAATACGGCGACCGAACGTACGGTAGGCAAGTCTGTAGCGAGTTTGGCAAAGGGCTCCTTCTAAACTTGCCACTCAATACAACAGACCCAGAACCAGTCGCATAGAAACAGCCACCGCAAAGCCTTCCCACACACCCTGGTAGGATGAAGTCACTCAGAGGAAACTCCACATGCGAGCGCCTGCATAGGTACTTTAAAGGGAGACGAGCCACCCACAGCCTACAGCAGACGACCTTTTTAAATGGTGGGACACAAAGCTTAAATTCAAATTCCTCAAATACTAGACATCCCCCAAAATTCATGCATATATAAGAAAACAGTCATCTCTTATCGTGAATGAGATATTGCATACATTTGTTTGGCGCAATTTTCATCTTGACCTCATAGGCATCTTTATATCGAACAACTCTATGCGACTGTGAGCATCAGATCTCAATATTTCTGTATAATTTACTAATGCACATCTTTGGATGCGTGCATAACTCCCGTTGCAACTCACTCTTCAACTTCTCGATCTGCATGAGGGCCTTGTCAGTGTATTTCTGCGCCTTGTCCATGTAGCCAGCCTGCATGGAATGCATCACCGTCACCTAAAACACAGCGCAACACAGAATTACTTCATCGCTCGCGGGTAGAACTACACGCCGTTCACAAGATCTCTGTACAAGGGGGGGCCCAGATACAACAAGATACAAAACCATACTGGTCCAAATGCAATACACATACAATGGGGACAATGTTTTCCGAGGGCGCACAAATAAATCCTTTCAACGTTAAGACATCTCTTAGTCCAAATGTAATGATCACACCACAAAAACCACCTCCGCCCTGCAAACACAAAACCAATAAAAACAAGGAGGCCCGCCATTGAAATGTACTTCCACACGCACACAAACATTGCTGAAAATCAGTAAAAAGGCTGAAGATGGTAAATCACAGCAGAGTAAAAGACTATACAGGTAGTTCGCTACAACGCTTCGTCACAAGTTACAAGCCAACCCAAGGTATGAAATCCATATCACACATCACCATTCTCAAAAGCGTTAATTTTCTCAGAGGTGTTGTGACTATGCTTTTATCCTAAAGATGGACTACTACCTGCAAGCAAAAAAAAACAACATATAAAACAAGATGAAAAGCTATTCAAACGTATGAGGTATGGCTTCCAACAGACAGATGGACAAACATTGGGCTAGTTCTCAATCACGACTATTTCAAGGTATTTCAAGACAAGTGTGGACATTTAACAAATCAAATTGGGTTGTGCCATGATGCTAGTGAAGCATTTCACCAGGCGCGCTGCATCTGACCATCAAAGGGAACTCACCAGGTAGACCAGAACGCACATGTGTTCTTTGGGAAGCCACTGGAATTGGTCTAATGGGCTGCTGGACACCACCACAGGCTCTGAATACACACAACAAACACACCAAAAACACAATCAGCATTTTCTTCTCTCTCCAAGGAACAAAAAACTCTCACTTTTAGATCCAATACCAGAAATAACGAATAGCTTGAGTCAAGAAATCTTTATGCACAAAAAGACCATGAAAAGTTGTTGTGTTGTTTGATAAAAACAACAGCAACACCACAAAGATAAATGCAATAGCAACACTCACACACACACAGTCACAAAGCTAAACTGGCTTTGGTACAGTGCAGTACCTCAATAGCAAACAAATAATGGAAACAATCTGAACAAAAAAGTGAAGTAGCCATTAACCTCATTTGCAGATAAAATAATTTCATTGACCTCAGTCTCCTCCCCTTGTTCCTTTCCATCCTTCCCCTCCCTTTCCCTATCACTTTCACTTAGGCCACACACACACACCCACACACACCCACCCACACACACACACACAAAGACTCTATTTTCTGGCCCGACCCTAAACTTTTTTGGGGGATCGTCTGAAAAAAAAGAAAGAAAAAAGGCACACAAAAAAAATCGCACCCAAATAAAACTGTTTGCTCTCAGCCATTGAACAGAGGACAGAAAGGAGGTAAGCTCAAAGCAAAAAGTAGTAAAGGGTCGTCATTCATGTTAAACTTCTGTTAAAATTAAATCTCCGCTAAAAATGGAGAGAAAAAAAAAGCCCCCTACCGACCCTATTTTTTATCCTATGTAGTAATCTTAAACAGACTTCTTTTTTATGTTGGGCCTTATACTCCGTCTTACTATGTGATTGGCCAACATTTGCGCTGATAAATTACAACACAAAACAAATAAAGTATTTAAAAAATATAATAATAAGCAAAACAGTTCAAATTATGTGCCGTGTAAGCAAACTGTACATGAACTATTATAATATGAAATAAATATATGATGTTCCAACAATTAAAAAGATTGTTATTTTGTGGGGATGGGAAAAGGTTGGTTGAGTACATAGACTCACGTTGCAGCTTGCGTGAGATTCAACCAAGGATTAATAATAAATAAAACAATGAAATTATGCAAGCCAATGTACATGAACTAAAGAGTAGAAATATTCACGATAGTCCAAACTACTGTTAAAAAGAAAATATAACAAATATAAAAAAGCATGCTGTTACACTGAATGATTAGTACAACATCAATAAACCATATACATCATTTCTAAAAACAAAACAAAAAAAAGCTTGGGGTGTTTGTGTGTGTGCAAATCGCACAAATGAGGTGAAAGTAGTTTTTAGGCTAACTCAGCTCACCTCACATATGCAACCCGTCCGTTAAAACACTTACCCCACCTTTCTTTTACGCGTGAACTCACGTGGAAATTAATTTTTGAAGCTATGAATAAAACGAATCCTTCAGCAAGTTGCAAGCACAGCTCAAATATAAATAAAGAAAGCGCTTTGTCAATACACTGGCCTGTAGAATTAGAAAAAAGCCTATCTTGCTTCAGAAGTGTGCATTACATACATCCCCCTATTGATGTGGTTTTAAACACATGTGTGTGCATTTATTTGTGTGTGTATTTTGAATTTATTTTAAATACTGCCATTTGTGAAAACAATATTTATGTGCTAGTATACGCAGGAATTTCCAAATAACTATAATACATTAAAACCAAAATGTTTAGCATGGGTGGCGTCCTGAAAGCCGCTTACTTGGTAAATGTTAATAACCTTGGATTTCTTCTATTCTCACAAATTAAAAATAGGAAGTGTGTTAGATAACTTAAAAAAACACATCAAGTAACATTAACAAACAGAAATTAATACAATCACTCAGAACCATGCAAAACAGAATGCTGCAAATAATAAAAAGTAAGAAACTAAAATGATTCAATGAGGGGAGACAATTGCAAATCCATTGACCTACTTCTATGTTTCTTCTTAATCTTTCTTCCTGCAAATGAAACACTTATACAGGATTTACTTTTCCACCAGACAGATAAATAGAAATAGAAATAAATAAATATATGAACAAAGTTAACAAATTAAAGAAAAACATAACATTTAGAAGCTGAACATTTCTACGGGATATATCAAATAAATACCATATTTGTCGGGCTCCAGCCCACCAACTTCACATCCGCCCCAAGGCCATGGGGCTCATACAGCATGTCTGAGACTAGACGAGGACGTCCCTTTTTATCTCAAGTTTCAGCAGCTGCTGAGCAAGCCAACGTACTACTCTGGGTGATGTAATAACAAGGTATGGCCGCTCAGTTTCCCGTTCTGGACAGAATGCGAGGTCGATGCCACTGCGTCCTACTTCAAGCAACCTTGCAATGGGTAGGCCTGTTCAACAGCTGCCTAGACTTGAGAGCAGGAGAAGGCCTTGTCTAGTCTCAGCTACGCTGTATGCCCTGTGGCTTCGTATTGTTTCACTTGTGGCTGAGGTATGGTTTCTCAAAGTTTTCTGACTCGTGATACATGCTCACTGCTCTCTTACAATGTGGCACTGCCACCTATGTATCACTTTTAGGTCTGTGGGTTTTGATTTACAGGATGCTACCTACACAACAGTGCTGCCTACACAACAGTGGGTCTCACAGCCCGCTAAGTATGGTAAACATCTACATGGTGGTTGAAAAATAACTCCCTAGTGAACATTTGCTCATCATGAAACAAAACGTACTGTAATCCTCACTGCGGTAGAAATGTAGTTGCTGATCTCTTGATTTCATCTCACAATGACGAGAGCAGACCACAATGGACCAGCACCTGATACTGGGTCTTACGTCGTTTTATGTCTTAGTCACACAGGATGCTCTCATCACCGTAAGATGAAATCAGCAATCAAATTCTACCACTGTAAGGACCCCTATATATATATCTATATATATGTATTTGGTTTCAAACTAAAAGCAGTACTACTTACTGTAAGCCAGTTTTAACAGGGAGTTACCTTTCAATCACCCTGTACATGAACACATCATTAAATACATTTGTTTTAAAATAGATACATAACTAAAAGAAGAAGGAAAAACGACATCCAGTAACCACAGGTTAAAAAAAAAAAAAAAAAAAAAAAAGAAGCAGAAAACATTCAGTATACATCTAAGCACGACACTCACCATCTTCAAACAGATTCCCTAGAAGATACATAAGAAAACAACACATTCACATCGGCCCATAATCTTACTCTTCTGTACTCACTACCCCAACCCTAAACTAAGGCCATAACGCAAAATGCAAAATACTTGGAGCAATACTGTAGCAAGTCAAAAGTATCAGTTCTAGACTAGCATCTAACCTTACTGAATAAAAGGCTTTTAGGGGACAAGCCTACTTCTCTGCGTTTTACACGCGCTTTTGTTCTCCCTTACTGAACTGTTGTCGTTGCAAAATCAAACGGTGTCAATGTTGAGCTGTGAATTTGCTTGCAAGCGTTTGCTGGCATCAACATAAGATTAAAATGTGAAGTCACCCCCACAGGGTAAATCCTCAGCCACGGCATTCACAGGCAAAACGAGGCATCTACAAAATTTCCTTGGCAATTTGACTCTAGTGAATTCATTGACTGTGCTCTTTGAGGTGAGTGGCCCCTGGGTGGAGGAGTTGCGACAGGCAACGCGCTCTCTTTTCAATTATTCTCTATCAAATCCATGCTTCAAATTTATCTTTGCAGATTTGCAGCTTAAAGTATTAGTGCCTGCACTAGCATTGGACAATTTCAACATTTTCAGACCACTAGTGCTATGATTACTGCGTCCACATTTATCCAATATTCATTATCTATAATATTGTATGTTTCAAATTCTAAAAATCTTTCCCATCACAACTAGTTAGCTGTATCCCAAATATATTATCTTTATCACCACAACAAGCTAGCTGTATCCCAAATATATTATCTTTATCACCACAACTAGCTAGCTGTATCCCAAATATATTATCTTTATCACCACAACTAGCTAGCTGTATCCCAAATATATTATCTTTATCACCACAACTAGCTAGCTGTATCCCAATATATTATCTTTATCACCACAATTGCCTAGCTGTATCCCAAATATATTATCTTTATCACCACAACTAGCTAGATGTATCCCAATATATTATCTTTATCACCACAACTAGCTAGCTGTATCCCAAATATATTATCTTTATCACCACAACTAGCTAGCTGTATCCCAATATATTATCTTTATCACCACAATTAGCTAGCTGTATCCCAAATATATTATCTTTATCACCACAACTAGCTAGATGTATCCCATTTTTATTATCTTTCTCACCACAAACTAGTCACTACACAGAGGTTTCTGAGATGAAAACATCCTGATCATGCAATGCCAAGCTAGATGAACAATAATTGTAATAACATAGTAACTAGCAGAATATGAAGAAGTAACTGGCACACTATGAAGAAGTAAATGGCACAATATGAAGAAGTAATTGGCACAATATAATCAAATAACTAGACTGTGAATGGGAAGAAAATCATGCTTGGATTATCCAACAAGACGAGGATCAGGCAGAGGTTGTACAGA
This sequence comes from Oncomelania hupensis, assembly GCA_036898135.1. Taxonomy (NCBI): domain Eukaryota; kingdom Metazoa; phylum Mollusca; class Gastropoda; order Littorinimorpha; family Pomatiopsidae; genus Oncomelania; species Oncomelania hupensis. The sequence goes on from CM072511.1 coordinate 163,703,378, forward strand.
CAAGTGGAGCGGCACAGAGGACCAGACAAAGGGTTTTGTTTGACAAGACAGGACGTCTTACCGTCTTCTGCATGTATCTGAGTGATGGTCTGGATGCTCTGCTGCAGCTGCTTCAATACCGGCTTCACACTTTTCACCTGTTAGCAAAAGGCAAAAGATAAAGCCATTTCAGGTATCAAAAATGGACATGTGTAAATACTGTATCACAGACAAGTTTTGACAAAATCTAACATGCACACACCCATGCGCTCTCTCTTTCTTTCTCTCTCTCACACACAAAAACACATGCCCACACACAACACATACACTGAAAGGGAAATCAACTATCCGCAAATAAGATCAGCCTTCTACAACCCTTCAACACTGGTCGGCAGATATGAAGGCGTCGTCAATCACTGTTCATTCCATTCTATAAACACCGAAAGACTTTCATTGTCTCATCACTGTTCTGTTTGAGGACAGCTTTGCAAACTGAACGCATGAATGCATATTAGGTTTTGTAAATAATGAAAGCCGGTAGTGAGAAAGAAAGCAGGGGGGGGGGGGAGGGAGAGAGAGAGAGAGAGAGAGACAGACAGAGAGAGACAGACAGAGAGAGAGAAAGAGAGAGAAAGAATTTGACAATTTAATGCATAAATGGCCTCTGGCCCATTGTATTCACACGTGTTAACGGGCATTCTCACTTTCACACGCATATTCAAGCGTTGGCAAACATGTTGCAATTGCAATTGGGAAAAAACTATAATCAATAGATGAATGTTGCTGTTAGGAAATACGTAGAAATACATTATTAAGAACAGCGGAATTATAAGAAGGAGCTTTCTGTATAAAAACGGTAGCTATTATTATTATTATTATCACTGTTGTTGTTGTTCTTCTTCTTCCTCTTAATCTATTATGTGCTATTTGTTACTTTTGATATTCCAGTGATGAATATTCCTAGCCAAAATTTTCAGAGGCATGCAAGCCATCAATGATAAAACAACTTAAGAAGCTAAATTAAATAATGTTAAAAAAAATATGTTTTCTTATCCTTACAAGTTTTTGCGAGAGAGAGAGAGAGAGAGAGAGAGAGAGAGACAGAGAGAGAGAGAGACAGACAGAGAGAGACAGACAGAGAGAGAGAGACAGAGAGAGATAGAGAGCAGGAATCAAGATTGAAGGTGGGAATGTGGTGAGTGAGGGGTGTGGGGAGAAATAAAATAAAAATACTTGTCTCACCTGTCCAGCCATGAGGTAGTGACTGACTTGCAGCACCAGGAAGAAGACCTTCAGCAACTCTTTGTGGCTTGGCGCGCCGTTGAAATGCTCAATCAGGGGTCCGGCCTGGTTCATGCATTCTTGCACCGTCTGCATGTGTCGTTCTATCAGCGCCAACTGCAAACACAACAGGTTGTTACAACAGACCATTTGCCGCCCTCTGGCTTCTACTAACCTTATAGAGGCAGCTGACTTGGGAGCGACGCCTACACACAGCCTATGTATGGTAGCTCTCTGACACTCCGCTAAGGTCAAAGTTGTCTGTTTAATGAAAACTGGCCTATTTACAGGCACAGCTCTGCCTCTACATTTTATGTCGCTCCAAAGTCAACTTCTGCTTCTTGTACCTACATGCTACATGGCATATCTTTACTTCAGTCTATTTTGCTTCGTTTTGTCAGGAAGAATTTGCTACTTGACCATCATGCAGACAAAATGCCACTGGAAAGGACACAACCCGATTCATCCATATCTAGATTATAAAAGAAACCATTCCCGGAATTCAAAGATCCTAACATTGATCTCCTAGATGCACGAGAGAGAGAGTTACTCCAACACACTCAGCTAGAACCCCCTTGCTCCTCAGCCCCCACCCCCTCCTTATTCTCCAGGGTTGTGCTCAGTTGTCTGAGGCATTAGACAATGCACCTAAGACAACAAGTTGGTGCCTCAGGGCTGCTGGAGTTAGATCCTGTATTGGCCAGCACCCTCAACAGCTCTGGAGCTGGTAAAGCTCTATGTAATAATTTGTAAATAATTTTTTTTTAATACTCCAACTCAGCGGCCACAATATACAGCTGAGTAGTGCTATGACTGCATAAGCCACAAGCGGACAGTTAAATCTGAGTGAAAAAAAACTACAACAGCATTAATAAAAATAAACGTTAATTAAAAAAAAGTATTTTCCACGTAACAACTCAACATACCATCCCTTTGCTGAGCAAGAACAGGAGCCGCGTGTAGTCCGATCGCTTGGAGGCTGCAAAGTCAGCTCCGACAGACAGCAGGCTTTTTGCAGACACAATGTCCCGTTCTGTGGCATGTATTTGCTGCAGGCACAAAACTAAATAATTGGTAGGTATTCACCCCCCAGCTGCCACAGCTGTGCAGAACATCAGCAATAGTGCCCAACTTCCAAATCTACAACAATTCTCAATTTGCTAACCTGCACCTGCCAACAACGACCAACTACTTGGAACATAATACAGGAATGTGTGGAAATGAACTTTTTTACAAATCTATACACACAGTCACAACCTTCAAGTTCAAGACAAAACCTTAAAATCAACTCGTGAAATGATGTGTATATTTATTTTTGGAGGGCACCCATTACCTATCTAATTTTGTTCTTACATAGCGCTTTTCCAGCATAAGAACTGCTCAAGGCGCTGGCCCAGGCAGGGCTAACCCAAATCACCGGAGGTGCCCAGCTGCTGTCTTAGGGTGACACCCCTGACAACGACAGCACAACCCTGGGCAACCGGGGATAAGGGAGAAAGGCCCTAGTGCTTGCTGGGTGTATTTGTATAGCCAGCACTCACCCGTCTTGGACATGAGCATCAGGATCTTTCAAGTTCCTGCGGTGGGATGTGTGCATGCGCAGACGAGACGTCAGTTTATACTCTCGTCCAAATAATGATGATGAGGAGGATAATGAGGATGCACTGATACTGATGATAATGATGAAATTTGTTTTTTTAAAAACTACAAAGACTCACAGCCAACTGAAAAAGCAGCCTGCAATGCCAGTATGGAGCTGGCTGAGACAATTCGATCCCACGGCGCAGAATAGGCTTTGCCATCTGGATCTCTCCCTGTAAATGATTATCCACAAAGCATGAATATCTGACGTTACATTATTTCCTAGAAATAATTGTTCAACTAAACATCCAAGCTAAACTCCCATCCTATTTATAAACTAAAACCAAATGGCAAAATAATGTTTGTCATATCATTTTAAATCATCTGTTCATTTCATTTTAATTCATGCATTTCATTTCATTAACTTAATCAACTTTGTCATACTTTCCTTGGGACAACTCCTCCAACCCCCTGAACCCTCCCCCCCTTTTCCATCTAGTACACCTCCTCATCCCAACCCTCATATCCAAGAAAAACAAGATAACAAATGCTGGAAGAAAATAAACAACTTTTAAGTGCAATTACTGAATTAGTCTTCTTCTTTGGTGTGGCCAGCCAACTTCAATTGGTTGCAGAAAGTTGCTGCACTGCTTGATTAGTAAAATCCACTACCAAAGTATCATGCTAAAGTATTTCAAGTTAAATCAAACATTTTAAAAATCACACAACATATAAATATAAACATGAGGTCCGACAAAATGCTATTAAACAAAATATGGGCTCAATCCCTATAACTGTAGCCGAGCGGAGTATTTGACTCCTGTCTCTCGGCCACTCGGCCTTGAGAACACTGCCCAACCCGAGCTGTAATTTCCATTAATCCCTCCAAAGAGGGACTTAGAAATATTTGCCCTGCAAGGCTGTGAAGCGTGGTTGGTAGTAAAACAGTTTGCCGGCTACTAGTGCCAAGGCACTCTTCTGCAAATTTGCTGCCACTGACCTGCATAAAATGCCTGCCAAAAATGTAGTCCTGCTCACCATCAAAAGCAGAAGATGAATGGTCAGCCGGGGAGAACAAATGTCGTGTCTACTTGTCCTGCATAGCACAACAGCATTCCCAAAGGATTCTACACAGCAGGAGCCAACCCAAGGCTAGTCTAACCAAGAAATTCAAGGTAGACAACTTCTCTCCCGAGCTTGAACCAGTCACCTCCCATTCCGCCACAGATCCCACAGTTCAATTCGAACCATGTCCTCATGGTTTCCCCATTCACAACAGGTATGTTTGGAACTGACACTGACTACGCCCAGTCATTCTACATTCACTGACTTAACAGTGAAAAAACTGCATTTAGCAGTTACCATGGTTCAGCATCATCCTATTTCCAGTAAACCCTAGCTGTTATTTTCATTTATCCCTCCAAAGAGAGACATAGAAATATTTGCCCTGCAAGGCAGTGAAGTGTGGTTGGTAGTAAACCAGGTTGCCAGCGACTAGTGCCACGACATTCTTCTGCAAAGTCGCTGCAACTGACTTGCATAAAATGCCTGCCGACAATGTAGTCCTGCTCACCACCAAAAGCAGAAGACCAATGGTATCCCCAAAAGATTCTGCACAGCAGGAGCCATTCATGGATAGTCTAACCAAGAAATTCAAGGTAGACAACTTCTCTCCCGAGCTTGAACCAGTCGCTTCCCATTCCGCCACAACTGTATAAAATTACCTATCATAATTAATAGTCCTAAAAAAGAATACTGAATTTGATACGCTTACAAAACCAAAACACTGAACGCTAAGCTCAACCTTGAAATGTATGTACACACATGTGACAAAATAATAATATTAATGGTGATAGTAATAATAATAATAATTTGATTCACAACGCAACGATCTCTAGCTGAGCAGCTACAGAGATTCAAGGTACAAAAATAGAAAATTAAAATTATAAGTTTTCAATAGGCCAACCAAGCACATTACCTGTTTCTCATAGAGATGGGACAGATTGCTGGCGGCTTCAAACAGCACTTCATCGGGTGTTGGAATCTAATAAGTTGTCAAGAAACATTTTCACAAAACCAAATGCATAAGTTTATGAAAAAAAATATTATTTAGGGATTATTTACCTGTCTATGTTCAGAACTGAACAAGGGTGCTATAAACGTGCAAAGAAACGTGATCACATCACAACTCTACTACATTCCCTTCATTGGCTTCCCGTGCAAGCACGCGTAGAGTACAAACTCTCTGTTCTCTGTCACAACTTCTTCACAGATTCTTGTCCTTCCTACCTGGCTGATCTACTGTCTGTCTACTCCCCTTCACGCACTTTAAGATCTTCTGCTGACTCTCGCACACTCAAGGTTCCCGTCACCCGCACTAAGACATACGGCCAACGTGCATTCGCTTACTCCGCACCCAAGCAGTGGAATTCCCTTCCCTCCCATATCCGCAACATACAATCAACACAAGCATTCAAAAAAGCCCTCAAAACACACCTCTTCAAACTGCACTATTCAGACTGATTTGTATCCAGCTGCCATTCTCTCCTCTTTTGTCTCTGTCTGATACTTAAGTGTATACACGGCTGTAAATATTTATACTGTTTTTCTTCCTGGGTCTAACCGGGCATATACATAGCTGTGAATAGGTTTTTGCTGTTCTATTTTTGTCATTTATGTACATAGTTATAAATAGTCTATTTCTGTCTTTTTTGTCATTCGTGTACATAGTTGTAAATAGTTTTTACCTTTACTGTTCCATCTTTTGGTGTATCGTAGCAAAAGTGATGTTTGATCGAGTGCATGCAGTTTTATGTAATGACTATGTAAAGCGTGGTGAGTCTAGTCATAGGCTGGAGTACCCGCTATATAAAAATCCGTTATTATTATTATAAAAGCTCCATAACCAATAGCCAAGTTTCATAGAATAACCTTTGCTACTGACCGATTTAAATTTTTTTAAAGTACAAACAACTCCCCCTCCTATCCCTCATCCCACACCCCTAAATTGCACATTTAATTCCCACTGAACAAGCTACAAGCAGTGTAATGGAGGCAACAATTCATTAATACAAAGACCATCCGGCAAGGCACCAAGCAAAGAGGCAGAAGAAGAGGTAGACAGAAAGAGGTGGGAGAACAACATTCGAGAATGGTCTGGCTTGACACTGAGCGAAGCCATCAGGGTTGCTGAGGACTGAGAAAGATGGAGTGCGCTGGTTAAACGATCATCTGTGGTGCCCCAACGACTCCCGAGTTATGGGATAAGATAAGATAATAATAAATTGCATTTATACAACGCATTTTTCATTAGAATAACAACTCAATGCGCTTACACACATCATTCATACGAATCATCACAACATTCGCACTATATCATGTACAGCATCATTCAGAAAGTATTATTACTGTTCATACTATTTGCACAGAAAACGCCTTGCAGAACAAGTGCGTTTTTAAGGAGCTCTTGAAGGAAACAAGGTCTGTACAATGTCTTAAACCGGCAGGCAGAGCATTCCAAACCTTGGGTGCTTGAAAACTAAAAGATCGTTCACCAATTGTTTTAAGCCGACGCTTAGGCGTTTTCAAAAGTTTTTCATCTGATGAGCTCAAAGAACGAGTTGTAGTCTAGGTAGTGAGTACCTCAGACAGATATGGTGGAAGTGACTGGTCGAAGTGACGGAAAGCTAGGACAGCAATTTTGTATTCAATGCGGAACTTGACAGAGAGCCAGTGGAGCTGCATTAACTTGATTAAGAGAGGCGTGACATGATCTTGTTTCCATTTTTTGAGCACAAGCCGAGCAGCACAGTTCTGTACATGCTGCAGTCGGCTAACTTCATTAATGGGGAGACCAGCTAGAACTGAATTACAATAATCAAGTCTGGTTGTCAAAAAAGCGCTGACCAACTGTGTGCATGCATCCCTCGAAAGAAACTGCCTCAAGGACGCAATACGCTGAAGCTCAAGAAAGGACAAACGACAGATGGTACTGATGTGGTCATGCATGGACAAGAACTATCTAGCTTGACACCCGAATAACGAACAATATTACTAACTGGGATGGTGCTGCCGCCAATGTTTGCAGAATCGCTGCCGACCAGTTTAAGACGGGAAGATGAGCCTACAGGTATAACTTCGGTCTTGTCAGGGTTAAGCATCAACCTGTTGCTATTGATCCAAGCCTGGACACTGTCAGTACATGTTTCTACTTCAGACACAGCAGAAGGGAAGTCATCAGCCTGACCACTCTTTGACAGTTCTGTATCACAGGACAGATAGGATAGGACCTACAGCGCTGCAATTACTCATGACTTTCATCACTTTCTTCTTCACCAATTTGTCCACTCATATCACTTTCACCATCCCCTTCCATGTTAGAAGCCCACTCTCTTTGAAACAATAGTATTTAGCCAATGCCAGACGAACATTACAAGAGTACTCTAAAATGAAACTAGAAGGGTAAAGCCCATATGACTCACAAGCTGCTTATGTAACTCGCAATATTTAACACGAGTGCCCAGAAAAAACAAAAAGAAATGGTGGCATTAAAATGCAAAGTAATACCGACTTTGATCATCCTATGTTCTTAGCCTTGAGATAGCCTTGATCTCCGGCCCCAAATACACTCAAATAAACTAAAGCAAAAGCAGTATTATGCCAAAAGAAACAGTGACCTTGGAATGACCTTGACCTTCAGTGACGACCTTGGGATGACTTGACCCTCACGTGACCTCTCATGCATGTCCAATCAAATAAACCAATGTTGTTGCATATAATGGGTTAAATAAACAGCCATTCCACTGTACAATGACTTATTTTTTTATGCTTTTGCTAGGCCTAAAATGATCGTGATCTTCAGTAAAAAGTAAAGGTAAAGGTAGTCCCATAGCCTTGTGGCCGTTGGGGAGCGTGATGTTGAAGATCACACTTATCTTGGGCCAGCGTAATGAGGGTGATGCCCATCTCTCTCCCTCGCTGCGTTACCTTCCCCACCCTTAAGAGAGTAGGTACTCAGTCACAGTTGAGTCAACTGGGGGCGTTGTTATTTGTTGCTTCACGTTTGGCGGTCACCCATCCAAATGCTAACCGCACTGGACGGTGCTTAACTTGCGACACAGTAGCGAGTGCTCCAACCACTGCGCTATCCGATAAACCCCCTTGACCTTCAAGATCAACGCAAAAACAAAACCTATATTAAAGATCAATCTATCAAAGTATCATCTTGAAATACAACAATTTTGGACTTTATATCTCTCATACTAGGTTAGGGTCACTTCAAAGTACCTATACTAACCGACTCTGGACAGCTCCAATGACCTTGACCTTGGGGTGAGATTAACCAAATTTGTATAATATGCGTTTCTCATTGAATGATATCTATCATGCATCAAAGGATCATAAGTTTAATATTAATAACCTAGAAAAAAAACTTTGATTTTTTTCTTTCTTTAAAATTGTCATTTTTCGACTAACATTTGTTGACCCTGTGACCTTGACCTTGAAGTAAAGTCATTCATTCACTGATCACTTAAGAGATCTCAAGTGGTTGTGATAGTTGAAACAGGTTCTGAGATATTAATCCACTTGCAAGTGTTTGCACAGACAGCAGGTGGAGGACAGACGGATGGACAGACATTTCTTGTATGTGATTTTTGGACTATTTAGGACTCATCTTGCACAGATTGGCAAAAACCCATAATTTTTTTTTTTTTTTTTGGGGGGGGGTTGGGGGTGGGAGTGGAGGGTGGTGGAAGAAGGTTGGGGGAGGAGTCAGGTGGTGGGTACATAAGACTCACAATGCTATGCATGTGAGTCAAGATAATAATTTTTTCAACCTTATTTTCATATACTATGTTGAATCTACACACTGCAATTTTCGAAAGTATACGTACTAGTATGCATACATGAGCATGAAAGCACAATTGCGTAGCAAAGTAAGATAAGATAAGAAAACTATCTTTTACAGGAAATTACATAGCGGTGTACAATTACAATCAACAAGGAATAAACATCACATTACTAAAATTAACAATGATGATAATGATAACGAGGATAAAACTGTCACACATCTATAATTACACTTATGCATACTAACATTAAACGATAGCAAATGTTAATTAAATTATTTTGGACACATACAAACACACACACTCAGTGCTCACACAGAAAACTGTACAGAAAGAGTTACTACTACTAGTAACTGCTGAGACTTGTGAAAGATACTCGCTGAGCACTACCTACACTGTGTGACAAGTACATTCACATGCTACCATTGTACCAGATCATTCTTGATGTTGAATTAATTTGGATAATAAATCATGTGTTCTTGCCAGTCAACCATGCATGCACATGTTTTCCAATTACAATTATTGTTAATTATATGTGTTTAGTTGTTGCTGATTGTACGAATACAGCATGTTTAAAAAAACAAAAAAAAATTTGTGGAGCACTGTATCCATGGAATCACACATGTGAGTAGCACTAGCAGATGCCATGCCTAGGTTAGAATATTACATTAACAATTTACATCAGTCGCTTCTTACGGAATTGGAAGCTATGTTTGCAAAAACTAGAATTATAATATGGTTTTAAAACTCTTCGTACAGTGTTCAGGAGCTTAATCACACAGACTTACTATTACTCTGGTTTCAAATGACAAGAAACAGACCCCAGTTTACCTGTCCTACAGAATCAAAGCCTCCCAAAAGGATACAGTTGAAGAGATGTGCCACTGAAACAAGAGGAAGAAAATAAAGACCAGTATCAGTATCAAAATCAACACATTTTCATAAGCTACAGTCAGTTATTCAAAGTTCACAATTATTCAATAGAGATGCAATTAGAGAGGAAGAAAGTGTTGAAAACATACCGCCTTTTCCAGGTGAGTTCTTGCTTGATCAATGTTTTTTGTGTGGGCTATTAGAATATTTCCAAGTTGCAGATGCGTCCGTGCCTCTATGTGAGACGGTGGGCTAAAATTGAAGATGGATTGCAAACAGTGAATACATAGCCGAATGTTTGGAGGATTTGAGGTCCTGAAATTCTCTGCAAGTCCCAAAAGCGAAATGTACCAAGGCTGATCAAAGCTTGGAGCCGACGCCATTTTTGTTCTTTCGCGCTCCTGCAATTTTATGTATACAAACTTCAGTTTCAAATTAAAAATAATTTTTGGGTACGACTCGTTCGTAAAATGAACTTCTTTACTAATAAAAGTATTAATTGAAGAATCGGCATTTTATATTTTATTGCATACATAATTTTCAGCAATCACAATATGTAAAATATTTAGCCCGAGTCTACAATTATGGATTGGAAATGAAATGAATGAATGAATGAACATTGAGATTTAACATCTAAACTCACCATTGGCAATATGGGAGACGGGGATAACACTGTACCACCAGAGCAATCATACGGTTAAAAAAAATGAAAATGACCTCTTTTTTTTTTTTTTTAAAGCTTACAACGGAAACAACGAAGGAGCCGTTGAAAAGAACACAGGAATGTATGTGGGTCTATACAGGGCGAAAGTGGGACAACCAAACATCTTCTCTGTTTAATAGTAATAATAGCTCATACAACCCAGATTATAGGGAGATTTTTGAATAATATAATTCAGAAGCTTTGTAGGAAATGTACATACAGGCTGGAGTGGGAGGGGGGGTAGGGGAGATGGGGAATGGGAGGAATAAAGGGAGGGAAGGGGGAGGTGATAGAAGAAAGGATACATGAGGCAATGGGAAAATGTATTCCGCTGGGAAGAAAGAAGGGCAAATTGGCTTCTGGATGGGATCAAACGTAAGGCAATACTAAAAGCTGTGATGCATAAAAACAAAAGCCAAACGAAAATCTGATATGATAGTTTTGCAGGTTTAGGAACAATGCGTATGCCACAGCTATAGAAACCAAGTTAAATGGGAGTCGCGAAATTTGACGAGAATTAAGGAACTAAGCAATGCCAAAGAGGCTCAAAATAACTCCAAGAAGTCTTTTTTTAAAAATATATTAGCTGCGTCGGAAGAAATTTGATTGGGGAGGGGAGGGACATGTACAGGGGCAAGATATTTTCGGAATGAGGGGTGAGGGGGGAGAGTAATATTGAGATACTATTTTTCTAAACGTCATTTACACAAATTCTGCTGGCAGTATGTTTTAGAATATGTGTGCGTGTGTGTGTGTGTGTGGGTATGTTTGTTTTTTGTTTTTTGTTTTTGTTTTTTTAATGAAGAAGTGCATTAGAGAATTATGGGTTGTTGCTGTTATTGTTGTTGTTGTTCTTGTTGTTGTTGTTGTTGTTGTTCTTCTTCTTCTTCTCTCAAATACATGCAATTATGGTGTGATTAAAGTAAACCAGGACACATTTTGAGCTTGTTCGTACCTTAATTTATCTATTTTGTTTTAAAATTATAATTAAAGGGGCCTTCCTGTGCTATTTTTACTAACGGATTCTATATAGTGTATCAGAATCCTGACCTTTGAAAATGTAGGTATATATGTGACCCGATATTGGTTTTTCCTATTCTATCCTATCCTATCCCGTAACTCGATGGTCGCTGGCGCACCATAGATGATCCTTTAACCAGCGTACTCCATCTTTCTCTGTCCTCAGCAGTCCTCATGGCATCACTCAGTGTCAAGCCAGTCCATTGTATTTCTATTAACCTCTTGCTCTAGTGAATTCCGTTTATGTTAAAATTTAACCATTTCTGCCATAGCAAATAATGATTAACAAGATCAAATGCCTTTTCATAATCAATAAAAACATCCGTACAAAGGCTTTTTCTTTGATAGGAAGAATTATACGAGAGATTGTAAAATGAATATATTATCAGAAATAGAATATCCACTCCTTAATCCAACCTGTTCTTCACCCAAAACATTCTTAATCTCCAAGAAAGAATCTAATCTTTTAGTAAACAGTTTACAAAAATAGCACAAGACAGACATTCCACGATAATTATTTTCATTGTCTTTTTTTCCCTTTTGCTTATAAAAAGGCTTAATAATCACTATAGTCCAGCGCTCGAGCACTTTACCAGATTGTAGAATAATACTAAAGTATTTAGTTATCAATTTCATGAACTCATAAGGGACGGACTTCAATATCTCATTAGTTATATAATCCATATAGCATGCTTTGTTATTTTTTTTAAAGCACCTATAGCTTCTTTAACTTCCTACTTCGTGAATGTTTCATTAAGAAGAAAATGTATGTTGGTGTCGTGCATGCTTGCATTTGGTCAAGAGTGTCATTATCAACATCGGTATCAGAAATTTTCTAAAAATGTTTTTTTTTAAACGTTTTACTTATAATTTTACCATATGTATTCCGGTTTTTTTTCTTTACAGTGTGTACCATTTATAAGCTTCCAGAAGCATTTTGGATCATTATTTTTTAATTTTCTAATTGTCTTAATTAAACTCGATTGATATTTCAGGGCTGCTGAGGACAGAGAAAGATGGAGTATGCTGGTTAAACGAGCATCTGTGTTGCCCCTACGACCTCCGGGTTACGGGACAGGATAGGATAGGATATTTTTTAAAGTATATTCTTAACTATCTTCTATAATTTTTGTGTGTGCTTAACTTCCTTAAGAAGTGAGTTTTTATTTTTTCTACAAGCATTTTTTAGATTTAGGAAATTCTTTCCTACTCTGTTCACATTCACTATCAAACCAGGAAAAGTTTTCATTTGTTATACTATTTTTGTGCGGTATTTTTATTCTTTATGTAGCCGAGCGGAGTATTTGACTCCCGTCTTTCGGCCACGACCCTGAGAACACTGCTCCACCCGAGCTGTTATTTTCATTTTATCCCTCAAAAGAGGGACATAATAATATTTGCCCTTCATGCAGGCGGTGAAGCGTGGTTGGGATGTTGTTGTTTGTAGATTGAAGTCACACGACACTTTCGCATATAGGTGGCTACTGGACCGATTTATACTGACACCAGCGGGCCAGTTGTTGGTAAAGGGGAAAATAATATGATCACACGTTGACCAATCCGGGATTCGAACCAGCGACCTTTCGGTTACTAGCAAGACGCTCTTACCAACTGAGCTACCCGGCCCCACGTGGTTGGGAGTACCGGATTGCCGGCTACTAGTGCCACGCATTCTACTGCAAGGTCGCTGCCACCGACCTGCATAAAATGCCTGCCGACAATGTGGTCCCGCTCGCCACCAAACGCAGCAGGCGAATGGTTAGCCGGGGAGAACAAATGTCGTGTCGCCTTGTCCTGCGTAACCCGATGGCATACCCAAAGGATTCTGCAAAGCAGGAGCCACCCAACGCTAGTCTAACCAAGAAAGTCAAGGTAGACAATTTCTCTCCCAAGCCTCAACCAGTCGCCTCCCTTTCCGCTACATTTTTTTTTAAATAACCCTGTCAAGCCCGCTGCTTGCGTCATAATATTAGATATTTTACTACAAATAGGGTCAATCTTACTTTGATGAAGGTCAACGGAATTAGTATTTAAAATATTGCCAAGAGAAGAATTTAGTAAGATAACTTCCGCCATGTTTGAGGTTTTTGATAAATTTGTGTTTGTTGTCCGGATTCAATTTGGTTTATTAAGAGCATCAGTTTTACAGTTAGAAGATGGAGAACAGAGAAAGATGGAGTATGATGGTTAAACGATCATCTGTGGTGCCCCAACAACCTTTGAGTTACGGGATATCTAGATAGGATAGAATAGGATTACAGTTAGGTCTGCTGTTATTTGTTTCTTCGGTTAATTCGTCATTAACAACATTATTCAAAAGTTTTAATATTATTGCTTTGTGTGCATCTGAATACAGTTCACAAACATCGTGAATATAAAAGTCTGAGATGCGTTGAAACACTTTATTTGAGATAATACAATAATCTACAACACTGGCACATGTGAACTTTTTACTGTTATCGGGGAGGCCTACTCGGCCATTAACTATAAAGGCATTCCTGGTTTTGAAAAAATTAATTAAATAATTACCCATTGCGTTTACAAATGTATTTTCAGATAGACGTTCTGGTAAAACAAAATTACTAGCATCAAAAATAAGCTCAATCATCTGGCTTAACTCATCAACATCAAAATCATCATTGTCATGATCATTGCCATCAGCATCATCATCATTACCATCACCACCCTCATCATCTACATTGTTCTGATCAGATTTAACACTCACGCAACGCACATCAACATCAAATAAACAACATGTCCTAGCATTAAAATCCCCAAGTAAACAAAATTTGTCTGCATTAAAGTAAGCGATTAAGTTTTCTAGATTTGTCAAAGCACAACGATCAAAGTAACCAGATTTCTCAAGAGGAAAATAGACCAAATAATAGTTCTAAAACCCTTATCTAGCTGGAAAAATAAAACATCGAGACTTAATTCGTAATCAACAAATTTATAATGTCTATCGTTAGATTCAATCACTCTAACATACTGAGACATGTAGTCTTTTACACAGGGAATTCCAGAGTTCCTCTAAAATTTACCTATGTTTTTGTACGTGAATTTTCCGGTTCTCAGTAATATTTCTATTTTTAGAGTGTGAGTTATTGTTTTTTTTTAAATATCTTATGTTATTATTTTCATTGGCTAAAATTGTTGGACCAATGGAATAATGAATAGCTGGCAGGTCAGGGCAATGGTAGCCACTCGAGTGTTGTGTTCCAAGAAGTGAAGTTGTAGAGTCATTGTGTCCGGACAGGAATAAAAAAGATAAAGAAAGGAAAAAAAAAGAAAGGATTGTTTTGAAAAGTGAAGAAGTAGAAAGCTTATCAAACTTATCAGGTTGTGTAGGTTCGGTGGGACTTTCTCTCTGAAAGTGGATGTATATTGTGCTGTAAAGATTACAGGTATTTATAATGTTTTTCATGATTGTGAAATGTTGGAAAGGTATATTTTTGCATTGGATTTATTGTGTTGAGAGGTGGTGACCTGTTGTCCACTAAGATAGAATATAATTTTCATTGATGTAATAATATTGTTAATTACATGGGGCTATAATTATAGAGCAGTAGGTAATGTAATTTGAATGGAAGGTGTGAGCATGTTTGATAGTTATTGTCATTCATGAAATAATTATATCTGGGATATGGATAACATTGTGGAAGAAGGAAAGAAACAATCACATACGCAATGGAATTGGAAAAGTGAAGAAACTAACGGAGGTGAGCAAGGATGAAACAAAGAACAATATGATTATAGAAGCCAGAGCATTGACATGTGTATATATTGCGGATCTGAAGGTCCCGGGTTCGAGCCCTGTCCGGGCCATTGTGTTGTGTCCCTGGGAAAGACACTTTACTCCCGTTTCCTACTCCTTCGGATGAGAGTATAAACCGAGGTCTAGTCTGTGTGTCGCATACATTCCATCATAACGGACTTTAAAGTTCATGACGCTCATGTCCTAGACGGGTGAATGCCGGTAACAAGAACACACCCAGCATGCACTAGGTCCTTCTCCCCCATCCCTGGCTGGCCAGGATAGTGCTCAGTTGTCCGGGCGTCAGACCATGCGCCCAAAGGCTGCGGGTGGGCGTCTCGGGCGGTTTGAGTTAGACCCTTTATCGGCCAGCGCCTAGAGTCTGGTCTAGTATGGCGAGATAAGTGCGCTATAAAAATCCTCAATAATAATAATAATAATAATAATAATAATAATAATAATAATAATAATAATAATAATAATAATAATAATAATAATAATAATAATAATATATTGTTGTAGCTGCCTACGGGAAGCTGGTGTTGGCTTCATACACTTGGACACACAGCGTTGTCTCGGAGAAAGGGCGACTCGAGGAACAGCGGCGGTCGGCCGTGTGTCTCGTACCTGACCAAGACGCGTTTGCTACCTCAGACAGATAGGGCAGGCGCGTGCATGCCCGTCTGCTTGTTTACAACATCACTGCTCATTCAACTACCTATCTACAACATCACTGTTCATCTAACGAGACTCTGTCGCCTTTGTGTACACCCGCCTCTTACAATTATAGAGATAACGCGTTTTTTTTGTGTTAATTTTGGCTCAGGACATGAGAATGCCGGCCGTGCGAGCTTTATAGTTATTCAGACTGGACAGTGAGGTGTGAGAGACTAGTGTAAAGGTATTAGTATAAAAATATTGGTGTGAAAGATTGCTGTGAAATAGTGTGGTTTATTTATATAAAGTATTGAGAGCGTGGAGCTTATATATTCGTGTTGGTGTTTGCCTGTGTTAGTGAGAATCTGTGAATTTGTGGGTGTGGTAGTTAACAGAGAGACTTGCGCGCATAATTTGTTTTGATCTAGGAGTCAATTATATTTGCATTCACCTAGCTATTATAAACAGGCACACACATTCAAATATCCATACGTTACATATAATATATAATAATAATAACGGATTTTTATATAGCGGGTACTCCAGCCTATGACCAGACTCACCACGCTTTACATAATCATTACATATAAATACATGCACTCGATAAAACATTGCTTTTGCTACAATACACCAAAAGACAGAACAATAAGAGTACAACTATTTACAACTATGTACACAAATTATAAAAAAAAGACAGAAATAGACTATTTACAACTATGTACACAAATGACAGAAAAGACAGAAATAGAATAGCAAAAAACCTATTCACAGCTATTTATATGCCCGGTTAGGCCCAAGAGGAAAAACAGTATAAATATGTACAGCCGTGTATACACTTACGGATCAGACAGAGACAAAAGAGGAGAGAACGGCAGCGGGATACAAATCAGTCTGAATAATGCAGTTTGAAGAGGTGGGTTTTGAGGGCCTTTTTGAATGCTTGTGTTGATTGTATGTTGCGGATATGGGAGGGAAGGGAATTCCACTGCTTAGGTGCGGCGTAGGCGAATGCACGTTGGCCGTATGTCTTAGTGCGGGTGACGGGAACCTTGAGTGTGCGAGTTTCAGCAGAAGATCTTAAAGTGCGTGAAGGGGAGTAGA
The DNA here is from genome assembly GCA_036898135.1 of Oncomelania hupensis. Classification (NCBI taxonomy): domain Eukaryota; kingdom Metazoa; phylum Mollusca; class Gastropoda; order Littorinimorpha; family Pomatiopsidae; genus Oncomelania; species Oncomelania hupensis. Next base: position 163,720,176 of record CM072511.1, read on the forward strand.
CAGACAGCAGGTCAGCAAGGTAGGAGGGACAAGAATCAGTGAAGAAGTTGTAACAGAGAACAGAGAGTTTGTACTCTATGCGTGCTTGCACAGGAAGCCAGTGAAGGGAATGTAGTAGAGGTGTGATGTGATCGCGGTTCGTAGCTCGGAATACTAGTCTAGCTGCTGAGTTCTGAACCTTTTGTAGCTTGTCAATGATGTGCTTTGGGGAGCCAGCGAGGAGAGAGTTGCAATAGTCAAGATGAGAAAGGACGAGAGCGCAGACTAGGGTTTTGGTGGCAGTGAGTGTAAGATAGTGGCGAAAGGAGCTGATTTGGCGTATGGCCGTGTATGCAGAGCGACAGACGTTGGAGATGTGGTTGTTGAGGGACAGGTCATCGGAGAGAATGTAGCCGAGATTTCTTGCTGAGGATGAGAACTGAATGTTTGTTGTCCCTACTGTAAGCGATGTTGGGAGAGGCGGGAGTGAGGAGGAGGTGTTGTGCTTGTGAATGAGGAGGGCTTCGGTTTTATCGTCATTATGCTTAAGCTTGTTGAGTGTCATCCATGACTTAATGTCTGTGATGCAGTTCTCCAAAGTCTGAACAGTGGAATTAATGAGAGAGGGGGCAGTGGATTTATAAAGTTGTGTGTCGTCTGCAAATGACTGACTCTCAACAGCATGCTTTCTAAGCAGGAGAAGCAGTGGCTTGGTGTACAGAGTGAACAACACCGGCCCTAAAACGGAACCCTGAGGCACGCCGCACACCAATTCTGCTGTGCTGGAGAAACAGCCATCGACAGTGACTGCTTGTGATCTGCCAGAAAGATATGAGTGGAACCAAGCCAGGACCGAGCCGGAGATTCCAAAGTAGTGTTGAATAGTGTTAAAGAGAATGTGGTGGTCGACTGTGTCAAAGGCAGCTGAGAGGTCTAGTAAGGTGAGAACGGAGACGTTACCATTATCTAAGGCCAGCAACAAATCATTGGTTACCTTTAGGAGGGCTGTCTGTGCTGTGGAAGGGTCGGTAGGCAGACTGGTTGGGGCAAAGTAAAGCGTTATCATATAGGTAGGCTAACAGTTGTTTGAGAACAATTTTTTCTATGACTTTGGACAGGAAGGAGAGGTTTGAAACAGGTCTATAGTTCTTTATATTATTTTTGTCTAAACTTGGCTTTTTAAGGAGGGGTTTGATGACAGCCGCTTTGAGCACAGACGGAACAACACCAGAGGACAGACTCTCATTGATAATGTGGGTAATGGTCGGGAGTAGAGGGTCAAGATTCTCTATCAACATGGGGGTAGGAATGGGGTCAAGAGAGCAAGATGTTGGTTTTGAGCTTAAGATGACTTTCTTGACTTCTTGCTCTGTTATTGGTTGAAAAACTTCCATCTTTGCGGTAGTGAGGGAAGGTGAGAGTGGGTTAATGAGTGGGATCTCATGGCTGTCAAGAGCGGCCCTTATGTCAGCCACTTTCTGTGTGAAATAATTACAAAATACATCTGGGAGCTGACATGGTGGATGCGTGGATGGGAGTGATGTTGCATTGCTCTTACCCCTTAGCTGATTGCAAATGTTGAACAACTGTTTGCAAGTTTCGCTGCTGCTAATTCTGTCGCTAAAGTACCGGGTTTTGGCAGTCTGGACTATTTTAGTGACCCGTTTTTTTTGCAGCGGTGAAAATCTGCTTGCTGACTTCCAAACCCGATTTAAGGCACTTTTTCTCTGCTTTGCGTCGGTGTTTCTTCGCCTCGGAGAGCTCGTCTTTAATAGACTCGTACCAGGGTGCTGAGCGTGTTGCCTTAACCTTTTTCTGGGCCACGGGGGCGTGCCGATCAAGCACCGCATGAAGTGTACTATTCAGCTGATCCACAGTGGGGCACAGTTCTGGGGTCACTTTAGCGGTAAGCTCTTGCTTGAAAGCATCCCTATCCATGGTACGCAGGCTGCGAGCCTCCCTGAACATGGGAGGAGGAGGGGGGGCTGCGACGTTTAGTTCGCACACGACACAGAAATGGTCAGATGTTAATTCCTGGGTGACTGAAGTTGATCAAACAACATTATCCTGAGGCCTATGCATAACCCAATCTATGATGTGACCACGGCTATGGGTGGGTTCTGTGACTGACTGAGAAAGACTAAACTGATCTAAAAGTTCAATCATTTTTGCGGTGGAAGGTTGCTGGGGTTGGTCAAAGTGAAAGTTAATGTCTCCTAAAACTATGTATGTTCCTGACAGTGTGTTGCAATAATCGAGCAGGACTGGAAATTCTTGGTGAAAAATTGCATCAGTTAATTTATTTTTCTTGCTTGGAAAGGTGCGATATATGCATATGAAGTGTGTCATGAACTGGCTAGTTTTAACTCTGCACATTGACTATTCAGCCTTGTGTAGTTTTTGTAACAGTAGAGAGTTAGACTATTACACAGCAGCAATTAAGACACACAGCGAGCTAGCCACACACAGCGCAGTGAGTCAGCACTTGAGCTTTGAATCTGACCGTTTTAACCAATCAGGAGCAGGCTAAGCGGGTAGAGCAGTTCTGACTGTGTCAGAACCTACACACAGTTTGAATCAGTCGTGTGTGAGACGAGGTAGAGTGAACATCTACATAGATAGCTAGAGAAATCTCTTCACTCATAGACCAGGAAGCAGGACTTTAGAATCGTAGAATTCTATCAAGCCATCACGGGCCTGAACTTGTCAAACAGGTAAATGAACACCCTTCTGTTTCATCGTGAAATATTTATATTATTGTGGAAATTATGTTTGTGGAATTTGCTATGCATAAATGTGAATTGTTAATCCGAATTTGCGTGACCATGTGGAAAAGCCGAACACGTGGCGAAACACGACCGGTTGCGCTGCCATGTTGTATCCCGTACGGAAACCACTGTTGTTTAACTTATATGTATGTTTGCAGACCAGTGGCTGTACCACTGAATGTTTATAATATTATTAATTCTGTATGTGTATAGTTAGACACGATTGATATTTATGTATGTATAGGAATTTAGAGTGAGATTCCAGTGGACCCCGGAAGTAGCAGAATGTTCGTCGCTTATGTATAGAGATGTGGAGCTATCACTGAGGGCTACTTTGGCTTTCAGTGAGACGCTCTGCACAAACCGATTATTCAGGGTTGTGCAGAATTTCGTCTCTTATATTACAGACGAGCAGGCGAGCTATCCTGTGCGTCCCACTCCACAGAAACGACGAGTTGGTTGAGGAGCCTCTACCGCACAAGTCGGAAAGAGCTACCCGGAAAAACACCCTGTCAGACCCCACAGCGTGGCAAGGGAACCCAACTACACAACGACAAAGGTGTACCAGAAGCTACCTCACAGAAGGACTTCGCACGCACCATCTAGCAGTTAAGTGTATTCAACGAAGGTGCACTTAAACTGATCGAAACAGGACCACAGTAGTCCAACTCTTCAGAAACTGTCTAACGGACCACAGTAGTCCAAATCTACATGATTATAATAGCAAGTGCCCGAGGAAGATATAACAGCTGCCTAGACTATCAGCGATCGAACTATTAGCAGTAACTGAGACATTTTAAGTTAGATTAGTACTTAGAGAATCTTGTATAGAGTAGAAGAAATAAATGTGTGATTTTAACTGTTATCAAGTGGCTGGACTACATATGATTCATAGCCGTGTGAAAGCTAGTGTGACAGTAATCTTTTACCATTTTTCTATCTATTTCTGTACCCCAACCTTAACACAGAACGAGCTAAACAAATAAATTTATTAAAGTAATTCATAGGGTGACTTACTAGCAGGTCCCACCGAATAAACGTGAGGGTCCATAATTCCATTGTGCAGAGCCCATAAACCCCACGTGACAAAGTGAATGTTCTGCTGTGGAACGGACAGACTGAGGTGAACAACTTCAAAGGACGAGTGAGTGAACGCGAAGTCTGTAATGAAGCCTAGGTGACGGGACAGACTGTTTCTGTACATGATAGCGAGGCCACCACCGCGGTTTGAGCGAGGTAACGAACATACAGAATAGCCAGAAGGGGTTAAATCAGAGCATTTACCCTCGTCACCAGTCTGCCGAAACCACGTTTCTTGTATGAACATAATGTCAGTCTGCTTGTCTGAGATGAATTCATGCAAAGCATATACCCAGGGAAACAGATATGATCAGCGTCGTCGAGTTTTGTTTCAGATAAAATCAAAATATCATAATCTGACAGCAGGTGCAAAAAATCGGTGGACAGCAACTTATTTCAAACACCACAAACGTTTAAGGCTAGAAGAGATAGGAATATTTTAGGTTCATATTTATCTATATCAGGGCTATATTACAATTTCTTACTAACATCGTATACCGGAATATTTACGGCGTTATCAGGACCATTAACATTGACATCTCTCACCGATGTTGCCACACAATGCCTAGTCTGAATAGCTTGTTATTTAATGTTATCACATGAATTTATATAGTTATAATCAAAAGAAGCAAAATGTACAAAAGGTCTAGTCGTTATATTCTTCAAATCTGTAACATGATTACATACAGTCAACAATATTGATGCATTATTTACATACACTAAATTAATAGCATCCAGTGTGTGTGTGTGTGTGTGAGAGAGAGAGAGAGAGAGAGAGAGATAAAGAGAAAGTGCGTGTGTATGTGTGTGTGTGTGTATGTTGTGTGTATGTGTGTGTGTGTGTGTGTGTGTATGTGTGTGTGTGTGTATGTGTGTGTGTGTGAGTGCGCGCGCGCGTGTGTGCTTGCGTCCCATTCCCATCGAAATCCGATCCGTATCACAAACGTGGCAGATCTTTCAGGGCGGGTAGTGAACGTGAGAGGTGATGGTCACTGCATGCTGCTATTGCCTTTCTGGAGAAAACCGGAAACAGATCACCAAAACTGAACTTTGGAAAATGTCGCGTCACCCGAGCGACGTTCAGCTCAAAGCAACGAGTGGTAGGATAGAAACTCAACAAAAAGAACTAACACAAAATGCCAGATGAACAATCACACTCTTTTATTCAACAATGACACACACACTCGTTTGTATGTAGATTATAGTCACACGACAATTTCGCATATAGGTGACTACTAGACCGATTTATACTGACACCAGCGGGCCAGTTGTTGGTAAAGGGGAAAATAATATGATCACACATTGACCAATCCGGGATTCGAACCAGCGACCTTTCGGTTACTAGCAAGACGCTCTTACCAACTGAGCTACCCGGCCCCTCTACACACACTCACAGGATAATGGGATACTAAACCTCCCTCAACCCCTATCAAGACCCCCAACCCAGTATTTACTAAACGATTACCTCCCTTGTCTAACTGAAAACCCCAGAACTATACACAAACAGAATGCCCACAACAATATGCAACAATAGTAATAATAAGTTAAACTTCAGATAAATACAATATTCTAAGTTGAATCCACAAATCAAGAAATCTTAAAATTCAATCGTATTGAATAAGCTAGCCTTAAAGTTCAGAATCACTGTTCGTAACCTAACTATCTATTAACTGAGCTCAGAGTGAACTAAAGCAGTTAATCACACCAGTAAAGAAAGTGATTTACACTAGATATGTTTTTAGGTGTGTGAGGTGCGAATCTGTATGTATGTGGATGCGGTGTAGCTGGGATCCTGTAGCAGATGGAAAGCTTCGTCCGAAGCAACGGCAGGTCCAGGCGGTGGTGGAGGGTCACACCCAGCGGCGGCGCTGATAACCAAAGGGGGGCGTAACGCTGGTGGCGGTGAGCCCAGGCAACATCCACACCTCCCAGTGGCAAAGGTAGAGGTCTCAGAGCTGACGTACACACGGCACAGTGGTACAGCAGCGACACGTAGGAGTCGTAGAATTATACCAGTGGTAGTGGCATAACAGTTGTGGTAGCAGTAGATAAAACAGAAGATAACAATGGCGATGGCAAAAGTGGAAAAGCCCAATCTGTGGACAAATAAAGAGTCTCACTAGTTCGTCCACAAACACTTAAACACTTCATAACAGAATACGCCTTTTGCCCCGTCCGCCATCTTGACCTGTTTATACATGTATCTCAAACACACAATGTACTTCTTAATTCTATAATTTATCTCTTTCACAACCCATGGTCGTTTATATAAATATACATAATTATTACAACTGCACCCCCAGTCACACAATAGCGATTCGTCTCATCCACACTTCCATCTTCATCACCCCTCTCTACGTTATAGTCTATCCTATCCTATCCTATCCTGTCCCATAACCCGAAGGTCGTAGGGGCACCACAGATGATCGCTTAACCAGCATACTCCATCTTTCTCTGTCCTCAGCAGCCCTCATGGCTTCGCTCAGTGTCAAACCAGTCCATTCTCGAATGTTGTCCTCCCACCTCTTTTTCGGTCTCCCCCTTCTTCTACCTCCTTGCACTGTGCCTTGCAGAATGGTCTTTGCAAGACCTGATGATCTGGTGACGTGGCCATACCATCGGAGTTTCCGTTTCTTCACCACTGTGAGCAGGTCATCGTGTTGTCCAATGGCTTGTGTGATGGTCTGTCGGACTTCGTCGTTGGTGATGTGTTGGGTATAGGAAATGCACAGAAGTCTTCTGTAGCACCTCATCTCCATGCTTTGTATTCTTCGTTGGAGATCTGCTGTGAGGGTCCATGCTTCGCAAGCATATAGGAAGATGGAGATGACCAGAGAGCGCAGCAGTCTTACTTTGGAATGTAGACTGATGGTTCTGTCTTTCCAAATGGGCTTCAACCTTGTCAGGGCAGCAGTTGTTTGTGCGATCCTGGAGAGGACTTCCTGTCGAGACCCATTGTCTGACACAATGGCTCCTAAATATTTGAAGCTGTGCACTGTGTTGAGGGATTGGCCTTGTACTTTGATGTCCGTGTTGATGCCATTGGTGTTGTTGGTCATCATTTTGGTCTTCTCTGCACTTATTTCCATTCCATAAGCTCTGGAGGTGGTGTCAAGCCTCTGTACAAGCTGTTCAAGTTCTTGTTCCTCTCCAGCCAATCCATCAATATCATCCGCAAAACGAAGATTGGAGATTGCTCTGCCCCCTATGCTGACTGTGCCTTCGTGATCTGCAAGAGCATCTGACATGATGCGCTCTAGGAAGATGTTGAAGAGTGTTGGAGAGATTAGGCATCCTTGACGCACACAGATTGTTGTTCTGAACCAGTTCCCGATGACGCTGTTATGGAGGACTGCACTGGTAGCCTTGTCATACAGGCTTTTGATGACTTCTATAATTTTAGGGCTGATGTTGTACACTTTCATGGTTGCCCATAGAGCTGCATGCCAGACTTGGTCAAATGCCTTCTTGAAGTCTATGAACACATGATATAGATGTTGTTGGTGCTGTAGGTATTTCTCACAGATTATTCTGAGGTTGAAAATCTGTTCAGTGGTACTTCGCCCTGCCATGAATCCTGCTTGTTCTTCAGCTATGATTTGTTCAGCTTGTGGTTTCAACCTGTTGAGTATTATTTTCAGGAGGACCTTGCTGGGATGGCTGATGAGGCTGATGGTGCGGTAATTTTCACACTCCTGAAGGTTACCTTTTTTGGGAAGAGTGATGACAAGCGACTGGGTCCATGGTGTAGGCCATTCCCCACTCTGCCAGATCTTGTTACAGATAATGGTGAGAGCATCAGTCATTGCTTCTCCTCCTGCTTGTAGCAGTTCCGCTGGTATGTTGTCCACTCCCGCTGACTTCCCTTTCTTCAGCGATTGCACTGCTGCCTCAACTTCTTCCCGGAGAATTGGGAGGATTTCTTCTTCTTCTCTGCTCTCGGGACATGCTAGAACTGATGGGTCTCCATTTGGTGTATGGTTGTAAAGGTCAGAGCAGTACTCTGTCCATCTGTCCAAGACTTCTTGTTCTTCTGTAAGGCATATGCCAGACTTGCTTTGGATAGTGGAGACTTTGGGCTGTTTAACACTTGTCAGCCGCTTCACAGTCTGGTAGGCCTTCTTGCTGTTGTTCTTGTTCAGATTGTTCTCTATTTCCTGGCATTGATCTTCTATCCAGTTCTCCTTTGCTGTGCGCATGCCTTTTCGGATGTCATTGTTGATTTTTCGGTAGACATCAGCTCCCTGTGAGGTGTTCTTTTTCTTTTTTAACTCTCTTCGTTTATCACACAGATCCAAAAGTTTAGGTGTGATCCACGGCTTCTTCTTTGGTCGGTGCTTGCCAAGGATCTCAGTGGCGGCATCTGTTACAGCTGAGTTGAAGGTATTGGTCATGGTGTTGACATCTACTTCGCCTGCCCCCAAAATAAGCAGTGGTGCAAATTTCCCTCCAATTGTGGCCTGAAATATTTTTGCCACCTCCGGGTCTTGCAGTTTGTCCAGGTCGAACTTCAGCCTAGTGCACTTTGCTGTATTTACTCTCTTCAAATGGAGCCGGAAAGACATCATCACGAGATCGTGGTCACTTCCAATGTCTGCTCCTGGAAAAGTGCGTGTCCTGCCAATGTTGATGCTTGATCTGAAGCGTTTCTTGACCATGATGTAGTCGATCTGGTTGTGATGTTCCCCGCCGGGACTGTGCCATGTCCATCGTCTGGATTTTTTGTGGAGACCAAGCGTGTTTGCCAGTACCAGATTGTTGTATCTGGCAAACTCCAATAGCCTCAGACCCCTGTCATTTGTCTCGTTGTTGCAGTGGGGTCCACATGTGTGTCCCCAGTTGTGGTGCGCATCTTGGCCAACCTTGGCATTCCAGTCGCCTTGCACTATGACTATGTCCTTCTTCGGCACTTGGTCAAGGACCGCCTGTATATTTTCATAAAAATCCTCCACTTCGCTGTCTTCATAGTCTGATGTTGGGGCATAGGCTTGGATGATGGTAATGTTGAAACGGGTTGCTCTCAGACGGATGGTAATGAGTCTACTGGAGACTGGGCGGCAACCCATGACAGTGGCTAGAATGTTCTTGTGGACCAAGAATCCAACGCCGTGTTCGTGCCTGTCATCTCTACCGCTGAAATAGAGCTTGTGGCCTTTGTCAGTCGTTGTTTCACCTAGGCCTTTCCAGCGCAGTTTGCTGATACCTAGAACGTTCCATCGATAGTGGTCCAGCTCGTGGGCCAGTTCTTCTAATTTTCCTTCCGCAGTTAGGGTCCTGACATTCCAGGTTCCTATGACGATGTTGTTTCTCGTGCGGATCTTGCTAATTTGTCCATCAGTAGCATACTTTTCACCTCCGTCCTGGTGGCCAACGGAAGGCGCGGTCCTTGTTCCGGGCGACGACCGATCCGGCATGGAATTAGTGGATAGCCTCATCATGTGTTGTGTCTTGGGCAAAAAAAGACCTGGCAGGGCCCAATCCTCTCCAGGCTGTTGGCCACAGCCGAAATCCACGAATACAGTGTGGCTCGCCTTGGCCCTGAGCACGTGGTCATTGAACCTGTAGTAACGTGAGGTTCCTCCGCCCTGGCCGGTGACTTCTGTGTAGAAGACTTTCGCCCAGTGATGCCGTGCTAACATCACCCCTGTTAGTCGCCTCTTACGACACGCCGGGAAACGTTGGGTCTATTCTATTTGCCCGAACCCACAGAGCTTTATAGTACATTATGATTATCTGCCTTCATTCGCAATTATCTCTATCACGCTATAATACAAACACGCTTCCCTCATATTCATAACCTTCATCATCCCTCTCCAACACAGTACATTATCTCCCTTCCTTCACATTCATCACCCCTCTCTCTCTCTCTAACATGCATGCTTCATTGTCACCCTTTGACCCACTTTGGCAGCAACAGCAACGACATTATTTATACACATATTTAACCAGAAAATCACATGAAAATCATATAAAATCAATAAACTACTATTTATCAAAATACATCCCTTTCCCCCTCATTCACCATCATTCATTCATGTACGCAGAGTCGGAGTGCACTGCCACTAAGGAAAAGAATTGCAGGGTTTACACTCACCTTTTAGTCCTCGGCTTGTGGCACACCGATACACTACACTGCACGACACAACACTATGCAACACACCACTGTACAGCACAGTACAATACACACTTGTTGTTAGATAGTTGAGAGTATCAAGTTCGTTTCTGGCTAATGCTTAGCTATGCATTGGAACATCTCAATACTTGCGAAGTACTTGAGCATTGGCAGGTGCCCAATCGAGGGCTACACAGCCTTAAGAAAGAACTCTACATCTATTACTTCCCAATAGATGGCAGTTACAGTCCTCCCACTACAGACTTTTAGACATCCTTGTCCCGACGAGGGCTCAAGACCTTGGGTGGTTCGAAACACAACGAACAAATACTCTTACAGAAGACGTACTCTAACCTGACACACAGTCACAACGTTACTTCTGTCAAAAAGCAACCAAAATGACTCTGCTAACTAAATCACATACCAGCACACAGGACAGCATCGAGTCGAGCTCAGTAACCCAGTTTCCTCATTCATGCATTTTGCTCCTTGCGTTAATCACGTGAAACCCATACTTACTTATCTTTCATACGCAGTAAAAGAAACTGCCGAATCGACTATATACACTGTATCGCTAGAGATGTGCAACTCTGCACAATATATACTATCTCTAGTACGTGCTGAAAACTCGTGTCGTCACAGAAAAGCAGTACAGTAGGTGCATAATGAAAATTTAAAACCAGATACATTAAGAATATACAGCTAAACACTTTGTTACACTCTGTGTTGTTTTTATCGATGCTTGAAATCTGATAAGTGTAACTCAGATTGGTTTATCCACGCAGCCTGCTCACTTATTAACAAGGCAGAAGTCGTCGTATGTAGTTTTCCAACTTTATTCAGCAAACATCAACAACTGCATACATTCGCTTTTTTTCACTCTTTACAACTTTTCACAACTTTCCACTTTACAATTCTCTCTCCTTTCAACTTTCTCAACTCAAACAGTGCGGTACATATATAGTCTCTCTACACTCCAGAGTAAGGAAGAACATTCGGGCAAGACACAATTTAAACCAATCAGAACAAATTTCGTCATCACTGTCTCACGTCATACAACCATATTTAGAATGGAAGCGTCTCTAGTTACCACTAGAATTATCCACACGCTTCGTTCGATAGTAAACAACCAACTCTAGAAAATTCTCAAAATAATATTGACCAACTAAAATTATCGACGTTATACAAAGCTTCTTCTAACAACAACGCAAAATCAAATCAAAGGTAAATACACTCTGTTATTGCATGCTTTGCAAAATAAAACGATCAGATCTATCGCGCGCGTCACACACGAACTATCGTGCGCATTTCAACGTATCACACTTTCATCAAATCATTCGCAATGTGGATCTTACAATTGTGTATGTACTTCAGCGCGCGCTTTTAACTTTTTCAATTCTGGTAAACTGTAAACCGAGACACAAAGTTTGTGTTGCTGTTTGAATAACGAATCCATGTCTTCGTTGTTGAGGTCTACAATGAAACATCCAACGTTTGTCGCCACTTTTTTTTTCACGGTATAACGTGAATGGATCGGATATACCCCAGATTTGTTGAAGGCATCCTAATTCTGATTTGTTGAAGGCATCCTAATTCTGATTTGTTGAAGGCATCCTAATTCTGATTTGAAATATTTATGTTTCATTGTATTCAAAGCTAAGTAAAACTGTAAAAGTTTTACTCCACAGTACTGAGGTATTTGAATGGGTCTGTGCTATGTGTACTAGTTCTGCATTTCACACCAAGACCACCTTTTTTTCACACGCCGGTAACAAGATAAATTGATCATGTTTAGTTTGGAGAAGGCAAACACGTTTTTGTCATAGTTGTTCTATTCCAGGCATTCACTGTATATTCAGAACTATAATAAAACTTCGAACGTTTCACGGTAACAGTGTATTATCATGCCAGGATATGAGTAGGGCGGGCTTGACCCCGGGTATGTTGTTCCCCTGCGTGAGTGTCGGTCTCTATGATTACAATTCTGCAAATGTTACTGGTTGTTTCGAAAGTAATTTTAATTATTTTGTATTAGCAAGACCCTTGCTGATGCATCAGCAACTCGCTGACATCACAAATACAAGTGTAATTTGTGTCAACCATTGTGTACAAGTAGGTGGACTAACCCTTTTCTCCCCTTATAGTTTGGTGCGCATGTACAGGGATAAAAATAAGAGCCAGCATGTCTATAAATATTCCCTTGTAAGGCTACTAGCTCTATCGGTGTATGCTTATATAATCTGATGATGACTATGCAGTTATCGTCCTAGGGGTTTTGCAAAACCGGTACGAGGTCACAGTAAACAAACCCACTCGAACGCAAACCGGTAGGCCAGTCACGGAAACCGGTATGACACATAGCAAAGCTTAATAATGCGTCACTATTTTTGCCACCGAAAATCTGCCCACGAATGCAGTGATTAATTTATTACTCACCGTAAAGCCTACTAACTATAACTGAAACGACGTGACAATTTCAACGATTTTGCACTCGAAGTGTCTGGGCTTGATTCAGTGGGCTAGTAGAAGTAGATGGCGGGTCTGTTAAAGCACTTTCTGTTTCATTAGAAACATCTTCGTCTTCACATAAACTTCTTTTATCGTCCCTCTCCGCCCTAGCAAAAAATGAAAAAAGAGATTTTTGCTTCTTCATTATTACTAGCCTATCTGCCACTGTCGCAATACATACTGACGAGCACGAGGAAAGAAAAAATCGAAAAGTGCGCGAGTTTAATTTATCCGTATTCACGATAGCCTTGCGCCCGCCAATGTTATATCATTCTGTATTAATTACCTCAAAGAATATGGCAAGGCTACTGAACGCATTCGCAGGCCTCTCGTCTACACTCCCTAAACACATAATCAGCGTGGCTGTCTGGCTGTCTGGCTGTCTCTCTCTCTCTCTCTCTCTCTCTCTCTCTCTCTCTCTCTCTCTCTCTCTCTTCATTTCTCTTGTTTTTCTTTCTCTTTTCCTTTATTTTTGAAACCAGTCAAACAAAATAAGAACCGGTACGCTCTACTGGCTGCTGATATTTCAACCGGTATTTTTATTCTCAAACCGGTAAAATACCGGTAATTTCCGGTTAAATCCATCCCTGACTATGACAATGATGATTTTGAAGGAGGATGACGAAGGTGGAGGAGGAGGAGAAAAAGAAGAAGAAGAAGAAAAAGTAGTAGTAGTAGTATAGTAGTAGTAGTAGTAGTAGTAGTAGTAGTAGTAGTAGTAGTAGTAGTAGTAGTAGTAGTAGTAGTAGTAGTAGTAGTAGAAGAAGAAGAAGAAGGTAGTGGTTTGTGATGATGATGATGATGATGATGCTGATGCTGATGATGACGATGCAGACGATAATGATGATGACAGCGGCAACGATGACGACGACGACGACAAAGAAGAAGAAGAAGAAGAAAGAAGAAGGATAAGAAGAAGAAGAAGAACAAGAACAAGAAGAAGAAGAAGAAGAATAACAACAACAACAACAACAACAACAACAACAACAACAAAGAACAAGATAAAAGTCAAGAACAAGAAGAAGTAGAAACAAACACCAGCCATAATGGAATATTACTATATAACATCAATAGCACACTTGTTCTTCTTAGACTGGTATCATTATTTATTTCACATTATCTGTAACACATATAATTTTAACTAATTAACATTATTGATGGTATTTCGGTTGATAATTATTTACAAATGAACAATTTATTGCACTCCAGACATAAACAATCAATGCAGTAGGCAAGCATATATAGACTCTTATTATACATATCATGACAATTTATTTTACATAATTACATATATTTACACATCATTACACATATTTACCAACGTTGGCGCATTTAGTATCTACTGGCGCGACCAAATAATTTTGCATCATGCTACAAATAACGAATTACAGTTTTAATACAGTAATGTACAGTACAAAATGTGTATGCAGGTACCTTACACTGACACATGAACAACGGCATAATAAACAGTAGAAGTATCAATCAATCTTTAATTTAATGTCTGTTCACACATTTAGGTGATATTAGACATTAAAAATGTAAGGTAAAGGTAAAGGTAGTCGAATAGCCTGTGGCCATAGGGGAGCGTGATGTTGGAGATCACACTTATCTTGGGCCAGCGTAATGAAGGTGATGCCCATCTCTCTCCCTCGCTGCTTTACCTTCCCCACCCTTAAGAGAGTATAGGTACTCAGTCACAGTTGAGTCAACTGGGGGCGTTGCTATTTGTCGCTTCACGTTTTGCGGTCACCCATCCAAGTGCTAACCGCACTGGACGATGCTTAACTTGCGACACAGTAGCGAGTGCTCCAACCACTGCGCTAGTAGTAATAGCCACCAAAATAACAACAATGGAACGACAACAACAATTAACAGAATAGCACTAGAAAACCACAAACTCTGTACTTTGTTGAAGAAGACATAACAATAAGGACAAATCATTCACAAAGTTCAATACACTACTATATAAGCTTACTTCTTAATTCATTTCCTTTTTGTGTGTGTTATAAATAAATCATATATATACGCAATCTATAGGCTACATATTTTAATTTTTTTTTTAACATTTTTTATTTCATTTTTTATCGTTCTTGTATAGTGCTTTTCAAGCTCAAGGCGCAGGCCAATACAGGATCTTGCTGCCCATTTGCTGCCTTAGGCCTGGGGTTTATCTACCAAAGGAGAGGCGAGAAAGAAATGGAACGGAGAGAAGTGGAAGTAGCGTCCCTGTGTGGCGCGAATCACCTTGCACGGAAGCGAAAGTGGCGAAAGTCAATGAAGGTGAGTCTCAAGGACGGCGCATAACATAGCGAGCGTTGTGGCCAAGTGGGCTAAGGCGGGACTAACTTGCCTTGTCCACAGGCCAGAAACCAATGGCGCCTGACAGGTGCGGGTTCGATCCAGCATCTGGGCGTTATGGTTCTCCGAATATTATTTACTTTTAACTCGGGCAACGTCTCGGGGGTTTTCTCCGGACACTCCGGTTTGCTCCCCCAGCAAAAGTTCAAAATCACAACTAATGCTAGGTAGGTTGGGTTTGGGCGCGCCACAGGCTGCGACTACGCTTTCCCCAGGGGAGGCGGCCCAGAATTTCCCTATGGAAAAATGGACAATAAGGTAAATAAAATAAAAATAAAAATAAAAATAATAACATTAAAAGGCCTTCTGCCATTATAGGCTTACTTCACTTTTGGACCTGTAGAGTGTTGCTTCGAAGCGAGTACACGCGAAAATTGGCAATGAGCTCCGTTGCACAAGGCGAAAACAAGCAATCCGTCACGTGACTTTGGCGAGTTGGAAAAATAGATATTTTCTGCGAGTACACCATGGCCGCTTCTCCTTTCGATTTTAGCCTAGGCTCTCTTAATGCGTAGGCGCAGAACGTCTTATTTTTCCAAACGTTGCATTGTGAGTACTTGCATACCAAACAACGCGATCGCGAGTAAGCCACTCGCTGCAAAGCAACACGCTACAGCTCTGACTGTTGTGGGAACTCTGCTTCATCCACCAATGAGCTCTGAGAAAAGCGTAAAAAGGCGTTCTTTTTCCACCAATCAGCGATAAGCGCGAGAAAGGTCAAAACATTCCACCAATGGTAATCGACGACAGCTCGGAAGGATTATTCCTTGCGACCAATCAGCGCCAACCAAAGGTTAAAGATTATATATCCCATCAATCAGCAGTCTGCAGTAAAAATTGAAAAGTCATATTATGACATCACCATCCAGCATCTTTTTCTAATCAACATCTAACGTGATGTCGATACGGCGTGGAATGGGGCGAGGAAATTTTAGGCGAAAGTAAAGATTTCCCAAGTGTGACGTCCACGGAGACATCAAGTGTCAACTAACGTCAATGTCACACCACCTGTTCCTACCAAAATAACTGCAATAAGTGTTGCTAAATTTGGTCCAGCCCGATCGTATCCTGGTAACAACAAGTGCGTTTGGGCGATGATAATGCAGTTAGGTTCGTGAAAAGGGCGCGGTCAATGTCCAGGTAAGTTTGTATGCCATATGTCTTCGGTCGTGATGCTGGCGTCGTTCACAATAGCTCGACTGCTGGTGTAGTGCTGCACGAAAGAAAAAAGTAAACGGAATGTAAATATTGCCTTGTCTAGATTTAATGCCTAACGCAATCTTGAAATATTACCCTCAGAGAAAGAGAGGGAGGGGGAGAGAGAGAGAGAGAGAGAGAGAGAGAGAGAGAGAGAGAGAGAGAGAGAGAGAGAGAAAGAGAGAGAGAGAGAAAGAAAGTGAGAATGAGAGAGAGAGAGAGAGAAGAGAGAGAGGGGAGAGAGAGAGATAGAGAGAGAAGACAGAAGGAGAAAGAGATTAGATCCTGACTACTGTCACAGCCTTGAGCCGCTTCACAACATGGTAACTGCGCTATATAAGAACACTAATACAACCTCTGTAAATGTAACAAATTGTTTACCAGTTATTGGTCTTGATGCCACAGGGGGCGCAGACGTTCTGAGGGAAATCACACTGCTGGGTGTCGATATTGAAATAGAAGCCGCCATCTTGAATGGTGCATTGTCCGTATCCGGCAAACACGCCCTCATTGCACGTGTAGTAGTACTGACAACCTTTGATAGGGGATGGGTACCTGGGAACAATAATGGCCAAGAAATCAATAAATACATAAATATCGACAAATAGAACTCTAATGCAACAATTTTTTTTTTTTACAAAGCTGACCGAACAAGACAAAATCTGAGCTTTTCTTGACCTGTCAAATGGTGCTATCCAGTCTAATCCGCAATGACCACAACACCTTTAGTCGGTGAATCGGACAATCCCTTACCTGCCATCAGGGCGACCAGCACAAGATGGTGCCAAGCCGCAAGGTGGAGGGGTGTCGTTGGGCTGCTGGCACGAGCCTTGAGTTTCGTCAAACACTGTGCCTGGGATGCAGGTCTGCAGCCGGACCACCAGTTGACGACGACACACGAAGGACGACTGACAGTTGGAGCTCAAGTCGGCATAACGGCCGTCCTCTTTGTTCAGACACGGGTTGACGCTTTGACCGCATGGCGCCGCCACCTGAAACAGTGACAACATTAATATCATTATGTTGCAAAGTACCAAGGTCGACTTAGCTGTTTGCTGCAATGCAATAGGCTGGAACTGACATAGTTATCTCCCATCCAAATGTCGCTCAATGTTGGTCGACTGAGCTGCAGTTATGGCCCTTTGCTCTTTTTTGCATCCCACAGCTAAATTAGAGTCGAACTTTTACAGGATGTATCTTTCCCAATGACGGTCAATCAATCTTACCTCATCCGTGGCGAACTGACATTTGCCTTTAGCCGGGATAAAGGATCCGAAATCACACTTGTGATATTCTTTGAGCAGTGTTTGTTGACACTCGTAGTACAGCGAGCAGCGGCCGTAGGGGTCCGCGTACAGGCCGTCCTCCAGTCCGGCACACAGCGATATGCTCATGCTGAGGCTGGTGTGACCGTTATTGCCGTGACTGCCGCATGGGGGTGGGATGCCTTGGGACAGAAACGTCATTAGTGCAGTATGCCTACCTAGTGCATTTTAAACTAACTCCTTAAAGAAGCTTTTAAGAGAAATCCGTGTACAGAGAACTTTTTAATGTGCTGAGTCGTATCTCCTCTGAGCTTTTAGCTCTCTCTCGTCGTCTTTAAATTAAACATCCAACAGGGTAACGAACATAGCACAAAAATCACCTTAATTCCACTTATCCGTGAAGAGGTAGCTCTCTTGATAATACAAAGCAGAGAGAGAGAAAGAGAGAGAGAGAGGGAGGGAAAGAGAGAGAGAGAGGGATGGGAGGGAGAGAGCGAGAGGGAAGACAATTTTCTTTCCTTATCACATACTTTACGTCGCTTCGTATACATTCAACGATTACCCTCTCATAAATACCTCTGGCACTCTTTCGACGGCAAGCCTGCTTCTCTGGATGGAAGACTGTCGACAGAGGGCACTGGTATCGGCCTTGTATCACGTGATCACGACATTCGTAAAACACGTCACAGCGCCCCGTTTCATCCGAGTACCTTCCATCTTGGCGGCCACGACAGGATGGCTGGAATCCTGTCACGGGGGAAGCGACAGGGTAAGCACAACTGATACAGTTCATTGATTGATTGATTGATTTATTGTTGCTTTAGGTCCAGCGGACTCCTCCGAGCCAAATCAGGACCGGACAACCCCCGATCCGCATAAAAGATCTGCTGAAACAACCCTAGTGGGAAAATTGAACGCCCTCCACCGGCCAGTCACTTTACAATAAAGACATCCCACGCGGGGGACGGCTGAGGGTTTACCTCAACTACGCGAACCCCCGGTTACAAAAACAAAATAGAATACAACCATCATTACAAATCATCAACGAAACATATACATATAAAATGCCTATATTGCTAAATACTAACATCATAGGATGCCCTAGTGACCACCCAGCAGAAAGCGTCCAACACTCCCAAGCTGATCCAACAGACCTCATACACAAACAAGGAGTCTTGTCCAGGAAGAGTTTTCAAGAAAAAAGGTAGGTCATTGATCTAGCGAAGAAGAAGATAGTATAGCAGAGTGATAGGACAGAGCAGGAATGGGAAAGAGTATATGAGGAAGATAGCAACAGTGGGAATTTAAAGCACTAAATTTCCATAAAGTGGGGATACTATTTATACTGAAACCCCCGGCACTCCAACGGGGGTAATACAGTTCATGGCAGCGAATTAAAAATATGAAAGTGAATCAGAAGTTCTTTTTTTTTTCAAATATTTGTGACATGGGTACAGAGGCCCAGTTGTTTGTTTACAAAGCAAAGGAAAAGCCGCGCCTAACAACAAAAATTATCCATTATCATCTTAAATGTGACAACAAAGCAATTTCCCAACAAACACTCGATCATTGTCATACAAAATTAAAAATCATCCTTAACAGTGGTCCTTTAAATACAAACGCACATGGTTATTGCTTTAGGTCCAGCGGACTCTTCCGAGCCAAATCAGGACCAGTCACACAAACACACACACGCACACACACACATACACACACACGTGCGCGAGTTGACTCACCTCCATGTTCTTTGGGAATGTCCAGTAGACTTTCACAGCGTTTTGTCTCTGGGGAGAAGATGGGTTTGTCCTGAGAGCAATCCAATTGATGCAGGGCTCGCTGGTCTTTGCACAGAAGGTGTCTCGGCGTCCACCATCGCGCAGGATGGGGCTGGAGACCGTCCTCCATGTCCACGCAGCTGCCGTGACGCAAGGCGCAAGGTTGGCAGTGAGCTGTCTGGCACTGCAGTTCGCGGTACTCACCTAACAGTCCAAAGAGAAAGAAAGCGCTGTTTAGCAATAATTAAACGTAAATGAAACGGTTGAAGAAGAAGAAAAAGAAGAAGAAGACGAAGAAGAAGCAGCAGAAGAAGAAGAAGAAGAAGAAGAAGAAGAAGAAGAAGAAGAAGAAGAAGAAGAAGAAGGAGAAGAAGAAGGAGAAAAAGAAGAAGAATAAGGAGAAGGAGAAGAAGAAGGAGAAGAAGAAGGAGGAGGAGAAGAAGAAGAAGAAGAAGAAGAAGAAGAAGAAGAAGAAGAAGAAGAAGAAGAAGAAGAAGAAGAAGAAGAAGAAGAAGGAGGAGGAGGAGGAGGAGAAGAAGCAGAAGAAGAAGAAGGAGAAGAAGGAGAAGAAGAAGAAGAAGAAGAAGAAGAAGAAGAAGAAGAAGAAGGATCATGAATGAATGAACATTGAAGTTTAACGTCTACATCCACCATTGGCAATATGGCAGACGGGGATATCCATTCCATGAAGGAGGGGGTGAGGACCTAAACAACACTGAACCGCCAGAGCAATCACACTGCTAAGATGGACAGTGAAAATGGCCACATTTATCTTGCCTTCCACGGGATTCCAACAGAAGAAGAACAAGAAGGTAGAGGTGCGTGATCGTGATGATTGTGATGATGATGATGATGATGATGATGATGGTGATGATGATGATGATGAGGAGGAGGAGGAGGAGGAGGAGGAGGAGGAGGAAGATGATTTTGGCTACAACGACGACAATGATTCTGATCAACCAAGAGACGGTTACTGGACACCACCTCATTTACCAAAATAGAAACAGACAGGAAGAAGCAGCAGAAAACAACAGCAACAGCGTACTTTTTATGGTTTCAGTTCAACTTTAAATTGTTGGAGTTGATAGTATGTTTGCTTGTCCATGCGAGACAATGAGGTAGTCTAAAGTCACACGGACGTGGAGAGACATTACAATCAAATGTAGAATTGAAATTGAAATATTGAATTGCAAAGACAACAAGGCATAACTGACATGGATCCAAGAAAAGCGGCCTGGTGCCGCATTCGACGCTGGTGTAGTGCTGGCAGCTGCTTGAGGACACTGAGAACAGCGTGGGGTAGGGGCACTCCTCCGTCAGGGCATCCCAACCCTCCCCGTCAGCCTGCAGACCCGCAGGGAAGGTGGAAGGGTCAGGGAGCGGCGCGGAGCAGTTGTAGAACCAGTGGCAACGACCAGGGTGGGGGAGAGCGGTTACCTCGCTACTGACTGCCCCGCTGATCACACAGGGATGGTTGGGCAGAAATCCTGTAGCAGGGCAGAAATCATTGATTTAAAAAAAAAAAACACTACTTCATGCTAAGAAATGACTACTTGCTTAAAATATTTATACATTTGTTAATGTCTAATATTTGTTAACACATTACCGTTACCGGAATAGTATCCAATGTTAGCCAAGCATATCTTCACCGTTGTTAATTTATTAAGCTATATAATTTTTGACAACACAATTATAAATGAACTGCTATGACTATAAATAACAAACAACACTGAGCACAACGACAACTGCTGTGGAGCCACAGGGTACCCCTCATGGTACGTTGGACGCCCGTAGTAGATTGTCGACAACAAAGTTGTAAATAGCACACAGCTCTATTATCATACAGTGGCTGTGGTCTATCAACAGCTGTGCCATCGAGGATCCGCAGAAGGCGCCCAACTTGAGAATTATATCCCATTTGCGTGGAACAAAACAAAAGACGCACGTAGAAGTTGCTCTCGGCGTAACTCCTCCGGGTGTAGGGGGTCCACGAGTGCCTGCATCCTGTCCGAAGCCGCTGTCCAGTTTCTCTGCAGCTGATCAGCCAGGTAAGGCGTCGGGTTGACCAGCGGGGGTCCTGGAGGGTCAGTGGGATGCGGACAGTCGTCCCAGGGCGAGAGGAGAGGTACACAGTTTCGTCCACTGACCGACCACACCGTGTGATCGGGACAAGGTGGCATACGGATGGGCTGCCTAGCCACGCAGATGAAGTAATGAGTGCAACTTTCAGGATCCCTGACAGAACAAAAGTAATGCATAATTATAATCAAACAGTTGGGCTTGTAATTTCCTGACGAAGCTTTAAAGAAAATACATGTCTATAAAATCTGTTAATCTGATGTGTTTTACCTCCTTCATAAGCACTGAATATCTATCTATCTATCTATCTATCTATCTATCTATCTATCTATCTATCTATCTATCTATCTATCTATCTATCTATCTATCTATCTATCTATCTATCTATCTATCTATCTATCTACCTCCTTCAGCCGTGTTGTTGTTGTTGTTGTTGTTGTTGTTGTTGTTGTTATTATCGCATGTTGTCTTGTTTTGTGTTGGTTAGATTTTATTGGTAGGCTACGACTGAATGTAGTGATTTGATTACAGAAAGAGAACGTATGTTTAATACATCAGTTTTAAAAAAGATTTTTCACCAGGTTGCATGTGAAAGTTTGTTTGAATATTTAACAGTAACAGGCCTGTTTTTTAAGATTTGAATCATTTTATAACATTTTAAGATAACATCTTTCTGGTCCTGATTTGGCTCTGAAGAGTCCGCTGGACCTAAAGCAATAATCATGCAATGATGTAATGTTGTTGTTGTTGTTGTTGTTGTTGTTGTTGTTGTTATTATTATTGCTTGTCGACGCTTTCTCCAGAAACGTCCTCCGAATGCCTGAGATTTTAAGATAACATCTCTCTGGTCCTGATTTGGCTCTGAAGAGTCCGCTGGACCTAAAGCAATAATCATGCAATGATGTAATGTTGTTGTTGTTGTTGTTGTTGTTGTTGTTGTTATTATTATTATTGCTTGTCGACGCTTTCCCCAGAAACGTCTCCGAATGCCTGAGATTTGATTTAAAAAAATAATAAATAAATAAATACACTCCGACGCCGAATTCAACAACACACTTGAAAGTGTAAGTTTAAAACTATTTTCCCATTCCGCAGATTTTAATGAACGCATTGATTCACTATTATTAATATAGCCCGCACTACGAGTTGGCGTCTTGGTCCTAACGCCTTCGGTAACTCTTTGCTGGCAAGTGCGCTATTTAAAATCAATGAGCGACCTTTGGACACGAGATAAACCTGTCTACATTAGACCCTAATGTCCCTGTGGGAAGAGCGAAGGGAAGTAACTGTAGCTAAGTCAACCAGTATTGAGCGACTTTGACTGGATAATTATAATTTTGTCAGTCCCACGCTGTTGTAGAGAGCGGGTAAGTCGACCTTTACTTTACGTTTATACACTAGAGAGTCTTCCTTCACAACGTGAGGGTAGTACTATCTGCATGGAGATGGAAACGAACGAACATTTAAGTTTAACGTCTACACCCATCATTGGCGATAAAGCGGACGGTGATAACCAACCCAGGGAGGAGAAAGATTAAGGGATCTAACTAAACACTGGCCCGTGAGCGCAACAATCACGCTGCTAAGATAGACAGTGAAAAATGGCCACTTCTTAACATGCCCATCACGGGATTCGAACCTGGATTCATCGGTGTGGCAGGCGAACGCTACACCACTGAGCTACGCGTTGGGCCAGGGAGATTGACGACTTCATGTGGCACCTCATGGCCTAGTCGGAACGTTCGTGGAGGTTCGCGAACCTTTTTTTTTTAAAGAGGTTCTCAGATCCCGAACCTAGATTCCTAAACCTTTAAAAAATATATATTTATCATAATTTTGACTATCATTATCCTATCATATCATCATAATCTATCATAATCATAATCTAGGTACCCCTTGGGGTCATGAGCAATCTTGCCACTGTAGATTGTTCTAACCTATAAAGGGAAAAGTGAAAGCCCCAGTTGAAAACCTGTCTTTCCTTTATAGGCATGACCGATTCACTGCGGCAACAGTACCCCCCGTTGGAGTGCCGGGGGTTTCAGTATAAATAGTATCCCCACTTTCTGGAAATTTAGTGCTTTAAATTCCCACTGTCGCTGTCTTCCTCATTTGCTCTTTCCCATTCCTGCTCTGTCCTATCACTCTGCTATACTATCTTCTTCTTCACTAGATCAATGACCTACCTTTTTTCTTGAAAACTCTTCCTGGACAAGACTCCTTGTTTGTGTATGGGGTCTGTTGGATCAGCTTGGTAGTGTTGGATGCTTTCTACCGGGTGGTCACTAGGGCTTCCTATGATGTTATTATTTGGCAATGTAAGCATTTTATATATATGTTGTGTTGATAATTTATAATGATGTTTGTATTCTATTTTGTTTTTGTAACCGGGGGTTCGAGTAGTTGGGGTAAAGCCTCAACCGTCCCCTGCGTGGGATGTCTTTATTGTAAAGTGACTGGCCGGTGGAGGGCATTCAATTTTCCCACTAGGGTTGTTTCAGCAGATCTTTTATGCGGATCGGGGGTTGTCCGGTCCTGACGTATGTGACTTAGGTACGAGACTATTGAGGTCACCGAGGGTTTTCCCCGGGCACTCCGGTTTCCTCCCTCCCTTCAATAATGGTACAGGACGCAGTCAATATAAAAATTTCAAAAATAAAAATTCGATTTTCTTTCCGTCTTCTAATAGCGATCTTCCTGCCTTTACACCACTTGTTTGAGTGATGGATGTGTATTTGGTGTGTGTGAGGGTGGATGAGACAAGTGAGCGTGCATGTTGGTATAGATCGCCGCGCTTTGAGCCTGATTGATTTGGGGAAAGGCGCGTATATAGCATCCTGTATTATTATTATTATTATTATTATTATTATTATTTGGCTCGGAAGAGTCCGCTTGACCTAAAGCAACAATCAATCAATCAAACAATAATCTAGGTTCGGGATCTAAGAAAGCAAAAGGTTCGTTAACCTCCACCAACCTTTCAATTAAAACAGGTCTTTAGTGTGACCAATTATAGCTGGAATGTCGGAGTATAGGCCGTTGTTTCCTTCCTTCGTATGTTTGTCCAAGTTAAGTAATGTCAAATACGCGCATTACAAATAAAAAATCGACCAGATTTTATTTTTTATGTTTATTTTTTTTAAATTGAAGAAAGGAGACTAAAAGCGTTTGTTCAACACAGGTAGCGTAGTTGTCTCGCCTACAGAAATGGAACTGGAGTTTAAATGACGCGTCTTGGATATAAGCCTTGTTAGATGATACACTCTGGAACAATTACGACGAATACACCTGCGCTTTACATGAAAGTTTGGTCTCCCAGTCATGGACCATCTTTACTGTAAGCCTACCTGAGCCAATGTATGCCGGGCAAAGCTGGACAGGGCACAGGGTAATGAGGGTGTCGAGGGTCGGTCAGTATCAGGTGGAGCTGCACCACGCCAAACACACCCATCACGATCACGCTGATCAGGCATCGCTCCCACGTACGGCTCATCTTGCACCTGCATCATCACCGTCATCGTCATTATCATCAGCAACAGTTTCGTCGTCGTCAGCGTCATCTTCAGCGCCGCCATCATCAGCAGCAAAATCTTCATTTTTAATAGCAGCAGCATTGCCAACATCATCATTAGCAGCAGCCGCAACATCACTATCACCATCATTAGGAGCCGCGCATCATCATCACCAACAGCAGCAGCAAAATCATCATCATCACAAAAAATCATGATCATCATCGTCGTCGGGATCATCATCATCATCGTCATCGTCGTTGTTATTCCTGTCGTCATTTTCGCTACCTTTATTATCTAATCAAAGAAAACCATAAATGGCTGTTACCAAAAAAATAACCTACCTATGAGAACGAGGACGATGACGGTAAATGTAGGTTGAGATTGGAAGGAGAGGATCTGGATGAGCCAAGCCCCTTTTGCTGGTCTTGGCTAGGACCCTTGAAGACTCCGTCTTTGCTGCCACTCAAGCAACCTGTTATAGGTTCAGGAATACGGTGTCCTAATCCTCTTGCCCAATCCACTTTAAAAAAAAAAAAGATTTAAATAGGTCCAACAAAGTGAACCAGTTTGTTGGAAGCCCTCTTGCCCAATCCGTCCTTGTCAGATCCTTTCCTTGCCTAATGTCCTTTCCACCTTTTGAATGATGAATAACAATGTCCACTTTTGTCAGCCAGATCCAACTCTAAAATGAGTAGCACGTGAAGACGTTCCCCGTAGTCGGCTGCGGGTCTGCTAAATCAGTAAATGGTGCAACACATTTCTTTGAATTTGATTGGATAAGAATTCATGTAAGAAAAGTAGGTACCAAATATCTGAAACTACGCATATTGGTTTAAACATAGAATTCTGGTTTAAACTGGGTTGAACATTGCTCACTGATTTAAGCGTACTGGTTTAAACTTATTTAAACATTGCGTACTGGTTTAAACATTGCACACTGGTTAAAGCATATTATACTGTGGAAACATAAGCTATATAATATGTATTATAGTCTACTCATATTTGAGCTTCAGCTTTTGAACCTCAATAGCGACGACGGCAACAACAACAACGCACGATTTTGGATTAAATGCCAAATGAGTTCTCGTATTGACCTTCTTTTCATCTCCTGGACTGTTTGGCAAAATTATGACTAGTTCACCTAAGTATATGAAAATTGATGACGACAATAAGATATTGTTAAAGGTAATAAGATAAGGAGATATTGCAATAAGATATGGTAATAAAATGAGAAAATATTGGTAATAAGATCAGAAAAATACTGCTAATAAGATAATAAGGTACTGGTAATCGTAAATAATATTTAATCCACCTGAAAACCTCGTGCTTTTTTGGATAGATCCATTGATTGATATAATTATGGAATTTATTAATTATTAGTTGACCTTCTTAAGGCGCCTAACCTAAGGATCTACAGATGCGCGAAATGGAGAGTGCTATTCTTCTATTTTATTCATACTCTTAGGACTGGAACAACACGAATCTTTCATCAAGCCAAAGTAAGCCAGACAACACATCACATTCCAATATGGCCGGGTGCTGAAATAAAATTTTGTTGATAAACTCCAGGACAACCAGAAAGGCTTATAGTTATCCGTGACGGTGGTAATGTTGCGGTGAATTTGGTGTACTATCTGTTTATATTAGTAGACCAAAATGATTTTCAAAACCCCATGAGACAAACGACAAATACAAACAACCAAAAAAATGTTTCAATAAAGAAAGAAATACAACATGTTCCGAGCAATTTAAAGTGCTGTTAAGTTTAGTTGGAGCACTTAAAAGAATAAAAATAGGTTTATAGTATTGACAGATTTAACCAGTCATACCTTTGATCACACTTCCTTCCTCTGCTGATCGTTGATAAACGTTCACCTGCAGATTAGGCAGCTGCAACAAATCACCAGGCACCGTTTGTGAAGGCCTTGATCAATCGTTAATGTATCATCAAACTTCCAGCGTCTCAAAACTTTGAGAGAAGAATTCACAACAACGTGAACGCGCAAGTAGAGGTAAAATACAAGAACATTGGCTGTTTTACAGCTTTGATAGCAAGCCTATAATAAGTTACAATAGCCGACTGACCCAAACATTCGCCGAAACTAGATGGAACGGAATATCTAACTTCTTACAACCGGAGCAGAAACCAACTTATAAAAATTATTGGAAGAGATCCTAGTCAACGTTGATCAATTTCTAACACTCAAACTTGGATGGAAGTTGACACTAGAACTGGCTGGTAACTCCTGCAGAAGCGTTTAGTGAAATACAACCATACAGAAACTTCTAATCCACTCTTTTTCTTCTTCTTTTGTTTTTAGCTTTCTGTCTCGTCCATTAGATTTGAGGACTTCACAAGAAATCGATAATCCGTTTCTGATCGTGGTGGTCAATTCAGTATTATACCAAGTTATTCAAATCAAAGTATAACAGTGGTCAACCTTTCCAACACTGAAATTTGATCTGAACTAAATCAGCTGGAATTGGAATTCTTTACTTTAACTGGACACTGTTTCTGCTATGAAGACTGTTTCTGCTATGAAGACTGTTTCTGCTATGAAGACTGTTTCTGCTGGTGGTAAACTCAGTGGAGCAGACTTGTGTTATGGTGTAGCCTTGGCCGTGACGACTGTTTTATACTGCTGGTCAAGAGGTCAGTGTCAAGGGGACGAAGAAGGACCCTCTGCTAGCTCTTTCTCTTCTTGACCATTGTTGCCATAAGATGGCCGAACACACACACGTGACTTTTTCTAATCAAACCAAAGACCATCTGTAATTCTATCGTCGTCGGTCAAACTGACTGTTATTTAGACTATTGTCACGCAGAAAAAACGGGGTTTGTTTTTTGGACAAGCATATGACACAAAAAGAAAGGCACTAGTGTCAATTCTTATTGAACAGATGTAACCTATTCTTAAAAGCAGAAATGGACTTGCTCTATTTAGCTAGGACTATATTTTGGAAATCAGCAAGTCTTGTTCTAAACTCCAAAGTGAATGTTTAAATATAGGTACGGGTATCCTATGTAAATGAATCAGATCTGCACAGATTCCAATAGATCTTTCACAGTCAATTCGTTATTTGTTGGTCGGAGTCTCACCACCCCTCCCACCCCCACTCTCTTACTCCATTACAATCCCCTCACCCTTCCTTCTGTAATAGTAGGTACCAATATAAGCAGCGTGTACTAGGGCCGATCATCTTTTATTTATTATTTAATTGTTCTTATTTAGCGCGCATATGTTCAGCTCAAGAGCAGCCGAAGGCGCTGGCTGATACAGAATCTAACTCAAGTCGCTAGAAGCCCCCACCGCGTGTGATGGGAGAAGGGACACATTGCGTGCTGGGTACATTGGTGTAACCGGCACTCATCGGTCTAGGACATGAGCGTCTAGATCTTTAACGTCCGTGCGATGGCACGCGTGCAGGCACAGACTAGACCTCGGTTTATACTCTCATCCGAAGGAGACCTTTGTCTTGATGCTGGAACTAATCATTAGGCTACCTGTAGGAATGGCGCTGATGTTTAAAGCTCCCCCCACCCTCATCATGGTCAACAAAATCATCATCCCTTAAAGATATGTACAAGTGCTTGTATATATTTTGCATGGTTAATATTCGTCTTTTAATCCAAACTATTTATGTACTTGATAATGGCGATAAAAGAGTGTGCAAACCGATTGCTTCGCCGTTAAAATGGGGACTGGAGTAGAGGTTAGTAATACTCTCGTTGATGCAATCTTCTAAAATAATGAAGGAAGAAAAAACAGAAAGAAAAGAAGGAAGAAAGAAGAGGAAGAAGAAGAAGAGGAGGAGGAGGAGGAGACACCAACATGTTCATACAGCTTTGTAAATGAGTGAAATTTTTTTCTCTGTTTTGGGCAAAAAGTGCCACGTGCTGCTTTATTAGCATACTAAATATTTGTCCAGCCAATCAAAGACGGCGTAGCGTCTCACGTGCCTTGTGGACAAAGCCAATCAGCAAGTCAACTTGTTTTCCATTCAGCAGCAGTGACAAAAAACGCCGGCCTTCTGTTGGTTCGAACCTGGCTCGCCTCCGAACTGTAAATAGGTACTTGTGAAATAGTTTGATCAAACCTGGATGCCTTTTGCTCTTTGTTTTTTCTCTCTGGTCAGTAAGCCTACTGGTGCGATATGTGGGCCTATGCGTTTCCATTATGTTCGCTTTATGGAATAGTTCTCATCTAGCACTTTTCCAGCTCAAGAGCTGCTCAAGGCACTGGCCGATACGAAACTAACTCAAGTCGCCCAAGGCGCCCACTTGAATTAAGCGCATCATCTGACATCCTAAACCACTGAGCACAAACATGGGCAGCAGCAGGGGATGTGGGGAGAAGGCACCTAGTGCATGCTTGGTTTGTTTAGGCAGCTGGCAGTCACCTGTCTAGGACATGGGCATCAGGACTTTTAAAGTGTATGCGTTTATTGCACAAACTAGGTCACTTAAAAAACAAATATTAAAATCTATATTTTATTATTATTTTGTGCATTTTTTTAATTTGGGAATTGTGAAGATGGGAAACGAAACAAATTTAGATATATATATATTTGTTTCGCTTCCCATCTTCACAATTCCCGAATTAAAAATGCACAAAATAATAATAATAATAATAATAATAATAATATATATATATATATATATATATATATATATATATATATATATATATATATATATATATATATGCTCCTCTATCTTCTCTCTTGCTCTCACATTATATATATATATATATATATATATATATATATATATATATATATATATATATATATATATATATATATATATATATATATATATATATATGAGAGAGAGAGAGAAGATAGAGGAGCAGAGGGAGAGAGAGCGAGAGAGAGAGAAAAGATAGAGGAACAGAGAGAGAGAGAAGATAGAGGAACAGAGAGAGAAAAGATAGAGGAACAGAGAGAGAGAAGATAGAGGAACAGAGAGAGAGAAGATAGAGGAACAGAGAGAAAGGATAGAGGAACAGGGAGAGAGAAGATAGAGGAACAGAGAGAGAAAGGATAGAGGAACAGAGAGAGAGAAAAGATAGAGGAACAGAGAGAGAAAGGATAGAGGAACAGAGAGAGAAAGTATAGAGGAACAGGAACAGAGAGAGAAGATAGAGGAACAGAGAGAGAAGATAGAGGAACAAAGAGAGCATAGAGGAACAGAGAGAAGATAGAGGAACAAAGAGAGAAGATAGATGAACAGAGAAAGGATAGAGGAACAAAGAGAAGATAGAGGAAAAGAGAGGATAGAGGAACAGAGAGAAGATAGAGGAACAGAGAGAGAAGATAGAGGAACAGAGAGAGAAGATAAGGGAACAAAGAGAGAGAAGACAGTGGAACAGAGAGAAAAGATAGAGGAACAGAAAGAGAGAGTAGATACAAAAACAGAGAGAGAAGATAGAGGAACAGAAGATAGAGGAACAGAGGGAGAGAGTATATACAAAAACAGAGAGAAGATAGGGGAACAGAGAGAGAAGATAGAGGAACAAAGAGAGAGAGGAACAAAGAGAGAGAGAGAGGATAAAGGAACAGAGGATAGAGGAACAAAGAAGATAGATGAACAGAGAGAGGATAGAGGAACAGAGAGAGGATAAATGAACGGAGAGGATAGAGGAACAGAGATGATAAAGGAACAGAGAGGATATAGGAACAGAGAAGATAGATTAACAAAGAGAGGGTAGAGGAACAGAGAGAGGATAGAGGAACAGAGAGGATAGAGGAATAGAGAGAGAAGATAGATGAACAGAGAGAGAGGATAGATGAACAGAGAAAGAGGGAGGATATAGGAAGAGAGAGAGAAGATAAAGGAACAGAGAGAGAAGATAGAGGAAGAGAGAGAAGATAGAGGAAGAGAGAGAGAGGATGGAGTAACAGAGAGAGGATAGAGGAACAGAGATAAAGAGAGAGAAGATAGAATAACAGAGAGATGGGAACAGAGGGAAGATAGAGGAACAGAGAGGATAGAGGAACATACATAGGACATAGGAACAGAGAGAAGATAGAGGAACAGA
Source organism: Oncomelania hupensis (assembly GCA_036898135.1). NCBI lineage: Eukaryota > Metazoa > Mollusca > Gastropoda > Littorinimorpha > Pomatiopsidae > Oncomelania > Oncomelania hupensis. The sequence goes on from CM072511.1 coordinate 163,750,853, forward strand.
AAGAGGAGAATGAGAAACAGAGTAGAGGAACAGAGAGGATAGATGAACAGAGAGGATAGATGAACAGAGAGAAGATAGAGGAACAGAGAGAGAGGATAGAGGAACAGAGAGAAAGAGAGAGAAGATAGAAAAACAGAGAGTGAGATAGAGGAACAGAGAAAGTGAAGATAGCGGAACAGAGAGAGAGAGGATAGAGAGATGGAGGATAGAGGAACACAGAGAGAGAGAGATGATAAAAGAACAGAGAGAGAAGATAGAGGAACAGAAAGTGAGGAATAGAGGAACAGAGAGAGAAGATAGAGGAACAGAGAGAGAAGAAAGGGGAACAGAGAGAAAAGATAGAGGAACAGAGAGGATAGAGGAACAGAGAGAAAGAGAGAGAATATAAAGGAACAGAGAGAGAGAGGGTAGAGGAAGAGAGAGATAGAGAAGATAGAGGAACAGAGAGAGAAAATAGAGGAATAGAGAGAAGATAGAGGAACAGAGAGAGAAGATAGAGGAACAGAGAGAGAAAATATGGGAACAAAGAGAGAGAAGATAGTGGAACAGAGAGAAAAGATAGAGGAACAGAGAAAGAGAGAAAATAGAGGAACAGAGAGAGAGAGTAGATACAAAAACAGAGAGAGAAGATAGAGGAACAGAGAGAGAAGATAGAGGAACAGAGAGAGAGTATATACAAAAACAGAGAGAAGATAGAGGAACAGAGAGAGAAGATAGAGGAACAAAGAGAGAGAGGATAAAGGAACAGAGGATAGAGGAACAAAGAAGATAGATGAACAGAGAGGATAGAGGAACAGAGAGGATAAATGAACGGAGAGGATAGAGGAACAGAGAGGATAGAGGAATAGAGAGAGAAGATAGATGAACAGAGAGAGAGGATAGATGAACAGAGAAAGAGGGAGGATATAGGAAGAGAGAGAGAAGATAAAGGAAGAGAGAGAGAAGAGAGAGGAAGAGAGAGACGATAGAGGAAGAGAGAGAGGATAGAGTAACAGAGAGAAGATAGAGGAACAGAGATAAAGAGAGAAAAGATAGAATAACAGAGAGAGGAGAACAGAGAGAAGATAGAGGAACAGAGAGGATAGAGGAACATACATAGGACAGAGGAACAGAGAGAAGATAGAGGAACAGAGAGAGGAGAATGAGAAACAGAGTAGAGGAACAGAGAGGATAGATGAACAGAGAGAGAAGATAGAGGAACAGAGAGAGGAACAGAGAAAGAAGATAGAGGAACAGAGAGAGAAACAGAGAAATAAGATAGAGGAACAGAGAGAGAGAGAGAACATATGAACATGTACAGAGCAGTAAACAAACAAAACATGAGAGTGATGCAGTTTTATCAGAGAGCTTATAGTCTTTGGTTTTATTGTCTTCACAATCAAACCGGTAGACACATGACAAGAAATATAACACTGTTTTGCTTTGTTGACAGGTGTCGAGAAAGACCCTGGAAATGAATAATAACATTACATTACATGATTATTGCTTTAGGTCCAGCGGACTCATCCGAGCCAAATCAGGACCAGACAACCCCTGATCCGCATAAAAGATCTGCTGAATCAACCCTAGTGGTAAAACTGAAAGCTCTTCACCAGCCAGTCACTTTACAATAAAGACATCCCACGCAGGGGGACGCTGAGGCTGTACTCTAATTTATCGAACTCCCGTTTACAAAAAACAAACTAGAATACAAACATCATTATAAATTATCAACAAAACACATACATATAAAATGCCTACATTGCTAAATAATAACATCATAGGAAGCCCTAGTGACCACCTGGCAGAAAGCATCCAATATTCCCAAGCTGATCCAACAGACCTCATACACAAATAAGGAGTCTTGTCCCGGAAGAGTTTTCAAGAAAAAAGGTAGGTGACTGGTCTAGCGAAGAAGAAGATAGTATAGCAGATTGATAGAACAGAGCAGGAATGAGAAAGAGCAAATAAGAAAGACAGCGACAGTGGGAATTTAAAGCACTAAATTTCCAGACAGCTTGTACAGAGGCTTGACACCACCTCCAGAGCTTATGGAATGGAAATAAGTGCAGAGAAGACCAAAATGATGACCAACAACACCAATGGCATCAACACGGACATCAAAGTACAAGGCCAATCCCTCAACACAGTGCACAGCTTCAAATATTTAGGAGCCATTGTGTCAGACAATGGGTCTCGACAGGAAGTCCTCTCCAGGATCTCACAAACAACTGCTGCCCTGACAAGGTTGAAGCCCATTTGGAAAGACAGAACCATCAGTCTACATTCCAAAGTAAGACTGCTGCGCTCTCTGGTCATCTCCATCTTCCTATATGCTTGCGAAACATGGACCCTCACAGCAGATCTCCAACGAAGAATACAAAGCATGGAGATGAGGTGCTACAGAAGACTTCTGTGCATTTCCTATACCCAACACATCACCAACGACGAAGTCCGACAGACCATCACACAAGCCATTGGACAACACGATGACCTGCTCACAGTGGTGAAGAAACGGAAACTCCGATGGTATGGCCACGTCACCAGATCATCAGGCCTTGCAAAGACCATTCTGCAAGGCACAGTGCAAGGAGGTAGAAGAAGGGGGAGACCGAAAAAGAGGTGGGAGGACAACATTCGAGAATGGACTGGTTTGACACTGAGCGAAGCCATGAGGGCTGCTGAGGACAGAGAAAGATGGAGTATGCTGGTTAAACGATCATCTGGTGCCCCTACGACCTTCGGGTTATGGGACAGGATAGGATAGGAGGATAGGAAATTTCCAGAAAGTGGAGATACTATTTATACTGAAACCCCCGGCACCCCAACGGGGGTATAATAACAACAATGGAGAATTAATAATGATGGAATATTATTAGCACAGCATAGCATATTATTACCACTACAAGTTTTCACGATCATAGCTTGTTTCTCACAATGAGACATGCACAATCAAGACTGCCATTACTATGCTGAATGCAGCAAATTATCATAACATTTTATTCTCTTTAATCTCGGAATATTATCACTCATAAATCACCAATGACACACACACAACTGCATATGTGCACACAGACACAGCTGCACAAACAGCAACAGAGAAATGCCCATTCACTCATTCAACATTTATTTTATTGTTCTTATATTCAGCCGAAATTGAATTCAATTGAATATGTATTAAATAAATACCAATGCATTGCGAATATGAAAATCAATTATCCCATGACCTTTTTTTTTTAACCCATTTTTCTAACATTGCACTTGTCATACCATCATCAACATTTGTTACAATGTGTACATGACTTGACTTTTGACTTGTCAAATTCATGACCCATCCAATTTCCTTTTCATATAATCAGTCACACCAAGGTAGTTTTGCCTGGTTCAAATCTCGCCATACTCATTCACACTACTGTGCTGGTTTGCATGCTGAACACTCTCTCTTGCACTTTCATTTCTGTTGGTTGTCCCCCAGTCACCCATTTCTGGAGCTACAGTCTGTGTTTCTGTTTTGACTTCCCCATCAATGTTAGCAGCTTCACTCTCTGTACTGGCTTCATCATTAGCATCTGCATTCTGTGAAGCCTCCGCACTCTGTGAAGTATCTGCATTCTGTGAAGCATCTGCATTCTGTGGAGCATCTGCATTCTGTGAAGCATCTGCATTCTGTGAAACATCTGTACAATGTAAAGCATCTGCATTCTGTGAAGCTACTGTAGGATGAGAAATATTTAAATTCTGTGGCAAAATTTCAGAGGCTTCCGATAACCGTTTGTCTTCCAAGGCCTCAGTGGCTACCTCAACTTCAATTTCCAGTGTGGAATCTTCAGGTGACTGTATGTTGAGGCTGTAATGGGATGGCTGTATTCTCTGTGCCTCATCCCTCCTACAGTTTCCATCTTGTGCCCTGAAATTAAAGAAGTTAACACAGTGTGAACAGAGACTAAAATAAATGATGGATTATTTTTTATATTATATTATATTACATATTATATTATATTATAGCCCACACATATGTCAACACTTGGAAATGCTACCATCATATATAAATTCTGAATGTTTTAGATTTTGGATTTTGAATTTTAAATGAAAATTTTGTATACTGCCTTTGATGTAAATTTTGGATAATATATATTACACTATAAATAAATGTTTTAATAGTTTATATATATTATACGTTGCTAAGGGCAGAGAAAGATGGAGTATGCTGGTTAAATGATCAACTGGTCACTGGAGACATTTTTAAAAGTTAATTCAGAAAGAGTAACTGATTTACTGAGGGCTTTGACTTGTTTTGTTTCTTTACAGTGACAATACAGATTGCCATTGTGATTATTTCTATATAAATTGTTTATTCAGTCAACAAAATGTAAAACAGACACTGGCAACAGCAACAAAGCCCAAATAGAACTGGACAACGTAACTCAAAAGACAACATCAAATAAGTGTTTTCAAAATGCAACATATCCTAGTTTTAACCACAACCAAAGCTTCAAAAGCACAAATCTGAAACAAGAAAAAGCCTTCAGTATTCCAAAACAGATTTCAGGAATTCAAAAACATGTAAACTCTTCAACAAAATGGACATAAACAAGATGAACCAAACACATCAATGCAAAATTACACACATCCAATTACTGCAGACAAAATGTTTTAGCCAGTTTCATGCCTGTAATGAAACAAAATATGACGGCTCGACCACAAAAACTTCACAGCAAAAAGCAGCTTTCTTCAACGTTACATTATCACCATTGCAAGGCACTGCTTCATCACACAGGCATTTATATATGTCACAGGAAGAATAGGAATCTAATACGATTCTGAGTTGTACTAGAGTTGATTGGAATTCCCATATATCCTAGGATGAACTGAAATTGCATTCAACACTGGGGGAAAAGTTATTTATTTATTTATTCGTTCTTATATAGGCAGTTTCCAGGTCAAGATATGCCCCAAAGTTAGTGTAAATTAGGATTCTCATGCATTTTAGGATCAATGAAAATCTAGTGTTCAATGGTTATTCAAAAATTACACTGTGCACTAGTACAAACTGAAATCTTAAGTAAATTATTTCTAAATTCTAGGCTTAAGCAATACAACTTTCAACGTTTGGCATGAACACTTTTGGAAAAAGTGCTGAGAATGAACTCAAATATATTTTAGACAGCTGCCAATTACCTCCCCCCCCCCTCTCCCTCTTTCCCCTCCCACCAGAATCTTTAGCAAACTATTGTTCAACTGTTAAGTTTGACAATTTCACATACATTTTTAGAAAATTCCATTCGGGAGTGCTATAAAAATAACAACAACCGTTAGACGGTAGTTACAAACAAAACATCTGAGCTAAACACTGGATTCCCATTCATCCTAGGATGATTTACAATTTATCCTAGTTTTTTTCCAGGGTTGACTGGAATTCCAATTCATCTTAGGAGGTATGGGAATTCCGATAAACTCTAGTACAATTCCGAATCGCACCTTATTCCAATTCTTCCTGTAACAAATACAGCCAAACAACAAATAAACAACGACAAAAACATCCAAAACTTGCACAAACTCAATGAAAAAAAATCAATGCAGCAACATCTAAACAGTTTTGTACAAATGCTAAAACAAAAGAGCAATTCAAAGTCAGCGTGACAACACCTAGCCCTTACTACTTGGCACATTTAGATGGAATGTGCATGGCCTTAGCTGCCTTTGACGGGCTGCACTGGCACACCGAGGCCAGCAGATCACTGAAAGAGTTTACAAAAGGCATTCATTCATGACACTCTTTAAGACTTCTGATGTCTGATGCATGGATCAGTGGTTACAAAATTGTCCCCTGGCAATCAGAGAAACAAAAAGGTTTTGTAAAAACCCAGGTCCAAGTTGTCTTGCCTAACGAAATAAAACTGGAGTTGAATGACAGCATGTGGGATTAAAACCTCATTAGATGCCATCCTCCAGGGACTGAAATGGGAATGAAATAGCCACTCTTCACCAGGCAATAGGTCTTTCCACTTCAACGGCATGGTCAGCAATGATGCTGCCCCAAGTTGAGTCACCATTGACCGTATAAATGTCACCCAAAACTACTACTTCGAGTTTGTTTTGTTTTGGGGTGCTTTTTTCAAAACCAATTTATTTGTCTAATACACAATAGTTCAGCTGGTTACTTTTCAAAATTACATGCTGCACCCACCCCAAAAAACAACAATAGGAAAGTAATTATTTGATGTTGCATTGCTTTGAAATAATAATACAATAAAACAACCACAGACAAACCAACCATCAGTTCCTTTGACATCCTCATCATCGACATGAATGAACATTGTGCAGACTGCATAATTAAAAACGAAACAGCAACCACCTTCTCACAGCACGGATTTCAAATAATCCTAGCGTGTAAAGACACAAACAAATAAAGAAAACCAACTTACTCTGCGTTTGCTTGTCCAGTGGCGCCAACTGAGCTGTCGGTACTGACAGCGCTGTCGACCATCTCACTGCTGCCTTCATCGTTCCTGGTGCCAGGGCCAGCGTCTGGTCTCATAGGCCCTGCTACTGGTGAGCGAGTATGTCTGCAAGCACAACAAAATCCCACAATTAAAACTTCTAAGTACATTTCAAAATTCACATTGATAAATTTGATAGCAAGTCCAACCTCCTTCATCATAACACTGTGAGTGAGAGAGAGAAATACACACACACACATAGTGATAGTAATACATACACAACGTCAATGATAGATACAAGCAATATCACCAATTCAAATGTCATTCAATTTATTTAGTATTTATTTAATCCTTCTTATATGGCGCTTTTCCAGATTCAGAGCTGCTCAAGGCGATAGCTGATACAGCATCTAACCCAAGCTGCCCGAAATGCCCACTTGCTGCTTTTGAGTGCCTCGTCTGACGGCCAAACACATGAACATAATCCTGGGTTAGCGGGGATGGCAAGAAACCTAGTGCTTGCTGGGTGTATCTGTGCTGCCGGCACTCCCCCATTTAGGACATGAGCGTCAGGAGCTTTCTGCGTGGACAGACTAGACCTCGTTTTATACTGTCAGCCTACCTGTATTGGTGAAAAAGTACACACGTAACTATGTTCCTTTTGTGAGGCAATTCAAAAGTTGAAAAGCATTATGCGACCATACCTCCGTGCTTCTTCATAGTCAATCTGCTGCTTCATGAACATGGCGTTCTTCAACAGTTCCTGGATGTTTTGAAAATGGACCACACTTTTCTGCATGTGCTTCACTGCGCTGAAATCAAAGGTGTCAAAATGTCTCATTCCTTTTCAGTGACAGAAAAAAAAGAAGTTGTACAGTGAAGATCATATCTGACTTAGAGAGGATCTTTTTCAACAATGGCAAAGATTCAGATTCAGACATGTTATTTACAACAAGGATGGAGACTTTAGCAATAAGCCTAATCTTTCCATACATCCCCTTGCATCATCCACTCTCACATACATACTATTATAAATATTGCAGTAGACAGCTGTGGAAGAAGGAGACCGAGAGGGTGTTAAGTGTTACAGACATTAAGGCATTCCTATCCTATCCTATCCCATAACTCGGAGGTCGTAGGGGCACCAAGGCATTCATTCACACTTAACATCAATAACTAGGAAAGTCCACAAAGAACAATTCACACTTAACATCACTAATTAGGAAAGTCCACAAAGAGCAATTCACACTTAACATCAATAATAATTAGGAAAGTCCACAAAGAGCAATTCACACTTAACATCACTAACTAGGAAAGTCCACAAAGAGCAATTCACACTTAACATCACTAACTAGGAAAGTCCACAAAGAGCAATTCACACTTAACATCACTAACTAGGAAAGTCCACAAAGAGCAATTCACACTTAACATCACTAACTAGGAAAGTCCACAAAGAGCAATTCACACTTAACATCACTAACTAGGAAAGTCCACAAAGAGCAATTCACACTTAACATCACTAACTAGGAAAGTCCACAAAGAGCAATTCACACTTAACATCACTAACTAGGAAAGTCCACAAAGAGCAATTCACACTTAACATCACTAACTAGGAAAGTCCACAAAGAGCAACTGGTTCGACAGCCCCGATTCTGGAATCTTGTGTAACTCCATTTTTGTTATCCACGCAACCTGTTCACTCAGCAACAAGGCAGAAGCCGTCGTTAGGAGGTTTTCCAACTTTATTCAGCAAACAGCATCAACGCTGCATACAAAGTCTCTTTCCAAAACCCACCTCTCAAGCAGACAGTGCGCTACTTATATAGTTTCTCTCTCTCGCTGGCTCCCCAAAACACATCATTGACAAACTACAAAAGGTTCAGAACTCAGCAGCTAGACTAGTATTCCGAGCAAAGAAACGCGACCACATCACACCTCTACTACATTCCCTTCACTTGCTTCCTGTGCAAACACGCATAGAGTACAAACTCTCTGTTCTCCGTCACAACTTCTTCACAGATTCTTGTCCTTCCTACCTTGCTGATCTACTGTCTGTCTACTCCCCTTCACGCACTTTAAGATCTTCTGCTGACACTCGCACACTCAAGGTTCCCGTCACCCGCACTTAGACATACGGCCAACTTGCATTCGCTTACTCCAAGCAGTGGAATTCCCTTCCCTCCCATATCCGAAACATACAATCAACACAAGCATTCAAAAAGGCCCTCAAAACCCACCTCTTCAAACTGCATTATTCAGACTGATTTGTATCCCGCTGCCATTCTCTCCTCTTTTGTCTCTGTCTGATCCGTAAGTGTATACACGGCTGTAAATATTTATACTGTTTTTCTTCCTGGGTCTAACCGAACATATAAATAGCTGTGAATGGGTATTTGCTATTCTATTTCTGCCTTTTTTGCCATTTGTGTACATAGTTGTAAATAGTCTATTTCTGTCTTTTTTGTCATTTGTGTACATAGTTGTAAATAGTTTGTACCTTTACTGTTCCGTCTTTTGGTGTATCGTAGCAAAAGCGATGTTTGATTGAGTGCATGTATTTATATGTAATGACTATGTAAAGCGTGGTGAGTCTGGTCGTAGGCTGGAATACCCGCTATATAAAAATCCGTTATTATTATTAGTAGTAGTTTACCAACAAACTAGAAAAACGCTGAACTCCAGAATGACACAATCAACCAATCAAAATAAAACTAATCACAAGAGTTACGCACTGTTTTACGTCATAGAACTTTCTATAAACATTTTTTGGTGGTTTTTTTTGTGTTTGTTGCAGTTTATTATCCCTTTCTATTCGGGAAACTCTGGGCCGCCTCCCCTGGGGAAGGCGTAGTCGCAGCCTGTGGCGCGCCCAAACCCAACCTACCTAACATTATTTGTGATTTTTGAAATTTTGCTGGGGGAGCAAACCGGAGTTCCCGGAGAAAACCCCCCGAGACGTTGCCTGAGTAGAAAGTAAATAATATTTGGAGAAACATAACGCCCAGATGTTGGATCGAACCCATACCTGTCAGGCGCCATTGGTTTCTGGCTTGTGAACAAGGCAAGTTAGTCCCGCCTTAGCCCACTTGGCCACAACGCTCATTTCATTTTTTTTTCTCATAGCTTCGATCAAATAACCACAACGTTTTGACCGATGGAAACAAGTAGCCAGCAAGGGCATAGGTCAAAGATACAGAGCTGCCAACCCCTAAAAAAAATTTCAGTAGCAAACAAAGAAAAATATCAGTAGTTTCAGCTCAATTTCAGTAGCAAATGTACGAACAAGAATTTTCACATGATAAAATGAGCATTATTTAAAATGTTGATATTAGCTTAAATAAAAACCAAACACCAACACAAAAAGCATTAACTTTCAAATATTTATTTTTAAAATGATAGAAATGTTCCTGAAAAAAAAAAAAAAAAAACAGTTTTAACATTTTGTTCGGAAAAGCTAACCCAATGGTTCACTACATGTACTAATGGCATGGATACTGCATTGGTTTAAAACCAAATTGTTAAAGCTGCTATTTATATTTAAAAAAAAAAACAAAACATTGTCAGTTATAGGTTCACAGGCATAGTCATGTTAGGGCTTTTCTTCTGCTAGGGTGAGTCCTCGCGTGTAATCGCCTGAAGGAAACACGGGGATCACAGGACATGACTGTGGTCTCTCTCTCTCTCTCTCTCTCTCTCAGTCTACCGCGCAGTGGCTGCTGAGCTAAAAATAGCGCACACGCAAAGCGCTATACGAAAGTCTATGATATTGACGAAAGCCTAGTAGGCCTACGTCTCTCGCGGCTTTGTTTCGATACTTGTAAAAAAATAGGTATGCTTTGAAATTTTTCTTCCGTAGTATTTCTTGAAATGGCGTAGTTGCGGAATTAAAGAACATTTTCCGGAGAAACTACGGACGTTCCGTAGGGGTTGGCAGCTCTGAAGATAAGTAAACACTGTAATCGCACACCTTGTACCTCAGCACAATAACCACTTGAAATCTTAGTGCGCGTCTCAGACCTAACACAGCCCCAGTGCAAGTTTAATTAGGAACTAATTGTAGGATCTAAAAGAATTTGAGACAGGCTGCATTGTACTTTATTTCCACCCACCAAGTCAGAAAACATAATCCAATGTACAGGGTAGTGGTAGAGTTTAACTGCTCGACACGGCATGACGGAGCTCAGCTAACCTAAAACATAAGACCGTGTTTCAGGTGACAGGCCATTATGGGTTACTCTTGTCACTGTGAGATGAAATCACAGATCAGTTGTAAATTCTACCATTGTAAGGATCACAATATATTTGGTTTCATGCATATATGGGTACATTTACACAAGTTCTAAACCATGTTTAATAGGAAGTTACACTTCAACCATCCAGTACTTTCCAGCATATTCCCTGTCAAAGCATATGGGGATACTTACACAAGTTCTAAACCATGTTTAATAGGAAGTTACACTTCAACCATCCAGTACTTTCCAGCATATTCCCTGTCAAAGCATATGGGGATACTTACACAAGTTCTAAACCATGTTTAATAGGAAGTTACACTTCAACCATCTAGTACTTTCCAGCATATTCCCTGTCAAAGCATATGGGGATACTTACATACGTTCTAACCAATGTTGAATAGGCAGTTACTTTTCAACACCCAGTACTTACTTTCCAGCATATTCCGTGTCAAAGCATGCTCCCTGCACAAGCTGCTGAATCTCTTCCACCTCATGCTGAAACGTAACAAAGTCAGGGAATTACTCCAAATATCAGACCTGCCTACCTTACGCATTACTGATCAGTAGTTTTCCCTGTGAATTTCAGTAATTTTGCATTTTCCTTCAGTAATTCTACAGACATGATTAAACGCGGTGTTTCTGAATAACCAAGGTATGAATAAATTCACGGCACGTTTACTACTTAAAAAGCACAAAAAAAAACAGTTTTTAAAAGGATAGCAAAAAGAAGGAAACAATATCAAACAGATTTTAAAAAATGATTACTAAGTATCATGAGAGACCATGGCATGCAACAAATGATAAACCTGCACATCACTGACCCGGTTGTGATGAAGGATAACTCTTCCACAGAGTTTTATTTACATTACAGGTGATTGACTCAAATGCCATTTTCATGATAAAGATGTGTAATTCACAGGAATAGGCACTACACATAAATTATGAATTCAAAGTTTGCCAATTAAAAATTTTTTTTTTTAGTTTCATCAGCGGTTAAAATAAGGACTTGTAACTGTGAATATGTTTACCAATAACAATAGCACATTGTAAGTTAATTTTAATTACAGTTGAAATCGACCACACTGAAAAGACTGTACCCTGTACAAATTTTGCCCTTTTTTTTTTTTTTTTTTTAAACTGGTCCTTATATTGTGCCAGCTGCCTGGAGTAGGCACATTTGAGATGGTCCAGCTCTTCTGGCCTGACATATCTGGTGTCTTCATGGCGAGATTTGAGGACCAGCCGCTTACAGACGTTTGCTCCTCCATGCCCAACTCAGAAGTCAGAATCGCACACAGAACAGTACACGTATAATTCTGGGCCATGTTTTTTGAAGCCACAAGACAAGGCCACGTCCGCGTGTAATCCGAACGAAATACTTGCAACTGCAGCTTTTTTTTCTTCTTCTGCACTTGAGCAATCTCTACACACTCAGACTCTTCTGATTCGTAGTCTGTCTCATGTAAACGTGCAACTTTAGCCCGATTAGAACTTTCTCCACTCGCCATTTTCACTCAAGATCGGCGCGACAATCTAAGCTCGTAACGATCGAGCATGTTCATTGGTTCACGACGTCCAATCACAACTCTCGAAACATTTGCTCTCATGCAAGGGCGGTTACTCTGTCGGCTTCTAGGCCTAGCAGACAACAATTTAACAAGTTTACACGGCTCTAAAAATTGCGTAGTTTTTTAATTGTTTTTTCCCGTAATTTTGCATAAAATTTCGTACTCCCGTACTAGAGGGTAAAATTCCGTAAAATTACGGAAGATTACGGAAGGGTAGGCAGGTCTGAAATATATTTATCTTCAGCATGGACATTTCCACCCAGCACCCTTCTTTTTATTTGTCTTCTTCTCCAGTGTGTGTGTGTCAGTTAAGATATCAGATTTTGAATGGCTACATGCTCTATCTATCTGAGAACCACACGTCAGTGGAACCAGCTACTCACACACACACCTGACAACCCCGCACTCTCCACTAAAGGCTTCCAAGTCAACCGTCTTGTAATAAAGGCATAAATTGTTAAGCACCCTGATAAAGTTTTAACTTGTACTCGCCACCCTACGGGATGTCAGGATTTTGTCTGTCAAGCTGGATGGATCACAGAGGCGAAAAGAGATGAGTTCTGACAGCAGATTTGAAGCAGGCATGCCTACCCTCAATTTGAAGTTTCAGTATTAGCTTTTTCAAATTTCAGTATTACTATTACGATTTTGGTATTTACTTTTACTACCTATTGTTTTTGCACTCATCATTTTTGATATTATGCAAAGGATCATAGATTGATTTGCTGCCACAATCTCTTCTTCAAAGCCTCGTAATTCTTCATATGCTGTGGGCCTTCCACGTGCCACTTGATGTTGTTCATACCACTGGCGGAGATGCCAAACTGGTTGGCATAAATTGTACTTTTGAGTCAGTGCTGCCGCGAATAACGAAAGGACACTTTTCCGAATACGAGGCAATATATGTCTGCCCCTTGCGCCATTTCTTAGAAGATTCAGATTCACAATCACTTTGCTTAGCCATATTCGTTTGGACGCCATGTTTTGAATTCTGTCTCACGAGCACCGATCTTCACTGCGACGGCGCAAAAACTGGTTCGGCAAACTTCAGTGCCTCTACCGAAAACTTCGATGCCACGTGTCTCTACTGCTACTGCGCATTGCGGCATTAAACAAGGTTCGGCTGTCTTCGGAAAAACGTCACGCAGTGCATTACTACAGGCCAACGAGTTCAATTTTTTTCCCAATGTTGGTTTTATTTATTTCCGGACCGTGAAACAACTATCCGTATTTTCCGTAGCGCTTGCCGAGTTTTTCAAATTTCCGGAAAAAATACGGAAATTCTGTATGGGTAGGCATGCCTGGTGAAGACAGAGAGTGTAGGCTAGCTGAAAAGAGATAGTATGCAGAGAAAGACAAAGAGAGAAAATGTGTGAGAAAAAGGGAGAGAAAGGGTGAGATGGGGGGATGGATTGAGGAGGGGTAAGGGAGGGGGAAAGAGATATTCACCTTCTGTTCAACAAGCCCTGGCAGAGTTTTGCGCACATGTTCCTGTATTCTGTAGAAGGCGACGCTAGGTTCATTGGCAATGGTGTTGATATTCTCCGACAGCTTCTCAGTCACTGAAAACCACATACACAGAAACGAAAATACATCACACATGAATTAGATTAAACTGAGATAGAAACATATAAATAATATCAAACAACAGATTCTAATTTTAAAAAAAATCTTAATAGCATGTTGGTTCGAACCATGATTATTATTATTATCTAGCGTTCTAATCTTATGTAGTGCTTTTCCAGTTCAAGAGCTTCTCAAGGCGCTGACCGATACACGCTCACATTTCAACCACTATCACTCAAACATGTGGTAAAAAAGCAGAAAAATTGCTAATAGAAGACAGAAAGGAAATCAAATTTTGATTTTAGAAAATTTTAGATGGAACCTGCAACCTTCGGCATAGGAAACCGGCGTCTAACCCATTGCACCACGAGTTCCCCTTAAGACAGATATGCACTTTATAAATCAATGTATTAACTCTTTCCCTGCCAATCGACGATATATCGTCGATCTGAGCCGCCATGTTTGTGCCAATCGACGATATATCGTCGATTTCAGTATTCCGTTTCGTTCCGTTTTTTTGCGCAGTCCAATCCAAGTTTTATTTTAACCAAAGAGAGATAACTCTTTCTACTTTCGTTCTCGATCGACAGGCGCGTTTTTTCTTCAAATTGATTCGTTTTTAGAGTGTTTATTGTGCATTTTACTAAGCATAGTGATGGGCACAATCGACAGTGTGTCAAACTCTGTGATAATAATCAATATAATTTCAAACTGTAAAGTGTATTTTGATCCTAAATAAATTTTCTTTCTGGTGTGTGAAGCTGATTCAGTGATTGGAATTATTCCTCCAGATTTGTTTTATAACTGTGGTATGTAGAAATATTTTTATTTTATTTTATCATTTCAAAAAGATCAACATGCTTTCAAAACACATATTTCAATAACATAATCAAATTAACATTTTTGTGGGTTTTTTTCTTATTCTTCACTCTTTTACCTTTAATTTGATATGAAATATGTCTATTTAACTACTATTATTGAAAGAACAGTAGCTTAAATGCCTAAGGTACTGAACTTTCTTTCCGGTGCCAGAGAAATGTCTGGCACAAACGTGGAAACATGCCTGGCAGGGAAAGAGTTAATATTACTATTTTATTGACATTTAATGTTGTATGCAATGTGGTGGCCCAACGACTTTTGAGTTACAGGATAGATATAGGATTGTAATTTGTATACAATCATGTTACCTTTGTGTGCTTTGTGATCTAGCTCTGTATCCAGCACACTGTCGCGATAAACATTGTGAGTTACGCTTGTCATTCTGCCAAAGAGACTGTCTCCTCCTGAAATGTGATTAAAAGTCAGTTGAAGCAATTTGTATACATACAATAATCTCAGAACTGCAAGAAGTGAGAAATAAGCAGGGAACAAAATCTGAAGTAAAAAACATCAATTGTTTGGCTTATCCCGACAGTTAAGCTAATAAGTGATGACTAGCTAATCAATAGCTTGCCGCTGTGCTGATTTTAAAATGCACAGGACGTGAACCCCAAAAATCAATATGAATTAAGATTACAATTGATAAATTATAAATCTACTATCTAGCACTGTAGGCTGTAGCAGTCATGTGACGTCCGTTCGCATTGCAACTACTAGATCCCTGATTGATAACCAAGATCACAGAGATCAGTATCAACTGTAAACGATAATAATGGCTTCAAAAACACTAGTTCAAGTGATTGCAAACAGTGGTGGTGCATGCTTTAAAATGTTGAGTTAGAAAGTAGGGTTGCTCACCGTGCATTATGACAAATTCATAACAAATCCACGGAAGCAGAAGACAAGTCAAGAAAAGACAACTCTATCATAATCTATGAAAGTTCTTATTATGCAAATCTTGTCGAAAATCAAAATCATGGTCAACTAATAATATAGCCGATTATTTCCCCGAAAGCATCATGGCAGTGACAATGTACATCGTTAAAAAATATGAGATTATCATATTTAGAAGAAAAAAACTCACATTTACCATTGCTTGATAGCTTAAAGTAATGGCATCATTGTGTGTATGATAGTATGTGTGTGTGTGTGTGTGTGTGGGATAAATGGGGGGAGGAGGTTATGGAAAGGTAGGGATTGGGGAACATGACATGGAGTTTGCACAGAAGGATCCATGGAGTTTGCACAGAAGGAGAGGGAGAGAGAGAGAGAGAGAGAGAGAGAGAGAGAGAGAGAGAGAGAGAGAGAGAGAGAAGAAGAAGAAGAAGAAGAAGAAGAAGAAGAAGAAGAAGAAGAAGAAGAAGAAGAGAGAAAACTTTAAACAAGAGACTCAAATTCACAACCATACTATTTAATTTCTCAGACCATACATTCTTCAAATGCAATTCCAACATAGGCAGTGTATGTAATAATAATAATAGTTATAATAATACTGGATGCTATCTATCCTATCCCGTAACTCGAAAGCCGTTGGGGCACCACAAATGATCGTTTAACCAGCTTTCTCTGACCTCAGCACCTCCCATGGCTTCGCTCAGCATCAAGCCAGTCCATAGTCAAATGTTGTCCTCCCATCTCATTTTCTGTCTCCCTCTTATTCTGCCTCCTTGCACTGTGCCTTGCAGGATGGTCTTTGCAAGGCCTGATACTCTGGTTAGTTATTCATTGCTGATTGCAAAGAGCCAAATCAGGACCACAAAATCAAGACCACCACTTCCTGAAAAAGGACCTGTCCCTGATCCGCATAAAAGATTTGCCGAAACAACCCTAGTAGTAACACGGAAGGGCACTCCACCAGCCGATCACTTTACAATAAAGACATCCCACGCAGGGGTCGCTGAGGCTATACTCTAAATTTATCGAACCCCCATTTACAAAAACAAAATAGATTATAAACATGATTATAAAATATCAACAAAACACATACATATAAAATGCCTACATTGCCAAATAACAACATCATAGAAAGCCCCAGTGATCACCTGGCAGAAAGCG
Organism: Oncomelania hupensis; assembly: GCA_036898135.1. Lineage (NCBI taxonomy): Eukaryota > Metazoa > Mollusca > Gastropoda > Littorinimorpha > Pomatiopsidae > Oncomelania > Oncomelania hupensis. Next base: position 163,767,572 of record CM072511.1, read on the forward strand.
TCCAATATTCCCAAGCTGATCGAACAGACTTCACACACAAATGAGGAGTTTTGTCCTGGAAGAGTTTTGAAGAAAAACGGTAGGTAACTGGTTAGTATAGTAGATTGATAGAACAGAGCAGGAATGAGAAAGAACAAAGGAGAAATACAGTGACAGTGGGAACTAGCATTACATTTCCAGAAAGTGGGGATACATTTCATACTGAAATCCCCGGCACCCCCACAGGGGAGATACTCTGGTGATGTGGCCATACCATCAGAGTTTCTGTTTCTACACCACTGTGAGCATGTCATGGTGTTGTCCAATGGCTGGATGCTATGCTCGCCTCATTCCTAAATCATACTCAAATCGCTGCCATCTGTAACCAACATACGTGCTCACATGTTACAGACAATCCTACTGTTACGTTGAAACGCGAACGATAGCATGTCTGAAACGCACATGATAGATCTAATCGTTTCGAATTGCAAAGTATTCAATAATAGAGTTTATTTACCTTTGATTTGAGTTTGCGTTGTGGTTAGAGGAAGCTTTGTATAACGTTGATAATTTTAGTTGGTCGATATTATTGGAGAATTCTCTAGATTTGACTGTTTACTGTCAATAGAAGCTTCGCGAGAGGGCATAGAAATTTTTAGAACATGCTTGGACAGAAAGGAAAGATGTATGACGTAAGACAGTGATGACAAAGTTAGAAGCGATTGGTTAAATTGCGTCATACTCGATTGATCCAGGGTGTTCGGAAGAAGAGAGAGGCTATATATGTGCCGCACTGGGTTGTGTTGTGTTGTTGTAAAAGTGAAAAGGCGATTGTATGCAGATGTTGATGTGTGCTGAATAAAAGTGGAAAACTTCATACGAAGACTCAGTGACTTGTATGCTGATTGGACGGGTTGCATGGATAATCGAATCCGAACTTACACTCATCAGGAGAATTCACGCATTGGGGCTGAATCTACTACTGATAGAAAACACCACCATCAAACGGAGTGTAACACCTACATACACAACAAACACACATTTATCACTCAAACATGTGGTATAAAAACAAGTCGCTATTAGAAGAAAGAAACGAAATCCAATTTTAATTTGTGAAATCTTAGATTGACTGCATAAAATACCTCTATTGAAAGTAGGGGGGAAACTGGAGAAAACCCTTGATGACCTGAATAGTCTCGTACCTAAGTCACGTAAGTTCGCCCATTGCAGGTTCCTCCGTATGCACAGGAATGACAAGGGATTCTGACACAGCATGCACGAATCTCAAAGGCACAGAAAATTATTATAGTTTGTAATCTTTAGTGTTTCAAAATCCAAACCTAAAATAAAACAACATTAGTACTTTTGCAGTCTTTAGTTTTTGAAACTGTTAATGATTTTAATGGTACTTTTAAAATTGTTATTTCTACTAGAATGACATGGAGGTAACAACAAATGATCTCATGTTTGTTGCCTAATATTATTACAAATTAATATTAACTTTATTTCTTTTTTGTTTAGATTTATATAGGTCCAGTGAACTTTTAGCGAAATTAGCTGGACCATAACCGTTATTTATCCAGTAAGACATACAACCTTTAACAGCGCACAACTGGGTTAAAAGAGGATGCACCCTTGATACGCGTAAAATATCTGCTGAAACAACCCTTACGGCAACACTGAAGGCACTCCTTCAGCCGGTCACTTTACAACACAGGCACCCCATGCAGGGACGATGCGGCTGTACGCTAATTTACCAAACCCCCGTTTACAAAAACAAAACGGAATATAAACAGCATTTTATAAAATATTAACAAAACATATAGGCCTACATAGAAAATTCCAACATTGCTAAACAATAATTGTCACAGGAAGCCTTTTTGGCAGAAAACGTTCATAGTCCCAAAGAGAGGAGAGGGAGAGGTTTTAAGAAAAATCGATAGATGACTGGTCTAGCCAAAAAGATAGTAGATTGATAGTACAGAGTAGGAACAAGAAAAAACAAATAACAATAACAGAAACAGTGGGAATTTAAAGCACTAAGTTTCCACAAAGTGAGAATACTATTTATACAGAAATCCCCAGTACCCCTCACGGAAGGTTAATATTAAATATCTTTTTCTTCAATTAGTACAAATTCACAACAGGCTGAAAACAAACATTAAACGTTCTCAATGTGAGACACTGTGCATCAACCAAATACCCCAAACTTCTGTTACCCTTCAACAGTCATGTAATGTTTCATTTTAAAACTGGACTTTTGCATAAAAACAATACAAAATTACCGTACTGAAATATACAAACTGTAACATATTGAGAAGACGTGAAGTGTCTACAACAATAGATAGGTAACCATAACGTCTCTATGAACATTTTTATGACGTTGATTGTATGCCGCCACCACTGGAAGTGGCCTAAGTTACTCATTAAATCTAGAGCTTATTTCAGTCCATGACCATATATATATACCATAACGTTCCATGGTGTCAGAAAAGGGATAACGGCAGCCTAAATGGCAAAGCTCTCAGCTATGGACCGGTCATCAAGAAATCTTCCTGGTCTGCGAAAGAAGTTCAGAAGGCTTGCTGAAATAACCTTCAGGGACTGCTAGCAATGACCCCAGCCAGCCACAAGGCAACCCATCTTCTACTGTGAGTTGGTGACAAAGGACGAGATGTCTCCAGTTCTTGTCAATGCCGACTTTTTGAAGTAACGCTTGACACGTTAACAAAAATGCCAGTAAGCCATGCTTTGTATTCAAGCCTCATTATGGCTCACAGTAGTTTGCAGTGTGCTAGCTACTCAAATCAGGATCACAATTTCACTGATTTTCCACTACAAAGAGAAAGCACAATGCAAACATTTTGGAGTCAAAGTCACCAAGGTGCAAAGCATGAACACAAGAGATTCGCAGTTCGTTATTCATGACTTACAGGGTCCAGCGGACTGCAAAGAGCCCAATCAGGATCACAAAATCAGGACCACAACTTGGTTGAAAGAGAACTCACCCCTGATCCGAATAAAAGGTCTGCCGAAACAACCGTAGTGGTAGCACCGAAGGCACTCCACCAGCCGGTCACTTTACAATAAAATCATCCCACGTCTGGGATGCGGAGGCTATACTCTATCGAACCTCCATTTACAAAAACAAAATAGAATACAAACATCATTATAAAATATCAACAAAACACATACATATAAAATGCCTACCTTGCTAAATAATATCATAGGAAGCCCTAGCGACCATTTGGCAGAAAGCGTCCAATATTCCAAAGCTGACCCAACAGACCTCGTACACAAATGAGGAGTTTTGGAAGAGTTTTCAAGAAAAAAGGTAGGTGACTGGTCTAGCAAAGAAGAAGATGGTATGGTAGATTGACAGAACTGAGTAGGAATGAGAACAAAGGAGAAAGCGACAGTGGGAATTTAAACCACTGAATTTCCAGAAAGTGGGATACAGAAACCCCTAGCACTCCCATGGGGGGAAGAGATTCATACCACCATCGTGCTGCTATGTGTGTAAATACATGAGCGAAATACACAAAGCTGCCAGAAAATCTGAAAAGTTGGGCGAATTGCAAGATCTGGTGAAACAGAGGAAGAATGGGACGAGGTTAATAATTCTCTCATAATAAGTATACTTATTTATTATTATTGTTGTTTTTTTAAAACTAAAGCTTTCTTTCATCATTTAGATATTATTTTCAGGCTGTGCATGTGTTGTGCGTCACAAAGCTTGTAATTTTTTTTTTCATTTTCGCTTACTTAGAAGTACTTTCTCATGTAATGTGTTTCAGTTTTCGCTTTTAGTTCGTTTTTATTTATTTATTTTTAAAATAGTTAAAAAGTATTATTTTCTGCAGCTTGCAGAACCATTTTACCCGAAAGTGTTGAAGAACCACTTGTAATGAAAGATTTTATGTATTTTATTATTATCAGTATTGTTAACGATTATTAACTCTTAGCGTCCTATAAGGTTTTCTGTACATTTGCGCCTATATCCTGTAAGGATTTCAAGTGTATGTGTCCCAGAGCAATAATCTGCATTTTTTGCAATGGCATTTGATAGAGATAATGAAAGCGCTTTGATGGAATGTATTGTGGAGCGATTGCATTCAGTAAATGAATGTATTAAGGGAAATGTGGGCAAGAAAATATGGATGAACAACAAAAAAATTAAAGAATTATTTTTGATGTAAATTGTAAACGTTGATTTGTAAGCATTTACATTCATTTTGCTAGGTTTAATTTATTGAAACAAAACAAAAATGGCTGAACATAATTTCTTTATTTGTAATAAAGATTTGAATTTTAAATGAAACAAACTGAATCCACTCTTCTCTAAGTCATCCAAAGATTACCTCTTCCCCCCCCCCCCCCCCCCCCCCCCCCCCCCCCCCCCCCCCCCCCCCCCCCCCCCCCCCCCCCTCCAGTACAGCGGCTTCCACAAGTACACACCGGTAAGCACATACACAGAAAGCAAGCACACACACACACACACCGGGAGCACACACAAATATATATTCACACACACACATATCGCACACACATGAGCATTCACTCTGATTTCATGGAATCTCACACAGATCATATGCAAACACACTCTAAATTGCTTTGCGATGGTACTCCGGTGGTGCAATGCCGTAATCACTGTGACTGAAGAGCGTTGGAGCATTTTTCAGCATGTGCCTGCAAAACAACGGCAAAAAACAAGTAAGTTAACTCCCTAGTAAACATTGCTGATAACTGGCTTGAATAATACTGCATTTGCATGAAACATAACGTACTGTGACCCCTCCAATGGTAGAATTTAAAACTTGCAGATCTCTGGGAGGGGGGGAATGTGGGGTGGGGGGGGGGTGTGGGTTGCTTTCAGGCTGACGGCCTCTAGAAGCTTAGCAGCAGCCCCGTAGCGACCATGGGTCTGTTGGTGGAAAAACTTACTTGAGGAAGTCATGCATGTGAGTAAGAAGGATATGGACACATTGTTCATCTAGGGCAGTGTAGGCCAGCATCTGACCAATCCTCACTGAAACACCACAAATAGGTAACAGTCAAACAACAGGCCAGCATCTGACCAATCCTCACTGAAACACCACAAATAGGTAACAGTCAAACAACAGCAAACCAAAGGGAGAGTTATAATGCCTCTCTCTCCCTCAAAGGTTAGGGGGAAAACTTTACCATTATCTCTCAAAAAAAAGAAGACAAAAATAGTCTTACCAAAAAGACGTAATAAATGAGTGGCACCGTACAAGGCGGACATGGGTTTATCCGGGTATTCTGCCAACAACTGTGGAAAGAAAAACATTACATTACATTACATGATTATTGCTTTAGGTCCAGCGGACTCTTCCGAGCCAAATCAGGACCGGACAACCCCCAATCCGCATAAAAGATCTGCTGAAACAACCCTAGTGGTAAAACTGAAAGCTCTCCACCAGCCAATCACTTTACAATAAAGACATCCAACGCAGGGGACGCTGAGAGTGTACTCTAATTTATCGAACCCCCGTTTACAAAAACAAAATAGAATACAAACATCATTATAAAATATCAACAAAACACATACATATAAAATGCCTACATTGCTAAATAATAACGTCATAGGAAGCCCTAGTGACCACCTGGCAGAAAGCGTCCAATATTCCCAAGCTGATCCAACAGACCTCATACACAAATAAGGAATCTTGTCCCGGAAGAGTTTTTAAAAAAAAAGGTAGGTGACTGGTTTAGCGAAGAAGAAGATAGTATAGCAGATTGATAGAACAGAGGAGGAATGAGAAAGAGCAGGAATGAGAAAGAGCAAATGAGAAAGACAGCGACAGCGGGAATTTAAAGCACTAAATTTCCAGAAAGTGGGGATACTATTCATACTAAAACCCCCGGCACCCCAACGGGGGCGGAAAGAAAAAGAAATCTGTTGTGCTCAAATAAATTTTAAAAACTACCGAAACCCTAAAAGCTAGTTTTCATACAATAGTTCACAATCACTGCTTTGGAAAATGTACTTAGTGTCCTTGACGGGCACAAAAATAAATTCCTTTGATGACGATGATGATTGTCATTCGGATGATTGTATAAACTGAGGTTTAATCTGTACACACTTGCATCACTTCTTGGACTGTAAAGATCCTGATGCTCATGTCCAATACACCCAGGAAGCACCAGGTCCCTTCCCCTGCTCCGCCCTTGGTCACCCAGCGTTGTGCTCAGTTGTCCGGGGAGTTAGATGAAGCACCTAAGGCAGCAAGTTAGCGTTTCAGGCGGCTCGAGTTAGATCTATCTTGAGCTGGAAAAGCATTATGTATAAGAATGAGCAAAAAGACAATAGTTACCTCACTGTACTGAGGTCTCTCAAATTTGTAGAGCAACTGGTTCCCAAGCATAACATTGAAATACTCCTTCACACCTGCCATGGTTTCAATCACCGCACATCTGGTAAGCACAGAAAAGATAGAGGCGTTGCTACCTAGCGTATCAAATCAGGTATACATAGAACAAACAGGGAAATCAAAAGTATCTGTACACAAAACGTCAAACCCATCCCTCATAATAAAAAAAAGCAACCACCACAAAAATACTTGTATGCAAACAGAAATTGCAAACAAAGTAAACAGTGATACAAACAAAACAAAAATGAAACGGCTCCTTAAATCACTCTTTTTGCCTCTGAGATATAAGCGTTATATAAATCCATGCATTATTATTATAAAAAATATGCATGGAAAAAAACAAATTACCAAATGATGTGGCAGGATGCAAAAAAAGCCATCCACCTAAAGTTGACATGTATTGATGCCTATTAACCTCTTACTTGTTCACGTTGCTTTTGGCTGTTCTGCTTTTGATGTATTCCTCAATAATGTTGTCAACTGTATTTTTGCAGGGCAAATTGACCAGCTGAAAAAAAAAAATAATAAAAAAAAAAGCTTTGTAAAATAAACAAGATATTTACATTTATGGGATATTGTACAGGTTGAAACTGTGAAAAGATGTCCTTGTTTGACAGAAGGGGCAGAAAGCACAATGACTTGCCAAGAAGTGGAAGCAATCACAAAATACCGAGAATGTTGGTCTCAAAGATGCTACTTATATAATAATATTGGACACTAACCATTTTCTGCCGTGTAACCATGTCCCAGTCATCCACAAGCCAAGGCTTCAGTTCATCGGGCATTTTGATTTTCACCTCGATTCTGCTCATGAACACATCCTCCTGCAACAGATTTTGTATAAGCATGAATTAACGTTCCTCACAATGTACAATAGAGTAGGAAACAAGTTTTGAAACTTGAAGGGCAAAGTCTCTATGACTCACATGCTCCCTTTGGAACTCACAATACTTAACATGAAAAATAGTGCCTACAAAAAACAAAATGAAACTGACATTAAGATGCAAAAACAGAATTTGATCTTTCTATTCTCTTGACCTTGAGATGAGGTGAGAGGACAACATTCGAGAATGAACTGGCTTAACACTGAGTGAAGCCATCAGAGTTGCTGAGGACATAGCTGCGCTTTATTGTTGCAGTTCTATGCTTGCTTTGATCACTTCATGCTACAAATGTGAAAACTGTTTCGAATGGACCATGGTGATGACTTAAATCGTTTCTGAAACAGGGTTTTAAAAACATTAGCAATGTATATTTTGTAAAAATTAATTTAAACAAGCCTTTGTAGCAGACGAATTATTAAACACTTTGCAGGGCAGGGCTAAATTTTATTTTTGTCAAAAATACTAAAACAAATATCAATATACATCAGACTTAATGCAAAATGTAAACAATCATTTATCAAATATATAATTATGTTCCACACTGAGTGCTTATATTTTAAAAGAATACTCCAACTGCTTGAGCTCAGCACACAAAGCAATCAAGATGGCGGCCTCCGACAACAACAACATGCTTCCAGCAGCAGAAAAGAGGGATGCACAGCAAATTCCTCGGTAAGTTCGCTCATATTCAGTTGGTGCCTTCTGTAATAGCACGATATAATGCGGTTCTGCTCTTTTGTACATCTGTTATGGCCACTTATAGTGCCTCGTTACTAGAATAACTGGTGTCTATGTAGCCTGTGTCAATTCCTGCACTCACACATAGAGCACTGCATCATTAATCTAAGAACTGTAATATGAGACGATACATTCAGGGAAGGCACATTCCTCCATTTGCTGAAGGGATGCAGATGGCCACTTTATGAACCCTCCACCCACCTTCTCCCCCCTACCCCCCCTCTTCCTCACTTCTGATTAAAGACCGTCTTTCGTTGTGTGCATATTTTTCAAACCAAATAATCATAAGAGGCCTGTTTTTGAAATTGTTTCCCTCAATAAGCTGTGTTTTTTAAAAAGTAACAGTTATTTTGTATTACATTTCGCATTTCTGTCAGAGGTAATTATAAAATATGTATAATAAATACGTCATTTTCTGTTTTTTGCAAGGTGTACCATGTATGGCGAATTCCAAGAGGCCAGAGCGAGCAACCGATTGGAGTCTTTGTGCTTTCTGCCAGAAGAAAGTTCGTGGTGATAAACCTCAGTGTCCAGCAAATGCCAAGCAGCAATCGCAAGGATCAACATATGTCACTTTGGCGAAGAACTTGACTGAGTTTCATGAACTTGGTAGGTTACCAACTAGGCTTTTTAAAAGGCTTGATGAGTGGTGGGAGGGGGAGAGGATGTGTTTATATATGTGTATGTGTGTGTATGTGTGTTGATGTTATTGTTTTTCTTCTTGTTTGTTGACCATCATCATGTAAATGAATGCGGTTGTTAAATAGATAAAATAAAATGACAAAAGTGCAAAGTATCAGTTTTTGATGATGCACCAACATTAATATGAAATAACTGGCTTGCCTAAATTTGTAACAGTAACTAAAAAGTGCAGATTGCAATACTAATTTACATGTGTCTTAGAGATTAAACTGTTAAATTTCATTCCTTTTCTTTTTATTTGTCCAGTGGCACTGACCAGTGTGGATGTGACGATACAGAAATGAGAGATGAATACACTGCAGATTCAATTCAAGACTCATTTTGTACTGACAGGTATGTGTAAAAATGTGCGCACAATTGGTGCTCATTACACATTAATTACTGTATAGAAAAAGTAAAATGAAAATGTTTCAAGTCAATTCACCAGCATTATCTGCACACATTTGAAACTTAGATATATATAATCACAGTATATTAAATTCATCACAATCCCAAGAAGATGGAACATGCAGTCAGTGGACTGCTGGATCATGGAAATAGTGAACTAATTGGAACATGTCTGAATGGTGCATCACCATACCTTCATTACTCCGTCTAGTTTTCTAAATCAAATTGTGTGTGTGTGTGGCAGGACTGCTGGTGATGGTGCCTTCACAGAAGCAGTGAGCTCTGAGCACAAGTGGATGGAAATGAGAGAGAAAGACTCTGTTTCCTGGGGCGCGTACCATGCTGCTTTTCCTCAACACGCCAGGGACAACACGCCAGGCATATCCAGTTTGATGCCGTTATTTCAAGAGAATTCAAAATCTTCTGCAATGATCAAGCATGCCATAGACCTTGTGAGAAATGCAGTTGATTTCCTAAATCCTGTGCAGAGCCCGGTCATTGCTCTTGATCAACCTCTATACGCCATAGCAAAGCAGATTCAGTGGCAAGATCCTCACAAATACGGGGAAGACAAGTTAATACTTATGATGGGGGGCTCCATACTGAAATGGATTTTCTCAAGGCACTGGGCACACTTCTTCGTGACAGTGGCTGGACAGACGTTCTGGTGAACTCAAAGCTCGTGAGCCCAGGTGTAGCAGAGTCCTTGCTTTCAGCCAGCCATGTTACTAGAGCCCGCCTGGCCCATCAACAAACTGTTTGTGCTCTCTTCAAGTTGATGATGATCAATATGTTGCAACCTGTGCAGTAGTGGAAGAGAAAGTCTCCAGCTCTGAAGAATGGAAATTGCACATGGTCCAGACATCTCCAGCTTTCCACTTCTGGTTCATGATCATGCAACTTCAAGTCCTGCTCCTGGTCTTTGTTTCTTCCCTTCGTGAGGGTGACTTCCCGCTGTACATTCAGTCATTGGAAAGGATGGTTCCATGGTTTTTTGCGCTTGACTGTCACAACTACGCAAAATGGTTGTCCATCCACATCAACGATATGAAAAGAATCCTGAATGGTGACAGTGACTGTTTGTGTGAGTTCATGAAAGGTCACTTAGTGCTTCAGAAAACCAAGCGACCTTTTTCCAAGCTCGCACTGGATCAGGCTCACGAGCAGAACAATGCCATAATCAAAGGTGAGGGTGGAGCTGTCGGACTGACTGAAAACCCTTCAGCGCTTCTTCGTTGGCTAATTGGTGGCCCTGAAATTTCACGTGTGATTGCAGAGTTCCAGATGACACTTGGAGGGACATTGGCTGAGTTAGAGACTCACCATGAGCAGAGAAAAAGTTTCCAAGAAGACTTCATGACTGGGGTGTCAGAACTTGTCAGGTAATTCAAGAGGCAGGCACTCCCTTCCAGGAAATAAGCACAGAATTTGTCACTATTCACAGTAACAACATTGTCGACACTGCTGTTCATGAATCTCTTCGGGTCTTCAGAATCTTGGCTGCAAACAGTACCAAGAATTTCTCAGTGAAAGGCTAATCACACAAATAAAGAAGATGTCAGACCCTATAAAACTCAAAATGAGCTCAAATCAATTTGCCATTGTGCCAAGTAAAGTTGGGCAGTGCTAACTTTTAACCCGTACCCTGCCATGTGTTTCCAAGCAATTATTTTTTTATGACAAATGACCTTGATTAGACCTGTGATCTTCAAATGACCTTGACTTTTATGATCAGCGTTATAGACTCTACTATCTCCTTAACCTTTATTGCAATCCACCCAACAGTTCTTGAGAAAATGAGGTTTAACTTTTTAGTCATATGATTTAAGAAAATAGTGTTGGGAGGAAACACTCGTTCACTTTGAATGGCAATTACAGTAGAAGCTTTCTGATCACAAATGTAATCGAATTCAAGGTCATTCTTGGAAACTAAAGACTCCTTTAATTGGCACTTCATGTGTTTGGTGTCAGTTGCTCGTTGTTTTTACAAACGATGGCAAGGAAGTCCAGGATGGGCACAGGTATCCTGGCTTATAGGCACTGAAAGGATTAATAACTACTTTTTTTCTTTGATTTTGTATGAAATATTTCTTTTGCACACAGCATAGTACCTTTGTACCAATTTTTTTCAATTTTGGACCAGTGGATCAATGAAAATAAGCTGTGAACCTTGATTTCAGAGTTACCGTCGGCGGCCATTTTGAAATTCATCTATAAATAGATCAAGAATCGAAATTTTAAAAAACCCTGTATCAGATTTTATTTAGCATGTGAAACTCTATGTCTGTGCAAAATTTGGTGTTTGTAGCACAAAATGATCAATCACGCGACAATAAAGCTAAGCTAACAGGGAAAGATGGAGTATGCTGGTTAAATGATCATCTGTGGTGCCCCAACGACCTCAGAGTTACGGGATAGGATAGGACCTTGACCTCTGGCTCCAAATACAGTCATGTATTATCAAATACACTACATCAATGTTTTATTCAGAAAAAAAAAAGGGATGACCTTGACCCTCACGTGATCTCTGATGCATGTCTGATCAAACAACCCAATGTCGTTGTATACTATGGGTTAAATAAACAGCCATTCCACTGTACTATGACCTATTTTTTAGTTTTTGCAAGGCCTAAAATAACCTTGACCTTTAAGATCAACACACAAACGAAAAGACTTTGGACAGCTACAGTGACCTTGACTTTGGAGTGAGGTTGACCAAATTTGTATAGTATGTGTGTCTCATTGATATTTACCATGCATCAAAGAATCATACGCTCAATATTAATAACCTAAAAAATTTTCACAAATTTTCATTTTTTGACTAGTATTTGGTGACCCTGCGACCTTGACCAAGTCATTCATTGAATGAATTTATGAAGAATACACCAGCTTACCAAGTTTGGTCGTGATAAATGAAATAGGTTCTGAGTATTTGGCCACTTTAAAGGTTTTGCACACACAGAGGGTGGAAAGCGGACAGACGGACATGTTTTTAGATGTCATTTTTGGACTATTTCGGACTCATCTCGCAAGATTTGCAAAAATCAGGAGTTTTTTTTCTTGGGAAGAGGAAAGGGCGGGGAGGAAGAGGGGGGGGGGGGGTAGGGAGGAGAAGAGCAGGGAAGGGAGGGGGGGGACAAGTACATAGACTCACATTGCTATGCATGTGAGTCAAAAAGCATGAATCAGTGTTCCTGATAACGCACAATAGAGTACCCAGGGCAATCTGAAAAGGATTGTGAAATTCGAGGATTTAGCATGCTTCCATCAAAAAACTTTTTATGTCAGCATTTCTGTGGTCTGTACAAGTGCAACTCATTCAAATGATAACAAGAGAATGTTCTTACTGTCTCGACAGTGGCAGGATCAACCCTAGGGCGCTTTCGTTTGGGCTCAGGAGCTGGTGATGAGGCTGCTGAGCCCCTGTCGCTGGATGCTGGTGTGGATCCTGCCACGCTGCTGCTGGTCGTTGTGCTGGGAGCAGGGGGCGGTGGTGCTGCCGCCGCCAAAGGGCCTGCAAAGGAAACACAATGCCCACAGCAGTCAGCGCTTTTGAATAACGAGGAAGATACAAATGATAACGGAGCAGCAAACAAAACAGGTGCCAAGAGAATCAGAGGAGTTGTGCTTACTGCAAAATCTTCCATTTGTGGAATTATATAAGCATTCTTTTGGCTCCCACCTATGATAAGGCCCTATTATTGTAGCTGGGAATAAAATAAAGAGAAAGAGGTACGCCTAGACAGACAGGAGACACAGCATTACTGTAATCAGCAAACATACCTCCAGGCGTCTTCTCTTTCTCTTTCTTAGTCACCGCTGCGGGTGTCGCCGGTGGTTTCTTGTCTTTATCTTTATCTTTCTCCTCCTTATCAGGTTTGTCCTTGTCCTTTTCATCTTTCTTCTCCTTGTCCTTCTCTTTCTCAGCTTTCCGTCCTCCTTTGCTGGCCTTTTTGGCAGCCCTGTTGTAAAGCAACATATATTACATATTGTACATCCGCTAGTCATATATTACATACTACACACCCGCTAGTCATATTTACAAAGGTGGAAGTCAACAAATCGTTTTGAAGAGAAACTTTATTGTTTTTGTATTGAATGATTGATAATGCTGATGATGATACACAGATGCAATAACTATGCTGGGAGCAGCAATACATATACAGGGGGTCCTCGAGTTACAACGTTGATCCGTTTGTCGGACGTGTCGTAAGCCGATTTTATCGTAAGTCGGAACATAAAGAAAAATACCTGTACTGTACGTACAGTGCTATATACTGTATTGTATCTGTTAATGTTTCTCTCTTTTCAGATCGCTTTATAATGTCCATTTAAACTTCCATGGTGATGGACTTTCTTTTCTTTGATGCACTACCATCAGAAGAGCCTGACTTACATTTGGGAGCCATAACCAAGGGCAAAAAACGATAAAACACATGAGAGAGATAGACAGCCTAAACAACCAAAATGGCGTATGTACAGTGACTGAGCGTATGAAGCGACGCCAGCGTAGGAAGAGATGGAGTCTTCCCCGCCGTATAACCACAACAAAGCGTATTCTTCCGCCGTTCGCCAGAAACTAGGTCTCATTTGTTTACGTCGCTTACAACGCTAAACCGCGTAAGCGGAACGACGCGTAATATTATTTATTTTATTTTTATGGGGAGGAGCGTCGTAACCCACGAAACAACGCAAGTCGAGACCAGCGTAAACTGAGGACTTACTGTATATATATAAAAAACAGTAACTACAAAACACACATTAAACTTTCAAATATATCCCAAAGCCACTTCTTTCTCTACCATTACAATATTTGTCATCATTTATTCTTTCTAGCTAGATATCTGCCATAAACCAACACAATGCGTATTCTAACGATCTTGGATATAATATAATCATCAAGCATAAAGTAGTCCACACCTCTAACTCAGCCTAGCAGAGTACATGTTGTGATTTTGACAGTGGGTTACATTGACTCACCCATGTGCCTTCATCAGCTCCTTCTGCTTTTGAAGCCCTGCGTCATTCAGTTTCAACACTCGAGTTTCTGGTACCCACTCATCCCAGCTGAAAAAATATCAAACAGGTGACTTGTAGTTTCTAAGTCTACAGCTCAACATAATTATGTAAAATGAACATTAAAGAGAGAGAGAGAGAGAGAGAGAGGGGGAGAGAGAGAGAGAGAGAGAGAGAGAGAGAGAGAGAGAGAGAGAGAGAGAGGAGAGAGAGAGAGTTAATTAGTAGGTGGATGGGAGAAGGGCTTACTTTTTGTTCCAGCCGTTGTAGTGGATGTAATATCTGTTCAGCTTGTCCTTCATTTCCACCTTGACGCACTGAAACAGCAAATCAATCATGAATGCAATGCATTATGAATGACAAAACTAACAATCATGACATTTCTGGCAATAGTTGTCAACCCACCTCCCCCTCACAATCAAACAAAACTAACAAAAAAACACCACAAAAACAACAACAACAACAGAACACTCTAAAACAATGGAATCCGACGATGTGTGATAATGTTGGAACTTGTAAATAATGTCTACATAATATTGGTTAGCATGAAGCGTACTTTACACTCCCAGACTTCCATGCAAAAGTATTTTACTAATAGTCCTAACCCCTTGGAATAACCTCACTGCCGAAGCTGTGGATGCTAAATCACTCAATGTGTTCAAGAACTGTTATTTAACAATAGCATCTACTCCACCAAATTGGATTCTAAATTGTTAGGCACTGAGGCGAGGGGTCTGGGTCTTGAGACCCTCATCAAGATCTAATATGAGGGCCAAAGGCGGTTAGCCTATATCAGTATATGTTAAACTATGCTATGGTAAACACATTGACATCATGTTTAGTGTGACAATATCATAAATGATCACACTAAGATGGAATAAGTATAAACGTTGTGATAATGTACATTCAGGAATGTAAATAGGTAGTCCAAGCCCTTCATTGGCTCTTGTCCGCTTGGCAGTTTTGACTTCACTTTCAACACTTATTATTAATGTAAAACTGCATCAAAACGAACAGTGGCTGTATTCAAATAAAAATTGAAAGCTTTATCTTTACATCTGTGTTGTTTTTAATGCATGTTTATGCGAAAGATTCCGAGAAAACAACTTTTGAATACGCTTCTATCCGAGCGCTGAATGCCGCTCCGAAACAAAATGTCAGGGCGTCTGCTGCGAGGTTGCTCGTTTCAAACTCAAAGTGCTTTAAGATATTTCATTGGATGGCCTAAAAATAAGAACCAATGAGAAGTTCGGATACTTAGCTTCATTTACATATCAAATATGGTGGGCTCTGATGTGTAAAAGTGTTATTACGAGCCGAACAAAGTGGATAAAGCGGTTTTGATGTAAGTTTGATTTTAACTAGAAGTTTAAAAATTAGCAAGAAATAAAGAGCAGACTTTCCTTTATAAAACTAGGGTATTTATTAATTTGTGCATTACTCTATCGCGGAGCGCTTTGCCGTAGAAAAGTGTACCCAAACAGTGTTCGGGTTTTCTTGCGGTCATGGCGAACTCGTAGGCCTATTCAGCGACACGAGTGCTGAGCGTAGTAGCACACTAGTAGGCCTATAATTTGCCGGCACGCACTGCGAATTTGATGATTTCCCAACTTTGAAGCACCAAAACGGCTGAACATTACATGGGATAGGCCTGAAGAAAATTGGGCTTGGAGTATAACATATGAAGGGGTTACCTGTCAAAAATCAGCTTTCTGGTATCAATATTGGCTTCACTTTGAGACTCCAAAGTTGTCAATTTATTCAATTCCAAAACGTTGCCAAAAAAACACCAACATTCGGCATTTTCAAACATTAATAACTTTTTACCTATTTGTCCTATGGGGGAACAAAATATACCACTGTGTTCAGAATGAAAAGCTCTTTAAATTTATGTCAGTATTGTGATGAGGAAATCATTTTTTTAAAATGGCTTTTGACTACCTAATGTAAAGTCTCCCTTTATCAGGCACAACAAAAATAAAAATTACATTGAACGTGATAGTGATACAACTCAACTGTTGACTGTTGACTCAACTGTGACTGAGTACCTACTCTCTTAAGGGTGGGGAAGGTAAAGCAGCGAGGGAGATGGGCAAAATGTAAGAAATACTAGGATGCACTAAATAAAATGAAGTGTAATCTGTAAAATGTAAACGCTCTGTCAGTGTCAGCTAAACTAAAGATAACGGTTGCAATGTAAACGAACAGTACCATGTCGAAACGGTGTCTATTTCTTCGTTCATGCACACAATATCCGTTAATAGTGCATTGCTGGCCCAAGATAAGTGTGATCTCCAACATCACGCTCCCCTACGGCCACAAGGCTATGGGATCACCTTTACCTACCTTTTAGTGATACATACCTTTGCCTCATACAACAGAGGTCCATGAAAGCACAGCACTTTCTCTCCTAAAACAAAGGAAACGAGATCGTTAAACCATCACAATAAATTGCTATTCGTAATAGATCTGTGGACTGAAATATAAATGTAAGAAATAATAGGATGCACTAAATAAAATGAAGTGTAATCTGTAAAATGTAAACGCTCTGTCAGTGTCAGCTAAACTAAAGAGTAACGGTTGCAATGTAAACGTGCTCTCGTCCTTTCTCGTCTTGACTATTGCAACTCTCTCCTTGCTGGCTCCCCAAAACACATCATTGACAAACTACAAAAGGTTCAGAACTCAGCAGCTAGACTAGTATTCCGAGCAAAGAAACGCGACCACATCACACCTCTACTACATTCCCTTCACTGGCTTCCTGTGCAAGCACGCATAGAGTACAAACTCTCTGTTCTCTGTCACAACTTCTTCACAGATTCTTGTCCTTCCTACCTTGCTGATCTACTGTCTGTCTACTTTCCTTCACGCACTTTAAGATCTTCTGCTAACACTCGCACACTCAAGGTTCCCGTCACCCGCACTAAGACATACGGCCAACGTGCATTCACTTACTCCTCACCCAAGCAGTGGAATTCCCTTCCCTCACGTATCCGCAACATACAATCAACACAAGCATTCAAAAACTGAAAAGGTCCTGAAAACCCACCTCTTCAAACTGCATTATTCAGACTGATTTGTATCCCGCTGCCATTCTTCCCTCTTTTGTCTCTGTCTGATCCGTAAGTGTATACACGGCTGTAAATAATTCTACTGTTTTCCTTCCTGGGTCTAACCGGGCATCATAAATAGCAGTTAGCTATTCTATTTTTGTCTTTTTGTCATTTGTGTACATAGTTGTAAATAGTTTTTACTTTTACTGTTCCGTCTTTTGGTGTATCGTAGACGACGTAGCAAAAGCGATGTTTGATCGAGTGCATGTATTTTTATGTAATGACTATGTAAAGCGCGGTGAGTCTGGTCATAGGCTGGAGTACCCGCTATATAAAAATCCGTTATTATTATTATATTATAATTATTATATTATTATTATTACCTATTATTATTATTATTATTATTATTATTATTATTATTATTATTATTATTACACGAACAGTAGCAATTAGTATGTCGAAACGGTGTCTATTTCTTCGTTCATGCACACAATATCCGTCAATAGTGCATTTACCAAAACAATAAAAGCAAAATGGCGAAGTTAAAAATCGTATAAAAGATCAAACCTTCTTGAAATTTGGTTTTCGTTGGCATTTTTCTTCTCCTTACAATGAAAGTTACCGCTCACTTTGCTCACTTCACGTGTACTACTACACTAAGACTAGTGACGTCACAGAATCTTCACTCTCGGAGGTAAAAACATTCCCTAGAGAAATAAAACTATGTTCTTCCGGTGCAAGGTAAGACTTCAATAACGGTAAACAAAATACAGCGTTACTTACTTATGCCGTAAAGATTTTGGCCCTCTTTTGTGCTGATTGTGTGTGTCTTAGGGATGGTGCATGTATTTGACACATAATTAGCTTATGTTCATAGTAATTATCAATTGTGATCTTGATCAGTTGAATGGGTATGAGGAGCCAGGAGGTTTGCATCAAATTATGAATGCCGAATGCTTGCATGAGGGTTTGAATGTGAACGAGTGATAGGATTGAAGAAAGTTGATGCTGAGAGAGGCTAAAGAAAAGTTTAAACTACATGGAGAAAGGGGCAAAAAGACGAATATTCCACCAGATATGCATGACAAAATTAAAACGACGAGCATTTAGGATGTAAGAAACACCCTACCAAAACTAAGGCTCGCAATTAGGTAAAATGGCTATCTAGTAATGTTTCTGTCAGTATGTATCAGACAAAACCAAGCCTAAAGAGATTGTATCTAATCTATTAAAGTGCAGCAGCCCACTTGCATGGATTAGGAGTTTTCTGACTGACAGGACTCAGTACGTGACAATTAATGGTAATAGTTCTGGCAAAATAAGTATTACAAGTGGTGTCTAACAAGGGAGAGTGTTGGGCAGTGTTCCCTCCGCACACAAAAAATGAGAGTCCTTGGGACTCCCAGGTATAAAATTTTAAGAGTCCTTGTGCAAATTTTGAGAGTCCCCAAATCGGAAAAAGAAATGTAAAAACAAGTCCAAGCCTCATTTTTTTTCTTTTTTTTAACTCTGTTAAAGCGTCACATTAGTTATCATAATCATATAAAACCAAAAAATTAAAACATGTATTAAATGTTTATTTAAGCCTGAGACGCTTGGTTGCTGCAAACTCCTTCAGAGCACCCTGCACAACAGCTTCTGGATCTGTACTTGATGTTGCTGTGGATGAACGGGTTTTGGGCCCAGTCAACCAAGTCAGAAGTGACATGATCGTGTATGATAGAATCAAAGAATGGATTCACGAAGATTTCTTCTGTTCGGTGAATGGATTGCTTGGAGGAAGTTTACAATGCGCGCGCATGCGATTTTTAAGAACGACAACTCCCGACACAATCTTTAATCGTCTGCAATGGCAGTCTCAGTTGGATTCTGATTATGCCGTGAATTAGATCGCCACTCGTTGGTCGTATTTTTGACTTCAGCTTTTCGAAAAAAAAATGTGTGCGTCCACAGGACGCACATATGCAAATTTTTCTGCGTCATTTTTCATATTTTGTGCGTAATTGACGCACTACTGTGCGTAATCGGGAACACTGGTTGGGGCTGACTTTGTTTATATATTTTATAAATGACAAGCCAGAGAAGGTAGAGTGTGACATACAGATTTTTGCTGACGACACAAAAGCATATGCAGAGGTTGATGAAAATGAGGAGTCTAAGGAGAGAATGCATTTCTGCATGGAAATGGATGGATGGAAACATGGCTACTTAATAGTGAAAAATGGCTACTTAATAATGAAAAATTAAGGTGTTGCAACTTGCATCTGGGCAAAAATAGTCCTCATCGTGAGTACTTTATGAGTGATGGTGAACAAAGGTGTCAGATTGAGACGACTAGTGCTGAAAGAGATCTTGGAGTGATTGTAGCTACAGACCTCAGCTTTGAGAATCACATTGAGAGTACTGATAAGCAAGCAACAAAATTTCAGCCCTGCTTATAAGAATCATAAGTAATAAATCCAAAGTTAAGACATCATGGTCCACCTCTTTAAGGCTCTTATGTGTCCCATCTTGGAGTACACTAACCCCGTCTGGTGTCCATACTTAAGGAAGCATGTTGACTTGATCGAGGGTGTCCAGCGCAGATTCTCGAGGAAGCTATGTGGAATGTCAGGACTTTCCTACAAGGAGAGATTGATGTCACTGAGGTTGCCCAGTTTACAATATAGGAGAGGGTGGGAGGATTTAATTGAAATTTTTATAATTGTGCACAATTTGTATAATCCTTTTAACACTTTTTCTCTTAAAATTAACGTTTAAAGATGTTGGTATAACACGAGGTCACAAATTTAAACTTACTAAAACTTTTAATAATACTTACTCTCAAATTTAAGCAGTATTTTAGTAATAAGGTCGTAACCCCTTGGATAACCTGACTACCAAGGCTGTGATGCTAAATCACTTAAATATCTTCAAGAACTGTATAGACAGGTTATTTAAGGATAGCACCTACTCCACCGATTTGGAATCTAAAAGGTTCTAAATTGTTAGGCACAGAGGCCAGGGATCTTGGTCTTGGAACTCTCATCAAGATTCAATATGAGGGCCAAAAGCTGTTAGCCTGTATCATGCTATGCTATGCTATGCTATGAATGCAGAAGTAGCAGACATGAGATTCTTCCGACTTTTGGCGGAAATCCGATTTTTCAGAGGTCGCCAGGGTCATTTTTAAGATCGATCCAAATCTGGTGAGAAAATTGGGGGGGGGGGGGGTTAAGAGTTAAAAGATTTAGGGCTGACATCGCTGAGTCTCAAACTCAAAGGAAGACAAAACCATTAACACAAGCGGGCATTCACTCCACTGAATCACGGCGTCAACGATGACAAAACTGCATGAAAGTGATTACTGAGACGGGCATAGTTTTAGTTTGAATGTAACCCTGACCGGGAAAGAGAAAACTTTTGTGAGGCCCTATAAGGGTCGATTGAGAAAGATGCTTCAAAGCTTCAAACGATGATTATAATTGTATCCCTTACAGTGCCTCACTAATATGGAAAATTCCACCGTTTGTCGCGTCGAAGATTGCCGATAGTTTCCGAGACTCGCTAACATTTCAGACTTTTTCAACTTTTCGGAATCTCATGTCTGAAGTAGTCCTGAGCCGGTTCTTTGCGGTCCGCTGGACCCTATAAATAATGACCAACTAAACTAAATCTAAGTGGCTATTGCATATAAATATCGTTATCAATAATAGAGATGTGCGTCTGAAGGAGTGAAGCCGTTCTCAGTCATCAAGCAAAGTAAGTTGAAACAAGTACTAAATTTCAAAGTTGTATAATAATTTCAGAATTTGGGCTGTAGTTCATCCTGTGTGAGGCTTACAGATTGGTATAGATTTACAGTTAGAGGATGAATCAACAGCCTTGCCTTTTTAATAATAATAATAAATAATAATAATAATAATAACGTACATTTATATAGCGCAGTTTCCTGAAAAATGCCCAGGCTCACTGTGCTTCACAATTAAAAACTTAATTTAAGAATATGTAAAAAACACATTTTATGTAAAAACTTCACACTTAAAAAGGAAGTCATAAACAATAATACAAGAGCAGTGACAAAGCTATGCATAGCACAACAAAACAATCAGGACATATCTGCGGCACACACTAAAATCGTTGACAATGACAATATATGTATACAAAACAATAAGTTAAGAATCAGGCATGGATAGTGCATATCGAACCTCAGTCAAGACAGTCATAATCTCAGAGAGCAGCACAGGATCAGAAAATAAAATATGATCAGTCAGAGTAGCATTGTCTGAACAGGTGTGTTTTAAGTGCTCGCTTGAAGGCTTGAGTGGTAGGAATAAGTCGAATATATGCTGGTAAAGTGTTCCATTGTTTCGGGGCAGAATAAGCAAAAGCTCTCGCTCCGTAGGATTTCGTGCGGATTCTAGGGATGCACAGGGTGCGCGAGTCAGCAGAGGAGTGCAACTGGCGGGAAGGAGTATAGACCGAGAGTAGTTGAGATAAATATGAAGGACAGGAATCAGAAAAGAAATTTTTCAACTACAATTACTCATTGGTAGTGCCAGTATGAGTACTGGTAATAATAGCAAAACACTCAATGGAGAAAACCCAAACATCTTTCCATTTGTTTTCTCTGTACTGTTATGAAGTTGTGAGAGAAGGACATAGGATGCTCATTTGTTAATTGTGTATGTGTGACAGGCCTGAGCATGGAGCACAAGGTAAAGCAAAGTTCCAAGGAATGGCAGGAGCTGCGTCACAGTGTGCCGTTGACAGCCTCTCAGTTTGCAGACGCTGTGGGTGTGGGCGTTGGGAAACCATTCCACTTTTTCCAGTCGTTGGTGGAGAAGGCCAAGTCGGCTGACGGAGGTGATGACACTGACGGTGTAGACAAGGAGAACACCCAGCATGGACAGAAGATGGAGACCGTCGTCAGAGAGGCATATGAGCTGCTCACAGGTAAGGTGGAAAAGTGGTGTGAGTGTATTACTAAAATCATTTGAATGAGTCGTGTTAAATAAAACAAATGTATTGTCTGGTCAGTGATGAAGTACATATTTAGAATGACTTCCTTCTGTCATGGGTTGCCGCCCAGTCTCCAGTAGACTCATTACCATCCGTCTGAGAGCAGCCCCTTTCAACATCACCATCATCCAGGCCTATGCCCCAACATCAGACAATGATGACAGCGAAGTGGAGGATTTTTCTGAAAATCTACAGGCGGTCCTTGACCAAGTGCCGAAGAAGGACATAGTCATAGTGCAAGGCGACTGGAATGCCAAGGTTGGCCAAGATGCGCACCACAACTGGGGAGACACATGTGGACCCCACTGCAACAACGAGACCAATGACAGGGGCCTGAGACTCTTGGAGTTTGCCAGATACAACAATCTGGTACTGGCAAACACGCTTGGTCTCCACAAAAACTCCAGACGATGGACATGGCACCGTCCTGGTGGGGAGCATCACAACCAGATAGACTACATCATGGTCAAGAAACGCTTCAGATCAAGCATCAACATTGGCAGGACACGCACTTTTCCAGGAGCAGACATCGGAAGTGACCACGATCTTGTGATGATGTCTTTTCGGATCCACTTGAAGAGAGTAAATACAGCAAAGTGCACTAGACTGAAGTTCGACCTGGACAAACTGCAAGACCCTGAGGTGGCAGAACTATTTCAGACCACAATTGGAGGGAAATTTGCATCACTTCTCATTTTGCTATTTTTTTCTGGCTGTAACTGGTCTTTGAGCTTCACCTGAGGGAGAGGTGTAGATTTTTTACATAAAATAAATTATTATTATTACTTTCTGTCACGATATGTTTTGTTTGGCTGTAAATTTTGTGTGTGTATGCAGCCTGTATGTGATTTGCTGATCAAAACTGCGTGTTGTTACCCGTGTGCCAATCAAACACCCTTGTCCTATTTAGTCTAACACTAACACACATTTATAAAATTTAACTAAAGGTTTAATTCAAATCAAACACAAGAAAATTAAGCAATTCCTTCATTACTGTCTTTACTTCAAAAAACTATTCCAAAATATCAAACACAATAAAAATCCAAACAAGATTTTCCAACAATATCAACCATCTTTCTTTATAAACCATCAATAATAAAATATTATTTGTACTTCACAAAATTTAGACATACTTCACGCTACAACCTTTTCAATCAATTTCAACACATTTCGGACCAAGAATGAATATAGAAATTCTCTAAATTCAAATTTTTTTCTTTTACATTGGTGTGGCCAATTATCTAAAGATAATTGCACATACAGATGAAGCTCCAACTTGCTCCCAAATCTGCAGAGTATCCTGTGATTGTCCCATCTTGACAATACAACAGTTCTGACTCCCGAATGCCTTGAAAAATCTGTTGCAAGGTTACGTGGATTTATACGTAAAATTATAGACTTTCTTCATAGCTAACCCCTCGACATATATATCTTGACCAACAATGACACCTGGAGAGGCCCACGCTTAGAAAAGCGGAAGTTTTAGAAATACCAAATCAACTTCACCCATACCAAAATCCAATACCAAAACACGTCAATCATTTAGCCATGTGCGGTCAGTGTATCAAAGCCATAAATTTGATTCATGTGCCACTTTCTTTCACAAATGAAAATAGACTAATGTTGTAATTAGTCAGTGACGTTTTGACAGGTTTGCAAGTGCAGGAGACGGGGTTTTGGGTACCCAACGAAGGCAAACCCATGCATGGACTGATTGGCGCGTCACCGGACGGTATTGTGGTAAAAAGCACCGACGTGGCGACGGTGTTGGGTCTGGTGGAGTTTAAGGCTCCGGTTCACAAGCTTTACGACAAGATGACTGCCACGCAGAGCCACGGCATACCTAGACGCTACATTGTGCAGGTAAATTGTGGTTCATAATAATTATTATACTGGATGCTAAATGCTCCTTAATAATAATAATAAAACTGGATGCTATGTGCTCCTTGATAATAATAATAATAATAATGGATGCTATGTGCTTCTTGATAATAATAATAATAATAATAATAATGAATGCTATGTGCTCCTTGATAATATTAATAATAATAATGGATGCTATGTGCTTCTTGATAATAATAATAATAATAATAATGGATGTTATGTGCTTCTTGATAATAATAATAATAATAATAATAATAATAGTGGATGTTATGAGCTCCTTGATAATAATAATGGATGCTATATATACCCTTTATTCCTAAGCGAGACTCAAATCACTGCAGTCTGTATCCTACATACATGCTCACATGTTACAGACAGTCCTACATGTAACATGCCATACATACATGTTACAGACAGTTCTACATGTTACATGACATATACATTCATCATTCCAACATGTGATGTAAAGGCAAGTTGCTGTCAGGAGACACAAATCCCATCCCTTCTAACTACAATCATTTAGTTCAGACCCTTCAAGATTGTGTTACTGAGGTAAAATCTTGGATGTCAAACAACCGTCTCAAGCTAAATGATAACAAAACTGAGGCCCTCCGTGTTTCTCCATCATCTGCATACCCCTCTTCTCTTCCCTCAACTATCACTGTTGAAACTACTTCTATTTCTTTTTCTGACACTGTTCGCGATCTTGGGTTTTTTCTCGATCAGGATCTCTCCATGCAGCAACACATTGCAAAAACTTGTCAGATTGCATACATTGAACTTAGACGCATAAGCTCCATTCGACAGTATCTCACACAAGAAGCAACAAAAACACTAGTTAGCGCATGCATTCTGTCTAGATTGGATTATTGTAATTCACTCCTTGTAGGTTGCACACAGAAAGTCCTTAGACCTCTTCAGCAAGTCCAAAACTCTGCAGCTAAACTCATCTTCAAAGCACGGAAATCACAGCATTGCACGCCTCTCTTTCAAGAGCTACACTGGCTCCCAATTGAACAACGAATTAAATATAAAACCTCATGTCTCTGCTACCACATCATCTCTGGAACTGCTCCTAGCTATCTTTCTGAACTTTTGACTGTCTATGTTCCTTCTCGGTCTCTCCGCTCCTCTGCAGATGAAAGGATGTTCCGTGTACCAGAATACCACAGGGTGAGACACGGTGGTAGAGCTTTCAGTTTCTTCTCCGTTCAGACCTGGAACTCGCTACCTCGGTCCGTCCGTCACAGTCCTTCACTAGCGTCTTTTAAAACGAACTTGAAGACGCATTTTTTTAGAGAGGCCTTTTCTTAGGCGCCATGAGTGAGTGTTGTTTGTTATTTTTGGTGTTGAGATGTATATGTGGTTGCGTGTTATTGACCAATGTACGCATGTTGTGTTTACATTTGTTTGTGTAAAGCGCTTTGTGATTTTGGAAAGCGCTGTATAAATTGCCTGTTATTATTATTATTATTATTAAGACACTGGCACCTAACAGTAATACACTCACAGTAATTTTAGTGAATGACATTTAAATGCTACGGATGATGATGATGATGATGATGAGGATGATGATGATGATGAGGGGTGGACCACGGTGATGATTGTTGTACCAGATGCAGGGACAGATGGCGGTGTGTGGAGCTCCCTGGTGTGACTTCATGGCAGTTTGCACCAAGACACGGGACATCATGCTCAAACGCGTGTTTTTCCAGCCCCGCTACTGGGAACACATCAGCAGTCGCCTCAAGCAGTTCTGCTTTGCTCTGCAGGTAAGGAAACCAACACTGAGTTATATAATATTTCACGATAAAGTGTTTTAAAAAAACAACAGACGCGCAAACACCAAGACCTAACATTATTTTGGACAATGCTTTAGTCTTGTTGAGCTGTGATGGACTTAGACTAAGAGGACAATGCTTTAGTCTTGTTGAGCTGTGATGGACCTAGACTAAGAGGACAAGGCTTTAGTCTTGTTGAGCTGTGATGGACCTAGACTAAGATGACAATGCTTTAGTCTTGTTGAGCTGTGATGGACCTAGACTAAGAGGACAAGGCTTTAGTCTTGTTGAGCTGTGATGGACCTAGACCAAGAGGACAAGGCTTTAGTCTTGTTGAGCTGTGATGGACCTAGACTAAGAGGACAAGGCTTTAGTCTTGTTGAGCTGTGATGGACCTCGACTAAGAGGACAAGGCTTTAGTCTTGTTGAGCTGTGATGGACCTAGAATAAGAGGACAATGCTTTAGTCTTGTTGAGCTGTGATGGACCTAGACTAAGAGGACAAGGCTTTAGTCTTGTTGAGCTGTGATGGACCTAGACTAAGATGACAATGCTTTAGTGTTGTTGAGCTGTGATGGACCTAGACTAAGAGGACAATGCTTTAGTGTTGTTGAGCTGTGATGGACCTAGACTAAGATGACAATGCTTTAGTGTTGTTGAGCTGTGATGGACCTAGACTAAGATGACAATGCTTTAGTGTTGTTGAGCTGTGATGGACCTAGACTAAGATGACAATGCTTTAGTGTTGTTGAGCTGTGATGGACCTAGACTAAGAGGACAATGCTTTAGTGTTGTTGAGCTGTGATGGACCTAGACTAAGATGACAATGCTTTAGTCTTGTTGAGCTGTGATGGACCTAGACTAAGATGACAATGCTTTAGTCTTGTTGAGCTGTGATGGACCTGGACCAAGATGACAATGCTTTAGTGTTGTTGAGCTGTGATGGACCTAGACTAAGAGGACAATGCTTTAGTCTTGTTGAGCTGTGATGGACCTAGACTAAGAGGACAATGCTTTAGTCTTGTTGAGCTGTGATGGACCTAGACTAAGAGGACAATGCTTTAGTCTTGTTGAGCTGTGATGGACCTAGACTAAGAGGACAAGGCTTTAGTGTTGTTGAGCTGTGATGGACCTAGACTAAGATGACAAGGCTTTAGTGTTGTTGAGCTGTGATGGACCTGGACCAAGATGACAATGCTTTAGTGTTGTTGAGCTGTGATGGACCTCGACTAAGAGGACAAGGCTTTAGTCTTGTTGAGCTGTGATGGACCTAGACTAAGAGGACAATGCTTTAGTCTTGTTGAGCTGTGATGGACCTAGACTAAGAGGACAATGCTTTAGTCTTGTTGAGCTGTGATGGACCTAGACTAAGAGGACAATGCTTTAGTCTTGTTGAGCTGTGATGGACCTAGACTAAGAGGACAAGGCTTTAGTGTTGTTGAGCTGTGATGGACCTAGACTAAGAGGACAATGCTTTAGTCTTGTTGAGCTGTGATGGACCTAGACTAAGATGACAATGCTTTAGTCTTGTTGAGCTGTGATGGACCTAGACTAAGAGGACAATGCTTTAGTCTTGTTGAGCTGTGATGGACCTAGACTAAGATGACAAGGCTTTAGTCTTGTTGAGCTGTGATGGACCTAGACTAAGATGACAAGGCTTTAGTCTTGTTGAGCTGTGATGGACCTGGACCAAGAGGACAATGCTTTAGTCTTGTTCAGCTTCTAGGCATTATATTTTTCTGAATATTATTTACTTTCGACTCGGGCATCGACTCGGGGGTTTTCTCCGGGTATTCCAGTTTGCTCTCCCAGCCAAATTTCAAACTATAACTAATATTAGGTAGGGTGGGTTTGAGCGCACCACAGGCTGCGACTACACCTTTCCCAGGGGAGGCGGCCCAGAATTTCCCGATAAAAATGGACAATAAAGTGCCAATATATATATATATATATATATATATATATATATATATATATATATATATATATATATATATATATATATATATATATATAGATATATAGATATATATTTTTTTTTAAAGTCAGTTTTGACCTTTCCCTTATTCAGTTCTCAATGCAAGGGAAGCAACTCCGCTAAAGGTTCACACCACACTTAACAAAAAACAATGAAAAATACAAAATGTTGATTTGTACCTTTTTTATTGTGATGAAAAATACCACCAGATGTTGAATGTTCACACTTTGTGTTTTCAAGATGTGAGGTTGATACACAAAATGCACACCAAAAATACAAAGACAACAACAGTTTGATGTTTTAACGTATGTCCACATCAGAACTCCGTTTTTTTTTTTAAAGGGTTGTTGTTGAGCAGAGTTGACAAAACAAGCTGTTATTCAAAGCACAAGGTATGCTGATCTTACATGAAACGCAAACATGTCCACTTTGCATTATGGGCTGTTTCTCTTAGACTTCTCAACATATATTGATAAAACTTGGCAGGAATGTTGTCCACTAGGTAGCAGAGGTGCATGCAGAGTGTGAGTAATTTGAATCAAACAAAAAAGTTATGAGAATGTATTTAAAAAAAAAAGAACAATTAATTAGTGTGCATTTTTGCCCCCTTTGGTGCAAACAAAGCACTAGAGAGCTAAGTATTGCTATTCTGTCATGTTTATGATTTGAACAGTGCAATGCAAGTGTTAACCGTTTAGATTTTTAAGAGGAATTAGTTTGTGCTTGACTGAGAAAACCGTCGTACACAAGAAACACGTTCACACACTTCTGATCATATATCACTCAGAAACTATGTCACTGGCAGTTTTCATTGTGGTGTTATTGCACTCGGCATGAAGTTTGACTTCTGGGTGCCAAATTTTATGAACTATTATTCTAAGTTGAAGAAAACTGGAGGGTACATTCGATACATAATGCAAAAGTGCTATTCTGAGAAAACTGCATTTGAAAAGAACAAATGCTTCTGCAACTATATACATTATGAATAACATGCATTGAACTAAAAAAACGCCACCAAATGACAAAATACTGTATTATTTACAACACAGGCAAAAAAAACAGTTCTAGAACTTTCCAGCACCATACACCTGTCCCTCCCTCCCCGTGCGAGCCTCGGTTCACAACTTCGTTCCCTTTTGGAAAAAAGGTTGTGAAGTTTTGAATCGAACTTCGAGAAGCACATGAAGTAGCAGAAGAAAGCATCCCAAAAGTTGTCGTAGTGGGAGTGGGCACCTGGGGTGGCTTGAGTTAGATCCTGAGTTAGCGCCTTGAGCTGCTCTAGAGCTGGAAATGCGCTATTTAAGAACCATAAAATAAATTAAAACTACATTTTTTTCCTCCTGTTTTTCAGGAGGTGGAGATAATGGTGGAGCTGGGTCGTAACGTGTTCAGCGGCACGATGTCTCAGCGCTTGAAGCAACAGGACATGCAGGACAAGCCTTTCCCTGCTGAGGACATCATCACTGTCCAAAATCTGCTGACTGTGGCTAAATCTGGAATGTTCCGTGGACCCTCCTGCAAGCTGTTGTCCTTCGACATCTTGGTGGGTGACTACTACCCGCTGCCCGCTCCTCTCAAGCCGTACGGGGAGTACCTCCTCTCCAAAGTGGATGTAGAAATTCAACATAAGCCGGCGCATCTCAGAAAGGATAAATCTTTGTTCATCGACCGAAAGGACGAGGGCACTGTGTGCGAGAGAGTGTTCTCCGAGATGGAGCGGTGCAGCCCTCAATCTCCTGAGCTTGTGTTCAGGGAAGCCTCCGGCATCTTCCACTTGGACTCTTCGTTGGCGATGCAGGACAATGGCAAAGACAAGTGTTGTAGCTTCACGTTAGACTCTGCCCCAACAGCCTCCTCACAAAAATCAGGGGTCGCGAGCGTGTCTTCAACTGCCTTTACAGGCGCATCCACTTCTGTCAGTTCCAGCGTTACTGCTTTGACCGCCAGCAGCGTAGCCTCAACAAAGATCACAGTGACCCAGTCAACAAGCGTTGCACAATCATCATCAGCCACCACCACTGTAGGTAGCAGTTCCAACACAACCCAGCCAGCCTCTGCCAGGAGACTGGCCCGACTGCCTGCCAGGAGACTTCACACTGGACAGGCTTCCCCACTTGGCCAACCCCAGACAGGCCCCTCCTCACTACATTCTTCCAAGGACGTCGGCATAAGACCGCAGCATCCTGTAAGCATCAAACCACAGCCTCGACACACAGCAACAGTAAGAGGCAGGACAGCTACGGTGGCGGCAGTCAGAGGTAGAAACTCGACTGCAGCACTGCCAACAACAAATCAAGCCACCGCTGCACCAGTAATAGCAAGCACCACCATCATCACTACTACAACTTCAGCCCAATCCCACATAGTCATGCCTGTGGCCTCTACCTCAACAATGGCTAGTTCTAGTACCGCTGCCACAATAAGCCCAAGGCCGGCAGCTCTGTTGAAAGTGAGCGTTCAGAATGCCAGGGATGAGTGGGAGATGGCAGCCAAGTCAACCACAAGAAAAGTTCCCAAGACTTTCAGCAAGCCGGTGGCTATGACATCTAGTGTGCAGTCCAGCCACAGCTTGCCACCCACAGCTGCCCAAAGCACCAGTGTGCAAACCACTGCCCCAAACAACCGTGTGCAAACCACTGCTCCAACCAACAGTGTGCAAACCACTGCCCCAAGCAACAGTGTGCAAATCACTGCCCCAAGCAACAGTGTGCAAACCACTGCCCCAAGCAACAGTGTGCAAACCACTGCCCCAAGCAACAGTGTGCAAATCACTGCTCCAAGCAACAGTGTGCAAACCACTGCTCCAACCAACAGTGTGCAAATCACTGCCCCAACCAACAGTGTGCAAACCACTGCCCCAACCAACAGTGTGCAAACCACTGCCTCAGCTTCAGCTGCGTCAGAAAGAAGCATTGGAAGAAAAGCAAGTATAGAATTGCCTGTGTCAGCTACTTATGTTAGTGTGGCCAGCAGCAGTAGCATTAACAGTAATTTTATACTTCCGGGTCTCACCCTGCTGTCTGGTGAGGCAGCTGTCAGTGCTGGTGGTCAGGGAGACCGAGGACCAAGCGCTAGTTCTGTTCTAACGACCATTGTTGCGCAAACAGTTTCACAAACTGCACCAATAACGCTATCAGAAAATTCCCCTTTGGGTCAGAGAATCGAGACGGTGGGGGGTGGTGCTTCATCTCAAGCGCAGAAGCGCCCCAGCACCTCTGACAGTGTTGAAGTGGAAGCCAAGAGGCCTTTGCTGGGCACCACTCCCACAACTGCTGCAGTTTCAGACAGCGGCAATGTGCCCCATCAAGTAGAGCCCAGTTCAAGGCCTACTAGAGAGTCCCACGTGTCACCAGAAAGACCTCCTCCAATCCATCGGCCATGGCAGAGCAGCATAGGGGATGGGGGCGATGTTTACAGCAGACCCAAGGACATGGACAGACACGCACCGCAGAGAGACCGACCTTTCTTTGAGAGACAGCCTGACAGACCATCACACACAGTGGACGAAAGCCCCTCACACGCGTGGGGCCGCAGAGAGGAACTTGTCCACCAGAGAGGGCAGACCTTTGAAGACAGGGCTGGGGGAGCCAGGATAGCGTCTCTGATAGACAGAGCCGGCGGTGGTGCTGTGATGGACAGATCAGGCAATGGTGCTCATGGCCGCGTGTTTGACTACGAACACTCCGAACGCGTCATGGCCGAAGATTTTCACCATCGCCGAGTCCCGCCGCAACAAGGCAACCCTGCGCAGGCTGACAGCTTCAGACGCAACGTGCCTCTGGACCTCTCCGTGTCAGAACGTCACCTGCAGAATGAGAGGGAGGGTTTTGGCAGGGGCGGGGGAGGTATGGAGGGCGGGACGTGGCGCAGTCAGATGATTCAGCGCCAGCGTCAGCAGCAGGCCATGTGGCAGCAACAGCGACTGCCGGCCAGGACAGACGTGGGCCTGGCGCTGAGGAACCCTGCCATCAGCCTGGTCTACCCCATGGAGCAAGGGCTGAGGGCTCAGGCGCAGCAGATGCAGGCTCGCTTCATGGACCTGCGCTTCCAGGAAAGCCGGGATCTGCGCATGCGTGCGGCCGGGGTGGAGTTTCGAGGACACGCACCTGGGCAGTTTCCACGAGGTTTTCCTCCTCAGGATCGCAGGCATTTTTGAAATTATGCTTTTTATTTGGTGTGTACATAGTTTGGTTTGTTAACTTTCTTTGCTGTCTCCCGTGGGGGTGCCGGGGTTCCAGTATAAATAGTATCCCCTTTTTCTGGAAATTTAGTACTTTAAATTTCCACTGTCGCTGTCTTTCTCATTTGTTCTTTCTTATTCCTACTCTTTTCTATCAATCTACTATACTATCTTCTTCTTCGCTAGACCAGTCACCTACCTTTTTTCTTGAAAGCTCTTCCGGGACAAAACTCCTCATTTGTGTGTCTGTTGGATCAGCTTGGGAATATTGGACACTTTCTGCCAGGTGGTCACTGTGGCTTCCTATGATGTTATTATTTGGCAATGTAGGCATTTTATATGAATGTTTTGTTGATATTTTATAATGATGTTTATATTCTATTTTGTTTTTGTAAACAGGGGTTTGATAAATTAGAGTATAGCCTCAGAGTCCCCTGCATGGGATGTCTTTATTGTAAAGTGACTGGCTGGTGGAGTGCCTTCAGTGGTAAAAAAGAGATTTCTCTTATATAGCGCACTTACAAGCTCAGAGAGCTTCTCAAGGCGCTGGCCCATAATATCCAGCAATCACAAAATAGTTTGCTGAAGTCAGGATTTGAACCCACGTCGCCCAAGACGCACTTACACAAGTCGTGCGCTCTGACCACTGATCTATCCCTGCCGCCTACCACTAGAGTTGTTTCGGCAGATCTTTTATGCGGATGAGGGGTGATTCCTCTTTCAGCGAAGTTGTGGTCTTGATTTTGTGGTCCTGATTCAGCTCTTTGCAGTCCGCTGGACCCTGTAAACAATGAATAACTAACTAACTAACTTTCTTTGCTGCATTTATGTAGAATTTGGTGAATGATTGTATGATGACAAAGTTGCTGACACTTTATAACTTTATTCTATGTGCAGACAGTTTTTGTTGCCCGAATGTATTTATGTGCATTTTATTACTGGAATTTTATTTGGTGCGCGATTAAAGTAGGATTTTTGCTAGATGAGTTTTAATAATAATAATAATAATAATAATAATAATAATAATAATAATAATAATAATAATAATAATAATAACGGATTTTTATATAGCGGGTACTCCAGCCTATGACCAGACTCACCACGCTTTACATAGTCATTACATAAAAAAAATACATGCACTGGATAAAACATCGCTTTTGCTACAATACACCAAAAGACGGAACAGTAAAGGTACAAACTATTTACAACTATGTACACAAGTGACAAAAAAAAGACAGAAGTAGCCTATTTACAACTATGTACACAAATGACAAAAAAGACAGAAATAGAATAGCAAAAACCTATTCACAGCTATTTATATGCCCGGTTAGGCCCAGGAGGAAAAACAGTATAAATATTTACAGCCGTGTATACACTTACGGATCAGACAGAGACAAAAGCGGAGAGAATGGCAGCGGGATACAAATCAGTCTGAATAATGCAGTTTGAAGAGGTGGGTTTTGAGGACCTTTTTGAATGCTTGTGTTGATTGTATGTTGCGGATATGGGAGGGAAGGGAATTCCACTGCTTGGGTGCGGAGTAAGCGAATGCACGTTGGCCGTATGTCTTAGTGCGGGTGACGGGAACCTTGAGTGTGCGAGTGTCAGCAGATGATCTTAAAGTGCATGAAGGGGAGTAGACAGACAGTAGATCAGCAAGGTAGGAAGGACAAGAATCTGTGAAAAAGTTGTGACAGAGAACAGAGAGTTTGTACTCTATGCGTGCTTGCACAGGAAGCCAGTGAAGGGAATGTAGTAGAGGTGTGATGTGATCGCGTTTCTTAGCTCGATATACTAGTCTAGCTGCTGAGTTCTGAACCTTTTGTAGTTTGTCAATGATGTGTTTTGGGGAGCCAGAAAGGAGAGAGTTGAAATAATCAAGACGAGAAAGGACGAGAGCGCAGACTAGGGTTTTGGTGGCAGTGACTGTAAGATAGTGGCGAAAGCAGCTGATTTCGCGTATGGTCGTGTATGCAGAGCGACAGACGTTGGGGATGTGGTTGTTGAGGGACAGGTCATCGGAGAGAATGTAGCCGAGATTTTGGTTGTTTGTCTGTCATAGGTGTATGCGTGTGAGTGATCGCAAGCTTATGTTATTATATTAAACATTGCTGAGCTATTTAATTTTCATTTATTATTTTGTTGAAGGCGTTGAATTAAATGGTAATCAATACATTTTGTGATTGAGCTGTGAGTGTTGACCTAGAGGACCTCCACAAGACATTTTGTGTTCAATACTTGGTTGTGTGTTTGCAGCGTGTTTAACTAAATGGTATTTAATATATGTTAATCAATGATCTAACTAAAAGCAAATGAAATTGTTCCGTATTTTACAGACCCAAGGTGATACACATTGTAAGATGCACCCTTTTCAATTAAAGCAAATCCAATTTCAGCCAGACATAATACATAACTTCATCAGATGCTGCGATGTTTAGGATGGACAAGAAAAAAAGTATGCACATTTTATAAGACGCAATTGGTACCCGTTTCCCAAAATGTGATTTATTTGTGTTGATGTTTCTTGAATGTAATTTCTTTGTGTGTTGTTTGAACTCTTAGTTCAGCCAGATTGTAGCTAGAACTATAAGACGTGGGTCAAAGTCGAAGATAAAAGTACTGCCTTGTGGTCTGCCAAGTATGGTACTTAACTACTGTTTGCTCAGACAGGGGTGAAACATGCAGAGAGGCGATGTGGTATTTCATTTCCTAATTTTCATTTAGTGATGGCATACATGTATTGACTGAAAAGTATGTGGCAATGTGAGTCTTTAAAAGTCTGGGGGCTTTTTCAACAAACATAATGTACATTTCTAAAATTGTTTCTGTTTAGTTTTTAATTTTTTTAAATGGCGTCTTATTTTGAAACGAAGTCATGTGCAGATTTTTAATTTTTTAATTTCTATGTACATAAAATATAGATTTGCCTGTTGTACATTTTGTATAAATGACAACATTATGTAAATACTGTTTTTAGCAACTGTGTACACAAATAACAAGCATGTTGACAAATAATATAAAAAAGGATTCATTTGTTGCTAAACATTTTGCATAGTTTATAGATAATTAATAAATGTTTATTTATTTCATATAATAAAATATATACTATAGATCCATTTTGTCATGGCATACAACAGAAAGCTGTTAGAGTTAGAATTCTCCTAGTGTATTATGAATTTGTTTCTCATTATTTATTTATTTTTTACTTGTATAGTGCAGTCTACAAGGCATAAAAAAACCACTAGTTCTGTAGTTGACTGAGAAAAAAAAGCTAAATTGATCTGAACAAAGTGTTGTAAATACTTCAGTTTCAACAGTTGAAATAATGTTTTATCATTGCTGACTTCATCGAAAAAAAAGTATTTAAACCTCCTGTGGTGATAAAGTTTCTGTAGTTTCTTTTGTTTAGTTTATTTGTATAGGTCATTAAAAGCCAAGATGGCCAGTTTACGGTAAATTTAGCTCAGAAAACTCTGTTTTAGTTTGAGTTTAGAAAAGTCAGTTTTGCCTTTGTTCAATTTTGTTGAATTTAGTGTTAGTGAGGGAACTATAAATACTTTGTTTTTGTATTAAATTCTTCATGTAGTAAGTAGGCCTTGTTGTCTTCCATACTTGTATTATTTTCAGAATGATAATTGTACGCTTTTTTCAGTTTGTGCCTGAGATTGTGGAAAAATAGTTTCATTTTGATCTGTGCCGTTTTTCTACTTTGTATTTGTTTCATTGCAGGCCGTTGTATTGTTTAAAATGTGTAATTCCCATGCTGAAATAAACGGATGCTAAAGATGATGAACCTCTTGGGGTCATGAGCAATCTTGCCACTGTAGAGTGTTCTAACCTATAAATGGAAAAGTGAAAGCCCCAGTTGAAAACCTGTCTTGACTTTGTAGGCATGACCAATTCACTGAGGCAACAGTACCCCCGTTTGGGTGCCGGGGGTTTCAGTATAAATAGTATCACCACTTTCTGGAAATTTAGTGCTTTAAATTCCCACTGTCGCTGTCTTCCTCATTTACTCTTTCCCATTCCTGCTCTGTCCTATCACTCTGCTATACTATCTTCTTCTTCGCTAGATCAATGACCTACCTTTTTTCTTGAAAACTCTTCCTGTGTTTGTGTATGAGGTCTGTTGGATCAGCTTGGGAGTGTTGGACGCTTTCTGCCGGGTGGTCACTAGGGCTTCCTATGAGTATGATGTTCTTATTTAGCACTATAGGCATTTTCTATGTATATGTTTTGTTGATAATTTATAATGATGTTTGTATTCTATTTTGTTTTTGTAACCGGGGGTTCGAGTAGTTGGGGTAAAGCCTCAGCCGTCCCCTGCGTGGGATGTCTTTATTGTAAAGTGACTGGCCGGTGGAGGGCATTCAATTTTCCCACTAGGGTTGTTTCAGCAGATCTTTTATGCGGATCGGGGGTTGTCCGGTCCTAATTTGGCTCGGAAGAGTCCGCTGGACCTAAAGCAACAATCAATCAATCAATCAATCAAAGATGATGAAAGGTTGTTGTAGAAAGTTTAGTTCATTCTCTGTTGTTTTATTCTCCGACTTTCAATGCCTCTACAGGGTGGTGCAGCCCTTTTCCCCCGTTGGGGTGCTGGGAATTTCAGTATAAATAGTATCCCCACTTTCTGGAAATTTAGTGCTTTAAATTCCCACTGTCGCTGTCTTTCTCCTTTGTTTTTTCTCATTCCTACTCTGTTCTATTAATCTGCTATACTATCTTCTTCTTCGCCAGGAAGTCAGCTACATTGTTTCTTGAAAACTCTTCTGGAACAAAACTCCTCATTTGTGTGCACATGGGGTCTGTTGGATCAGCTTGGGAATATTGGATGCTCTCTGCCAGGTAGTCACTGTGGCTTCCTATGATGTTATTATTGAGCAATTTAGGCATTTTATATGTATGTGTTCGGGGGTTCGATAAGTTGGGGTGAAGCCTCAGCCGTCCCCTACGTGGGATGTCTTTATTGTAAAGTGACTGGCTGGTGGAGAGCTTTCGGTTTTACCACTAAGGTTGTTTCAGCAGATCTTTTATGCGGATCGGGGGTTGTCCGGTCCTGATTTGGCTTGGAAGAGTCCGCTGGACCTAAAGCAATAATAATGTAATGTAACGTAATGTTATGTATGTGTTTTGTTGATATTTTATAATGATGTTTGTATTCTATTTTGTTTTTGTAAACCGGGATTCAATAAAGAGTATAGCCTCAGCGTCCCCTGCGTGGGATGTCTTTATTGTAAAGTGACCGGCTGGTGGAGTGAATTCAGTGTTACCACTAGAGTTGTTTCGACAGATCTTTTATGCAGATCAGGGATGAGTCCTCTTTCAGCGAAGTTGTGGTCTTGATTTTTTGGTCCTGATTTGGCTGGGAAGAGTCCGCTGGACCTAAAGCAATAACCATGTAATGTAATGTAATGGTGCAGCCCTGTTAAACATTTGACAAAAGAATGTTCACTAGGTAGTTACTTTCCAACCACTGTGTACGTACGTTGCTGCCTTTCTCACATTTTTGTGGAGTACATTACTGATTACATTACATGATTATTGCTTTAGGTCCAGTGGACTCTTCCGAGCCAAATCAGGACCGGACAACCCCTGATCCGCATAAAAGATCTGCTGAAACAACCCTAGTGGTAAAACTGAAAGCTCTCCACCAGCCAGTCACTTTACAATAAAGACATCCCACGCAGGGGACGCCGAGGCTGTACTCTAATTTATCGAACCCCGTTTACAAAAACAAGAATACAAACATCATTATAAATTATCAACAAAACACATACATATAAAATGCCTACATTGCTAAATAATAACATCATAGGAAGCCCTAGTGACCACCTGGCAGAAAGCGTCCAATATTCCCAAGCTGATCCAACAGACCTCATACACAAATAAGGAGTCTTGTCCCGGAAGAGTTTTCAAGAAAAAAGGTAGGTGACTGGTCTAGCGAAGAAGAAGATAGTATAGCAGATTGATAGAACAGAGCAGGAATGAGAAAGAGCAAATGAGAAAGACAGCGACAGTGGGAATTTAAAGCACTAAATTTCCAGAAAGTGGGGATACTATTTATACTGAAACTCCCGGCACCCCAATGGGGGTGTTTTGTGGAGTAAGAAAAAGTAGAAAGAAAAAGTGCCAAAAGAAAGCTTGTGATCTATTTAAGCAACAAACAAAACAAAAATCAACATTTGCTTTTCACTGATATGACTTTTATTCACAGTTCATATTTCATAGTCAAAAGTTCATTATCGTATTCAGAATACAAGGAGTAAAAGTCAATACATACATAGTGCATATATGCGTGATGAACAAGAACAATGAATGAATAATTGCATCAGTGCTGTCTTTACAATTTACTGCGGGAGTGAAAATTATGTATTGTACACATCAACAGTTAAGTCTAGATTTTGTATACAACGACAAGTTCATTTTATCTGTACATCAAAATGATTCCGCTGGCATGCTTAAAGACAAATAAAGATCTTATATGTAACTAGAGATTATTTTTCACTGGTACTAATAAAGCACATTTAATTGGTCTGTGTGGCAGAAAACACCAAATTTTAAATAATTAATGGAATACAGGGAAACACAAATTTGATACAGATTTACAAATGTGAAGACATGAGAATAACGAACATCTAGGCCATACAGCTTTGGTTTATCCAAATCTTGTGTATTTAAAATTATGGGCTTACATGTGTAACCCAGCGGAGCATTTGACTCGCAACTGTTGACAACTTCTCATGAAAACACAGCCACGCAAGGCCAAACTTAACAACAGAACAAAGGGACAAAGTTCCTCTCGCAGTGTGACAGTGGGACAAACTGTGACCAGTCACGTCGCATCCCACTCCGGCACATTTAAATGAGCATGTTTCACAACATGGAAGATGAAGCCACTTTGTAAGATGTCCACAGGGGCACAATTACCTCATTATTCTTCCTTCATCATACAGCCAAACTGCTTGCTGTCTGCTGTTTTCTTGCAGTCAAGAAATCTTTATTCATCAAAAGACAGTGACATCTCTTCTGGTCTGTTGATCAGCTGTAGCACAACATATAGTTATGAGCACACATGTAATTGTCAACTGTTTTGGACAGGCTCCACAGTTTGGGTCGTCTCCCATCAGTCAACTTTCATGCCTAGCCTTAAGCTGAAAACAAGTTTTGTTGATAACACTGGAAAACAATCCATTGCAGCGTGCA
This sequence comes from Oncomelania hupensis, assembly GCA_036898135.1. Taxonomy (NCBI): domain Eukaryota; kingdom Metazoa; phylum Mollusca; class Gastropoda; order Littorinimorpha; family Pomatiopsidae; genus Oncomelania; species Oncomelania hupensis. The sequence continues at coordinate 163,806,755 of CM072511.1, forward strand.
TGTGGAGTCCATAAAACTATTTGCAGTAGCAGGTATTGCACTTATTGATGTTATTTTGTAGTTGTTATCAAGCGCTGTTATCAATGTTATTTTGTAGTTGTTATCAAGCGCTGTTATCAATGTTATTTTGTAGTTGTTATCAAGCGCTGTTATCAGTGTTATTTTGTAGTTGTTATCAAGCGCTGTTATCAATGTTATTTTGTAGTTGTTATCAAGCGGTTATCAATGTTATTTTGTAGTTGTTATCAAGCGCTGTTATCAATGTTATTTTGTAGTTGTTATCAAGCGCTGTTATCAATGTTATTTTGTAGTTGTTATCAAGCGCTGTTATCAATGTTATTTTGTAGTTGTTATCAAGCGCTGTTATCAATGTTATTTTGTAGTTGTTATCAAGCGCTGTTATAAACGCAGGCTCCAACTGCAGCCACCTGAGGCGTACCACTTGCTGCTGTCAGTTGGTCATCTCAACAAATCTGCACTGTCACCAGTAGTATCAGCGTGTACAAAGATGTTTTGGCCAACCATAAAATAGCTTAGCAAAGTGACATTATCTTATTCTGTTTGATCAGGATGCGTTATTTGTGAAGGGCTAATTGTTATCAATACTGAATGCACACCCACCCACACACACACACACACACATGATGTGGATCAATAAAAGAGGAGTGGTTGGGAGGGAATGCTGAGGCCATTGACCGTATACAAACAGCGCCATTCGCACATGTACAGGGACAAACCCATCATTTAAGGGACAAACCCTACATTGTAATAGGCCACTTTTCGCTAAACTGGTGACCTTTATGCTGGCCAAGTATCAGAGATCTATCAAGCACAGGCTGCATGTAGGCATGTGGCCAACAGCCTCGGAAACTCACACTGGCATCGGCGTCTCTATCGGGCTGACTGCCTGTACAAGTTTAATAGCAGCCCGACACGGGTCCATTACAATCAACATTATTTACTCTGCCATCATTAAGTTGATTGATTGATTGATTTATTGTTGCTTTAGGTCCAGCGGACTCTTCCGAGCCAAATCAGGACCGGACAACCCCCGATCCGCATAAAAGATCTGCTGAAACAACCCCAGTGGGAAAATACGGCCAGTCACTTTACAATAAAGACATCCCACGCGGGGGACGGCTGAGGGTTGACCTCAACTACGCGAACACCCCGGTTACAAAAACAAAATAGAATACAAACATCATTATAAATCATCAAAAAAACACATACATATAAAATGCCTATAGTGCTAAATAGTACGATCATAGGAAGCCCTAGTGACCACCCGGCAGAAAGCGTCCAACACTCCCAAGCTGATCCAACAGACCTCATACACAAACAAGGAGTCTTGTCCAGGAAGAGTTTTCAAGAAAAAAGGTAGGTCATTGATCTAGCGAAGAAGAAAAAAGTATAGCAGAGTGAAGGACAGAGCAGGAATAGGAAAGTGTAAATGAGGAAGACAGCGCCATCATTAAGTTTCAGCTATTCTTATTTGTAACAACTTGAAAATAAGACAAGAAAGCAAGCCACTCAAACCTATTTTCAAACATTGACACACACAGCCCCAAAAGAAGTTTTTCAAAAGAGTTAACCATCTTGGCGGTGTTGCGTGTATCAAAAATCCTGTCAGCCAGTGTTTAAATACAGCGCAAAGCCTGTTTAGAAAAGGGTGAAGCACAATGACCTCCACCTTTGAGAAAATACAAATAGGAATGCTCCAACATGCTTAGCAATAGTTAAAGTACGGGCAAAGTACAAATGACCCATTTCTGTTCACTTATTGTTGAGACACGGCTATACTAACAGTCAGTCTTTGTTAAACACAACAGTGAAATTCACAGCAACAGACCGACCAATTGAACGACAACTGGATGACTACTGCAGGATGGCCCATGATCTGAGGTACCTGTATACCAAAACTAAGCAAAATCCGTTTTGAAGAAATTGAGCAAAACGTGTTTAGCAACAAAATGAGTCCAGTGACCTTGACCTTTTTGGCAGAACAAATCTGGTGGCCTGGGGGGCAGGCAACAAACCTAGGTAATGTTGTTATGGTGTTTGGTCAAAATCTGGTCAGTGGTTGGTCAGCAACGGCTTCCAATGGACAGACTGACACTTGGCTTCCAATGGACTGACTGACACTTGGTTTGTTCCCGTTCCACAATATTTCAAAGTATTTCCACAAAAGTGTGAACATACAATTAACTGAAAAAACCTCAGCTCTCATTCTCATTTTGGCAAGTTTTAACATAATGAGAAGTGACCAACAACTGAATTAGTAAGGAAAGATATTAGAAATGTGAAGTTATCCAGTAAAACATATTTCTCACGATCATGTTTGAGATACACCATTAAAAATAATACAAAACATGCCATGGCAAAACACTAGTGGAACACTACAGATATCAACACCACCCAAAGCCTAGGTCTGACGACAAACCTTTTGATTGCAGTCATAAGGAAAATCATGACTTCAGTCACTGATTTCGTGAGACTATCACACAGTCATCTCAGTCAAATTGGTTCGCAGGTCTAATTCCGACAAACTGATTGCGAGTCATTTAGCATGGGAACCAATGAAACGTGCTACTTTGATCACGTGATCTTGCAGAAAATGACAAGGCCACGACCGGCCCGCTAGGAATTTTGAGTATGCAAAATACCTGTGAAGTAATATAGATCATACAGTCAGTTTAATGTTTATGGGAGGTTGTCTTTTTTACTGAACTTAGCAAATGAATTGCTAGCGATAATGTAAAAATTCTTCGTCGCTGCTTTTCACACCTTTTGACTTTGGGCGCAGCAGGGGTAACAACTCTTGTGTTTTTGTTTATGCACAGCGACTGCGCATGTTTACCAAACTCAAACGTTTTAGTGTGACTACTGACGACTCGCAGCATCAATCCTCCCATTCAAATCATGACTCGCAAAGATGTACTGTCATTATGATTGCAGTCAAAACGTTCGTCGTCAGACCTAGGCTTAAGGTGTAAGAAATCCAAAACTGGAACATAGATTATAAAACACACCACCAGCAGTTTTAACTCTTTCCCTGCCAATCGACGATATATCGTCGATCTGAGCCGCCATGTTTGTGCCAATCGACGATATATCGTCGATTTCAGTATTCCGTTTCGTTCCGTTTTTTTGCGCAGTCCAATCCAAGTTTTATTTTAACCAAAGAGAGATAACTCTTTCTACTTTCGTTCTCGATCGACACGCGTGTGGTTTCTTCAAATTGATTCGTTTTTAGAGTGTTTTTTTGTGCATTTTACTAAGCATATGTGATGGGCACAATCGACAGTGTGTCAAACTCTGCTAATAATCAATATAATTTCAAACTGTAAAGTGTATTTTGATCCTAAATAAATTTTCTTTCTGGTGTGTGAAGCTGATTCAGTGATTGGAATTATTCCTCCAGATTTTTTTTTATCACTGTGGTATGTAGAAATATTTTTATTTTATTTTATCATTTCAAAAAGATCAACATGCTTTCAAAACACATATTTCAATAACATAATCAAATTAACATTTTTGTGTGTTTTTTTTTCTTATTCTTCACTCTTTTACCTTTAATTTGATATGAAATATGTCTATTTAACAACTATTATTGAAAGAACAGTAGCTTAAATGCCTAAGGTACTGAACTTTCTTTCCGGTGCCAGAGAAATGTCTGGCACAAACGTGGAAACATGCCTAGCAGGGAAAGAGTTAACATCAGACCCTGTGTTTTTCACATTCACACTACAAACCTGCAGATTACACTCTCATGCACATGCTCCTCAAATAAATACCCAGGCTGCATATAGCCAGAAAGCTAATGAACAATAATAATTAGGTTTTAGGAAAGAAAATGGCTGCTGGCGAATTTAAACAAGGGAGACAAAAAGATGGTGGTCAACGTTTTCATCTCCCCTTATAATAGTGTGACAGCCATTGGCCCATTCTAGCTTCACTTTTGCTGCTGACCATGCATGCAACATCATCTTTCAATGACTCGCTTTGTAACGCTCCATGTTTTCCAATAAATATTAAAAGCCTGTGTACAAGCATGTGGAAACCAAATAAAATAATACAAACATTCCATCCATTCTTCAAAGAATAAAACAAAACTATGGAACACCGAGCAGCTGGTCTACCAAGTCATTTACTACAGCTGTTGTACAAAGCAGATGGGAAGCTAATAAATTTTTTTTTTTTAGTCCATTGATTGATGGAGGGAGAGATGAAACTGTAAAAGACCAGAAATATAAGCATGGGGTTACCAATCATTATATTACATGATTATTGCTTTAGGTCCAGCGGACTCTTCCGAGCCAAATCAGGACCGGACAACCCCTGATCCGCATAAAAGATCTGCTGAAACAACCCTAGTGGTAAAACTGAAAGCTCTCCACCAGCCAGTCACTTTACAATAACGACATCCCACGCAGGGGACGCTGAGGCTGTACTCTAATTTATCGAACCCCCGTTTACAAAAACAAAATAGAATACAAACATCATTATAAAATATCAACAAAACACATACATATAAAATGCCTACATTGCTAAATAATAACATCATAGAAAGCCATAGTGACCACCTGGCAGAAAGCGTCCAATATTCCCAAGCTGATCCAACAGACCTCACAAACAAATAAGGAGTCTTGTCCAGGAAGAGTTTTCAAGAAAAAAGGTAGGTCATTGATCTAGCGAAGAAGAAGATAGTATAGCAGAGTGATAGGACAGAGCAGGAATGGGAAAGAGCAAATGAGGAAGACAGCGACAGTGGGAATTTAAAGCACTAAATTTCCAGAAAGTGGGGATACTATTTATACTGAAACCCCCGGCACTCCAACGGGGGTACTGTTGCCGCAGTGAATCGGTCATGCCTATAAAGGAAAGACAGGTATTCAACTGGGGCTTTCACTTTTCCCTTTATAGGTTAGAACAATCTACAGTGGCAAGATTTTTTTTTTTTTAGTCCATTGATTTTAATGTACACACTCACTGATGGAGGGAGATGAAACTGTAAAAGACCAGAAATATAAGCATGGGGTTACCAATCAATACTACGTACAACTCTGATACAAAACAGATGGAAAGCTTATAATAATGGTAAAATTCCATTGATTGTAATTAAACTGTAATGCACTGATGAGGGAAAAAAATTGGTAAAGGACGATGCGTTTTTAAGTACACTCACCCTACAAAAGTGGAACGGAGCTGTGGATAGCCTTTACAAACATACAGGGTTTGAACGCTAAAATGGAACTAAATTATGAGACACTGTACATTGCAACATATGTAATTAAGCTGATGATAATTATTTATTTATTTTATTTATTTATATTTTATCGTTGTTATATTAATAAATAAAATAGATAAATCACAATGATATCACAGTACGCATGGAACTTGATCCAAACTGACAGCCTGCTTATTATTATCATAGGTACAAAACACATGGGGACGCCAACAAAGCCCTTACTTCTATTGCTCTACTGGTCACCGTGCTGTCCACACAAAATCCATTATAGCATACACAAATCCTTTCTTTTAAAAACTATATATTATCAACATGCATACAAAAATAAAATTAAAAAGTATACAATTTTTATCATAATTTTATCATCACCGATACCAAGCTCACATTGATATTATATAAGAATACTAATATTAATCATGTAACATTCATGTATCCCAAACTCTCGATTCGATCACAAATCCTCATCACAGTTTCTTTCATACCTTTATATATACAAAATCCAAAACCCCAAATAACATAATCTAAAAGTTGACTATTTTATTTACTTTTATTTTTGACTTTCCTTTTCGTGTTACCTTTTTTGAATGTATTACACAAACATTTATATCTTTTATATATATATATTTTTTTATGTTGTGAGTATGAGCTAGTCATTTTCTCTTAAAATCAGAACTCCAATACATGTCCAGAAATATGCAACAATAATTATAAGAATGGATATCTGATAGAAGTAAGTATAAGCAGTAGCCAAGAGTAGCAGATGGAAATTGTACGGAAAAGTCTACAAGGAAAAAATTGATTTGGCAAAACTAAAGATACCCAGCATGCAATGCAAAATCAAAATCAAGCAGCATGATAAAGTAGGTTTGGAAGAAAATGTTAATGGGCTGTTAAGGAGGATAGATGCTATTGTGTTGCCTACAGACTAACTAACATGTTGCGACAACATAATGACTGGGTATCATTGTTTGATTAGTTTATCTATTTATTCATTGAAACAAATCATATCACAATGGCAAGAATAAGCACGAACCTAAAGACACACACAGTACCAGAGCCCAAACAAACCATTAGCACGTAGGACTATATTTAGGCCTGCTTGTAACATTATCCTAAAACCTTTATCCTATCAAACGGTGCAATGTTAATTTCTTCTTAAAAAACTTATATTCTGTGTAAAGCAATAGACCACAGCAGGTGAAAAATCTGTAGGTAACATGTATTTGGTGGTAACAAAGTAACAATGGTGTGTGCCTGATGGTGTGTGGTGATAGTGTGTGGCTGATGGTGTGTGCCTGATGGTGTGTGCATGGTGGTGTGTGCCTGATGGTGTGTGCATGATGGTGTGTGGCTGATGGTGTGTGCCTGATGGTGTGTGCATGATGGTGTGAGCATGATGGTGTGTACATGGTGGTGTGTGCATGATGGTGTGCCTGATGGTGAACATGATGGTGTGCATTAGTTGACAAATAAAGCTCCAAGAACATCAATATGGAAATAATGATGTGGCAGTAGCAAGTCTATCTAAAGACCGACAAATGTGCGCCCAAACACAGGTAGTGGTTGACTCACCTAAAATAAATGGGACAGGAGTCTGTCAGTAGTTTCTGAGTGTGAAGCTTAAGTGTGATATTTACATGTGTCTTCATAGCCAGCTACCAAGGTCTAAACTTATTTCAACATTATAAACATACTATACATGCTAAACACAAATTCATTTGAGAAAAATAAAAAATGGTGTCGAAAAATATTTGTACCCCTAGGAAAAGGCTAAGGGAGTTAAAAAGAATTGATTGGGAAGCTGTGATCTAAACATGCCAGTCCTCCTGTCAATAACACAATGCTATCATTACACAACACAATGCTATCATGACACAATGCTAACATGACACAATGCTATCATGACACAATGCTATCATGACACAATGATATCATGACAGAACGCTATCATGACACAATGCTATCATGAAACAACGCTATCATGACACAACGCTATCATGACACAATGGTATCATGACAGAACACTATCATGACACAATGCTATCATGACACAACACTATCATGACACAATGCTATCATGACAGAACACTATCATGACACAATGCCATCATGACAGAACGCTATCATGACAGAACGCTATCATGAAACAACGCTATCATGACACAACGCTATCATGACACAATGCTATCACGACACAATGCTATCATGACAGAATGCTATCATGACACAACACTATCATGACACAATGCTATCATGACACAACACTATCATGACACAATGCTATCATGACAGAACACTATCATGACACAATGCCATCATGACAGAACGCTATCATGACAGAACGCTATCATGAAACAACGCTATCATGAAACAACGCTATCATGACACAACGCTATCATGACACAATGCTATCACGACACAATGCTATCATGACAGAATGCTATCATGACAGAATGCTATCATGACACAATGGTGAGGTGAGAGGTGGAGTGAAGAGTTGTCACTGCTGAGCATACACAACTGTTCAATACATTGGGTGGGAGGGAGAAGGGGGGAGGGGGGAGGGGAGAAGGAAAGAGTTCTTATTCTAAGGGATACAACTCTTAGCACCATTCATACATGTGCTTCAATTGTGCAGCAGCATTTTCTTCTCCCATCAAAGTTTTGACTTTCAGTGAAAGCTTTGACTGAAACAAGCACAGTTAGTGCAGTAGTGCAATCTATAATAGCGTATATGTTCATGGAGTTTGGTTCAAAATAATAAAGCGTTTAGTGCGTTGCTATTGATAGACTGTAACCAGCACCGTCATAATAATGAGATCCACACTACAGGCTTGTAACTTTCGAGACTCAAAAGTACTGTGCAGGTCAATGTTCACTTTTAAGGATTGACCACATCAACTGTCATTATTGATAAGATTAATAAATTTTAGAGCGCAAGGAAGCTGACGTACAAACTGTGAGACGATAATTTTATTATACTGCTTTGTAACTTTAAGACACTTTCTCCTTTTGTGTGAGATCAGGCAGGAGTAACTTTTGATGTTGCGAACATTCAAAATATACACATTGAAGTTTTATATATACTCCACTCACAACGTTGCTGTTAAAATATAGATTTTTTAAATTTAAAAAAGAAACAAAAAAACGCAACTGTTTTTTTTATCTTTAGCTAGTGAGACAGATGACTTATAACAATGTTGAACATTCACATAAAATGCATCTCAGTAACAGTGAGAGATGTATTATTATTATTATCATAATTTTACCACCCCAAAAATTATGTTTACTCCAAACGAAGATAAAACGTGTTCTTTCTTTGTGACATTGCAAACTGACCATTACAGTTTTTACTGTCCATACATTTGCTGTTTTGAGGTTGATATTCACATTACAGCTAGCACGCTAAAACCAACATTTCACAGGGTCAAGCAGCAGAACCATTTTATTAGCAAATCCAGCAAACACACTTACAGTTTAGCTTTATAAACACACCCCTGAGTTATATCTTACATAAAATATCAACCCATTTTCCAAACCTTAATAATTTAAAAAAAAAACATTGTAATAAAACTAACTTTCATGTAACTAACTTGAAATAGATTTTAAAAAAAAAAATAAAAAAAAAAAAAAAAATATATATATATATATATATATATATATATATATATATATATATATATATATATATATATATATATATATATATATATATATATATATATATATATATATATACAAACACGATATCAATACATTTTCCATACCTTGAAAATAAAACAAACACTGAAACTTTGTCATAAGGGGAAATAAGATATCACATGTATAGGCAGATGGCGTAAGTAGTCACATGCACATTGTACATAACGGCCAACACTCAATCCACATCACGCTGCATACAATTATCCTAACACATCAATTTACCATCATAAAACACAATTCTCGAAAATGCGTACGTTGTTTCACAAACATTACCACTATGGACATAATTATTTTTCATTTTAACTTTACAAAACAACAAAAAATTTGCACAATCTAAACCGGGCATAAACAATCAGCTATAGAATGCTACAGTATACAATTCTATAAAATGATACCGAAATAGCATTGCAAGTGGAAAGCTACCATCACACACAATTGTCCAATATACAAATGCTCAAAACGACTACACACACACACATTCACACTCATCCAAGGTACAGGTTATCTGGTAACGAGGGACTCCAATAAAACCACAGGCCTTAGATGATACCGAGACATAATAATAATAATCATATCACTGAGACATTATCAAGACTTTCTTCCTTTCTTTACAAATAACTACTCCTGTAGCAGTGCTATGGCTATGTCTGGTCACCTCCCAAGCATCGCAAATTCGGTCGCACCAGTCATCCACACACGAATCGATAAAATAAAAATGTTAATAAAATAAATAAATAGTGTGGAATGTGAGGGAAAGGGACAACAATGAAGGTTGGGGGGGGGTGGATAAGAAGGGAGAGAGAAGAGAGAGAGGAGGGAGAGAGGAGAGAGAGAGGAGGGAGAGAGGAGGGAGAGAGGAGGGAGAGAGGAGGGAGAGAGGAGAGAGAGAGAAGGGAGAGAGGAGAGAGAGAGGAGGGAGAGAGGAGGGAGAGAGGAGAGAGAGAGAGGAGGGAGAGAGGAGGGAGAGAGGAGAGAGAGAGGAGGGAGAGAGGAGGGAGAGAGGAGAGAGAGAGAAGGGAGAGAGGAGGGAGAGAGGAGGGAGAGAGGAGAGAGAGAGAGGAGGGGAGAGAGGAGGGAGAGAGGAGAGAGGAGGGAGAGAGGAGAGAGAGAGAAGGGAGAGAGGAGGGAGAGAGGAGGGAGAGAGGAGAGAGGAGAGAGAGAGAAGGGAGAGAGGAGAGAGAGAGGAGGGAGAGAGGAGGGAGAGAGGAGGGAGAGAGGAGGGAGAGAGGAGAGAGAGAGGAGAGAGAGAAAAGAGAGAGGGAGAGAGGAGGGAGAGAGGAGAGAGAGAAAAGAGAGAGAGAGAGAGGAGGGAGAGAGGAGAGAGAGAAAAGAGAGAGGGAGAGAGGAGAGATAGAGGAGGGAAAGAGGAGAGAGAGAGGAGGGAGAGAGGAGAGAGAGAAAAGAGAGAGGGAGAGAGGAGAGAGAGAGGAGGGAGAGAGGAGAGAGAGAAAAGAGAGAGGGAGAGAGGAGGGAGAGAGGAGAGAGAGAAAAGGGAGAGAGGAGAGAGGAGGGAGAGAGGAGGGAGAGAGGAGAGAGAGAGGAGGGAGAGAGGAGAGAGAGAAAAGAGAGAGGGAGAGAGGAGGGAGAGAGGAGGGAGAGAGGAGAGAGAGAGGAGGGAGAGAGGAAGGAGAGAGGGTCTTCAAACAAACATTAGAGGGGGGGGAATGGTGGTGAGGGGGGATAGGCTGGTTGGGGGGTAGGGAAGGAAAGCTGCTTGGTGTACGGGGGAGGGGAGAGAGCGGGGAGAAGAGCTGACATGGGATTGGGGAGGAGACAAAAGTGCAACGCTGACCAGATGATGACCAGACTCATGCCTTGAATGGTCATACAACACCTGGTCATTCCAGTGCAGCTGCCTGCTGGCTTTAAGTAATAACATTTAGTTATCTTCCCTTTACATTAAATACAATCGAAATACACCAACGTATTTTTGTGACATAAAAAGAGTATCACTCCTGCTTCACAGGGAAAAGTTGAAAACACACAATGTATTTTGCAGACGTTAAAAAATCCTTCCCTTTGTACACGGGAAACAAATTCCCACACACTCAATTTTAGAGGAATAAAAAAAAAGCATCCCTTGACACAGAAAAGGTACAACCTTTCAACTGGTTAAAAGCGCAGTGTGATTACAATTTAAATAAACAATGCTCTGACATCTACCCAACACAAATTTCATGGCAACGAGTTTTGAATAATATTGGCGTCTATGGGAAGTTTATGCTTTTCGCAACTGAAAATACAAAATTGCAAATTACATAAATTAAAAAGATTAAAAAGACAAAATCCAATTTAGTGCACACAGTGGACCCCCAAAGACACCGCAGACCCAGAGACTCATAACAATTGCATTGAATATTTCATTGCATAAGCGCAGGAATATCATATGTGAATTCATATCTCCACAAATTTCATTTCAAACCACTGCAAATTTTAGTTTCAAATCTGCAAATGATTAGCACAAGTCTCCCCCAAGCATCATGTGATTCTTTCTCTCCCCCCAAAACAGACCAACAACATCCGTATCATTTTATCTCAACACCGTCGTATATTATTATAAAAACACAATAATTGAAACTGGACTGCAATGTAAAACTATTGTATAGATGTTTCTTCATAGTTTGATTTGATGTTGATTGATTGAGACTGCAGTTATGCACAAGTAAAAAGCACAACTGACTGCCAATGATGTTGCAAAAAGACTGACAAAACAACTGTTGGTGTTCATGTAATCCGCTCGGCCAAAAGCTACAGGCTATTCGCCATGCTGAAATGAAAGAACATATTTTGTAATGCTTAGTTGTTAATGTAAAAGGAAGACATCCAGTACAGATGATGAAAACTGTTTCACACCCCAACCTATACACCAACAAATAGGAAAGAAACCATAGTCCATCATTGTCCCGCAGTGAAGTTGATGGGAGTATCGCCAGGGTCACTGTCAGTGGCAGGGGGAGTGCAGTCGTTGTTGCGTGGGGTGGGGTGGTGGTCGTTGTCGCTGTCCCTGTCGCTGTCTTCAGGAGGCGTAGCAGGAGGGTTGGTCTCCATCTCGCTCACAACAAGGCGAGCAATGTCGCTGATGCTGCCACTGCTATCGTCCTGGTGACCAAAAAACAACACAGCGTTTTGGAGAAATTGCACCGGACAGCTTAGCATAAACCACCGTTTATCCGTTTCACTCCTTCGGATGAGAGGATAAAGTAAAAGTAGCACTTCGCTGCAGTAAACTGACCTTAACTTTTAGTTCACAGACACACTATACTGCAGCCTCTATACCATTCACAAGCACGCTTCTAGACAATCAGGCAGCAACTCCGACGATATGACACCACAAAGATGTAAAATAAATGACAAAGCATTGCCATAAACATCTATGCACGGTGAGGGAAAAAAATTTTAGTTCTGGATGTATACCTGAGAAATTTGTCGTAATCTGTTCCGGATGAGGCCCTCCATTTTCAGTCTCTCCGTCTCCTCCGCTTCCATCAACTCTTCCTCCTTCACCTACAATACAACACAACATAATACAATACAATACAAAGCAATACAATACAAAGCAATACAATTACATTAGATGAGATATTCAGTGCTTATAGGGTCTTGCGAACTGCCAATACAATACAACACAATAAAATACAACACAATACAATACAATACAACACAAAAAATACAACACAATACAATGCAACACAATACAAATGTATTAATAACAACAAAACACATTTTATCGTACACTTTTTTGTTTTAAAAAAATGTGTTTGACTCTACCATTTTGAGACCTGTGACCTAGAGATACTTCAAATACTGATACATTTTTGTTGTTAACAGTTCTGGCAGGGATAAACAATCCAACCAAATTTGCTTTGGTTAACTTCCACAGGTGGGGCGCACAGGGTTGAGGCTATAGCCAGGATTCTATCATTAACCTCGGGTCTCACCTCTGTAGGCAAGACCACTGCTACCTGTGTCTTACACAAACCTTTTGTCTCCTTTGTGAACCTAAAACGACAGGGACCAAACAACAGGAGGAGAACATGAAGTGGAAGAGAACAAGTGATGCCACCTTTCAGCCAAGCACTGACCTTGGTGCTGATGCTCCCAGCACGTTTGCGGTGCATGAGATGGGGTGATGTAGAGTTGTTGGATGGCGGCACAGGGCTGCGCGGAGGGCTGAGGTTACGGAAACAGGAGACGTCAATGTTGTCCGTCACGGTGTAGTATTCCTCAAAGTGCGGCATGAAGACGGAGCACAGGTCCCTCACGGCCGCCGATGGGATCACGGAGGGGTCAGCCACAAATGCGTCGGAAGAGGTGATGATGTGTCCGCGGGAGCTGGGCTGGAGAGTAGGGGTGAGGGGCAGGAGGTCAGGGTCGATGGGGGTGGTGGCAGGGTAACCTTGCGCGATGCTCAACTGCAGCTGGTTGGCCGACATGTCCAGCTCCGCTAGCTGTTGCTGCTGCGTGGTGGCAGTGTGGGTGGATGTGGTGGCGGTGGACAAGATACCTCCTTCGGCAGCGGAATGCACCATCGTCTCGTGATGGAACCTGACAGAACCCGACGCCGTAGACCTGGACCTAGCCCTAGGGTATGCTCGCCCCACATCCAGCGACAGCTTGTTGGTGCCTGACCGCCGCTGCTGCAGACTGCTGTGGTCGGCGGAGTCTTGGTTGGGGTCTGATTGGCTGTGGGCTGTGGTGCTGTCAGACAAGGTGGCCCTCAATGGCAAACTGTCCCTGGGGCTGACCGCTAGCTGCACCCTCTTCATCTCCGCCGTCACCTCTGTGCTATCTTTATCAGCTCCCTTGGGCTCTTTGGGAGAAGCCTCGTTGTCCTCCATGGAGCTTAGCGAGTAGGTCTCCCCGCTCAGCTGCCTGGTGGCCTGAGAGAAGTTGGTGAATCGCTTGAGGTGGTCTTCACGCATAGGCCGTCGTGAGTGAACCAGCATAGGGGATGGCAGGCACTTCAGCTCCCTCTGTCAACAGTATCAGAATAAAAGTAAATAACTGTACACTGTAAAAGATCAACAAAACACATACATCTAAAATGCCTGCATTGCCAAATAATAACATCATAGGAAGCCACAGTGACCACCTGGCAGAAAGCGTCCAATATTCCCAAGCTGATCCAACAGACACACAAATGAGGAGTTTTGTCTCTGAAGAGTTTTAAGAAAAAAGGTTGGTGACTGGTCTAGCGAAGAAGAAGATAGTATAGTAGATTGATAGAACAGAGTAGGAATGAGAAAGAACAAAGGAGAAAGACAGCGACAGTGGGAATTTAAAGCACTAAATTTCCAGAAAGTGGAGATACTATTTATACTAAAACCCCCGGCACCCCCAAGGGTAAGAATGAGCGTACGAATGAAGACAAGGACGTTAGATTTTACAATACATTGGTCGTGTAATATAAAAATGCAGCTATTGTTACCAAAAGTACAGTTTAAAACAACAACAACAACAACATTGGGAAGGACAGTTTTGTCCAATACTAATGAAAACATAAACATAAATATAAAAATAAAGGCAAAAATAAATATAACATGGAAGCAGCACACTGACCTCATCAGCGGCGATGGAAGCAGCGAGACTGTCTGCACGCCATGAGGATGATGAAGGGGCGGGGCTGGGTTCTCTGCCTTGAGGGCGGCCATCGTCGGACATGTCGTCCAACGAGAAACTGGGCACGATGGATGGAGCAATGCTGTGCTGGCGACTGATCTGCCCGGAGGCGGAGAGGGGAGTGACTTGGCGTGACGCTAGTGTGCGGAGCAGGGCCAGGCACTCGCTGGTGTTGACTGCGATTTCTTCCAGCCGTCCCAGCCTGAAGTCTATAGCCTGCATGGATAGCCGCATGGAGCTCTCCTTTGTGTTGATGTCTTCTAGGCGCAGCGACATTGTCTCCATCCTGAAAACAACAACAACATGATGATGATGATGATGAGGATGATGATGATGATGATGAGGATGATGATATAGTCTTTGTATAGCACAGGTCTCCATTAAAAACAAGTCCTGCTCGTTGCGCTAAACATTTAAAAAAAACATGCAAAAAACCAACAACATAACTTTAGAAAAAGAATCAAAGAATCAAAGAAGAAGAAGAAGAAGAAGAAGAAGAAGAAGAAGAAGAAGAAGAAGAAGAAGAAGACAATGCTGATAAAAGACAAAGAAGAAGAATAACGCATCCTCTTTATACCTCTCACTGACAAGACGCACTCTTTCATCAGAAGAGGAGTGGAACTTGTTCTCTTTCTCGCGGAAGAAATCCTCCATACATTCCTCTTCAAAGTCGTGCAACTTCTCTGTGTCATCACGCGCCAAAAACAACTCTGTCCACACGGCAAAGAAAAAATTAATCGGTACAATGTGTCACCTCACATCACATTTGTCAATACTTTTATTTATTTTTTTTTTTTTTTTTGGGGGGGGGGGGGGGGTTGTTTTAAATTATTTATTTTTTGTCAAAGAAAGGAATCTTGCCGTAACACATTCTTCGTACTTACTCCTTTGAATGAGAGTATGATACAAGGTCTAGTCTGTGCACGCATGCATCCCATACCGACTTTATAGATTGTGAGGTTGACATCCTGGGTGGCTGAGTGGCGGCTACATCAATACACCCAGCATGCACTAGGTCCTTTCTCCCTTATCACCCACAATTATGCTCAGCTGTGTGGGTTGTCACACAAGGTACCTACGGCAAACCTCTGGCGGTCTGATTTGGATCCTGCATCAGTGCCTTTCAGCAGCTCTTCCAACTAAAAAAGCTCGCTGTACAAGAATGTTTAAAAATAAAAACTAAATAAGTGAAGTTTTAACATTCGGTAGACTTGTACGCTTAGCTGCGGCAAAAGGTTAAAAAACAAAACACAGCGGAACTAAACATTTGAAACTGTGACTGACTGAGGCCGTTGTCGAAGTAGTCGCGCTTGCCCTTGCAGCGTCGACAGATGTACTTGAGGGCCAGGTACAGGTGGGTGAAGATGATGAGGGGAGGGGGCAGAATGGGGCGCATCTCGTACTCGATGATCAGCTGGTAGCGTTGGAACATCCAAATCTCCCGCGAGTAGGCGTTGTTTCTGATGAATGTAGCGCTGAAAGTAGAAATTACCATAATTAATATAAAATATTTCATAATAAAATAATAATATAATTTGATTAATATATATGCCGTTTTGCTTTTATATACACAAACATTTATTTTTATTATTAATGTTACAATAATTTTTCGTAGTAGTTGTAGTAGCAGTAGTAGTAATAATAGTAGTAGTAGTACAGTAGTAGTAGTAGTAGTAGTATAGTAGTAGTAGTAATAGTAGTAGTAGTACTACATAATTGTATATGGTACAGACTTCACAAAAACTAACAAATAATTCTTAAAAATGAATCATATCACTAATATTATATTGTAAATAACAGACTATATAAAAGGTATGATAACAAAATTATGACAATATAAAAAAATCTGATAGACAAATATCAATAATATTGCCAAATTAGGAGCAATAACCCCCATTTTTTCATTCTGTATTTAAAATACAATTTTGTCTAATATGACTTTTCATATGAACAGATGTTAATGACTGAATGATTTATAGACCTTTTGTTGCTGTTGGACTGCTTTGAAATGCTACTAGGTTATAATAATAGTAATAGCACTACTATTACTACTACTACTACTACTAAAACTGATCTACAATATGGCACACCGCTCTTCACAGTAAAACCATTGTAAACATTTGATTAAAACACTAAAAGAACAATACATACATACTACTAACACATTAAAACCATTGTAAACATTTAATTAAAACACTAAAATAACAATACATACATACTACTAACACAGCAAAACCATTGTAAACATTTGATTAAAACACTAACAATACATACATACTAATAAAACAGCAAAAACAATCACCCAAACCAAACAGAACCAAAATGACACTATCACGCCTATTACATCACAAACAACATACAGATTTGCACGCAATACAAAATAGCTTAGACAATCAAGCACCAAATATATAATAAGTTACAGAGGGAGTCCGTGCACAGTGGGCACCCAAGTGATGCTGGCCCCAATCCGAGAGCGTCTGAGGCTGTACGCTGAACATGCCAACCTACTGCCTACACACAGCCTGAGCTGTGAAACTCAGCTGGTGTCAAAGTGGTCTGTTAAGCGGAGCAAACACAACTGGCCTATACTCACTTGAAGCGAGCGATCAGCAGGTTGACGCCAAGAATGTTGGCAATGAGGAGGTAGATACACATCAGGGCCGGCGACACCCAAGACCCATGCACCGAACAGCTGTCCTCCTCCAGCTCACAGGCTGAAAACAGGCACAGTCACATCCATATATACAGAGCTGCCAACCCCTAAAAAAAATTTCAGTAGCAAACAAAGAAAAATATCAGTAGTTTCAGCTCAATTTCAGTAGCAAATGTACGAACAAGAATTTTCACATGATAAAATGAGCATTATTTAAACTAAGGACACAACACAATGCCCCGGCCTGGGCTCGAACCCGGGACCTTCAGATCCGCAATCCAAAGCTCTACCATTAGGCCACCTTGCCTCACCGTGCTTTCACTTACCACCAGAAATAATAATGTGTACGTAAACCAAAAGAGTGGTAATTGAGACAAAAAACAACACAAAACGACACAAAGCAAATTTTTTAGCTAAGCGCTCCTTCAGGAGAACAAAACACAAAAGAGCAAAACAATACACAAACACACACCCCCCCTCCCCCCCCCCCACACACACACACACAGAGATGTTGCAGTGGTTTCTGCCCTCACCAACATAATAATACCCCCACACAATGAAAAACACGACAAATAACACCATCTCTCCCTCTAGAAATATGTGGACCAACACGCAGATGCAATAACAAAGAAATAACTAACTGCACATTTTATTTGTACACAAAACGTTCACAAATGGATCCAATCAAAAGAAACAATGTAATGTAATCTCTGCAGCTTTCACTGTGATCAAAGATCGTGTATCATTGTTACCATCGAGAGCCTCACAATGGTTACAAACATTTTGTTTTGAAAAGCGAGCAATAATAGCATTTATCTACCTTTGATTTAATTATGCGCTGTTGCTAGAGAAAGTTTTGTAAAATGTTGATAGTTTTTTTAAGTCGGTTGATATTGTTGTAATAGCGCTAAGAACTTGTTGGATTTACTTGTTTATTATCAATTGAACCTTCCAGATAAATCTCGCAAAAACTAGTTAAATCTTGTAAACTGGAATGTTCAATGATGTAAGACTAGACTTAGTTCCGGTGATAAGTTTATTTCATGTTGGTCTTATTCCGTCATTCTGGAAAGTCCTGAACTATTCTATTTCGTTGAAAGATGTTTTGGAAAGAGTTTGTACACAGTTGCTGATGTACCTTAGGGCATTTGGCTGCTGTTGTAAATTGATGATGGCATGTTGATCTTTGTTAAATAGATGTGCGTATATATTCCAGTTATTTTGGCCTTGGTTGGCTTACTGCTGATTTGATTTTCGAAGATGGCTGATGATGCTTGTAAAATAACATTGTTTCCATCTCTAAAAACATATGCAAGGTTGGACAATTCAACTCCTCCTTAGTTGATGTGCTAGGACGTTAAAGCTTTTGTGTTGCGGTGATCGTGTCCACGTTTAGCACACCATCAGCCATTAATTATGGATAGGTCTACTTACTGGTTACTGACAATCCAGCTTCAAGTACAATCAAAGTCCTGATGAAAACCAGTACTGGTCTGCATTGCTGTGATAGAGCTCGTTTGCTCAAGTTTCCAATGCCCAAGAGTGCCTTTGATCCCCTCCACAAATGATTTTAACAAATTTATGTTATAATTAATGTTATTATTTATTTATAATAATTAATCATGTCACTGAGGGTTTCCTTCAGTTACTCCGGTTTCCTCCCTCCCTTTATAATGATATAGAATGCAGTTGAAGGATGAATTGGACGTCAAAGATTTGAATGTCTACACCCATCATTGGCCATAGTGAGGACAGGAAACAGGACGAAGTAGGGACTTACATCAACACCAAACCATCATAGCAATCATACTGCTAAGATGGTGGGTGGAAAACGGCCACTTGTTACCTTGCCCACCCCAGGATTCGACCCTTGTCCCTTGCTGTGCCAGGTGAACGCTCTACTTGTGGTCTACGGTGGTAGGTATGAAGGCAGTGAGTGTGAAAGTGAAACATGAGGAAGTCCTACTCACGGTCTATGTCCTCCGCAAACAGCTCTCCATAGATCATCCAGTACGGGTAGAACCACACGTTTCGGAGCGTTCGATCCCAGGACACCTCCTTTACCTGGAAATTAACCGCCTGCCGCGCCACTCCGAAACTGGTGACCACGATGAACAGGATAATCAGGTAGTATGCCATGTCCCGGATCTGCCACAACCATGTAAAACATAGCAAGACAAACTGAAATAAGAAACAATTTTAAATACAGCACTTTCCAGCTCAAGAGCTGCTGAGGTACTGGTCAAAACAGTAACTCATACTTTAGGGTTTCTCTTGTCAGAAAATATCTTCTTCATTATATATAGATAACTTCTGGGTAGTTTAAATTATGTTAATTTTTATCTTTAATTTCGTTTAATAATTAAAAATTTTTTTTTTGTTTAATTCTAGAATGTAAATATCAAATGTAAATATCTTGCAAGCAAATGTCTTCTTTATTATATCTAGATAGCCTTTGGGTGGCTTAATTTATTTTAATTTATGCCATTTTTTACATCTGTATTTTATTTTATTATTTGTAACTCTTTCTCTCCCCTCCCCTCCCCCCCCCCCCCTGCCAAAAATAAAATAAAATAAAATAAAGAAGGAAAATAAAATTAAATTAAAAAAAGAAAATTAAATCTTGTTAGCAAATATATATTTTTCAAAACTGAATAATAAGACAACGTTTTGGTGGTTAAATTTAATGTATGCTGTTTAACAAAAAATAGTTTAAAATTGGAATATTAATTTTTGGTTTTTAATAATTGTTTGCGACTGTGAGAAATGCGAGTGTTATAAATTAATTCGATATACATTTGAAAAGTGATATCATTATAATTATTGTTACTGTGAAGTTACATACCAGTTTTCCGATGATCTTGACATAGGGTCCCAGGTACTGGTTGACACTCATGATCTCCAGGATGCGCATGTTCCATAGCACCAAGTCCACCGTGTACACCAGATGGCCATCCAGCAAATACCCAGGCACAAAGCGCAACACCACGCCCACCGCAAAAAGCGCTATGGCTATCAAGTCCCAGGCATTCCAGATGCGACCAATAAACATGCGCAGCTTCATGGAGAACTTGACTGGCTCCTGGGCTACTACCTGTACACACATGCCGCACAAAACAAAGTTATAGCCTGTGCTATGCTTCACTGTTAAATATAAACACACCCCCCCCAAAACAAAGTTGTAGCCTGTGCTATGCTTCACCATTAAATATAAACATCCACATAAAACAAAGTTATAGCCTGTGCTATGCTTCACCGTTGAATACAAACATCCGCACAAAACAAAGTTGTAGCCTGTGCTATGCTTCACCCTTAAATATAAACATCCCCATAAAACAAAGTTATAGCCTGTGCTATGCTTCACCGTTAAATACAAACATCCACACAAAACAAAGTTATAGCCTGTGCTGTGCTTCACCGTAAAATGCAAACATCCGCACAAAACAAAGTTGTAGCTTGTGCTATGCTTCACCGTTAAATATAAACATCCCCATAAAACAAAGTTGTAGCCTGTGCTATGCTTCACCGTTAAATATAAACATCCACATAAAAAAAGTTGTAGCCTGTGCTATGCTTCATCGTTAAAGATAAACATCCACACAAAACAAAGTTGTAGCCTGTGCTGTTTGTAGCCTGTGCTATGCTTCACCATTAAATATAAACATCCACACAAAACAAAGTTGTAGCCTGTGCTGTTTGTAGCCTGTGCTATGCTTCACCATTAAATATAAACATCCATATAAAACAAAGTTGTAGCCTGTGCAATGCTTCACCGTTAAATATAAACATCCGCATAAAACAAAGTTGTAGCCTGTGCTATGGTTGTAGTCTGTGCTATGCTTCACCGTTAAATGTAAACATCCACACAAACAAAGAGAAAGCCTGTGCTATGTTTCACCGTTAAATATAAACATCCACATAAAACAAAGTTGTAGCCTGTGCTATGCTTCACCGTTAAATATAAACATCCACACAAAACAAAGTTGTAGCCTGTGCTGTGCTTCACAGTTTAATATAAACATCCACATAAAACAAAGTTGTAGCCTGCGCTATGCTTCACAGTTAAATATAAACATCCACACAAAACAAAGTTGTAGCCTGTGCTATGCTTCACCGTTAAATATAAACATCAGCACAAAACAAAGTTGTAGCCTGTACTATGCTTCACCTTTAAATATAAACATCCACATAAAACAAAGTTGTAGCCTGTGCTATGCTTCACCGTTAAATATAAACATCCACATAAAAACAAAGTTGTAGCCTGCGCTATGCTTCACTGTTAAATATAAACATCCACATAAAACAACCAGCAAGAGATACAGTCATAGCCCTGTGCCCCTACTCCTTCAGACAAGAGTATGAGCCAGGTTCAAGTTTATGCACGTACACATTCCATAGCCTGGACTATAAAGATCCTGAAGCTCATGCCCCAGATGATCGAGCGCCAGCTACATAAATGCACCCAGCACGCACTAGGTCCCTTCCCCTCTCTCCCTATCCCTGGTCACCCAGGATTGTGCTCAGGTGTCTAGGGTGCCCAGTGATGTGCCTAACAAAGCCCTTCCCCTCTCTCCCTATCTCTGGTCACCCAGGGTTGTGCTCAGTTGTCTAGGGTGCCCAGTGATGTGCCTAACAAAGCCCTTCCCCTCTCTCCCTATCTCTGGTCACCCAGGGTTGTGCTCAGTTGTCTAGGGTGTCCAGTGATGTGCCTAACAAAGCCCTTCCTCTCTCTCCCTATCTCTGGTCACCCAGGATTGTGCTCAGGTGTCTGTGGTGACCAGTGATGTGCCTAACAAAGCCCTTCCCCTCTCTCCCTATCTCTGGTCACCCAGGATTGTGCTCAGGTGTCTGTGGTGACCAGTGATGTGCCTAACAAAGCTAGGTAACGCCTGGGGCAGCTCCAGTCACAACTGTAATAGCCAGCATCGGGGATGGGAGGATTGGGAAGAGAGAGCGAGAGGGAGCAAGAGAGAGAGGAAGCAAGAGAGAGGAAGAGAGGGAGAGAGAGGAAGAGAGAGAGAGGAAGAGAGAGAGACAGAGAGGTAAAGAGAGAGGGAGCGAGAGAGAGATAGAGGAAAAGAGAGGGAGCAAGAGATATAGAGGAAGAGAGAGAGACAGAGAGAGAGGGAGCGAAAGAGGGAGCGGAAGAGAGAGCGGGAGAGAGAGAGGAAGAGAGAGATGGAGCGAGAGACAGAGAGGGAGAGAGAGGGAGAGAGAGAGAGCGAGAGAGAGAGAGGATAAAGAGAGCGAGGGAGAGAGAGGGAAAGATGGAGAGAGGGAGAGAGAGAGACATAAAAGAGGGAAGAAAGGGGTGCGAGAAGGACAGGGAAAAAGGCAGAGAGAGAATGTGAACATTTCTATTCGCAGGAACATTTTTTTCCTCAACGACATTATCCAACCGTCTTGTTATACTATCGGGAATCAAATCACTTGATTTTCAAAAGGCCTGCTGTGCACTGACCAGCTGACAACATAGCCAAATGGCCGCCTGTGTCTATGGCACTGACCAGCTGACAACACAGCCAAATGGCCGCCTGTGTCTATGGCACTGACCAGCTGACAACACAGCCAAATGGCCGACTGCGTTTATGGCACTGACCAGCTGACAACACAGCCAAATGGCCGCCTGTGTCTATGGCACTGACCAGCTGACAACACAGCCAAATGGCCGCCTGTGTCTATGGCACTGACCAGCTGACAACACAGCCAAATGGCCGCCTGTGTCTATGGCACTGACCAGCTGACAACACAGCCAAATGGCCGCCTGTGTCTATGGCACTGACCAGCTGACAACACAGCCAAATGGCCGCCTGTGTCTATGGCACTGACCAGCTGACAACACAGCCAAATGGCCGACTGCGTTTATGGCACTGACCAGCTGACAACACAGCCAAATGGCCGCCTGTGTCTATGGCACTGACCAGCTGACAACACAGCCAAATGGCCGCCTGTGTCTATGGCACTGACCAGCTGACAGCACAGCCAAATGGCCGTCTGTGTCTATGGCACTGACCAGCTGACAACACAGCCAAATGGCCGTCTGTGTCTATGGCACTGACCAGCTGAGAACACACCTGAGAACACAGCCAAATGGCAGCCTGTGTCTATGGCACTGACCAGCTGAGAACACAGCCAAATGGCCGCCTGTGTCTATGGTACTGACCAGCTGACAACACAGCCAAATGGCCGCATGTGTCTATGGCACTGACCAGCTGACAACACAGCCAAATGGCCGCCTGTGTCTATGGCACTGACCAGCTGAGAACACAGCCAAATGACCGTCTGTGTCTATGGCACTGACCAGCTGACAACACAGCCAAATGGCCGCCTGTGTCTATGGCACGAGTCTAAAAACTTCAACCAATGGCCGCAGCAAAGAAGGGGAGATAGCTCTGTGTTATCATTTCCTTATTGCCACAAGGATAGCATTAAATAAGATAGTATCCAACATGCTGTCACTCCTGTGCCATTTGTTTAGGCGAGACACGTACTACGTACAACATTTTGTTTCCATTTTGACTTCATTCCCACCATAAGTCACGTCTCTGGCACTTCAAAACAAACCGACCATTTTGACTTCATCCCCACCATAAGTCACGTCTCTGGCACTTCAAAACAAACCGACCATTTTGACTTCATCCCCACCATAAGTCACGTCTCTGGCACTTCAAAACAAACCGACCATTTTTGACTTCATCCCCAACATAAGTCACGTCTCTGGCACTTCAAAACCAACCGACCATTTTGACTTCATCCCCACCATAAGTCACGTCTCTGGCACTTCAAAACCAACCGACCATTTTGACTTCATCCCCACCATAAGTCACGTCTCTGGCACTTCAAAACCAACCGACCATTTTGACTTCATCCCCACCATAAGTCACGTCTCTGGCACTTCAAAACAAACCGACCATTTTTGACTTCATCCCCACCATAAGTCACGTCTCTGGCACTTCAAAACAAACCGACCATTTTTGACTTCATCCCCAACATAAGTCACGTCTCTGGCACTTCAAAACAAACCGACCATTTTTGACTTCATCCCCAACATAAGTCACGTCTCTGGCACTTCAAAACAAACAGACCATTTTTGACTTCATCCCCAACATAAGTCACGTCTCTGGCACTTCAAAACAAACCGACCATTTTGACTTCATCCCCAACATAAGTCACGTCTCTGGCACTTCAAAACAAACCGACCATTTTTGGCAAAAAACAGACAGGCGAAAATCAGCACGCATGCACCTCTAAAACAAAAATAGCAACACCAGCATTACTCTTACAGAAACTTATTCACAATATTTTCTTCTTTTTTTTTTTTAATATTTTTTAACATTTGGTACGTTGTGCATTTATAAACTTTACCTTTTTCTTTCTGAATTTATTTGGTACGTTGGGCATTTGTTATAAGTTTGACCTTTTTATGGTTACTATGGTTATAAATTAGTTTGTTATTGTCTGCCATGTAAGTTTTATACTACTTTATACTATTGGTTTATTCATGTGTTTTTGTTTTTGCTTTATTTTCAGTTCTACAGTGCCATTGCTCTTTTTATAATTGCATTGTTAGTTTTATAGTTAGAGATAAATAAATTATTATTTTTGTTGCATGCTGTCGTTATTTGTAGTAGTAGTAGTAGTAGTAGTAGTAGTAGTAGTAGTAGTAGTAGTAGTAGTAGTAGTAGTAGTAGTAGTAGTAGTAGTAGTAGTAGTAGTGGTAGCCTTGTAGTGGTGGAAGTGGTAGTAGTGGTTGTTTTTAGAGGGAGAGGGGGGGGGGAGGTCGGAGTACAGAGTAGACGGATCGTTAGTGGGGACTGTATAAAAACATATATTTTACTTGTTGACAATTTAGGCTTTTTTATTTTTTTAAATATCTGTGTCTTATGCCACTGTAACTGCTGATTTTATGTAATTATTTGTTAACTTGCGAGTGTCTGTGTGCTTACGTGTCAGTGCCTAGAGCACACTGGTACTTTGCAATAAATTATTATCATCATTATCATCATCATCATCATCATCATCATCATCATCATCATCATCATCATCATCATCAATAAGTGAAAATGAGTGCCCAGTTTGGATTAAATTAGTAAAAAACGAAAACTAAACTGCTGCATTAAAACACAAAATAATAATGACGTTGACCGTGAGAAGACTTTGACCTTTGGCTCCTATGAACAGAAAGTCTTGCCAGCAGCATGCCAGACTGGTCGATGCTTAGGTACAGACGCCTCCCACAAAAGGTTTAATAAAATCTACCGCAAAAATTTATGCTCACATCACCAACAACGAAATCCGACAGACCATCACACAAGCCATTGGACAACATGATGACATGCTCTCAGTGGTGAAAGAACGGAAACTCCGATGGTATGGCCACATCACCAGACCTTGCAAAAGACCATCCTGCAAGGCACGGTGCAAGGAGGCAGAAGAAGAGGGAGACAGAAAAAGAGGTGGGAGGACAACATTCGAGAATGGACTGGCTGGAAGGTCGTTGGGTCACCACAGATGATCGTTTAACCAGCGTACCCCATCTTTTTCTGTCCTCAGCAACCCTCATGGCTTTGTTCAATGTAAAGCTAGTCCATTCTCGAATGTCGTCCTCTCACCTTTCTTTGTCTCCCTTTTCTTCTGCCTCCTTGCACCGTGCCTTGCAGGATGGTCTTTACAAGGCCTGATGCTCTGGTGACGTGGCCATACCATCGGAGTTTCCGTTTCTTCACCACTGTGAGAATATAATCGTGTTGTCCAATGGCTTGTGTGATGGTCTGTCGAACTTCGTTGTTGGTGTTGTGCTGGGTATGGGAAATGTCCAGAAGTCTTCTGTAGCACCTCATCTCCATGCTTTGTATTCGTCGTTGTAGACCCGCTGTGATGGTCCATGTTTCGCAAGCGTATAGGAAGATGGAGATGACAAGGGAGCGCAGCAGCATACCTTGGAATGGCTTCAACCTTGTCAGGGCAGCAGTTGTTTGTGCGATCCTGGAGAGGAGTTCCTGTCGGGACCCATTGTCTGATACAATGGTTCCTAAATATTTGAAGCTATGCACTGTGTTGAGGGATTGGCTTGGATTTGATGTCCATGTCGATGCAATTGGTGTTGTTGGTCATCATTTTGGTCTTCTCTGCACTTATTTCCATTCCATAAGATGTGAAGGTGGTGTCAAGCCTCTGTACCAGCTGTTCCAAGTTCTTGTTCCTCTCCAGCCAATCCATCAATGTCATCCGTAAAACGGAGGTTGAAGATTGCTGTACCCCATATGCTGACTGTGCCTTCGTGATCTGCAAGGGCATCTGACATGATGCGCTCTAGGCATATGTTGAAGAGTGTTGGAGAGATTAGGCATCCTTGACGCACACCGATTGTTGTTCTAAACCATTTCCCGATGGCGCTGTTTTGGAGGACTGCACTGGTAGCCTTGTCATACAGGCTTCGGATGACTTCAATAATGTTAAGAATAAGATTGATGTTGTACACTCTCATGGTTGTAGATATCACATAATATGATATGATGACGTTTTAAGGGGTGAGGGATGGGGTGGATGGTGGTGGTGTTGGTGCAGTTTGCAGGCCTGTTTGTAACACTAAACGAGGATAAACGCTGAGCAGCCTCTTCCACATTGATTGATGTGTGTTCCACTGTCCACAAACAGGGCATCATAGACTGCCGAGGCGTCCTACTTGACATGGCATCAAGTATGGATCAGATCACCGACACCTTAGCTGTAGACGAGCGTTCTATATTTAGGCAGCACGTTTTAACAGCACTGGCTAATCCTCGAACCTCACTCCATTTTCATCTGAAAGACTTTCAACGCCTGATTTGGTGACAGGTGTGTTGGGACATGTAGTAACTAAATTAAAATAATAAAAAGTCCGCTATTATGTCCGTCCTTAGTTCAGAAAGTTCGCCTCCCCATGGAGTATCACGCAGACTATTATTCCTCTCTGGCAGTAACCATGCCAGGGCTCTGCTTGCGATGTCGTCCGTTCCATAACGATGACGACGATCATGATGATGATGATGACGATGATAGTGGTGAAGATGAGGATAAAAACGATCATGACTTCTTCTTTTTCCGTTCGTTTGTATGTCGCAGCGTTATAAACCTTTCTTCAAGAAACAACCCGTCGGATTGCGGCGCTTCATAAATCCACAAAACGTAAGCAAGTGGGAAAGAAACCTATTTGAGACTAGAAGGACAAAGCCCATATGACTCACATGCGGATATGCTCCTTGTGTAACTGGCAATAGTTAAAATGAAAATGACTGTCCGGGAAAAAAAAAGAAAAAGTGGCATTAAGATGCAATGTAATACCGGCTTTCATCTTTTCATGTTCTTGACCTTGAGATGACCTTAACCTCCGGCTCCAAATACAGTCATGTAATATCAAATACACTACAGCAAAAGTGGTATGCCAAAAAAAAAGGATGACCTAGGCCTACAGTGACCTTGACCTTTGGATGACCTTGACCTTCCCGTGACCTCCCATGCATGTCTGATCAAATAACTCAATGTTGTTGCATACTATGGGTTAAATAAATAATCATTCCACTGTACGATGACCTATTTTTAAAAAAAGTGTTTGCAAGGCCTAAAATGACTTCGATCTTCAAGATCAACGTAAAAACGGAACATATATGAAAGATCAATCTATCATCTCTAAATACAACAAATTTGAACTTTATAACTTTCACAGTTTAGGGTCAATGTCACTTCAAAGTAAATATACTAACTGACTTTGGACAGCTCCAGTGATCTTGATCTTGGAGTGAAGTTTCTTAAATGTGCATAAGATGTATGTCTCACTGATATCTATCATGCATCAAAAAATCATAAATTCAATATTAATAACTTAGAAAAAAAAGTGAAATTTTGTGAATTTTTTTTTCATTTCTTGACTAACATTGACTGTGATTTTGACCTTGAAGTGAAGTCATTCATTCACTGATTATTTATCTCATGGTTATACACCATCTTACCAAGTTTAGTTACGATAGTTCAAACAGGTTCTGAGATATTAATCCACTTGCAAGGTTTGCACGTCCAGACGGCCAACGGTGGACAGAGGACGGGGTGCAGACGGACGGGCAAAATTTTGTTTTTTAAATGTCATTTTTGGACTATTTAGGACTTATTTCGCACAGATTTGCAAAATATAAGAATGTTTAAAATAATTCTTTAGAGAGAGTGCATTGCTATGCATGAGTCAACAAACGCTTCCTTGGAACACAAGCAAGGACACTTGTTGGGCTGATTGGCCTGGAAACAACAGCTTGAGGTAGGTCGCTGGCTGGCGTTGCCTTGGTGTCAACAGTGACAGTGTTTACATATGACATAGCCAAAGTAGAAATTGGTGGTAGGCTTGAGCACTGAAAGCGCTCTGTATCATTTTTTTTATGTCATAACAATGCCAAGTGTACTTTCATGGATTTGTGTAGTTTACTCTGGTCTATGGTTGTGTTTACTACTACTACCACCACAATCAGACCATACACCTTTAAGCATCACAATCACTATCTTTGTTGTCCCAACAAGCAGCAAGGACAAATATTTTGTAGTGTACAACAATCGTTGACAGTCACACTCACACAAAAACAGTACAGAATTAAACATACCACCTTATAACGTATAACGTTTTCAAGCCACGGCACGTACAAACCCCGGGCAAAGTGCAGAGGCCCAACCCCGCTTTCAATTAGTATTCGCGTATTATTTTTGCTAATACTATCAGTTTCACTGTATACTGTCCTTCATCTTAGTTATTTAGCATATGTGTGTATGTTTGTGTGTGTGTGTGTGTCTATACATGTATATGTATATGTATATATGTGTGTGTGTGTGTGTTTGTGTGTGTGTGTGTGCGCGCGTATATATGTATGTATGTACCATATGACCTGTGTTATTTTTCCGATTATACCTATCTCCTACGGTGTTTAATGATTATATACGCAGAAAAGAAGTCTTACAAAGTTAACATGCAAACACTTCTGAGCTAACGATAGGGTGTTTCTTACTAAACATTGTGTCTGTGTGCATTAGGAGTGAACATCACGCCATGCACAAGCTTCTGCACTAACAACACGGTGCACGGACATACAGACTTGACACAGCCAGGCCAACCCCTTAGCCCCAAGCTATGGGGAATGAACTCTTACACGCGCGAAGACGTCAAGGCAAGTAATTGGCGGTAAAAGGTACATTCATTGCGTTTACATCCTCATCATCATCATCGTCGTCGTCGTCATCATCATCAATCAATCAATCAATCATCATCATCGTCGTCGTCATCAAGAATCTCTTTGGAAAAAGGACTATTAGTAACTAACATCCAACTAATAATATTCTGAGCGCCGTAATCAACCGAGGACAGAGATGATTAAAAAATAGTAATTCAATATAACGGCACTTTTAATCGCAAGAACAGAACGCCTCATTACATTTATAATTAATTATAAGAACCTCGATATTAACAAGAAAAAAACGTAGCGAAGAATTATTAATTACAAACAATCCCACTTATTACTGGGAAAACAATGCACAACTCAAATTGTTACAGCACAGCCAATCGTGCGCGTCTAGGATGCCTACTCTCTCCAACACTCTTCAACATCCTCCTAGAGTGATGCCCTTGCAGATATATATATATATATATTTATAAAGTGTAATTTGAATATTTATATTTTATGATTTGTTTGTTGGAAATATAATATTGAAATTAATTTGTAAATGAATAAAATATTTTAATAATTTGATAACTGTCATTGTCCGCCAGACGGGAAACGGGATTCCTTCAGAGAGAAATAAAATAATAATTATTATAGTTCAGCTATTTATTATTTTATATCCAAACAGTCTTTATATATCCGAGTCTCATCACCGAAATACAATGAACTAGGAAATTTAGTACCAACGCACAGCGAATACATACGCCACGTGCCTGTGTCAACAGCCGTCACGTGTGTCCTAACTCTATAAACACGTGATGTATAAACAATTGTAAATATTTGCCAATTCACTTGACAACTGCCGTTCAAATTTATTTGTGTACGTCGTGTCTTCTCGTCCCCCGATTCCCCTCGTCGGTTTAAAAGGACCCCTTGGGCTGAAAGGTTGAATAAACCTTCAATTTGGGGACCAAGTGGGCCCCTCGGACGGGTTGAGTTACATTCTGCATCCTCCAGCGCCTTGAGCAGCCCTTGAGTTAGAGAGGCGCTATATAAGAATAATTCCAGGCAGTCCTTAAAAACCAGCATTCAATCAACAGTTGTCTCCCGTTACCGCTTCCACTTCTCGCTCTCCTCCTTACAGACGACGTAGGTTTTGTGGCGCTGGTCGATGGACAGAGCCATTTGCAACTGCAAGCCACGTAAACAAGGTACCCAGAATACTCCGTCATTAAGGGAGTAATGTAACACACAACAGCATGGAAAGCACTGGTCTTCACATCACAAAGACAAGGGAAAAACAACCAGACGTCTTTCAAACAAATGATGCAAACACGCACCACCGGCACAGCGCTCTTGCTAAGTGCTGAACAAGATGAGGAGGAAGAAGAAGAAGCTAGGAGAAGAAGAAGCTAGGAGAAGAAGAAGAAGAAGAAGAAGAAGAAGAAGAAGAAGAAGAAGAAGAAGAAGAAGAAGAAGAAGAAGAAGAAGAAGAAGAAGAGGAAGAAGAAGAAGAAGAAGAAGAAGAAGAAGAAGAAGAAGCTAGAAGAAGAAGAAGAAGCTAGGAGAAGAAGAAGAAGCTAGAAGAAGAAGAAGCTAGAAGAAGAAGAAGAAGCTAGAAGAAGAAGAAGAAGAAGAAGTTAGAAGAAGAAGAAGAAGTTAGAAAAAGAAGAAGAAGTAGAAGAAGAACAACAACAACAACAAAAACAACAACAACAAGAAAAATAAGAAAAAGCAGAGGGAGGAGCCGGACGGCTAGAAGAAGAAGAAGAAGAAGATAGAAAAGAAGAAGAAGAAGAAGTTAGAAGAAGAAGAAGTTAGAAAAAGAAGAAGTAGAAGAAGAACAACATTGACAACAACAAAAACAACAACAACAACAACAAGAAAAAGCAGGGGGAGGAGCCGGACGGCAAAAGCCTACAGCTGAGTATTACTGGTAGCTTTTAAAAACTGTAATTATTTAGTTTTGGTGAGGGAGTAGTGTGATGGGAGGGGAACAGGAAAAAGGGGGAAGGGGAGGAGCGAGGAAGGAGTGAGAGAGAGAAAATGAATGAGGAGAAAAAAAAAGGGGGATTGGAGTAGGAAGCATTCAAAACAAAGAACACAACCAAGTACAACCGCCACAGCAGTTTCTTTAGCTAGTTTGAAAGGACGAAGAACTAGGAAAAGGTTCATTAGTTTATTCTTGCTATAGTGCGCTTTTCCAGCCCAACAGCTTCTCAAGGCGCTGGCCGATACAGGCAAGTTCTCATTGGAGCCGCCTGAGGCGACCTCTTGCCTCTCGTTATTGGGAGGGGAGCACTGACGGGTCGTTCCTTTTCTACGTGATGAAGAAGCAAGACCGATGAGGACGGGAACATCGACAAAGACGATGAAATCAACAAAGCATGCTGTCAAGACCTACCAATAGCTCACTTCTCTTGGATGCTGAAGAGCAAGGAGGGGGTTAGTGTGCATGAGCGACAAGGAGGAGGAACAAAACGGCGTGATGAAGTTCTAGAGACTGATTGATTGATTGATTGATTGATTGTTGCTTTAGGTCCAGCGGACTCCTCCGAGCCAAATCTGGACCGGACAACCCCCGATCCGCATAAAAGATCTGCTGAAACAACCCTAGTGGGAAAATTGAACGCCCTCCACCGGCCAGTCACTTTACAATAAAGACATCCCACGCGGGGGACGGCTGAGGGTTTACCTCAACTACGCGAACCCCCGGTTACAAAAACAAAATAGAATACAACCATCATTACAAATCATCAACGAAACATATACATATAAAATGCCTATATTGTTAAATACTAACATCATAGGAAGCCCTAGTGACCACCCAGCAGAAAGCGTCCAACACTCCCAAGCTGATCCAACAGACCTCATACACAAACAAGGAGTCTTGTCCAGGAAGAGTTTTCAAGAAAAAAGGCAGGTCATTGATCTAGCGAAGAAGAAGATAGTATAGCAGAGTGATAGGACAGAGCAGGAATGGGAAAGAGTATATGAGGAAGATAGCAACAGTGGGAATTTAAAGCACTAAATTTCCATAAAGTGGGGATACTATTTATACTGAAACCCCCGGCACTCCAACGGGGGTACTGTTGCCGCAGTGAATCTGTCATGCCTACAAAGGCAAGACAGGTTTTCAACTGGGGCTTTCACTGTTCCCTTTATAGGTTAGAACAATCTACAGTGGCAAGATTGCTCATGACCCCAAGGGGTGTTCTAGAGACAACTCAGTTCTTTCGTTCTGGAAGAAGAAGGAGAATGATGGAAGGAGGACAAGGAGAAGAAGATTGATGGAAGAAAACAAGAAGAGCATGATGATGAAGAGGAGGAGGAGGAGTTTTTGATTGATTGATTGATTTATTATTGCTTTAGGTCCAGCGGACTCTTCCGAGCCAAATCAGGACCGGACAACCCCCGATCCGCATAAAAGATCTGTTGAAAACAACCCCAGTGGGAAAATTGAATGCCCTCCACCGGCCAGTCACTTTACAATAAAGACATCCCACGCGAGGGACGGCTGAGGGTTGACCTCAACTACGCGAACTCCCCGATTACAAAAACAAAATAGAATACAAACATCATTATAAATCATCAACAAAAAAAACATACATATAAAATGCCTAAAGTGCTAAATAGTACATTCATAGGAAGCCCTAGTGACCACCCGGCAGAAAGCGTCCAACATTCCCAAGCTGATCCAACAGACCTCATACACAAACAAGGAGTCTTGTCCAGGAAGAGTTTTCAAGAAAAAAGGTAGGTCATTGATCTAGCGAAGAAGAATATAGTATAGCAGAGTGGTAGGACAGAGCAGGAATGGGAAAGAGCAAATGAGGAAGACAGCGACAGTGGGAATTTAAAGCACTAAATTTCCAGAAAGTGGGGATACTATTTATACTGAAACCCCCGGCACTCCAACGGGGGTACTGTTGCCGCAGTGAATCTGTCATGCCTACAAAGGCAAGACAGGTTTTCAACTGGGGCTTTCACTGTTCCCTTTATAGGTTAGAACAATCTACAGTGGCAAGATTGCTCATGACCCCAAGGGGTGTTCTAGAGACAACTCAGTTCTTTCGTTCTGGAAGAAGAAGGAGAATGATGGAAGGAGGACAAGGAGAAGAAGATTGATGAAAGAAAACAAGAAGATCATGATGATGAAGAGGAGGAGGAGGAGTTAGTCATTGTTTTTATGGTCCAGCGGACTGCAAAGAGCCGAATCATGACCACTAGAGAGGAGGAGGGACGACGACGACGACGAAGACGAAGAAGAAGTAGAAGATGATGATGATGATGATGATGATGATGATGATGATGATGATGATGATGATGATGATGATGATGAAGGAGAAGTAGAAGAAGAAAATTATGAATGAGCGGAAGAAGGAGCGTGTGCACTTTAAATGAGAAGAATCTATTAAGAGGGGTGTTTACTGTGAGAGCTGCTGCCGCGGGCGAGTGCTAGGACATTAGTGCACAGTAACAGTACACCATGCCCTATTCTTTCTCTTTCACTGCTTTATCTTCGTCAAAGGAAAAGATATCTTCTCCTACTTCTGTCTTTAAAAAATAAATGTCCAAAGGCCAACGCAAATACGTGTGAAAATTAATTAACAAAATCCAGTTGCCTCAATGTTGGCGACCAAACGTGGTTTTTTTCTTTCTCCCGCCGAGAGAGAGAGAGAGAGAGAGAGAGGGGGGGGGGAGGTCGTTGGAGGAGAGGAGTTTGGCCCCCTCACCCCTCCCCCACTTTTATTTTTCTCTAGGCCAGCTTAATGAGGGCAGTGCCTATCTCCTTCTTCTCCCTCGCTGCTTTACCTTCCCCGGATCTAAACAGATCCAGGTACTCATTCACAGCTGATCTAAACAGATCCAGGTACTCATTCACAGCTGATCTAAACAGATCCAGGTACTCATTCACAGCTGTTCTAAACAGATCCAGGTACTCATTCACAGCTGATCTAAACAGATCCAGGTACTCATTCACAGCTGATCTAAACAGATCCAGGTACCCATTCACAGCTGATCTAAACAGATCCAGGTACTCATTCACAGCTGATCTAAACAGATCCAGGTACTCATTCACAGCTGATCTAAACAGATCCAGGTACTCATTCACAGCTGATCTAAACAGATCCAGGTACTCATTCACAGCTGATCTAAACAGATCCAGGTACTCATTCACAGCTGATCTAAACAGATCCAGGTACTCATTTACAGCTGAGTGAACTGGAAGGTGTCGTGCGCTTGTTTCATTAGAGATCCATAGATGCTGCAACGAAATCACTTTCGCTGGGAGCTTCGGTGGTACTACGTCACACATTTTCTGAAGGACACGTGACGTCATACTTCAATGAAGCCACTTTCGTGAAAATCCAAGATTACACGAACACCATTTCGTCAATATTTTTTAATGTTATCTTGGTCAATTAACAGCATCTTGTTCTAAGAAATACTAAGATTGATATTGGGACTATTGATTCGCGCGTCTTAGGCCACTCAAAATGCCATTATGAGATTTTAGGCATTTGTTGAGTGACGCATGTGTGGAAAGCCTTGGAATTGAGAGATCCAAAATGGCAACAAGATGAACCCCCATCGATTGGCATTTTATTCTGACTTGTTTGCTTCAAGGTGACATAACATTTACGTCTAAGTTGCTTTTTCATGTAACTTATTGTTGTTTTTATTAATGGGACAATTTATATATCTATATATTATTTTTGAAAAGGGGTAAATTAGGCGTTTCAAGTTCTTCTACAGTATCAGTATTGTAGGCCTGGTTGTGCTCTGTGGGTTCGGGCAAATAGAATAGACCCAACGTTTCCCGGCGTGTCGTAAGAGGCGACTAACAGGGGTGATGTTAGCACGGCATCACTGGGCGAAAGTCTTCTACACAGAAGTCACCGGCCAGGGCGGAGGAACCTCACGTTACTACAGGTTCAACGACCACGTGCTCAGGGCCAAGGCGAGCCACACTGTATTCGTGGATTTCGGCTGTGGCCAACAGCCTGGAGAGGATTGGGCCCTGCCAGGTCTTTTTTTGCCCAAGATACAACACATGATGAGGCTATCCACTAATTCCATGCCGGATCGGTCGTCGCCCGGCTACACAAGGACCGCGCCTTCCGTTGGCCACCAGGACGGAGGTGAAAAGTATGCTACTGATGGACAAATTAGCAAGATCCGCACAAGAAACAACATCGTCATAGGAACCTGGAATGTCAGGACCCTAACTGCGGAAGGAAAATTAGAAGAACTGGCCCACGAGCTGGACCACTATCGATGGAACGTTCTAGGTATCAGCGAACTGCGCTGGAAAGGCCTAGGTGAAACAACGACTGACAAAGGCCACAAGCTCTATTTCAGCGGTAGAGATGACAGGCACGAACACGGCGTTGGATTCTTGGTCCACAAAAACATTCTAGCCACTGTCATGGGTTGCCGCCCAGTCTCCAGTAGACTCATTACCATCCGTCTGAGAGCAACCCCTTTCAACATCACCATCATCCAGGCCTATGCCCCAACATCAGACTATGAAGACAGCGAAGTGGAGGATTTTTATGAAAATATACAGGCGGTCCTTGACCAAGTGCCGAAGAAGGACATAGTCATAGTGCAAGGCGACTGTGTTACGTTGAAACGCGAACGAAAGTATGCCGGAAGCGTGTACGATAGATCTAATCGTTTCGATTTGCAAAGTATTCGATAATGGAGTTTATTTACCTTTGATTTGAGTTTGCATTGTTGTTAGGAGAGGCTTTGTATAACGTTGATAATTTGCGTTAGTCGATATTATTTGAGAATCTTCTGGATATGCGTGTTTACTCTTGATAGAAATTTCCGGATGGATATCGAAGGTCGTGAATGTTCCCGGAAGTAGAGAAAATGTGAATGACGTAAGTCAGTGATGACGATCTTTAGTTCGATTGGTGGCAGTGCGTCATTTCTACCACGTACCAAATCGTTCCAGAAAAGAGAGAGGTTATTTAATCGTGAGCCGAGTCGATGTAGAGAGAGAAAAGTTGTTGATAGTGATTTGGAAAGTTGCTGTGAAAGTTGTTGAGTTGAATTGAGAATTGTATGCAGTTGTTGATGTGTGCTGAATAAAAGTGGAAAACTTCATACGCCGACTTTGTGACTTGTATGCTGTTTGGACGGGCTGTGTGAATAAACGAATCTGAGTTACACCCTATCAGGAATTCAAGCATCGGGGCTGAATCAGATACTGATAGAAAACACCAACATCAAACTGAGTGTAACATTTTGGGGGCCAAGCCGGGATTCACGCCATAGCCAAGGGTTCAACTGCTACAACAAGCGAGTCAACGTTACGAGAGGCAGTCATCGAGGGTAGCCGCCAACGAGTTGCGTCGAGAGGGGCCAACATACTGGGACTACATCACCGATAGGTTCGGGTTGACTGCAAGGGCGTGTAGTCGCTGAAGAGTTGCTTCGTGAGCGAACAACAGATCGGGACTACGTGGCTGCCGTAAGACTACGTCGAGGGACAGTCTCGGAGCTACATCGCCAGTGTTACATAGAGCGGCGAGCGGACGTCGCGTCTACTTCAGCACAGGAGCGTGTACATCAACACCAGCGTGGTGCAGCGTCGCATACGACGAGGACAGCGGGGCCTGCGTCAGTGAAAGCGACTAGTGACAAGCATCAGCGCTACTGCAGAAAGCGTGCTAGAAAGGTACAGCACAGTCAAGAACTTTCCAGAAAAGAACTTTCTAGAAAAGAACTTTCTTGAAAAGAACTTTCCAGAAGCATCAAGATGGCTGACTTCTGGCAGAAAGGGGTTGAACTAAATCTAAAAGGCAAACAGCTGACGGAGTACGTCAAATTCCAGGAGAGAATATTGCGAGAAGAAAGAGAAGAACAGCGACGGCGCGAAGAACGAGAATTAGAAGAGCAGCGTCGCCGTGAAGAACGAGAATTAGAAGAGCAGCGTCGCCGTGAAGAAAGAGAATTAGAGGAACAGCGAAGGCAAGAAGAAAGAGAAGAAAAGCGTCGACGTGACGAGATGGCAGAGAGACGATTAGAGGCTGAGCGTCAATTCCAGTTAGAAATGGCGCGCATCCAACAACAGCAGCGCGCGCCACACGTTATCAGTGACTTCAAGGCTCCAAAATTGCCAGCATTCGTCGACGAAAAGGACCAGATCGACAGCTATCTGGCGAGGTTTGAAAGGTTCGCCGAAAGCGCTAAATGGCAACGTCAAGACTGGGCGATCATACTCAGCGCACTACTGACGGGGAAGGCGCTCGATGTCTACAGTAGACTGTCGAATAATGACGCCAAAGCCTACGACGTTTTGAAAGCGGCCCTATTGCAGTGCTACAACTTTACAGAAAAGGGCTACCGTCAACGCTTTCGTGAATGCCGGCCTTTGTCAGACGAGACACCAAAGCAATTTGTGGAGCGCCTGTCATCATACCTACACAAGTGGGTGGAATTATCAGGCAAAGGGAAGACTTACGAGAGTCTCCATGAGCTGATCGTGAGGGAACAATTACTCAACGCCTGCCCTAAGGACCTCGCGATCCACTTGGAAATACAAAAGTTGCAGACGCTAAAAGACGTTGCTGAGGCTGCTGAAAGATATCTCATCGCTCATGAGAAAACGTTGGGGCCACCCAGCGCGACGAAACATTTTCAGAAGACTGGAAACCATGTGAACCAGATCCAGGGGAGCCAGACGAGCCAGAGACACACTGACTCCACGCCTCCTCCCAGGGAAGGGCATTCAAGAGGCTGTTTCACCTGCAACGCTACAGACCACAGAGCAGCTAACTGCCCTCAAAGCAGAAATAGCGGACAGCGGAGCAGTACGGACAATGCAGCGGCGGGCAACCGGCAGAGACGTTTCTCCAATCAACGGCAAAACAGTAGATCTGACCATCAAGTGTGCGGCGGGAGCGTCATTCTTCCGAGTGAGACCAAGCGCACAGCTACCCCTGCGGACGTGCAAGAGTGCATGACCGATGGCCAACTTCTCCTTGCCAACGGAAAATCCATCCCCGTCGTCGCCAGCGCAGCTGTGACCGTCCAGAACATGCCAGTTTCAAAGGGACGCGTCGGAAATCATGAAGTGACTGTTCTAAGAGACTCTGGCTGCAGTGGGGTCATCGTCAAAGAAGACCTAATCGCTAAAGAACAGTTCACTGGCGATTTTAAATGGACACTCATGGCCGACAGCAAATGTGTGAGAGCGCCAGTTGCGAAGATTCAAGTCAGCACTCCTTTCTACATAGGCGAAGTCGAAGCGGTTTGCCTGAAGAAGCCGCTGTATGATTTGATGATCGGGAATATCGACGGCGCGAGACGACCCGACGACCCCGATCCAGAGTGGAGTCCTGCCTCAATCCAACGCGTCGAAGTTGTGGAGGAGGATCCATTGCCGTTTCCCGATGGAGACCTTACAGAGCTGCTACGGGACAATGTGGTTACTCCGGCTCAGCCCTGCCGACCAGAGATCGTCGGTGCCGTTACTACCAGGGCCCAGGCCAAGAGAGACAAGACGTCTACGCCACTGAAGGTCGCCGACAACTCTAAAGCTGCCATCGTGGACAGAGATAAGCTTATCCAGCTCCAGGGAGCTGATAGCACTTTAAACAAGTACAGGAACCGCCAAGACCACGTGACCAAGGGCAGTGGCACGGTCTATTTTGAGGTGAAGGCCAAGATCCTGTACAGAATCTTCCAGCACCCGAGGGTCAACGGAGGGAAACCACTACGTCAAGTCTTGGTACCGTTACCCCTAAGGCGCCAGGTGATGGAAGTAGCGCATGACTCAATTATGGGAGGTCACCTAGGCATCAAGAAGACG
Source organism: Oncomelania hupensis (assembly GCA_036898135.1). NCBI lineage: Eukaryota > Metazoa > Mollusca > Gastropoda > Littorinimorpha > Pomatiopsidae > Oncomelania > Oncomelania hupensis. Next base: position 163,845,982 of record CM072511.1, read on the forward strand.
TCGGACAGAATCCAGGCGGTGTTCTACTGGCCAGGACTTCATGCGGACGTCAGCCGTTTCTGCCGATCATGTGACATTTGCCAGAAGACCATACCTCGAGGAAGGGTCCCGAAAGTGCCTATGCAGAGGATGCCTCTGATCGACCGACCTTTCAAGAGGGTGGCCTTAGACTTAATCGGCGAAATAAGACCTCCGAGTGAAGAAGGTCATCGATGGGTACTGACTTTAGTGGACTATGCGACTCGGTACCCAGAAGCAGTGCCTCTGAAGAAGATTGACACTGAAACTGTCGCTGAGGCGCTAGTGGACATGTTCAGTAGACTTGGAGTGCCTGAAGAAATTCTGACAGACCTCGGGACGCAGTTCGTCTCCGACTGCATGAAGGAGGTGAACAGACTGCTGAGCATCCGGCATTTGACTACGACACCCTACCAACCGATGTGCAACGGGCTTGTCGAAAAGTTCAATGCTACGTTGAAGTCCACCCTGAAGAAACTGTGCAGCGAGCAGCCCAGACAATGGCATCGCTACATCAACGCCTTACTGTTCGCCTACAGAGAAGTGCCGCAGGAGTCCACCGGCTTTTCTCCGTTCGAGCTGCTGTACGGAAGAACCATCCGAGGGCCGATGCACATCCTAAAAGAACTGTGGACGAAAGAAGTAGACACCCCAGAGGTGAAGAACAGCTACCAGTACGTGTTTGAGCTACGGGAGAAGCTGGAGCAGACTCTCGAGATAGCCAGAGAAAACCTGAAGAAGTCCCAGGACTGTGGAAAGCACTACTATGACCGTAGGGCTGTGAACAGGAAGTTTAAACCTGGCAACAAAGTGCTGGTGCTGCTACCTACCGATCACAATAAGTTGCTGATGCAGTGGAAAGGCCCGTACGAAGTGGAGACCGTGGTGGGAATCAACGACTACAAGGTGAAGGTCGGCCAGCATTCCAAGATATACCACGCCAACCTCCTTAAGCTGTACGTGGAGAGGCCGCCAGAGACTGTACATGCAGCAACAGCAGCTGTGACCGACGACAGCTTTGACAGCGAAGAACTGTTGGAACTGGGAGACTTCCATAGCAAAGAAGGCATCGATGATGTTAAGCTAGGACCGAGCTTGACGGAAGGTCAAAAGTTGGAGCTCAAGGACCTTATGGGCGAGTTTCCCCACAACTTCAGCGATGTCCCTGGCTCTACAACTTTGGTCGAACACGAAGTCCACCTCACTTCGAATATCCCTGTTCGATCCAAGCCCTTCCCGATCCCCTTCAAGGCCCGTGAATCCTTGAAGAAAGACATCGATGAGATGCTGAAGATGGGCATCATCAGGGAGTCCAGTTCCCCCTACGCGTCCCCTGTCGTGGTCGTGAAGAAGAAGGACGGCAGCAACAGAGTATGCATCGACTACAGGAAGGTTAATAAGATCACCGTCTTTGACCCTGAGCCGATGCCTACCGCAGCAGACCTCTTCCGCCAATTATCGGGGAGTAGAATCTTTTCAAAGATTGACCTCAGCAAGGGTTATTGGCAAGTCCCCGTGCGTCAACAGGACATACCAAAGACTGCCTTCATAACTCCTGATGGGACGTACGAGTGCCTAAGGATGCCCTTTGGCATGGTCAACAGCGGAGCTACCCTAAAGAGAGGAATGAGGAAGATGCTCAAAGGGATGGACAACGTCGTGTGTTACTGGGACGACCTGCTAGTCCACACCCGCACCTGGGAAGAGCATCTGCAGACCTTGACGGAGCTGTTTCACCGTCTAACAGAAGCTAACCTGACCGTGAGACCCAGTAAGTGCATTCTGGGAACTGACAACGTCGACTTTATCGGCCATTCGCTGAAAGAAGGACAAAAGGGGCTTCTGCTAGAAAACGTCACCAAAATTCTGAACGCTCCACGTCCCCAAACAAAGAAGCAAGTACGATCTTTCCTGGGGTTGGCTGGATACTACAGGGAGTTTGTACCAAACTACTCCGCCATCACAGCACCCTTGTCAGACCTGGTGCGGAAAGGCTGTCCAAACCAAGTGCAGTGGGGACCGTCTCAGGAGAGGGCATACCAGACTGTGCGCGACCTCCTTTCGAAGGATCCGGTGCTACGACTGCCTGACACTTCCAAAGAATTCGTCTTAAGAACAGACGCAGCGGACGAAGGCATCGGCGCCATACTGATGCAAGAACACGAAGGGAAACTATTTCCGGTCAGTTACGCCAGCAAGAAGCTGTCCAGGGCTGAGAAAAATTACTCGACCATGGAGAAAGAGTGCCTTGCCATCATATGGGGAATCCGGAAGTTCGAACTGTACCTTCAAGGAGTGAAGTTCGTGCTACAGACTGATCACAAGCCGCTAACCTACTTGAACTCTGCCAAGTTTGTGAACAGTCGCATCATGAGATGGGCTATGTACTTGCAGAACTTTAACATGCGAGTAGAATCTATCAAAGGATCAGACAATGTTGGTGCGGACTTCCTCAGCAGAGTGTGTGAGTAAAAAACATTGACCGTGTAGATAAACTGTGAACATTGACAATATCCAGACAGATTTGAAGATGAAAACCATTGACTCTGTGTGAATGAGCTGAGAACATTGACAGCGTTCAGACAGTCTAAAATAAGTTTTAATTCTGAACTTTGTTTGTGCATTACGTTTCAACGTTGTTGAAAGAAATTGGGTAAATTTCTTCTTGAGTGGGGGGTTATGTTACGTTGAAACGCGAACGAAAGTATGCCGGAAGCGTGTACGATAGATCTAATCGTTTCGATTTGCAAAGTATTCGATAATGGAGTTTATTTACCTTTGATTTGAGTTTGCATTGTTGTTAGGAGAGGCTTTGTATAACGTTGATAATTTGCGTTAGTCGATATTATTTGAGAATCTTCTGGATATGCGTGTTTACTCTTGATAGAAATTTCCGGATGGATATCGAAGGTCGTGAATGTTCCCGGAAGTAGAGAAAATGTGAATGACGTAAGTCAGTGATGACGATCTTTAGTTCGATTGGTGGCAGTGCGTCATTTCTACCACGTACCAAATCGTTCCAGAAAAGAGAGAGGTTATTTAATCGTGAGCCGAGTCGATGTAGAGAGAGAAAAGTTGTTGATAGTGATTTGGAAAGTTGCTGTGAAAGTTGTTGAGTTGAATTGAGAATTTTATGCAGTTGTTGATGTGTGCTGAATAAAAGTGGAAAACTTCATACGCCGACTTTGTGACTTGTATGCTGTTTGGACGGGCTGTGTGAATAAACGAATCTGAGTTACACCCTATCAGGAATTCAAGCATCGGGGCTGAATCAGATACTGATAGAAAACACCAACATCAAACTGAGTGTAACAGACTGGAATGCCAAGGTTGGCCAAGATGCGCACCACAACTGGGGAGACACATGTGGACCCCACTGCAACAACGAGACAAATGACAGGGGTCTGAGGCTATTGGAGTTTGCCAGATACAACAATCTGGTACTGGCAAACACGCTTGGTCTCCACAAAAAATCCAGACGATGGACATGGCACAGTCCCGGCGGGGAACATCACAACCAGATCGACTACATCATGGTCAAGAAACGCTTCAGATCAAGCATCAACATTGGCAGGACACGCACTTTTCCAGGAGCAGACATTGGAAGTGACCACGATCTCGTGATGGTGTCTTTCCGGCTTCATTTGAAGAGAGTAAATACAGCAAAGTGCACTAGGCTGAAGTTCGACCTGGACAAACTGCAAGACCCGGAGGTGGCAAAAATATTTCAGGCCACAATTGGAGGGAAATTTGCACCACTGCTTATTTTGGGGGCAGGCGAAGTAGATGTCAACACCATGACCAATACCTTCAACTCAGCTGTAACAGATGCCGCCACTGAGATCCTTGGCAAGCACCGACCAAAGAAGAAGCCGTGGATCACACCTGAACTTTTGGATCTGTGTGATAAACGAAGAGAGTTAAAAAAGAAAAAGAACACCTCACAGGGAGCTGATGTCTACCGAAAAATCAACAATGACATCCGAAAAGGCATGCGCACAGCAAAGGAGAACTGGATAGAAGATCAATGCCAGGAAATAGAGAACAATCTGAACAGGAACAACAGCAAGAAGGCCTACCAGACTGTGAAGCAGCTGACAAGTGTTAAACAGCCCAAAGTCTCCACTATCCAAAGCAAGTCTGGCATATGCCTTACAGAAGAACAAGAAGTCTTGGACAGATGGACAGAGTACTGCTCTGACCTTTACAACCATACACCAAATGGAGACCCATCAGTTCTAGCATGTCCCGAGAGCAGAGAAGAAGAAGAAATCCTCCCAATTCTCCGGGAAGAAGTTGAGGCAGCAGTGCAATCGCTGAAGAAAGGGAAGTCAGCGGAAGTGGACAACATACCAGCGGAACTGCTACAAGCAGGAGGAGAAGCGATGACTGATGCTCTCACCATTATCTGTAACAAGATCTGGCAGAGTGGGGAATGGCCTACACCATGGACCCAGTCGCTTGTCATCACTCTTCCAAAAAAAGGTAACCTTCAGGAGTGTGAAAATTACCGCACCATCAGCCTCATCAGCCATCCCAGCAAGGTCCTCCTGAAAATAATACTCAACAGGTTGAAACCACAAGCTGAACAAATCATAGCTGAAGAACAAGCAGGATTCATGGCAGGGCGAAGTACCACTGAACAGATTTTCAACCTCAGAATAATCTGTGAGAAATACCTACAGCACCAACAACATCTATATCATGTGTTCATAGACTTCAAGAAGGCATTTGACCGAGTCTGGCATGCAGCTCTATGGGCAACCATGAAAGTGTACAACATCAGCCCTAAAATTATAGAAGTCATCAAAAGCCTGTATGACAAGGCTACCAGTGCAGTCCTCCATAACAGCGTCATCGGGAACTGGTTCAGAACAACAATCGGTGTGCGTCAAGGATGCCTACTCTCTCCAACACTCTTCAACATCTTCCTAGAGCGCATCATGTCAGATGCTCTTGCAGATCACGAAGGCACAGTCAGCATAGGGGGCAGAACAATCTCCAATCTTCGTTTTGCGGATGATATTGATGGATTGGCTGGAGAGGAACAAGAACTTGAACAGCTTGTACAGAGGCTTGACACCACCTCCAGAGCTTATGGAATGGAAATAAGTGCAGAGAAGACCAAAATGATGACCAACAACACCAATGGCATCAACACGGACATCAAAGTACAAGGCCAATCCCTCAACACAGTGCACAGCTTCAAATATTTAGGAGCCATTGTGTCAGACAATGGATCTCGACAGGAAGTCCTCTCCAGGATCGCACAAACAACTGCTGCCCTGACAAGGTTGAAGCCCATTTGGAAAGACAGAACCATCAGTCTACATTCCAAAGTAAGACTGCTGCGCTCTCTGGTCATCTCCATCTTCCTATATGCTTGCGAAGCATGGACCCTCACAGCAGATCTCCAACGAAGAATACAAAGCATGGAGATGAGGTGCTACAGAAGACTTCTGTGCATTTCCTATACCCAACACATCACCAACGACGAAGTCCGACAGACCATCACACAAGCCATTGGACAACACGATGACCTGCTCACAGTGGTGAAGAAACGGAAACTCCGATGGTATGGCCACGTCACCAGATCATCAGGCCTTGCAAAGACCATTCTGCAAGGCACAGTGCAAGGAGGTAGAAGAAGGGGGAGACCGAAAAAGAGGTGGGAGGACAACATTCGAGAATGGACTGGTTTGACACTGAGCGAAGCCATGAGGGCTGCTGAGGACAGAGAAAGATGGAGTGTGCTGGTTAAGCGATCATCTGTGGTGCCCCTACGACCTTCGGGTTATGGGACAGGATAGGATAGGATAGGCCTGGTTGTAGGATACTGTTTGGCAGAGTATATACGAGTACAAAGCAAGTCTGGCATATGCCTTACAGAAGAACAAGAAGTCTTGGATAGATTGACAGAGTACTGCTCTGACCTTTACAACCACAAACCAAAGATCAGTTCTAGCATGTCCCCAGAACAGAGAAACCCTCCCAATTCTCCGAGAAGAAGTTGAGGCAGCAGTGCAATCACTAAGGAAGGGAAGTCAGCGGGAGTTAACAACATACCCGCGGAATTGCTGCAAGCCGGAAGGGAAGCGATGTTTGACGCCCTCACCATTATCTGTAACAAGATCTGGCAGAGTGGGGAGTGGCCTACACCATGGACCCAGTCGCTTGTCATCACTTTTCCCAAATAGGGTAACCTTCAGGAGTGTGAAAATTACCGCACCATCAACCTCATCAGCCATCCCAGCAAGATCCTCCAGAAAATAATTCTCAACAGGTTGAAACCCCAAGCTGAACAAATCATAGCTGAAGAACAAGCAGGATTCAGGGCAGGGCGAAGTACCACTGAACAGATTTTCAACCTCAGATTAATCTGCGAGAAATACCTACAGCAAGAACATCTATATCATGTGTTTGTAGACTTCAAAAAATCGTTTGACCGAGTGTGGCATGCAGATCTGTGGGCAAGAATGAGAGTGTACAACATAAGCACTAAACTTATTGAAGTCATCAAAAGCCTGTATGACAAGGCTACCAGTGCAGTCCTCCACTGGTCAACAGCCGTTCAGTGGGTCTTGAGATATGACGTTTGGCTCGTTCCGATCCCCCCCCCCCTCCTCTTCCCTACACCTTCTGTTGTCTTCCTCCCCCCTCCCCCTCTATTTCAACCTATGTCCAGATCAGGCTTTAAATACCCAAAGGCAAAACACCACAAAACGAAAGTGCCGTCGCCTACTGTGGACCACCGCGTTGGAAACCTAATAACGCCGGATTGCAGTTTTAAAATTACTCACTAAGCTGACCTAGAAAAAAGGGAGGTCCAAAACGCCTTTACCCCCTCTCTTTACAATCTGAGAGAGAGAGGGAGAAAGAGCAAGAGAGAGGGAGAGAGAGGGAGAGAGAGGGAGGGAGAGAGAGAGGGGAGGAGAATGGGGGTTTCGAAGGGAAAGGCTATGAATCTGCGGGTGACTGCCGACAAAAGACTGGTCTGGCGGAAGCAGACGGAACAAAACGGTAACTCCAAATAGATCAATACTTAAGAAAAATAAGAGGATTTGGGGGGTAAAACAGCAGATGTTTCAATATTTTTTAATATAACCTTTTTATCATTAACCACATCTCAAATCCAGAAATACAAACTTTGCAAGAAAACTTCATGCCGAATATGGATTATACACGTTTTTTATTGCCTCCACGTTATGCTTTCACCTACCTCTCTCTCTCTCTCTCACTCCCCATCAAACCTCCCGCCAAAGTCTGATCGCAACACTTCATCTTGTACAAATTATAATGCAACAATGGTATACACGCGCAAGATAGATCCGATCGCTTTGTTTTGCAAAAAACATGCAATAATAGAGAGTATTTACCTTTGATTTAATTTTGCGTTGTTGCTAGAAGAATCTTTGTATAACGTTTATAATTTTCGTTGGTCGATATTATTGCAGAATTTTCTAGAATTACTTGTTTACTATCGATCGAAGCATCTAGATAAATCTAGTAATAGCTAAGAGATTCTTCTAACCTAAATAAGGTTGTATGACGTAAGACAGTGCATAGTTCCGGTGACGAGTTTTATTTTGATTGGGTGTATTGCGTCATGCTGGAATGTTCGAACTTTCTCTCGATTATAGAGAGACTATATAAGTGGTGCAGTGAAAATCCAAGAAGTCTCCTCTCTGAAAATCCTTACGGGAAGAGAGGGGACTATAAACTGATAAACATAACATCCTTATCGGGAAGAGAGGGGACCATAAACTGATTAAAAAAAAAATGCGTAAAGAGAAAAAGTGATAAACAGATTGATAGAGATGTCAGTTAGTTATTCATTGCTTACAGGGTCCAGCGGACTGCAAAGAGACGAATCAGGACCACAAAATCAAGACCACAACTTCGCTGAAAGAGGACTCACCCCTGATCCCTCACCCCTGATCCGCATAAAAGATCTGCTGAAACAACCCTAGTGGTAACACTGAAGGCACTCCACGAACCGGTCACTTTACAATAAAGACATCCTACGCAGGGGAAGCTGAGGCTATACTCTAATTTATTGAAACCCCGTTTACAAAAACAAAATAGAATACAAACATCATTACAAAATATCAACAAAACACATACATATAAAATGCCACATTGCCAAATAATAACATCATATGAAGCCCCAGTAACCACCTGGTAGAAAGCGTCCAATATTCCCAAGCTGATCCAACAGACCTCACACACAAATGATGAGTTGTGTCCCGGAAGAGTTTTCAAGAAAAAAGGTAGGTGACTGGTCTAGCGAAGAAGAAGATAGTAAAGTAGATTGATAGAACAGAGTAGGAATGAGAAAGAACAAAGGAAAAATACAGCGACAGTGGGAATTTAAAGCACTAAATTTCCAGAAAGTGGGGATACTATTTATACTGAAACCTCCGGAGAGCTTCGTTCGCCTTCCGTGATTGCCTTTTTCGGTGAATGACTGGAACTAGTTTGGAAAAAACAAGTTCGCTCCCGGCACCCCCACGGGGGGATTGGTAGAGATGGTTTTTGAAGAAGATTTTTGAAGTGATTTTCGGAAAGCGATCTTGTATGCAGTTGCTGATGTATGCTGAATAAAGTTGGTAAACTTTATATGACGACTCCTGCCTTGTTGCTGAGTGAACAGGCTGCATGAATAAACGAATCTGATGTACACTTATCAAGATTCAAGCATCGGGGCTGAATCAACCATTGATAAAAAAACAACTGTGTAACAGCGTGCATGCATGTGTGTGTGTGTGCGTGTGTGTTTTTTAAATGTTTAAGTAATTATTAGTACAATGTTATATTTCGCTGCTGAGATTAATTTAAAACAAAAAGTATTGTACTTGGCAGCTAATACGGATCATGTCCAAGATAATCTCCAGTCCCATTTTCTCAGGCGAAACAACAACATCACATCCCTGTGTTCTGCCCTGTGCACAAACCTTTTGCCTCCGTTATAGACATTTCTCCAATTCATTCTTGCCCTCACTCCTTCAGTCATCCATCCATTCACTTCATCCTTAAAACAAATGAAACGGCTGATTACATCAATGAGAGGGAGGGAGGGAGGGAGGGAGGGAGGAACGGAGAAGAAGGTGAGAGGGAGGGAAGAGAGAGCGAGAGAGAGAGAGAGAGAGAGAGCGAGAGAGAGAGAGAGAGAGAGCGAGAGAGAGAGAGAGAGAGAGAGAGAGCAGGGTAGGTAGGCAGGAGGAGTGATTGCGCGACTACAGCAGCCGTCAGCCTTAGTGGGATCGCCAGCTCAGCCACGCAATTTGTACTCTGCCCACCCAGGGTGTCAGCACTGTGGCACTGGACATCAGGCTGGACACTGGCTGCGGTGGTCATTTCAGGCTGAGGTCTTAATCAATCTCCCTTGCTCACCCCTGCTCACGACGAGACCAAGTTCAAACTAAAAACTTCCAGTTACAGATTCTGAAATTGTCTTTATAGGTGCCATTGATTCACTTCAAAGATCAAATTCCGGGTCAGTACATTGGACAACTTTTTGCTGGCTCCAGCTCAACGCATCCAGTACATCTTACCCGATCCAGAAAAAAAAAGTGAAAAAAAAGTGAAATCGCCTCATTTCATACTCAGTTCCTCTTGTTGTAGCTGAGGTCCACGATCAATGCGTCGATAATTCTGCCTACTATATGTTATTGCAAAGGAATAAAGGGGGGAAAATCAAACTGAAGTAGCTAAAAGCTTCTACAATTTGGAAGTGCAAGTTATCATTGTACAAGTTCTACAAGTACAGATTTTGTGTTTCAGACTCAACATTATAAAGTGTAGCTTATCATTTTAAAAGTAAATGTTTGCGGTTCAGACACAACATCGTACAGTGCAGTGCTAAAAGGTATTTCTGGCTCCGTTTTCGATGAGAGTCTTTCAAATTTTTTAAGTGCAGCTGTGATTCCATTCATGTTCAGTTCCACAGTGTTCCATTTTCACACAGAAGACTAAGTTCCAGACTCTTTAAACAGTTTTAAAATGCAAGTGAGGTACTCCCCGCTCAGTTCGCTAACTGCTACTACTACTAAACGGATGCTATCACGCGATTTTTCTTCAATCGAACTCTAGCGCGGCGTTCTGAAGAATTGCAGAAGTCGGAATATGAATCAATGTATGTTTTTGAAATGTTAGATGGACTGTTTCCTACATCTTTATTGAAGGGAGGGAGGAAACAGGAGAACCCAGAGACAGCCCAAAACAAAACAATGATAGTCCCACATTCTATAATTTTAAAGCGCAATGGTGACTCCGGTGATGCTTAATTCCAAAGGTGCAACATTTGCAAATACACACGGGAGTTTCTGACGGTCAACCTTTTTTATTTTAAAAATTTCCACAATTGCCACAGATTCACTTACTGTTCAGTTCCAAAACTGAGCCAAATCTCACAATAGTCCAGTATTTTTTCTAGACTGTGGAAGGTGCGACTACCATTGCTGCAGCAGTGATGTTATCCGTTTCTCCCACATCCACATCGGTTATTTTTCGTCAACATCAGAAACCACAGGACGCGAGCTGACCAAAGGCCAGGCCTGATCCACTCTCTTCACGACCGTTGAAAGGTAACCTTTTCATCTTATCACGCGATAACCTCAGCTTTAACTTTACTCCTTAACGCAATACAATTCAACTAAATGTAACAAATCTTTATTAACATATAGAAATTATGTACAGCCACCTGTGTCGCCTGTCAGTACAAAAAGCATGCAAAATAAACGATCATTGTTACAAACTAACGCTTACATCAACCAACATTACATTAGAGATTAGTTCAATTTTCACACCTCCCACACCCCTAGTAAACATATATGCCACCATAAAAACGTAAAAAAAAACACCCTTCATTATTTCTTGTTCCACAATGATTTAAAGCAATATTAAAGATTTGTAACAACAGTGTATTTATCACCACAATGATTTACAGCGACATTAAAGGTTTGTAACAACAGTGTATTTATCACCATAATGATTTACAGCGATATTAAAGGTTTGTAACAACAGTGTATTTATCACCATAATGATTTACAGCGACATTAAAGGTTTGTAACAACAGTGTATTTATCACCACAATGATTTACAGCGATATTAAAGGTTTGTAACAGTGTATTTATCACCACAATGATTTACAGCGACATTAAATGTTGTAAAACAGTGTATTTATCACCATAATGATTTACAGCGATATTAAAGGTTTGTAACAACAGTGTATTTATCACCATAACGATTTACAGCGATATTAAAGGTTTGTAACAACAGTGTATTTATCACCATAACGATTTACAGCGATATTAAAGGTTTGTAACAACAGTGTATTTATCACCACAATGATTTACAGCGATATTAAAGGTTTGTAACAACAGTGTATTTATCAATCAATCAACCAATCTTTTATTAAATTTTAATGTCTGTTCACGCATTTAGGTGATATTAAACGTTGACAATGTATTTTATTTTTCATGGGATTTCCATTTCCAGATATCTACCGCTACCAACTGTCATAGTACTGGTAAATAAAATAAAATTAAATTAAAACAGTACATCATAAATGTGCCGAAACAAGAGAATAAAATTAAATTACTAAACTCAGAGTGGAACATAATTTTGTACAGGTTCCGAAACATCAAACTGTGCTTGCAATGGTCATTGTACTGGTCACCAACTTCTGTACTAAATATGGCGGAGGGGGAGACGGCCGGGCACGGCTAGGAGGGGGTGGGGTGGGGGGGAGGGGTTGTCCTAATTAGCTAATCAGTTTACCATATTTTATTTGAATGTCCAGTTTTAAATGAAATGTATGAAAACGTTAAACCAAGGCTATCATTTGAATGAATATACACATTCTTCAGATGATGTATCACATCATTCACAGATAACAGCAGTTGTGAAATTGATTGCAATGACGCCTATTGGTAGACTTTTATAGTTTGGTGTTAAATCCCTCTTCCCCTTTCATTCCATTTTGTTATAAGGTTTCTTCAGTGTAATTTGGTTGATATTGTTGCTGTTATTAATTATTGTCCAATATCACTTGAATGTGTGAATAAACAATAAATAAAATACTGACTAATTAATTATCTAAAATTTAGAGTTGAGCAGAACGGTTTGCAAGCTCCGAAACATGAAACTGCGCTGAATGAAAGAGCAAGTCTGCTGTGTGGCCACTTTCCATCAAGCCTTTCGTCTTGGAAGCGTTGGTCAATTAGTCTGGGTCACTTCACTCTCAGCTACTCACAGGGATTGACCTGTGCTGTGCGGCGCTTCACCGGGGATTTGTGTGTCCCCGACTCTTAATTACAGTTATAATGCCTGTTTGTGCGGGTCATAACCGAACTAGAGCACAACCAACTGGTTATACAATTGTGGATCGCCTCTGTGTGTGTGTGTGTGTGTGTGTGTGTGTGTGTGTGTGTGTTTGTATGTGTATGTGTTTGTGTGTGGGTGTGTGGGTGTGTGTGTGTGTGGGCGGAGGTGCGCGTGTGTGTGCTCTAGCAGTATAAATATGGAAATAAAAATCATCAATCATCTTTGTGTGTGGTGGAAGGGGAGGGGGAAGATATAACTAAGGGAAGCGATGGGTACGATGGATGGGTTTGGGGTGAAGACAACACAGGAGTGAGGGGGGAGGAGGGAGGGAGGGAGAGAGAGAGCAACTAGAGTTTCCACTTGCAGTGAAATAATACAATTTGCTGTTGTTATACAGCAGCCGGGCTAATTTGTAACTTCTCATTACGCCTGCTGCCAGTAAAATGGAAAGAGCGAGGACTGTTTACAAAACAGTGTCTGCTCCGTTTTCTTGTCGATTTAGACAGATCCAGCACAATGCTCTCAGGTAAATTAAAGAGACTGGGACATTTTTTGTTGTTGTACACATACATGTAGCATTGATACAGACCTTAGGGGCCGTGGGAGTTTGTTACGACTTGTAGGCTTGGAGACCCAGACTAAGACTGAGACGCTTTATTCGTCTGTGAAATTTAAATTCACCTTCCGGGTGCACAGACGTAGAAAATATAAAATTAAAAGAATGACGTGTATAAACCAATGAAATAAATGGTGCAACAACGCATTTATATAATAAACAGCAACTAGCCACAGACACCCAAAACACATATACTTTAGCTGACCTGTTGACCGACTTGTTAATGAGAAACCGTGCTGGTTTTTTCTCGTGGTTACCAGCATTGTCTTTGTTGTATGAATGCATTTAAGGAGAGTTATAATTGTGCTAAATATAAGACGTATTATCATGTTCAGGACCCCTTGGGGTCATGAGCAATCTTGCCACTGTAGATTGTTCTAACCTATAAAGGGAACAGTGAAAGCCCCAGTTGAAAACCTGTCTTGCCTTTGTAGGCATGACAGATTCACTGCGGCAACAGTACCCCCGTTGGAGTGCCGGGGGTTTCAGTATAAATAGTATCCCCACTTTATGGAAATTTAGTGCTTTAAACTCCCACTGTTGCTATCTTCCTCATATACTCTTTCCCATTCCTGCTCTGTCCTATCACTCTGCTATACTATCTTCTTCTTCGCTAGATCAATGACCTACCTTTTTTCTTGAAAACTCTTCCTGGACAAGACTCCTTGTTTGTGTATGAGGTCTGTTGGATCAGCTTGGGAGTGTTGGACGCTTTTGCTGGGTGGTCACTAGGGCTTCCTATGATGTTAGTATTTAGCAATATAGGCATTTTATATGTATATGTTTCGTTGATGATTTGTAATGATGGTTGTATTCTATTTTGTTTTTGTAACCGGGGGTTCGCGTAGTTGAGGTAAACCCTCAGCCGTCCCCCGCGTGGGATGTCTTTATTGTAAAGTGACTGGCCGGTGGAGGGCATTCAATTTTCCCACTAGGGTTGTTTCAGCAGATCTTTTATGCGGATCGGGGGTTGTCCGGTCCTGATTTGGCTCGGAGGAGTCCGCTGGACCTAAAGCAACAATAAATCAATCAATCATGTTCAGGCCTAAACCATTTTATCTATCTAGTTATAACATTGTAACCACTCACTCATCTACTACACGCACACGATGCTAAAGCCAGCAGGTGTCGTTTTGGGCAGAAAATAAGTCTCTGTCATGTCAGCAGCCAAGCTGCTGCTAGGTTTTTAGGCTATATGAACCAAGTCAAACATTAAATTTTATATTTGGGGGGAGAGGAGAGGGAGGAGGGAGGGTGTGTTGTGTTTTCAGACTTATTTGGAAGTGCTGTGAAATAGTGGATACATATATCGCAGGGAGAAATATATAGATTTGTACTAATATGATACAGCGTAATAAAAAAACAACAACAAAATAAAACAAAAACAACAACAAACACAAATACACACACTAACGCAAAATTAAAATAAAACACGTAAAAAATCGTAAGGAAGAAACAGAAAAGATAAACAACCTATCTAAGTATAAAACGGCAAGTTAAAAGAGAAGCACACACAGTCACCCACACACACACACACCCACACACACACACACACACTTAAATGATTAATCATTTCAATGAGGGGTCCTCAATTCTGAAATTAATTAGCCGCTATTTTTATCACGCCGTAGCTGGAGAGAACAAAGTGCTGGGAGCACACCTCTTTCTTGTTGCAGACCAAAAATAAATCCACTCCGTTACTTTAAAAGTTTTCAAGTTATTACTGGAAATTTCCTGCAACAGCGAACAAAAAGAAAAAGAAGTGCTTCGTCAGGAGTTACAAGCTCACTTCCTATCCTATCCTATCCTATCCTATGCCATAACCCGGAGGTCGTAGGAGCACCACAGATGATCGTTTAACCAGCGTACTCCATCTTTCCCTGTCCTCAGCAACCCTGATTGTTTCGCTCAGTGTCAAACCAGTCCATTCTCGAATGTTGTCCTCCCACCTCTTTTTCTGTCTCCCTCTTCTTCTACCTCCTTGCACTGTGCCTTGCAGGATGGTCTTTGCAAGACCTGATGATCTGGTGACGTGGCCATACCATCGGAGTTTACGTGTTTTCACCACTGTGAGCATGTCATCGTGTTGTCCAATGGCTTGTGTGATGGTCTGTCGGACTTCGTCGTTGGTGATGTGCTAGGTATAGGAAATGCCCAAAGTCTTCTGTAGCACCTCATCTCCATGCTTTGTATTCTTCGCTGGAGATCTGCCGTGAGGGTCCATGTTTTGCAAGCATATAGGAAGATGGAGATGACAAGGGAGCGCAGCAGCCCCACCTTGGAATGTAGACTGATGGTCCGTCTTTCCAAATTGGCTTCAACCTCGCCAGGGCAGCAGTTATTTGTGCAATCCTCATGATCCTCTAAGTAATCTAAGGCGCTACCTTAAAAATACTCGTCATTTAAACTGCGATGTTCGTAAAGTAATCGAACATTCATTCTGAATTCTGCGTGGTAGCCTTGGTTTTGCAAGCCTGGCGGTTCACCGTGTTTTTTTCAATGTGGGAGTTATGGCCTCAATTCCAAACTGTGCCTCTATCTCTGAAACGACAGTTTGTGGGAATAATTACAATCATCTATTCGTCCATTTTCTAGCGAAGTGGTTCATTACAACGATAAAATTAGATGTTACGTCATAACATTATCAAAATTGCTTGCGCCACAAAATTAGCTTCTGTCTCTGCTTTCACGAATTTCTGGAACGCTTTAATGATCTCTAATGAATTATTTCATTACAACGATCTAAAAACAAAAATATAAAATTACCAAAATTTAGCATCTTCCTGTGATTACGCAGCTTCTTGAACGAAATAACCCAAGAATCAATTTGTTAGGTGCCTTCCCAGCCCCGTTGGCCATCTCTCTCATCTCCTAACGCACTATATAATGAAAACCAAGTAGCGGAACTCTAAACAATTACTTTGCCCCAGATGTCCTAAGAGGTCTTCTTAAAC
Organism: Oncomelania hupensis; assembly: GCA_036898135.1. Classification (NCBI taxonomy): domain Eukaryota; kingdom Metazoa; phylum Mollusca; class Gastropoda; order Littorinimorpha; family Pomatiopsidae; genus Oncomelania; species Oncomelania hupensis. The sequence continues at coordinate 163,861,897 of CM072511.1, forward strand.
GAACCATTCCCAATATTACCTTCTGGCTCTGGACGACGCAGTTTCTCGACGACACCGATCCGGTGTGACATCGTCAAAGTTCCTAGTATCTTATTTTGGCTGGGAGCGACTGGGAGCATTCTGATTGGTCGACGCATTACAAAATTCGACCCATGCGCACAGTGCTATCGTAGTCTTAGTAAGGATTAGGGTTAGGGTTAGAGTTTAGGGTTAGGGTTACGACGTCTAAGAACATCGTGAAAAAGCCGGCTAACTTGACCTGGCGCATGCGCAAAGGCGCCTGGCTAAAGTAAGACACCCGGAACATTGACGATGTTACATCGGATATTACCTTCTGAAGTGAGAGAGGGTGGTGGAAGGAGGGTGGGGGAGAGGGTAAATGTGAGAGACAGGAGGGACCGCTCGGGGGATAAGCCAAGGGAGGGGGAGGTAAGGAAACAGAGAGAGAGAGAGAGAGAGAGAGAGAGAGAGAGAGAGAGAGAGAGAGAGAGAGAGAGAGAGAGCGAGAGAGAGAGCGAGAGAGAGAGAGAGCGAGAGAGAGCGAGAGAGAGCGAGCTGTGTTAAGCAGTGTGGATATGCCAGCAGTACCGACAAGAATGAATATTGATGTATTGATTTCTGTTGGGTTCCATCACATTGCGGAATTCATTGGAAGGAGGTATGTGACAGACTAGCCAAGGAGGGAGCACAAAGGTCGTCAGATTCTTTAACTTAACAAATTTGAATATGTGTAATCATAAAATATTTTCTTTACTAGAAAAGGCAATGTATTATGATAACATCATTAAAAAGATATCTATATTAAATTGTTCAAGACCACTTTCTAAATTAATATACAACTTAAGAATGAACGCATAGAATACTAAATACTCCGCAGATGTTCAAAGAATATGTAATACAAGTCTATCCGTACATCGCCTTCTATCTGAATGCTCAGTTTTAAAAGACATTTAAAGTAAATGGATATAGCATAACTGAATATGGACATTCTGTAGACATGGTTCTGTATCATCCAAATGTTACAGACGTTGTGAAAGTTATTGCCAAATCTCCTAAACTTTTATAGACTGTTTGAAATTATGTTTTTAAATAGTTAAAATATTTTAAAAGTTGAATGTTCAAAGTCTTATATCACCTAAATGTGTGAACAAACATTCAATTAAAGATTGATTGATTGACAAGGGCGATCAAGACTACCCTTGCCCACATTGCTGTCTGATCAACAGGGACACGCCTGTCTAACGGCAGCAAGCAAATCACACAACCACTATCCCCGATACACTGTTCAAAACACTGTCACGTTTGCTGAAACACCGCGCGCTAGCTCAAGGGAAAACTGAAAGCCGCCCACAGGGCCAGTCTTGCTACTGCCCAAAGACATCCCACGCAGGGACGGCCGAGCCAGTCCCCAATACTCGACAGGGTGGTTGAAAAGTAAGCAACAAACAAACATCAATATTAATACAAGGCAAAACATCAGGGCGCACAAAAAAGGCTTAAATAAGTGCTACCCAAATAATAATAATGTGTCAAAATATCACTGGCGGCAGGAAACAACAACAAAATATTGATATAAGGAACACAAACAAAAAACGAGGAAATAAATTATTTTAAAAAAAAGACCTATGAACATCATTGCTTATGACTTTTCTAAACAGGTCTGCATTGCCATGAAACAAATGTATTGTGCGGTAGAATTTAGGAATTTCATTGCTGATCTGTGATTTCATATCACTGTGATCAGAGCAGCTCATAATAGTCACGCTGCCTGACATTTGGTCTTAAGCCTTCTTAACTATTTACAGAAAAGTCGGACCCTTCGAGAAATATCTACCCTGTCCCCAACGTGACTGGATCCTCGGGTCTTCCTTGCGCGCCAGATGAGTCGTCTACCACTGTGCCTACCAATCCACAGCGCCATACTCCCAGACCCCCCCCGCCCCCTTTTCCTTTATAGGTTAGAACCCCTGGACGGCCGAGCCAGTCCCATTGCAATACTCTACAGGGTGGTTGAAAAGTAAGCAACAAACAAACCAGATATTAATACAAGGCAAAACATCAGGGCGCACAAAAGCACAAGGCTTAAATAAGTGCTACCCAAATAATAATAATAATAATAATGTATCAAAATATCACTGGCGGACGACAGGAAACAACAACAAAACATTGATATAAATACAAGGAACACAAACAAAAAAGAAAGAAAGAAATTATTTTAAAAAAGACCTATTGAACGTTGCTTATGACTTTTCTAAATAGGTCTGCATTGCCATGAAACAAAGGTATTGTGCGGTAGAATTTCATTGCTGATCTGTGATTTCGTATCACTGTGATCAGAGCAGCTCATAATAGTCACGCTGCCTGACATTTGGTCTTAAGACTTCTTATGTTACTATTTACAGAAAAGTCGGACCCTTCGAGAAATATCTACCCTGTCCCCAACGTGACTGGATCCTCGGGTCTTCCTTTCGCGCCAGATGAGTCGTCTACCACTGTGCTACCAACCCACAGCGCCATACTAACACCCACCCCACCCCCCTCGTCCCCTCCGCCCACTTTACCTCTCAACTCCAGTACTGAAATGATATATACACCGAGACAACACGAAGTCTGGGACTAGAAGTGCAGCTTACAACCATCGCTCACAAAGCGTGGCCAACTGGAAGAACCATGGTCGTTTAGAACTATTTATTTAGGATCCTTTGATATATCAGACCGCGGAAGATTAATTGCGTTGTTCCCTAAATGAAGGAATGGTTGGTCGAAGGATTCAGAGAATTCCTTTGAAAGCAGAGCAACGGCGTATGATTACAGGAGACGGAGTCTCGACCAAGTTCTCTTTAGTTGGCCACTGTTGTCGCTGCCTGTCTTTCAACTTTGAAGAGTCTTGTGGCTTGCTTGGTCTGGGATTGCAAGACAGACGATGATGAAGCGGTCATTCAGGAAGAGATTAACTTGCACAGCAAAGCCAAAGCCAGCCCTCGTCGTTGAGCTCTCTGTACACGCAATGCCGAGTGTCAGGGATCAGCCGGGATGCTGGGTCGACATTGTCAGGATCATTTTACTCCAGTAGATGATGTCACGAGCGCAGGAAACTGCCTCGATACTGTCGGGATAATTATTTTACTCCAATAGATAATGTCACGCTGGCAGGAAATGGTCTTGATACAGGATAGGCCAAAGATACGCCTTAAATGTAGCGAGTGTGAGCTCGGAAAGAGAGAAAGAGGCAGGTGATCGGCACCAAAATGTCACGAACGCAGGAAGCTGTCTCGATACAACATAGGCCAAGTCTTTAAGCACTCATTGTCAGGTGAAAGGGAGATGATCCCTAGTACCACATTATTCTCTCTCTCTCTCTCTCTCTCTCTCTCTCTCTCTCTCTCTCTCTCTCTCCTCCTCTCTCTCTCTCTCTCTCTCTAAAAAGGACAAAGGAACAAAGACTATACCCGTTATTATTATATATAGTCTTTGGAAGGAATCTTTCTCGTCACGGCCACGGTAGGGTCAGACAAAAGGTGCTCGTCCTCAGTGTGGCGTTCTGAGAAAGAAAGGCGAGCCCGATGGTTTGAGGGGCTTATTATATTGCTCATAACCAGACTACTATATTATATCACGCTCAGCGGGATGCATTTCCAAGCCAAAGTCCTGGGGTTGGAGGAGGATGTGGGCGTGGGGGAGGAGAACTTGGTAGCACAGTGGGTAGACTACTCGCTCTGAATTTCACTTTGTTGTTTATAACGCAGTTTTGGCCTTACCTCTAGAATGGTAGAACCGATTTGATTAGTTTTGTCATTAGATATTTTAACCACAACTCGGTCTGTTTTTCTCGTTCGCCTTGGCTCTTTATCAAAGTCAAGGTCGCCGAGGCCAATCATATTATAAAGATGTTTGCGGTCCTCCTCCCTCCCCTCCCCTCCCCTCCCCTCCCTATTTTCACGAACCTTCCGGCACCCAACTCAAGTTTTCAACAACTTTCAAGGGCCCTGAAAAGCTTCTCCATTTGACACAACCTTTCACAGACTTTCAACGACCCTAAGAACACTTAAATGTCAAACGGTGAAGGCTAAACAGCACTAAAATAGCCGCAAACTATAGACATCCAAACCAGTTTCCTATTTTAACAACTATATTAAATAACTAAAATGTAGCCTTGAACCAGCAGAACATGAACAAAGATACCCACAAACAGGCACAAGTGTGCTAGATACATGTCATTCTATCCACAGTGCGGGTCTTGGACTGTTTGTCAGTCGTCGTTTTTCTAGGCAACAAAACATTTTTGTCCACTAGACTACATGTCCTTCACTTGCCATCCACATAGTCAGCAAACCACAAAAGTTACATTTTCAGCAAAAGATAAAAGTTACGTTTTCAGCAAACGATACAAGTTACATTTTCAGCCAATGATACAAGCGATTCAGCAAATGATACATGCGATTCCGCCAATGATAGTAGCTACATTTTCAGCAAATGATAAAAAGCTACAGCAAACTACCTGATTATTTAGCAAACGATACAAGTTACCTGATTATTCAGCAAACGATATAAGTTACCTCACTATTCAGCAAACGATACAAGTTACCTCATTATTAAGCAAACGATACAAGTTACCTCATTATTCAGCACACGATACAAGTTACCTCATTCCGCAAACGATGCAAGTTACCTATTTATTCAGCAAACGAAACAAGTTACCTCATTATTCAGCACACGATACAAGTTATCTCATTATTCAGCAAACGATGCAAGTTACCTCATTAACCAGCAAACGATGCAAGTTACCTCATTATTCAGCAAACGATGCAAGTTGCCTCATTAACCAGCAAACGGTGCAAGTTGCCTCATTATTCAGCAAACGGTACAAGTTGCCTCATAATTTAGCAAACGGTACAAGTTCCCTCATTATTCCATTATTCTGCAAACGGTACAAGTTACGGCACAAGTTGCCTCATTATTCAGCAAACGGTTTAAGTTGCCTCATTATTCAGCAAACGGCACAAGTTGCCTCATTATTCAGCAAACGGTGCAAGTAAACGGTACAAGTTGCCTCATTATTCAGCAAACGGTACAAGTTGCCTCATTATTCAGCAAACGGTACAAGTTGCCTCATTATTCAGCAAACGGTACAAGTTGCCTCATTATTCAGCAAACGGTACAAGGTACACTTCCTTTCCCCACCCTCCACCTTCCCCATCCACGGGAGCTGAGACACGCGCTACATCCGTTCCCACCTCCCTCCCCCCACACGCCTCCTTAGTACTTCTAAAGTCTATTAAAAAAAACGCTTTTAGCAACTCCACAGCTGCTGAAGGCGCTGGCTGATACAAGATCTAACTCAAATCGCACAAGGCTCCACATACCACTGAGCACAATCCTGGGCGACCATGGGATGGAGAAAGGAGGGACCTAGTGCTGGCGGAGTGTGTTTGGGTAACTGACCCCCACAGCAATGTATGAACACATAACCAAATACATGTAGTCACCTCTTAGCGGCAATGAGGACATTTCATAAGCTACGGCACAATTTTAATATCGACCTTAGACACGCTTTATAAAGCAAAGAAAGAGAACATGACTGTTGTTTAAGTCATCGGCAATCCTTGTAGGCCATCAGCAAAACAAAAGACGTACCATGTTTCAGTAGTTGAGGTGTACCATGTTTCAGCATTTGAGATGTACCATGTTTCAGTATTTGAGGTGTACCATGTTTCAGCATTTGAGATGTACCATGTTTCAGCATATCAGATGTACCATGTTTCAGTATTTGGGGTGTACTATGTTTCAGTGTTTGGGGTGTACCATGTTTCACCATTTAATATGCACCATGTTTCAGTATTTGGAGTGTACCATGTTTCACCATTTAATATGCACCATGTTTCAGTATTTGGAGTGTACCATGTTTCACCATTTAATATGCACCATGTTTCAGCATTTGAGATGTACCATGTTATAGACAAAATCATCTGTCTAGTAGGGGCCACCAATGGCCAACGTTGCTATTTTCCTGAGTTATGTTTGCAAATCAAACTGAACACCTTAAGCATCCGTCAGCGAAAGGGGCTAAAAGCCGTGGAAGCATCCTGCCTTTGCCCACTGTAAACAACTACTTGCCTTGCGAAGCCGATGACAAAACCAACCAAATCCATTTCTGATGCCGATTTTTGTGCGTGATTTACTGAGATTGTTTTAACTATTTTTGGAGCTTTATGAGATTGTTACGTTCTGATACGGAATACGACGTCATGATAATGATGATGATGACGATGATGATGAAGAAGCATCATCATCATCATCATCATTACCATCTTCAAGAGAGAGAGAGAGAGAGAGAGAGAGAGAGACAGAGAGAGAGAGAGAGAGAGACAGAGAGAGAGAATATAAAAAAGAAGATATACTGTATATATAAGATATCTAAGAATAAAGATTTAATTTTTTTTAAACTGTGTCTGGCAATTTGGCCTGATTTATCCTATTCCGAATGGGTGGAAAGTGCCGTTCCCACACTATCTTCATTGTTTGTTACTGATAGGTCTACCTTTCTATATGTGCTACTGTTACTGATAGGTCTTCCTTTCTATCTGTGCTACTGTTTTACCGACTGAAGCACAGCCCACAGGTATGGAATAAAAAAAAATGCACAAAGGAAATCAGGATACTGATAACCTAAATCTTTTTAATGTTTGTTTGTTTCAGGTCACAAATCTGTTCTTTCTATGCTGTGCTGACTAAAACACAACTGGATTGAGATAGAGAGAGAGAGAGAGACGGAAGGAACGTATACAAGAGATCAGTTCTAGCGACATGAATCTTCCATTTTAGCAAACAGAAACTGGTGTTAAGCGGTAAAGGTTTACCTTGGGGATCAGTCTTTTCTTTAAAACTAAGCCGAACATTTGGAAATTGTATACGACTTGTACAGTTTTATCTTCTCTTTCTTCTGCAAAGAAACTGAATAAGGAAAAAGAAGAAGAAGAAGAAGCAGAAGAAGAAGAAGAAGAAGAAGAAGAAGAAGAAGAAGAAGAAGAAGAAGAAGAAGAAGAAGAAGAAGAAGAAGAAGAAGAAGAAGAAGAAGAAGAAGACCCCAACCTCCACCTACAACATTATCATCATCACGATGACGATCACAACGCCTTCAACCATTCCTTTGTACGGCGACAGCCTGATCGACAGCGACAACCCTTACGCCATAGGCTCGGTGACGGACAACTGCACATGGTCAAAGGCAAGTACAGAACCGTGCTCAGGCCTGGCGCCCACTGCTCACGGAAATCTCTCACACTGGGCCAAAGGTGAGGGAGGCCCCACTCTAATGGACCGGCTGGCGGAGGAAGCGTCGTTCCGCTGGGCGATGACCATCGTGATGTGGGTCTACCCGGCCGTGGTGGTCATCGGCATTGTGGGCAATCTGCTCAGCCTGTGGGTGCTGCTGCGCCGTGGCATGAGGCGAACCTCGGCCTGCAGGTCAGTCCCCACTTTCCTTCTACACAGGTGAAGTTTTCTGTATCGTCTCCCCTCTTCCCCCTCCCCGGACTGGGCCCAGTGGTCCAAGGCGTCAGAGGATAGGCCTCAGACAGCAAGTGGGCGCCTCGCGAGACTTGAGTTAGATTGTGTATCGGGCAGCGCGTCTTGATCTGGACAAGCGCTATTTAACAACCCTAAAATAAAATAATATATCATCGTAATGGTCACTTTTGGTTGGCTAGGGGTTGGGGCAAGAAATTGTTAGCTACGTATTGAAAGACATTTTTCTTTTGAAGAAGAAGCAGACAATGAAAATGTAATAATTCCTTTTTGTTCAGATACGTACTTTAAAGTCTGCCAATCATTGAAACAGTGACTAGCGAAGACAAACGCAAATAAACGAGCAAATAAAAGTTAACTGAATCTAGCCTGCTTAATCCAGTCAGTGTCAAAAACTGACTGAAGAGCGATAGTGGCTGTTGTGAATATAGCAGTTATTGTGTTTGGTGCTGTGCCCATGTCTTGTGTTTGGTGCTGTGCCCATGTCTTGTGTTTGGTGCTGTGCCCATGTCTTGTGTTTGGTGCTGTGCCCATGTCTTGTGTTTGGTGCTGTGCCCATGTCTTGTGTTTGGTGCTGTGCCCATGTCTTGTGTTTGGTGCTGTGCCCATGTCTTGTGTTTGGTGCTGTGCCCATGTCTTGTGTTTGGTGCTGTGCCCATGTCTTGTGTTTGGTGCTGTGCCCATGTCTTGTGTTTGGTGCTGTGCCCATGTCTTGTGTTTGGTGCTGTGCCCATGTCTTGTGCTGCTTGCTGTGCAGGTACCTGGCCTGCCTGGCCGTGGTGGACAGCCTGGTGTTGCTGACGTCAGCCACCAAGACGTGGGTGAGGGTGGTGTGGGGGTTTGAACTGCTGCACGTGTCGGTGGTGTCTTGCAAGCTGCTCATCTTCCTGACCCACTGGTCGCTGACCACGGCAGCCTGGCTGATCGTGGCGGTGACGGTGGAGCGCTTCACGGCCATCTGGTGGCCGCTCAAGGCCATGCAGGTCTGCAGCATAAGGAAGACCCGGCAGGTGATCGTGTCGGTGGTGGTGCTGATGACCTGCGCCAACAGCCCCCTCTTGTACACCGCCCAGCTGGTGCCCGTGTCGTCCAGAGGTTCCACCAGCAGCTCGGGCGTGCAGTGCGCCGTCTACGCCGACCAAAGCACGCTGTGCCAAGCTCTCCAATGGGTTCACCTGACCCTGTACTCCTTCTTGCCCGCCGGCCTCCTCCTGACGCTCAACTCCCTGATCCTGTACATGCTCTACCAACACCGCTTGGTCATCAGCGGCGGCCAGGACAGCCGCAGCTCCCGCTCGTCCTCTGCCAACAACTACAAGGTATCCATCAACAACGCCTGTGCGGGCACCGACCAGGACCTACTGCCTCCTCCCGCTCTGCCGCCCATCCAGCTTCCGCGCCACAAGTCTCACAGCCGGCCGCTCCTGCAACCGCAGACGTCGGCCGGGTCGCGAAGATCGTCCCAGGCACCGCAGCACTTCCACCGCCGCCTGGCGCCCCATGTTGTTAGGCGTGTCCTTCTGTTGGCTGTTCCTGACAACCCCCCAGACCGCCTACAACCTCACCGCCCCCCGGCCCGCTGACATGAGCCAGATGGCCAGCCAGTTCCTGCTCAAGACGGTGTGGTTCCTGATGATGTACGTCAACCACGCCATCAACTTCTTCCTGTACTGCATGACGGGGCAGCGCTTCCGGCAGGAGCTAAAGCGCGGGTTGGCCTGCTCCACCACGTCTGAGCGACATCGGCAAGTCAAAGAGGCGCTCCTCAAGTGCGGAGTCTTCCACGGCAACCAAAGGAGCAGCGGCCAGGATGACGTCAACATCTCTTAACTCTCCACCACCACCACCACTGGAAAGCCATTGACGATCTCTACAGGCAAATTCTGGCAAAGAGAGCTCTGTTGCCACAGATACACAACGGGGAACGAGAACATAGGATAAGCGATGAAGGGGAGAGAGAAAGAAAGAAAGCGAGAGAGAGAGAGCGAGAGAGAGAGAGAGCGAGAGAGAGAGAGAGAGAGAGTGAGAGAGAGAGAGAGAGAGAGAGAGAGAGAGAGAGAGAGAGAGAGAGAGAAGGCAGAAGACTACATACGTTCTCAGTATACATATTTCGCTAGATACTTCAACCAAAGTTAAAGTCAACTAGGGCTGACAATCCAGACTGCAGAACAAGGTTTCTTTCCCATCTGCAAAATATAGATGTGTCTGTGCAGATTCACTATGACTATCTGACCGCTTTGACCACTGATTGGCAAGTGAACCTGTTACATTGATTACTACCATCTGTCGCTGATTTCTTCATGGAAAAGCAATTCAGCTAATTTTATCTCTTTGTTGTTGATGATGACGAAGACGAAGATTTGTACAACGCCAGTCTTCTCAAACGGTCCACTTAGCTACAATATCGTGGAACTGACAGGATTATCTCCCGTCCAAATGTCGTTCAATAGTGGTCGACGTAGACACAGCTATGACCCTTGTTTACACCTCACAACTACATTAGGGTCTTTGGATTATCTCCCTTCTAAATTGTCGCTCATTGAGAGAAAGACAAACAGACATTGAAACAAACAACAAAACAACGACCCCCCCCCAAAAAAAAAAAAAAAAAAATTTAAAGGATGAAAAAAAGAAAGAAGGAAAAACAAGCTGTCAGAGGCGAAGAAAAAATAAATTGTCCATTTTGACGAGATGTAACATTTGAATGAGACTTATATGTGTAGCATTATCGACAAGAGCTAACATTTCAAAGAGACATGTGTGTAGCATTATCGACAAGAGCTAACATTTCAAAGAGACATGTGTGTAGCATTATCGACAAGAGCTAACATTTCAAAGAGACAGGTGTGTAGCATTATCGACAAGAGCTAACATTTCAAAGAGACGTGTGTAGCATTATTGACAAAGCAATGTGGCATCCTCGTGTTTGTAATTGTGTCGAGAAAATGCTGAGTATTAATTTATATATTACAGTAGTGTGTGGTGAGCTGTTAACATGATAGAAAAAGATAAACTTACGTTATGCACACAAATGAATATATTTCTGTTTGAGGAAAGACAGACATAGTACGTTCTGTCATTACTTTTGGATAACAGTATGGACCGCGGGTACTGTCTGTGCACGCACCCACTCCGCGCACGGACGTTACAGATCCTGACGCTCATGTCCTAAGCGGGCGAGGGCCAAAAATTGCTCACGGACTACCCGAATGCTGATCACGCAATATTTACGTCACAGGTCATAAGAAAATGATGAAGCGAACAGTGTTCAGAACTGAGTATGCGCAGTAGTACTACCGACAAGACCTGCGCAATGTAGCCAGCATTTGTTCACTATTTATTCCTGCCGCGTGCTAGACCGTTGTCAAATCTTGAGGGCAACATCGGCAAAGTGTATTGGTTGTGTGTTAGAAGTGACGACGTGAACTGGTTGTGTGTTAGAAAAGGAGGGACAGATAATCGTTTTGCATGCACAACAACAACACTTGGTGATAACATTTCACGTCAAGCGATCAGTTACCGACAGCAATGGACGCATCTATAAGAACTGTTGATCGTAGTAACAATTGTTCAACAACGGTGTTCAATGTGTTGTACTCCCTCCCGACCCCATCACCCTCTCCAAACATTGTGATGGACAGATATAACCCGAGTGTTGCTCACGGAATGTGTGTCGTATGTTTCGCAAAACACCCAACGACCCTTGTTCTCGAAGATAAAACACTGAAAACAATTACTTTCGTTGTCGAATAATGAAACAACGACGTTTGTTATCGACTATCAAACAATGACGTTTGAGTGTGGGAAAATATGTTTGTTAATACATTCAGAAACGGGCATTTTGTTGCAGTTTTTTTTTAACTACTGAAAACTCAGTGAGTACATCTATCAAAAGGGTTATGGAAATTATTTGTTATTGTTGACAGCGCTATTTGTGTAAATATTGAAAAAGAGGGCTATTTCATTACATCTGAAACCGGTGGGGTTTGGGGTTTTGTTTTGCTGTGTTTGCTACTATTGTGATGGGTATTGTGTTATTTCCTACCTTATAAAATCCAGTGTTGGTTTTGTTGTTACCCTTGGCATTGCTGTTGTGCTGTAGTAGGCAGCCTGACAAATAAATATTGGTAGACATCGGAATGTATGCTTTTGTTGTTACTAAATAAAGTGTGGACAATTTCACAAGATGTTACTGTCAGAACACAGGCAATATGTTTTCCGAACGCATGCAACGCGTTTTCAGAACGCAGGCAATGTGTTTTCAGACCGCAGGCAACGCGTTTTTAGAACGCAGGCAACGCGTTTTCAGAACGCAGGCTACGCGTTTTCAGAACACAGGCAACGCGTTTTCAGAGCGCAGGCTATATGTATTCAGAACGCAGGCAACGCGTTTTCAGAACGCAGGCAACGCGTTTTCAGAACGCAGGCAATGTGTTTTCAGAACACAGGCAACGCGTTTTCAGAACGCAGGCAATGTGTTTTCAGAACACAGGCAATGTGTTTTCAGAACAGGCAACGCGAAAGCAGGCTATATGTATTCAGAACGCAGGCAATGTTTTCAGAATGCTTGCAATGTGTTTTCAGAACGCAGGCTATATGTATTCAGAACGCAGGCTATATGTATTCAAAACGCAGGCTATATGTATTCAAAACGCAGGCTATATGTATTCAAAACGCAGGCTATATGTATTCAAAACGCAGGCAATGTTCTGAGAACGCAGGCAATGTGTTTTCAGAACGCAGGCTATATGTATTGAGAACGCAGGCAATGTGTTTTCAGAACGCAGGCTATATGTATTGAGAACGCAGGCAATGTGTTTTCAGAACGCAGGCTACATGTATTCAGAACGCAGGCAACGTTTTCAGAACGCAGGCGCGCAAATCGGGAGGCGAGTGGAGTAGAGTCGACTAACATTGCTTCAAGTTCTGTTCGAGTCCCATCCCTGTAACTCAGTGGTTAGAGCGTTTGCCTGTCACCCCGAGGGCCCATGTTCCAATCCAGTGGCTGGCAAGATAAAGCAGGATTGCTCTGGTGGTTCAGTTTAGGTGAGGTCACTACGTCCTCCTTCCTTGTGATAGTCAGTCCCGTCTGCCGTGTGGCCAATGGGGGAGGTGGACGTTAAGCTTCAATGTGGATGTGTTGTTGTAGCGGATTCTCTATTTAGCATCGTTGCTGCTGCAGACATTACCCACATTTCAATGACAATTCAGAAATAGCCGCTCTGTTACTGTTGTTCGTGTTGATGCCGTTGTGATACTAATAATATGGTACCGGGTTGTTGTAAATGTAATTCTAAGTAATTGTTCACATGGATCTTTTGTAAAAAGCGAAGAAACCATATTTTCTGTCAAGCTCATAGAATGGATTAAAGGGCCGACTGTGTTTTTTTTATTTTTGTGTTGAATTTTGGATACTATTTGTGCATGTGGTATACTTTGTGCTACTTTTGTTGAAATTAAATCGTTCTATTGTCGCATAATGAGTTGTTTTATTTATTACTGTTGTTTGAACAAAACAAAACTGTTTTCCTTACTGTTCAGGTTACCATAATTTAACAATTTATGCGTGCTAGACTTGAGATCTGGAAAACTAGATTTAATAATTATATATAAATATTTTGCCTATTATTGTTTAAGAAATCTTTATTTTTGTATTCGGACGAGCCCCCAAATGTAACTCGCTATCAAACAGACACAAACAAAACAACCTTTCGTCAGTTTTGCAAAACAACTTAAAATCATGAAATTGTGCAAAGGCACAATAAAGTTACTTATTTTGTCGTTGTCAATGTTACTATATTTCCTGTCAAGTTTAGTATAGAATATTTTACTCTGAATACGTCTACTAGTCCTAGACTGCAAATCACAAATCCTATCAAATATCTGAATCATATCTCCTATCAAATCTCTTGGCATAGGAAAGATAAGCGTTCAGGTCTTAGCGAATTTAGGGTTCAACACTCTGTTGAAGCTCACATGCATTGCTCTAAGGCGCCAGCCCCCCATACAGTGACAGCAAAGCTACTTAAATCTCCAGTTGCTGTGGGGTTTTTTGGTAGCAGACGGCGCCATGTCATGTTACCACCACCTGCTATAACGTCAACGTCAGAACCTTGACTCTGGGCAATAGAAGAGGTGGTCATCGTGTGATGTTCATACTTTATTTGTGACCTTATACACAATGTGTGAAAACATCGCCCCTAGTACTTGTACATAGTTTGTGACTGTATATAGCTGTACATAGTTTGTCAATAAAACTTTCATTAAATGCCTGTTCACACATCTAGATGATATGAGACATACCTAATTTGTGACCGTTCAAAGCTCAACGTAGTTTGTGACTATGTGTCACTGAACGGACAGTAAAGGGTAGATTAATATAATTAACCTTTCTCTGTAGAGAAAAAAAAGGCAGCAAAACCATAAACGTTGTGAGTTAGATTCAGATATTTAATTAGAATGTCCTAAGTCCTTGTACATGTAGCCGAGCGGAGTATCTGACTCCCATCTCTTGATCACTACCTTGAGAAAATTGCCCGACCCGAGCTGTTATTTTCATTTATCCCTCGTAAGAGGGACATCAAAATATTTGCCCTGCAAGGCTGTGAAGCGTGTAGATAGTAAACCAATTTGCCGGCTACTA